>JAUMJM010000021.1:33585000-34785000 GCA_033558235.1 Neomorphus geoffroyi
GTCAGTGCACCGCAGGGGGCAAGCTCAAATTTACAGGTCTACTTTTGTGATGCCTGAAGTAAAGTGGGAAGCATCCCACCTCACACATTCACTAAGAGACCCCTTATCCTAAGGAAAGAGAAAGACAGGAGAAGCTGACAACACTACTCATATACTTAAGAAACAGTAGGATCATCCTGTGACACTACTTATTGGAGCTACCTGAACTGCCCTCTGCTCATTTTAAGCTTAGAGGAGAACCACAGTTCTATTTGCTTCTCTTGGCTTTCGCAGTCAATAACTAACTACAATCAATACATTTTCAAATTACAGTGAAATTTCATATAAAACATTCCTAAAAGATAAATTATTTTCAAGAAGAGGTAAGAAAGATTGCCAAGGTTCTATTCTTGCTCAAGAATTTGGGGCATATATTTCCATAAGCTATGTTACTGCCAATGTTACAGCTCTCCAGATCCTTCGGGTGCATGCATGTACTACAGGTGAAACAGAACTATGCTTAAAAAATCTGAAAAACAAATAAGCTTGCAAGAATTCAAACACAGTGGGCAAGTTGTAGCTTTCTTTTATTGTTATTATTCAATCCAACTCTGCTTGATTAATTTGATGGAACCAAAATACACTAAGAAGGAAGAAGGAGGAATATATTTCCATTTTAAATGGACAAATTTTATGAAATTAAAGTTATAGAGCTTAAAAAATTCCTTGGAGGTATTAATTAATTAGTTATTTATTTTTGATAAATCATTATGCTGGACTTAAAAGAATAATAAACATTTTGGAGGAATGAAATCATTAGACTTTTTTTAAAAAAAAAATAAAATAAAATTTGGTGCTCCAAAACAGTTCTGTCTCTCAAAATGCCTGTGTTTATAGTTGTAGACAAGAAGATAACATGTCAGTGTGGCTAGGGACCACAACTGAGGCTTGAATTACACTCTGAAAACAGCCAGCCATCTCAGAAGTCAAGTGTAAACTACCAATTACCACCTCTATGCCTGCGATTCTCCATCGCACACTCCTAGCAAGAGCTTTTCCATCTGCTTTCATATCCCCACAAGTTCAGGCACTCTGCTGTCAAGGCCTGCTCCCAATGCACTCCTAACAGTCTTTTAATGCCCCTCTAGTCCTACTTATGCTAAAGGAAGAGAATAAGGATTCCTGGTCTTTCGTTGTCTGGGAGAGGGGAAATGAAAACAAAAAATACTGACGTTTTCTTAAAAAGGTACCATATAATCAGTTAGCAATTAGACCAACTTCAACATCACTATAATTGTGGGGGGGGGGGGGTTGTCTAAATAGGGAAAATGATAGATAAATAAAGTAAAAAAATATCAACTAAAAGTATACCCTACATGGCAAGTTTAGCCAGGTCCACATATCTTTTGCTACTCTTCAAATGCAGAGCATGAATCTAAAATTGCAAACGTGCAGATCTTTCCTCCACCCAGAGCGGCTCGTAACTGAAGGTAACACTACTGGCAGGAGCCTGTGCAGAGATTTTAAAGAAAGAGGAATCTAGCTATGTATCCCTGTCGAAAGAATATTTCCTCGTAAGTAATATCTGTGTATGTTCATGTGTACACTCCGTAAATATTGAGCTCATCTACTTTTCCTACGGTACCTAAGTAGCAAATGCAGCAGCAGTTTGCTGCAGCTCACTGTTAACAAAGGAAAGTCAAGTTTTTACAATGTGAAATCTTGTGAAAGACTTCACAGCACTCTGGCATACTTACCTCCGGAAAAGCCGCAGGATCCACTGTCACCATAAAACTGCTGTGGAAAGCAAGTGAGGAATGTGCTACTCATCTAATTTCTGGGTGGGTTTTAGGTAGATAAAACTTGGCCAGACGATGCAGGTTGGGTCTTTAATCAAGACCTTGCCTTTATGCTTTATGAAAGAAGACATCCTAGGCACTGGCTTAGTTCTGACTCAGAAGAAAAACATTCACCTACAAGAATGAGCTTCTTTCAGTGCCCAGATTTCAGGGAAGCCTCACCACATCTGACTGTGCTCAGTGCATGGAAAAAAGATGAAAGCACCACACTGATTCTGTGTAACTGCAGACTATCACAGTATCACAGTACCATAAGGTTGGAAAAGACCTTTGAGATCATCGAGTCCAACCTATGACCCAACACCTACACCTACTCCTACTTGTCAGCTACACCATGGCACTAAGTGCCTCATCCAATCTCTCCTTAAACACCTCCAGGGACGGTGACTCCACCACCTCCCCAGCCAGCGCATTCCAATGGCCAATCACCCTCTCAGTGAAGAACTTCTTCCTAATGTCGAGCCTAAACCTCCCCTGGTGAAGCTTGAGACCGTGTCCTCTTGTTTTGTCACCGGTCACCTTAGAGAAGAGACCAACCCCTGCCTGACTACAACCTCCTTTTAGGTAGGTGCTATGGTGCCAAAACCAAATAAAATTGTAACAGACTCTCACTGAACTTAGTAGTTCTTCTAATAGCTATATTCTACTAGCCAGAAAGTATACAAATCGCAGTCCACCGAAGTCTGAACTGATAACCTATTTGTAGTCCTCTACGGCTGCCAATGGGAATATGCCACAAGGCAAGAATGAAGGGCAGTGCAAAAAGCAAACGGATACTCCTTTTCTCCCCATGATGCCTCCTTCCCTACTACATCTCTAGACTGTTAAGTAAGGGCTAATCGCTAGTTTATGTCATATATTCAGCCTAGCACTGGCAGCAGGAACAGAGTGGTAAGGCATACAACTGTGTTTTACTGCAGTGATGTTGGGACATCCCTGAGCCATAATTTCTATGTGACACTGTGCCTGAATCTCAAACATCTCCAGTGACCGTTTGTAGTGAAATGTACCCCGGTACTGTCGACTCTTGCAAGCCCTTGCTCAAATATGGCTATAAATACTCTAGCAAACAGAAAAGCCAGTAATGTCAGGAATTCTTTTCACACTGCCTTTGACATCGCAGTGTTTTACTGATGCAATGTTCCCAAGTACCTCAAGAATCAAGAAGTTTGAAACGTTCCACTACTTTCCTCTCATTTTACTCTTTCACTCCCATCACCATGGATGTCCCGATTTGTAAAGAAAGTATTACCTAACCAGCACCATATATGTTAATTATTAACTCTGATCATATTAAAACACAAAACGTATTAATTCCAGAAATGCTCAAGACAGCTCTGATTTTCCAGTCTACGTGAAAAGCGTCATGCAGAAAATGAGTCTGTTCTAGCAGATTACAGGAGAAGAAAGATATTGGAAAAATGATATAGCAGTACAACTCAGGGCAAAAACAAATTCCTGAATCTTGAAGGTGCCTTCCATCACAAACAAAATACAGCACAAGGGTCAGTTATAAAAAACAGAGAGGCGATGCATTAGGGAGAAACAGAAGGAAAAAGCCTCCTTCGTTAGAGAAACAGGAAAGAGATTATTTATTGCCAAACTGTTAAATTGAACTTCCTGCAAAATTGATCAGACCTCTACAGACTCGGAAATACCCTATGGCAATTATCGATCAAGAGCAGCAAATGCACTACAGACCATTTGTGCCATACAAAAAAAAAAAAAAAAAAGAGGGGAAAAGAACTAGAGAGTGTTTGAAACATATTTAACTTCAAAACACACTCAGCTGCTGGGTTAATGATTGCATGAATTATTGCAGCAGTGTGTATGAGGATAAATTATCTTCAGGAAAACATACCTGGCTAAATTGAATGCATCATCAATCAAGCTTGCTCGATTACTGACAGAGATAACCTGTGAGGGGCAAGCACAAAAATTGAACCATTTAGGGTGATGAAACAGTGAAGGTTCACCCATCAAAGCAGACTTAGGAATAAGAGGATAAGCTTACCTCATGGTTCCTTGTTAGCTGATTAATTAGCAGCCTCCAATTCCTAATATCATAATTAACTCTGAAGTAGCCAGTCTGGTTGATGTTCCCCAGCAACCAAATTGCCTCTTCCAAAGCAGGAATTCTGTGGTGTTCTAGAAACAAAGAAGAAGATGGGAAGGGGACTTGGTTTTAAATTTTAAAACTCTAAAGACATATCTGTTAAATTCTCTTCTTATTTAAATATCCACGAAGACAGTAAAATTAATTCAAAGACTAACAGAAACATTGTTTGATTAATGATTTCCTTTACCCGTTCTAATGTATAGAGCTATCAGCTGACATTCCTATGGGGACTTTCTACCCACACAGAACTCCAAGGGTGGGTTTTTTCTGGCAAATAGTATTTATATGAGAGGTGTCCATTTTAAGCCTGATAACCTGATTCTGACCATACTAAAATAGCTTTCTACAATCATAACTCCAATAATTCAATGATGTGCTATAGACTAAACCTGTGATTAAAAAAACCCCAAATGTTTAAGTGTTTCTGCATGATGAAGCTTTTATATTGGATTTTAAATTAAAGTATTTCCAGTTGTGCAACTTTAGCCACCGAGAGGCTGTCCTTTAGAGCAGGACCAATTAACCCTGCATCCTCTTTCCCCTCTTTTTAAGTAACCACTTTGGGGTTTATTCTAGTATTTGTACAGTCAGGCAGTCCACAAGTATTTGCGGAACTAGGGATTTCAATAACAACCCCCCCCTCAACTCACAACGCACACTTCTTTAAATGTGGAAAGAATCATCCTGCAATGAAGCTCCAGGCTTCTATGTCTCTTGAAGAAATCTTCAATCTAGTAAATTATTCTGACAAAATTGGTCATGAACCAGAACTCCCTAAGAATTCAGCAACATTTTTTTTCTACTATAATAAAATTACTTTGTACATTGTTGACAAAAGGAACAGTCTTCTCATGCATTTTTAAAAATAAAAAAGAAATACACAGAATTTGTTTTAAATGTAATTCCATCAGGGAATCATTTGGTGTGCTTGAATTCCCTGAAAGTAACTATTGGGGAAAAAAAGTTAACAATAGGGTCTTAACAATTGATACATACTATCTAGTACCTAGACTTACTAAAGAAAATGATTTGTTTCAGCTCTTCTTATAAAAAAAGTAATTTCTGAGGAAATAATAGATGACTAGGACTATAGATAAAAGATATGTTTTTCTCTTGACTAAATATCTCTAGCAAACACAAAAATAACTATCATTTCAAGGTACGAAAAATACAAAGAGCAGCAAGACCCCAATCCTAAAACTACCTAATTATATGTTTCACTTTAAATTCATGGAGTTGTATTATGCACACAAATTCAGATAAAAAGCCGCAGGATTAAAAAAGAAAGTCCTCTTCTCACCTAGGCAGTTAAAATACACTACTTAGAAATATTAAGCCCAGAATGGCTCAGTTGTTGCCTATTCAATTCAACTGTTATTGCTCTTTTAGGGTTTGTCTAACTGACTTGCACCAGTTCAATTTAATTATTCTATATAAACAATTGAGGAAAAAAACCCAGACCCCCGTTTTTAGTTAGAGATTACATCCATTTAGTTATCTGTGATAAAGCGCCAAGCAGGCACATTCTTTGGGAGCCAATGTATCCTGCAGAAATGGGACTCAGTGAGAACATCAGAACGTAAGTCTTACAGCTCTGTGGGGTTCCCGGCTGTTCATATTGCCAAAGCACCAAAGCTGCTTTTGCCATTCAATCAGATTTGGACCAAGTTTTTACTACCAAGTGTCCTTCCTTCCACAGGGGTCTGTTAAACTTTGGGCTATAGGGCTCATTAGGAGAGCAACGAAGATGGTGAAGGGACTGGAGCACAAGCCCTAGTAAGAGCGACTGAGGGAAGAGGAGGCTCAGGGGAGACATTATTGCTCTGTACAACTGCCTAAAGGGAGGTTGTAGTCAGGCAGGGCTTGGTCTCTTCTCTCAGGTGACCGGTGACAGAACAAGAGGACACGGTCTCAAGCTTCGCCAGGGGAGGTTTAGGCTCGACATTAGGAAGAAGTTCTTTACTGAGAGGGTGATTGGCCATTGGAATGCGCTGGCTGGGGAGGTGGTGGAGTCACCGTCCCTGGAGGTGTTTAAGGAGAGATCGGATGAGGCTCTTAGTGCCATGGTGTAGCTGACAAGTAGGAGTAGGTGTAGGTGTTGGGTCATAGGTTGGGCTTGATGATCTCCGAGGTCTTTTCCAACCTTATGATACTGTGATACTGTGAAACTTTTTGCCCATGCTTCCCTGTTGCAATCTAACCTTTAAATGCTACCATCGCTGAAATCAGCTACTTGTTAACTGGTTAATCCTTGCTCCTCTGTAATACCTCAAATGGGGTATGAACACACATTAATCAATACCTGGATAAAGAAATACATTAAAGGCAAATTTTCAAAATTAGATGTAAAAAAAACCCTCCATACATTTCTTTCTTGTTTAAATATATACTGAATTTTTATCTCCAAGGTGAGGAAATTATTTATGCTTTAATGGAGTACTGTCACTCAAATATGACAAGTTCAAAATAACCTATTTCACAAGTAACAGCTGTGCAACACCCCTAGCATCTATTGCTTTAATGGAGAACAGGATCTTTTCAAAGCTCAATGGCATTATTGCTGTTTTGGTCAGTTTAAATCCAATTGTAACTCCGTGGTATTATTTTTTGATAAGACTACTCATGTGTCGACCTTCTACTGAAATACAGGACACGAGTCGTTCATGTCTCTCCAGCTCATATAAGCAGGTGGTTATTTTAAGGGACTGCCTGATGTATGTGCTTCACATAGTTCTATATAATTTACTGGAATTTGATGTTTAAGTCTGTCAATTCTCATGCTTTCCTAGAAAAGAAATTCTTTCTTTTGGTGATTACAACATTGAAAATTTCTATACACCTGGGCAATTTCTTCACTTACCATAAACACATTTATTAGTCTCCTGTTAAAAGCATTATGCCTAGGGAAAAGGTAGTCATTTGGTGTTAAGCCCTGTATTAAACCATTCATGACTTTCTAAACAACAACAAGGATTTCATTTGGGGAGAAATATATCTTTGATGGGTTTTGTTTACTATTTAAAATTCTTTCTAAAATATATATATGGTTGTATTTGAGATTAAAGGGATTTTTTTTAATCTTCTTCCACCAAAAAGTGTTTTTCCATGGTCATGTTTCACCTGGATCCCTCAGAAAATACCACTAGTCTGAAACTTACAGTTTTGCCACATACTTAGAGGAGATGTTTAGGAGGAAATAGTTAAATTTTATGACGTTTGTTTTCAAGTAAGAAAATTAGGTTCTGATTCTCATTTTCTCTGTTCTGGAAGTGTAAGACAGTCCTCCAGCCGGTGATAACTGCACAGGACTTGAAATTCTGAGCTCTCCCAGCTCTCAACTCCATGAACACTCCAGCAACTTCAGCTCCATCAAAACTAGCAGGAATGACGGAAGCCTGCTCCTTTGCATGGCAACATGATCAACTTGTGATGTACACCTGGGCAAAGGGCACCACTCTGCAAGACTCTCCAATGCTGACAAGAGCGTGGGCTAAATACAATTCAACTACCATTTCAAGTGTTCATACACACAGTTGTTATTTTAACTGTTAATTTTGTACAATGCCAAGCATACTAGAAAACTGGTAGAACCCCAACTGGGAGAAGTGACTCCATTTTTCCTGCAAAAATAACTGCACAGGAGTAGCACAAGAGTAGCACAATTTCATGCCAATAACAGCAAGTGAATTTTTTTCTGACAATGTTCCATGAGGAATTTCATCACATTCATAATATTTTGTGAAAAGACACTCGCTTTAACTAACTTCTGCAAATCTTCTTGGAAGAACCTTTCATACAGGGTTCAGAAGGCAAACCAGAAGATAAAGTTTTTCCACCTCACTTGCCCTGTTGTCATAGCTCAGTGTTGAAAATAAAAGGTTTTGATACAGTGAACAACACAATAAATGAAGCACATCAGCAAATATACTCATGTTCTGTCTCATATACTCTTTCCTCAGACTACCCTTCCACCCAGTCACATTCCTTTACGATGGAACTGCTAACGTCGAAAGTGTTACACAAAGTAAGCAACAGTCTTCTGTCTGGGTCTTTGCTCAGCTGCTAAAATGAGAGTAATTCTACCTCACTCTGACAAAAACACGCCAGGACTGTAGGACCTGTATCTCTGGTCCTCACTATGGCTGGCTAAAGTTGTAAAGCAGGACCTATATATTTATTTTATTTCCACAATACTTCCCTTCTTCCCACTTTTGAAAAATAAAAGAGTGGAGGCACAAATCAAGTTCAGCCGCTGAATCTCAGAAAGGAAAAGAAAGGGTAATTTTCTAATGTTGCACTAATGCTCTGTGCCCCCAGTGGGCAGCCAGAAGCAGCTGTCTTCTACAAAACACTGCATGGTCTGTCAAGGGCTTACAGTTAACAGATCAGTCAAGGTACAGGAGATGGTAAGGAAAAGGGCAGGGAGGCAGACTGTAGAGCTGCATCAGTCAGTTCAGCAGAACTTGCTGAGTTGCACAGAGATGTCTCCTACCTGGAGCCTGAGCACCAGAACAAATCCACCTGGGGAACAGCAAGTATGGCTTTGTCCAAAAACTTGCTCATCTGTTTGAAATGGATGCCAACAGCAATTACCAACACCTCTCCGCAAGCCCTGCTAAGCAGTCATCTTGTGGGGACAGACTCAGAGCTGGTCCTGGACTTTCTATCCGCTACAGATTTGGGGTTGATCCTAAAACACATAATTATAGCGACAACAAAAGAGCCAACTTGCCTATGAGAAACAGAAACAAGCCCTGGATCTATGACAGAGCAGAAGTTTGTAACACCAATGATTTCCACAGTGCTGGTGAAACCTATAATTCAGGAGACCTGCAAGACCACAGCACAAAGAGCACTGCAGCCATCTCAGCGGCTCCGACCTCAGCATGGATAGGAAGGCCAATCATGAGATGTCTCCTTTAGTGACTGCTTTAGTTTTCAGAGGTTTAAAAGCTTCACTTGCCTGAAGTAGAACAGCCTCATCCATGTCTATGGGGAGTGAACAGAGAAAGAGGTGGTGGTGATGTATCTGTGCAGCACTCTGAGAGCAAGAGACACACACTTCACAAGCCCAACAAATTGAGCCAGTAAAAGGGTCAACTAATGACTGGTATACGAAATGATGAGTAGAAAAATGGTTACATAAACCCTGCGGTTCTCTGGGTAAGGAGAAGAGAGACTGGCAGAAGCCCTTGCAAAATGAAAATCTTCCACAACTATGACTACATACTTTCCACAAAAAGGTGTGAAGAGCTACATTGAATATCAAACACCTTTGAGATTACGCACTGGTCAGACAAGTCGCCAAGGCTTGGCACTGTCATCTCTACAGAATTTGTTGCAAAGGACAATGAATTACATCCCAAAAAAACACTGCATAGTTGAATTTTCCAGTGTGTCACAGCACCTTGGTGTTGTGAAGACTGGACAGAAAGAGCTCCGTTGTCAGCAGCTGTGATAATACACATTATGTGAACTAATCCTGCTCAGCATATTGAACAATCAGCCATCTGCATGTCTCACTCTCTAGTATATAACCAGACAAAGCCAGGATGAGTACAGTGGCAACCCAAGCATCCTAGCATCCCACATTCAGTGGCTCTCAAAGACTGGACAGCAGCCTCTTATCCCTTGCTCAAGAAAATGCCAATTGGTGTCCTACAACACCTTGATGAAGTCACAGACATGGTAGCAAAGGGGATGTAAAAACCAGTAATTCTCTCTCTTGTTTTTCTGGATGTACATGAAGGAAGAGACTCATCAGCAAACAACCAGCCTTGGTGAATTCTAGTGCAAGACAGGGGATGTACTCCCCTGGGAAACTGTTACATAAACTACCACAAAAATTGAATTTCTTGATTGCAATTATGTAGCTCTTTCAAAACTGCTGTGGTTTCATTTCTCTCAGATAACACACAGACAAGGTTGATTTTATTGAGAAATGTAAGTGATATGTCAAGATATCATAATGGTAGTCATTAACTTAGACCCTCTTCATTATTGGTAGCTGAAATCAGGTAACTGATCAGTATTATATGACAGAAACCAGACAGCTGTTCATCATCTCCTCTCCACTCTTCAGGTTACACTGGAAGCTTCTTTAGCAAAGTAGTTTAGTCAACAAGAAGAAAATGCCCACTCTTTCCTAAAGAAGCAATAGAAACCATCCTGATGAACAGCATTACCTCCAAATTTGATTTGAGTATCTGCATGGAATTACACTCACTTGAAGAACAATATGACCACTTCCAATCTTCAAAAAATCCTCAGGATTAGTTTGTTTCACCTTCAGCTTACAGAGTTGTTCCCAGACTACTTGCTGGGACAACACTGAAACCGTGTTCTCTGCACCACAGAAGGTCTTCAGGATTCTCCCCATCCACAAAAATCATTCCCAGAAACCATCCTTTGCAGTCTCAGATTCCCTCCCGCATCCTCATGAAACAAACATACCGGCTGCAAAAAATCTCCAGGAGTATCACAAAATCACCTATACCAGCCCCAATACATAACAGCACATAAAATTAATCATACACTGAGAACATCCAGGGACGCTCTTACTGACTTTTTTATGTTGAGGAATTCTCCAGCTGAGCTAGACAACAAGAAGGAGAAACAAGAGGACATCCAAGACTACAGTCTCATTTTCAATGAGGCACAGCAAAGGGGGTGAGTGAGTAAGTAATGAGGAAGGACAAGGATAATGACAGTAGATCGCAGTGGCATTGATTCGCTACACAGGAGCCTGATGACTCAGAAAGGTTTAATTTCTATATAGCAGCCACCTCAAAATCGTTGCTCACACTGGCCATCATTAATTTGTTGATTTCTTGAAGGCATTCCAATAGGAGCAGCAGATCTTAAAAGAGTGGGTAGTGAATTTATGAACTCGTTCCTCCACAGCACTCTGCAAGTAAAAGGCAATGAGGATGCAACTGTGCAAATAATAGTGATACAGCGAACACTTAAGGCAGGAGTGAAGGGAAGGAGGCATGCATGTACAACCTAATGAGATGAGATGAGATGACCAACTCTCTCTGAAGTCAGTGGGAATCTTTCTATTAACTTCAATGAGAGTTCAATCAAGCCCTAAAGGACAAAAGTAGAGCAGGTCATTAAGGCAGACTGTGAAAGCGCAAGCAGGTTTTGAAGTATTCCAGAGGTGTTAATATTAAAAAGTATGGCCAATGCAATATATTCCTGCAAAGTGAGGCAGCATCCGTGTGCTCTGATTATAGTATATATCTGAGGTATGAGAAGTGCCCTGGTTCCAGGAACACTTCTAGTTCATTGTATCACGGGAGCAGTGTAAAACATTTCACATTCTTGTAGGCTGGAAAAGATAAGGGCAAAGAAACACATACCTTAAACCACTAGAAAGTTGAGATACTAGATTTCCACTGATCGTGCACCATTTCTTTCTAGTCCTGTTGGTTGCTAAGCTCTACGTGACTATTATTTTTAGTGACTTATAAAAGAGAAAACAAGGAGAAGCACAGGCTCACACAGGTTTGGCACTTCCCTTTCTCCATTTAAATTTCCACCAGATGTAAATCTCTACACCCTTCTAACTTTACAAGAAGGGGTCAGTACTCCCTCTACAGCTCATGTGTCCAGGGGATGCGTTCTTTTCCCTTTCATATAACCATTCTATTCAAGTCTCCACATTTCTTCCCTCACTCTCTTCAATTCCAGCCCAAAACTGTTAGCTGAGGTAACTAAGGAAATACAGAAATATTTCTTGACATTTCTTTGGTGGGATTCTTTCTCAGGTGATATATACCCACTGGTATCTAGCTCCAGTAACTATTATGATCATGTAGGAGATGAGAAAGGAGAAAATTAGTAGTAAGCAGAATAATGCACTTTTGAGGTCCAGCAACTGGTTATCTAATAGAGAGAAGAAATACTTTGATAGATCAATAAGGAAACTTTTTAATGACAGAAAACATTTCTTAGTCGTGGCTCAGACTACGTATCTGAGTTAAAAATGCCAGAATTCTAAACACTTTGCATTTACTAAGTTATACTCATCAGATGCTTTACTATAAAAATATTACATTTAACTTTCATAAATCAATAAAATGAATTGCACTCATCAATGATTTGATATGTGTTGGTAAATATAAAATTCTTAGCACTTTGGTACACATTTCTATGTAAAAACTTTTCAGTATATTGTCTAACTTCTGCAATAATGATAAATCTCATTTGTTGCTAATCCTTCATTCCTCCTCCCTCCCTTCCCATCTCTCCTTTCTTTTGTAATTCATTTCAAGTAGCTAAAACTGGGTGCAGAGCAACTAAACAATTATCTAGAATCAATTCCAAAGAAACAGTTGAGGAAAACACAAGTATGCTTTATGAGATTCCACTGGGAGGAAAGTTTATTTTTACCTGATTTGTTAGACACCCATATAATTGCCTCTGATGAGATGTGGCTCGTATTTCCTACTGCAATTGTTAATGGAATCTGCCACAAGTAGCTGCAAGACAAAGGAGGGGGAATCTAAGAACAAAAATACTGAACTGATTCTTCTCACAGCAATCAGGGATCATGTCAAAGAAATCAAAACACAATTTCAGTAGCAGTGTAAAGATGTGGATTCTAACAAGTTACTTTTTTTTGAAATTAATTTGCTATTTGTAATAAAACAATGGAAAAGTCATTCATCTTAAAAAAACCCCTACGTTATATTTTACATTTTTCACACACTATCATCATATGAGAATTTTTTTGCAAGGCTTTCCTAATTTAACAAAATGATTCACAAAAGAGGAAATAATGATTTCCCATAGAAAGAACACTACTTTTTTTTACATATGCTCAGAAAAAGAGAACCTCCAAGTAAAACATGCTTCGATTTATCAGGACTCTGAAGTTTAAAAACAGCATACTCTTCAAGGAACTCCTTAAAAACCTATGATAGGCTTTTGTAGATGCTGGGTTATAAAAACAAAATGAACAGAATGGATTTCCACTTCTTTGTACCATTTATTGTCACTTACATGTATGCAAACTGGACAAAACATGCTACAGGTGGATTTGGAGATATGCTGCTGTAATCAAACCCCAACTTTCTTACAGGGTATCACAAATTGTTTTTCATTTTGAATAAATATTTTAAATTATCTAAGACCTTTTTGTAACATCTTTATCTCAATAAACAGAGACTGACTGAACGCAGTCAATCTTTTGGGGAAGAGATGGAAGTATGAATTCCAATGTGTCTTCATCGTCACCTCTATTTCTGAACTCTCAGAAATATCACTTCACCAGCCAATGAAAGAAGAGACATTTCCCTTACATGTCATGTCATTTTGTACACCAGTCAAAGGGAAGCACACCGTAATGCTACAGGTGGTACTTTTGTCTAGGGAGCATGTGTAGATTTAAGTGAGGCAGCATGGCAAGAGAACAGCCCCAACTCAGGTATCACTGTATGCTACCACTTAGATAAGAACTAAGTGTATCTTTTTAGACTGACTGCATTAAAATAGGACAAGGATAAGCATGGGCAAGTTCTTAAGTCTACAGCAGGTTCTCTCCTGCTAGTACACAGCATTGCAAAAGTGGCCTATAGAGTTAAAAAAAATTAGGTTTGCTGTTTGTTCCTTTCTGCTTAGCAAGAAGCCTGCTCCATTGAACTACAACCACCACTCAAATGTGCCACAACTGCAGTCGACACTGCAGGGGGTTGCCTTGCAAGTACTGCCTTGCTGGCCTTACTTGGGGGTTGGGGAAGGGAGAGACCCCTGCCCTGCTAGCCCTGCTTCCACGCTCAGTTCCTGACTCCCCACCCACTGGTGGAGAGCCCACACACACATACAGGAGGCTGAAGCACTCAGAACAGAACCGCGTGTGGTGGGAAATGACTGTCCGTACAGCAGTGAGTCAGCAGAGGGGGAGAGATATTTTGAAAACAGTACAGCTGAAAGAGCTGTGAGTGACACTAGAAAGAAAACATGGCATTTATTGCCATATGGGAGAAGAAAAAAAGGTTCCACGTGATTTGGGGTTCTGTGAATGTTGGTATCATGACACACTGGGAAAATGGTTCTATCTGCTCATGCACCGAAGACACACTCCACATGGGCACATGCTCTGGCAGGCACTTTCTGGATAATTAAGCTGTAGCATTTGAAGAAGGTACTGCCTTTCTCAGTCTGCCCACTCGTTGTGCTGGACATTACCGCCCTCCACAGCACAGCCAGCAGAAAAGGATGTCAGCTGGTGCCTTAGTTTCTCCAGTTCTCAGTCTGGGGTCTTCACACGAAGTTACCTCCATCATTGGTTTAACTAATATTGCAGACTGTGAACTGGTGTAATGAGGTGAAAATATGTCCTGCTACAGCAGCAGTAACTCCTGGATTCAACAGGTGAGGGCAGTCAGGAGATGCTGTGAAGTGATGCACCAGAGAATATTCAATATCCTCTTAAATATCTTATACCTTATGATACATCCACCAGTGTTTTAGAACCTGTCCTAAAACCTCCTAGGAATTGTATCAACTCTAAAATTACACCCAGTTCTACAGAATGAAAAAGATGTGGGAAAACTGATCAAGAAAAATAAGGGAAAATTAAGCATAAAGCTTGTACATTATTTGACAGAACAGGAACTTTGGTATATGAATAAAATGAAACAACTGCATTTGCATGGCATTTTATGACTCCTACTGAAGAAGTTGAACTGCAAAATAAAAGATACCGAGAATTGTCTATCAGCTGACTTCAACACATATATACATATACACAAATATTCGTGCATGAACATATGCATGGACACCTGTTTTTTGACAAGGAATTTCACAGGAATTTATTCTGTACATTGCAATATCTATACAGAGAAAAAATTTATATCAACTTATATTATTATTTTACGTCACCTGCAATTAAGGCAAATACTATTGAAATAAGGACAGATCTTTCTCTGAAAGGTGATTTAGCAGTTCTCCATACCCTCTAGAACTTCCAAAACACATTCTCTTGGTTTATGGTTTACCAGGTGAACCACAGATTTCCTTTTAACAGACACCTCCAAACTCTCATTTTTCCTACTTTACTGCTGCTCTTCTGTATGTTTATCTGCTTTCTCCTTCAAGTCCTTCCATTCTCAATGAAACTTCCTCCACTGTGCAGAAGAAGCTGTGGCTAATTTTTTGTATACACGAGACGGAGATGTATCCGGCTCATCTTTTAAGAATCTTCATTAGGATGACTTACCCTACACACCACCTCTGAGTGACCTGTATGGACTGCACTCTCCTAGGTGGGACTAGGAAGAAGTAAAGGTTTTTTTCCACTTTTCTATCACATTCTTCTACGTTACAGAAAAAAAGGGGAAAAACAGGACCCAGTCTCCTGCATTCCCCCTGCTTTGTGTGGGATTAGTGCAGATCTTTTATTTATTCTTTATATACTGGGAGCACCGCCACTGTGCTCTCTGTATGTATCTGAAGAGTTAAAAAAAAGGGTTCCTGTTCCACCTGGCCATCTCCTGCCTGCTGTGACAAACCAGTTCCAGCAAAAATAAGAATACAGCCTTGAGGGCCCAGTGATCAGGGCAGCAAGACTTGAAACAACCCATTCGGTCCTCCTACTCTCAGGAATATGTCTGCAAGAATCGGACGCCCGTTCAGGCAGCGCACCCAGCCCCTGGGGGAAACGGAGCTAAAAAAATGTGTGTCCAATCTGCCTGAGATGCTGCTGAGCTTCAAAGGGATCCGCACATAATGTCCGTCTGGATACAAACCTGATCACCTTAACAGGGAGATAAAGGCAGACCACTTAATTGTAGGGAAACTAAGGCCTAATTCAGGAATTTAAGAAATGAGCTCTGAGGATAAGGAGGAGAGATATCTTAAATTGGACCAGACATGGCGAATATAAACTGTGCTGAACATAACAGTATTCAATCATAATCATCTTAGAGATGTAGGAAAGGGGGATCTTGTTGAAAGACTGTATAAGTAATAAGTCCTCAGCACAGGAAGGACATGGATCTATTACAGTAAGCCCAGAGGAGGGCCATGAAGATGATTAGAGAGCTGGAGCACCTCCCATATAGGAGGCTGAGAGAGTTGGGCTTCTTCAGCTTAGAAAAGAGAAAACTCTGGAGAGACCTTATAGCAGCCTTCCTGAACTTACAGGGGGCCTACAGGAAAACTGGGGAGGGTCTCCTTGTCAGGGACTGCAAGGATAGGTCAAGGGGTAATGGTTTTAAAGGAGAAGGAGGAGAGATTTAGATTAGATATTCAGAAGAAATTTTTTACTGTGAGGATGGTGAGATATTGCCACAGGTTGCTCAGAGAAGTTGTGCTCACCCCACCCTTGGAGGTGTTCAAGGGCAGGCTGGATGAGGGTTTGAGAACAGGGTATAGTAGGAGGCGTCCCTGCCCATGGCACAGGTTTGGAACTGGATGACCTTTAAAGTTCCTTCTAACCCAAGCCATTCTATGATTCTATGATAAGCCTTTTACTGTTGATTTACAGAAACTGAGTCAGAAACTGTTAATGTGAAATAGTTAAATTTAGGTTTACAAGATAACACGCTCAATTAAAGGGAATGTATTGGTGCAGGATTTGGTCGGTGTTTTTTTGGTAGCACCACATCAATGCATAATACCAAAGTGTGTTAGCATCTCCACTCAGCTTAAAGAATAATCAGAGGTGATTGTTTCAAAATGTAATATAATCTTGCATCTGCCAAAGCATATGCAATACTAGAAGCAAGCTAATTATTCTCTGTTTGGATAATATATTTTTTTTGTCTTGTGCATTACGCTATGACTATATAGCCAGTATTAGCGTAGTCTGTCTCACTCAGGCACTGATCATATTTGTGATGAAAACTTGCTTACGCCTTGACTTCCAACAAATAAGAACTGAGATCCCTTCATGGGCAGATTGTGAGACCATAAAGAATTAAGCAAACATGATGCTTCACACATCTGCCTCTGATGAACAGTAATGTTGTAGTAACATTGGATTTTCAGTGAAACAATCAGTTGGCCTCTTTGTAAAGAGCAATGCAAAGCCAAAAAAAGGGCAGCAGTTTATTGCCTCTGCTGACAAAACAAAGATCTCAGGTCATTAAAAAGAAAAGGCAAGGTTCCTGGAGTTTCAGATTTTGCACACATCTTCTACTACTTTTTCATATTAATATTTTTGCTGAATGTAAACTCATATGTTTTCAAGATTAATCTTCCCAGTAACCAGAATGTGCCAAGCTTCCACCCACTGCCAGTAGTGAATACCATGTTCTTCCAGTGACACTTCTTTCTCTCCTGGATTCAAAACTAAACAAAGAAGTTCAGCTATTCTTAGTCATTGCTCACAGAACAATGAAGAAATCTGCTCAATATTCAGAAGCTTATTATCCTTGGCTGCATTACAAAGAGTATACAAGTAACGTGATTGTTTCATGTAAATCGACAGAATAAGTGTACCTAAAATACACCACAGCAGAACTTAGCTTACCTTATGTTTGAACAACCACATCCCTCTCTATGTCCTTCGGCTTTTGCAGACCTCTGGCTTAAGAACCCCTAATCTACCCTGCTGTTCTTATACAGAAACGATACTCAACCCTTCTTATTGTCCACTTCTGTAATTTTTCTATATATTATACTACTTCCAGGCCAGAAAGCCAGGCCTGCCCTCAGTGCTTTGAAGGCACGTCTACCATCGATTAAGCATGACGTTATTTTTTTCTCTTCTACACTCTTCATACGTTTTAAAATGTTCCTTTCCTACTAATCTCTACTGTTCTATTTACTTGCTTGACTGCACCTGATCGCTGAGCTGATGTTTAACAGGAAATTACCCACCACAACTCCGAATTCTCTTTCCTGAGAGAGAATGCTTTTTTCAGAACGCACCACTGAGCATCTAAGTTAGGACTGTTTTCCCAACATGTATCACCTCATTATCAACATTGAGCTTCATCAGTCATTTTATCACCATGCCAACCAGCACTGAGGAATACTTCTATGATCTTGGTAATTAACATTTGTTTTTACTACCCCCACAAACCTCCTGTTATTAGAAAACTCAGTCACCTCTCTCTTCCGTGCCCTTTATCACATGACTTGAATAGGAAAAACTTCAGCACAGGTTTCTCAAGAATTGCCCTCCACTGAGAAATTCAATCATTTACTTTCTCACTTGTTGCTTATGTTTCTTAACTGCAGATTATTTTCTTTAAGGATCTCTAGTGAGCAAGCTGAGCCTTCAAAAATCCATAAAGAACAGTTAAAATTACAAGAGGCTAGATACATCTAGATAGCAAAGATTTCTATTAATAGTCTTTGATAGCTACGAAATCAAAGGAGGAAAACCATGACAGCATAGAAGAACAGAAAAATGTACAGATTTTAGAAAAAAATTAGTATTTTTTAGTACACGTAACAAAAGAAGGAGGGACAAAGTTAAAATGCTACGCACAAAAGCAAATTAAGTGGTCTGCCTCTCAGCAGGAATTTATAAGCATAATTGTTTTAATGTGTAGTGACCACCAGAAACTTAAAACGTAGAATGATTTAGGTGGGAAGAGACTTTAGAAGATGTAGCCCTCTGCTCAAATATGCTAACAGCACAGGAAAAAGGAGTTTCATTGTAGGTAGAACACAAGATCAGAGGAGGATACATAGGCTGTACATTTAGCAGCATCACACAAAGTCTAACAAGTCAAATACGGCAAATGATTTGCCATCTGCCTTTTCTCCTAATCCCTCCTCCCACTCTAAAGTATCTACAGAACTACTTTCAGAAAAGCTAAACACTAAAAGCTGTTATGTACCTTCAAGAAGCTTATTAGGCTGAGAAATGAAATTGTGAGTTGTCTAAATGATTCCAGGCTAGAAAACCAGAAATCATTTGGCACTGGCGGAATCTCAGCCATCACTCCTCTGTGACTCAGATTCTCTGGGCTAAACTCACTGGTGCAAAGTGGTGTCAGATTGGCTGCCGTGCTGTATTTGAGACATCTGCCATGGGCTGTGAAGTACGGCACAGCACCTACAGAGCAGTACAAGGTCAAGTAAGATACCTGAGAGCATCTCCAATAGCACCAGTCACCTGTGCAAGGAACTAAATGGCTTCTCTATACACTTAATGTTGGCAATGGTACCTTTCACGGTAAAAAACGGGTTTCCCAAGGAGACTTTCTCATTTCTAACTGAAAAGGGCAAATTTTCAAAACCAAGTTGCTGGTTAGAAAGAGAAGGCTTCAGCACAGATTTTCAAATTCAGTATTTAAAATAGGCACTGCTGAAACATTTTATAACTACGGTTAAATAAAACCTTCCAGTTTACTGATTTAAAATGAATTTCATTTGGAAATACAAGTTAATTGAAGGGAGAAGTTGAAATGAGTGAAACCTAAATGTAAGGTACTGAAATTGCAAAATTGAAATAAATATTCTAAACCTATTTTTTTTCAATTTTTGCTTTGATTTTTGTCCTGATTTAGCACAGGGAAATGTTTTGATATGTTGAAATTTCTGTGGGATGGAAATCTACTTCTTGCTCATCTGTAACACTAATCTCTGTAAAGTATTTTGAGAATGTAACAACCTGAGACTTCATATCACTGAAGGATATGATTAAAGTTATTTAACACAGACATAAAGTGAGGCATAAAAGTAATTTAAGAATAAAATGAATAAAAAGAAAATCCAATAGTAAAACTGTCTGGTTAAGACACGTGGCTCTTTGTTTTAACAACTAGAACTTAATATCCAAAATGCCAACTCTATTTCCTTATTAAAGTCTGGTACATCCGGAATGGTTGAAGGTGAGAAACAGGGATCAAGGACTCCTTGGTATTAGTTTCCTATTCTCAGGTCTCCAGATGGAGAATACTGAAATGTCATGTACACAGAAACATATGATTATGGAAGCAGCGCTGAGTCTGAGTAGAAGACACCTTCCTGGTTTAGTCCTTGCCAACAGTGTTGACTCCTTAATCAGGTTAGGATGTTGACAGGGGCATTTCTTACCAAGTGAACGCCTTGCTATGCGCATGAACTCCACCTCGTTGGGATTTCAGAGACAAAAGAACATAAAGGCAAAGTAATGAGAAAACGTGACCTTTCGGAAAGCAAGCAAGTCTTATAGGATGAAATAAAAACTAAGAATTCAAAATTTGCATTTTTACTTTAGTTGCGTACTCGGCTGATCTGCACAGTCATATACAAATAGAGGCCAGTAAAAGAAGCATTTAGCTGCACAGCTACAGAAGTCTCTGACTAACAACTTTAAAACCTATTGTAAAATAAAGGGAACAGAAAGTTGATCATGTGAACTAACTATAGGATCACGTGAAGTTCGGCCATTAAATGCGCATAGCAGGAAGAGAGTAGAGATTTCTCATTTCTTGTCCTTCCCAAGACAACTGCAATTTCTGTTAAAAAGGCAAAAGAAAGCTTTTGCTTTCAGTGAATTTTAAATATTAAGACAGTGGAAGGTTCAAAGATGAATTGTTAACGGAAAATCTGAAAGGATATTCAACTAATCTATAAAATTATAAGCCTTGTTGCCATGATACCTGCATTTATTCCTAGGCTAAGAGCACAAGTAGACGTAAGGTGGTGAGTGGGTAACAAGTGAAAGCTGTTGAACAGCACGATAGCTGCAGAGCTTCCTATTATGGAAAGAGATTATATATGAAGCAGAACTCAGCAGAACCAGGGTAAAATTTTGTAAGCCACACTTTCTAGAGAGACTGTGTTGGGAAAGATGATTTAAAAGCATCGCAAACATTTTTCTAGGTTATTATATAGCATAGAATCTCATTCAGGACAGAGAATTTCAGGTTCCAGGGGAATCTCATGTGAGTATCTCAGGAAATCACACACTCTTATTAAGTGTGCTTCTACAGAATGTTAGTTCTGTTTAACGGATAAGTAGCTGACGATATATTCATGTTGTGAATGTCATTCTCACAAGACTGAAGAACCCAGAGATTTCATTAGATTTAATATGTGCCAGTAAAGTGATTGTAGGCTATGCCCAGGGGCACAACACAATAGAGGGAGATGTTATTCCCACTCTCCGAAGTATTACACCTCCTACACTGAGCCAGGACGTCAAGGGATTCCTTGTATCCTGTCAGCACAGAAGACAACAGACAAAAAGGGAAGACTTCACTAACTTTGTAGCAAAGGCAAATACAAGATGAAAAAATGGATAAAGGAGGAAAAAAAAGTAACTGAAACCAACAACCAGAGGTATTCACTGGCCTAAGGTTAGGATCCTGAGGTTCTAGGTGTTCTGTCCCCACGCAAGATTAACAGAATGGCCAACAAGAAGAAGGTAAACTAAGGCAAAAAAGGGCCCACTTATTAACACATGGTTACATAACTAATTAGCAAAAGACTGCAAGAAAACGATGGTTGAAGTGTTTACTCCAAGATTATCCTGAACTATGCTGGGCAGAGGCATTTCCAGCCCTTTTACAAAATTAAGGTAAGAATTTGGAATTTGGTGGATTCAATGAATTAAAGACAGTGCTCCAGTATAGTCTTTAGGGGGCTGTAACTGCCTGCAATACAGACTGCAGTGTTCCATACGTGATTCCAGACCCTCTTGTGGATCTGAATGGGTTCCACACCTGAGGTGTCAGTTTTGATGAGTTTTGCAAGTTTTTAATAGAAGTGAACTTATGATCACAGATGAGCAGAAGACCATTTGTAGAGCAGCTTTGTCTTTTAACTACTAAGATTTATCTACTTTGTCTGAGGTTTTCAAAGGCCCTGGTCAGATGTGTAGTTGGATCTACCTAATATGTATTTCAGAGATGAGGAAATCGTAGAAATTTAGAACGTGTTTGGAATTGTGGACCTATTATAATTTAGCGTACAAATTATACTTAGCTGCATACACAGAGGAAACCATAGGTAAACTTTATAACTTGAAAAAATATTTAGAATTTCATGAGAGGGTGACTAGGAAGCTTATATTCTTGACTTGAAAGGTGTTGGCACTTCTGAGATGACTTGCTTCGGATGGTAAGCCTCTTTATTTGCAGTTCTGTCTCAATACAGCTGCTTTTATACATTTGTCTCCTAAATATGCTTTCCGTTAGAAACTAATTTTAAAAGGCAATCATATTGTTATATTCTAAATAGGGCTGATAGTTGCTTCTAAGAGCAACTATTTCTAGGATAGATCATGGATTGGTTGGGATTTGCTGTAAGTATTTAAATAAAAAGATAAGGAAGGAAAAATATTTTCAGTGCCAATAGGGTATGGAATGTATTTTAGAGGCACGTATTTTAATACAATCATTGATACCATAATTCATCTATAGTCAGAACAGTGATTAACATTTTCAACAGCAATGTACTGTGGATGTGGATTTTGCGAATTTCCTTTACTCTATCATAGTCCTAATCCTTCCTTGATTTGACAAGAATCTCTGGAATAATTTTTAGCAATAAGTAAGCCCTAGAGCTGATATAGGGAAAAGAATTTACGTTCTTCGGGACTCTTATGCCAAATATAGCTTATTTATACAAATATACCCTTACCGATACCGTGAAACCACAAAGTTCCAGACACAAGAAAAGGCTTCAGTGCTGTAACAGCAGAACTAGCATGAAAGAGCCTGTGTATGGCCTTAAGAGGACAACATGCATATTCTCTTAGAAAACAGCTGTATGTCTTCAGCCATCACATATAAACCCCACTCTCCTTTAGTCTGATTGCTTTTTTAAGTATGGACACAGGGTAATTTAAATGAGTTAATTTTAATTAAATTAACCAAACTGAAAAGAAAGAAAAATTGCATTGTCTGATAAAAATATAATATTATCTCATTGTAATTATCTGATTACTAAACCCTCTACAAAGTTCTCTGTCATTTTAGCTTAACATTTCATACCAAAATTAATTATATATCAAGTGGTTATAAATATTACAGGGCTCTCTAAAATTGACTCATTTTGGTGTCATTGCTAGCAGAATATCTTACTAAATTTAGAAAAATATTGTGGGCAAAGAACAAATACTACAATTTTTTTGTCAGTACATGCTTTCTCCTCCCTACCTAACGTTACCTTTTTAAACTAAAACACAAAAGGCTTTCAAAAGTAACAAGCAATTTTGGGTGCTGAGTCAGAGATAGATAGAAAGAAGCTGGGTTTAAGTAGCGTTATGTGTCTATTCTAACAGCTGCCTCTTTACCCTCCAATAAAGGCGCTTCATCTCTTCTGCATCCTCTGTTCCATCTTGCACCACTGCAAAAGATTCTTGCAGAATTGCACATGTGGTGCTGATCATGCAAACCTCATGTCTGTGTTGCCCTTCTCCTATGAGCATATTCCTTTCACTACAGAGAGTAAATATGAGATTTCTCTGAACAGAGTGGAAGGATGTGTTACAGGCTGAGGAGGGACCTCCCTAGTAGGAATAGGAGTAGCATTTTAGCTACGTCTACAATCCTCCAGTATCTTGTCAGAGACTTAGTGCAAATTATTTTTCAATGTGTTTCAATGTTTAGTTCTGATTTTTCCCCAGAATACTGTGAATTTAAGAAAGATTAAAATATAATTCCTGTGATAGTTCTCTTTTCTCAGTTAAATTCCCTAAGAGTCCCCCACCAAAGTGTCTTGTCCACAAAATCTGAGATTCTACTATTAAGCGTGAAGGTTCACATACAGAGATAAGGAAAAAAATCCATTATTAGCAACTTAAGAAAGCAAAATGAAAAAGAGGTAAAAAAGGAAGTATTTTAGCAGTGTCATCCTCTGACCTATAGTGGGGAATTCACATCTCTGATTTTTGCAAAGTCAACAGAATATGATACACCTTCATCCCTCTCGTCACCCCTGTTTCTGCCAAATGCTGTTTGGACTTTCCCCAATTTGCTCCGTACTTCCCTAGAGTTCCCATCTTAACCGCCTTCTCTGTTTCCCTCGTTCTCCACATCTGTTTATTTCAGCTACACAACTTTAACGCTCCCAGCTCCTGCTCACATCTGCAACCTCCCACACAGCATTTCCTTTCCCTCCCCGTTTACGTTAGTCAGCTCCTCACCATTACAGCTGCTGATTCTCCTCTTCATCTCCCCACCTCACTGTGAATTAAAACATAGTGCTGCCCGCAAGTACACACACTTTCCCTCACCATGAAATCGATTTAGTTAATGCGAGTTAATTAACTAGTTTCAGTATCTAGCAATTCCTGAGAGTTAGTATTAGCAAATAAGATGAGGAAAGTGACTCAGTCTGCAATGATACTAAAATACAGAAGCAGCTTTTCCCTGTCAGCCTAACTTCTATCAGGATATGAGTGCTGCCGCCGCGCAGGAAGCGATGACACAATACACCAATTTTGTCTTCTTTACCATTCTGCAAATTTTAACACTGAAAGTTGCCCACATCCTGCACATCAGAGCATCCTGGTAGTTTGCCTAGTGAAAAGTGTTTCTTACAAACAGAAGCTGTGAAATGGTTTTGGAAATAAAGTGTTAAATTACAATGGCATCTCTGAGATCTTTGCCAGCAGCAAAATCATGCTGAAAAGGCATCAGCACAGATACATGCAGGAGAAATTTTAAGAGTGCTTACTATTCTGATTTAAAAATCATGCAACAATCAGAAGAGCCTCTAAAAAATAAAAAGGCAAGAGAAAAGACTGAGGCCTCTCTAGTGCCTTCTACAGCAAAAAAATCCCACCTATCGTAGCAGACAGTGCGCAGCATAAATATTGGACTGGCCAAAATCAGCATCCAACAGTAAAAGCACTCCTCCCACATGGGCCCCAGGCTTCCTCCAGGTCACTTGCAGAAGCAGCTCTTCCACCTGCTCATTTGGAGGAGCAGCACTCTGCGCAGCACTGTCTTCTCACAGGCTGCTGGGGTTAAGGACTGTCCTTAGGCACACTGAATGATAAAATCGATCGGTGTCATAGAGCTGTCCGCTATAAACACCAGCATACACGGAACGAGAAGGAGCTCCCCACACTTTCTCAATTTTCTGCAAAAACATGTATTTTCAAGTCCCTGCTTGAGCTGTAGAAAACCTGGTAAAATCAGTACCTGGCTGTGTTCGCACACAGCTGAGTGCTCCATGAAATATTCTTGATTTTTTTAATCTCATTCCTGACAATTCCATTTCCCCTGTGCCTGTTGTGATTTAACATTGCAGCCAGCTAAACACCTCACAGCTGTTCGTTCACTCTCCCCCTTCCAGCGGGACAGGGGAAGGAACTGAAAAAAATCCCAACCCAACCCTCATGGGTTGAGATAAAGACAGTTTAATAGGACGGAAAAGGAAAAGACTAATAACAATAATGGTGGAGATAACAGAAAGAACAAGTGATGCACAATACAATTGCTCACCACAAGCTGATGGATTCCCAGCCTGTCTCTGAGCCTCTGTGCACCCTAGTCAGCTCCCTCAGCTTATATACAGAGCATGATGCCATATGGTACGGAATAACCCTCTGGCCAGTTTGGGCCAGCCGTCCTCTCCCAGCTTCTTGTGTACCTCCACCTTTCTCGTTGTCGAGGCAAGGGATGCCGAAAAGGCCTTGACTTAGTTAAAGCACTGCTTAACAACAACTAAAACTCCAGTATGCTATCAATATTATTCTCATGCTAGATACAAATCACAGCACTACACCAGCTACTAGGAAGAAAATTAACTCTATCTCAGTCAAAACCAGGACAGGTCCTCTGCTGCAGCCCGTTCCCTTCTTCTTTATTACGGCTGATACAGAGGCACTCGGGCCAGTCAAGATGAACTCGGGTACCAGATCTACTCCCTGGGTTGCAACACAGAAGTTGTTTCTAGTAGAAATGCTGCTTTAAGTGTAGTCTTTCTGGTATAGGAAAGATGAAAGGCGTAACAAGGAAACACTTAGAGAACATGAGAAAATGGAAGATAAGAAAATATCTCCCAGAGAGAGGGAGGTGACTGAATATTTCTTTTTCTATTTTTGTTTTGTTAGCCCTTTTTCTTCAGCTTATGGAAAAATATTTTTCCATCTTATGGTCCTTTTTTATCACATACTTAATACTACATATGCTGCATTCTTCCACAATTGCTCTAAGAAGATCTCAAAGATACTTATCAGCATTCCCCTTTTGCTCCTAACACTTTGGTTCATGTTTAACTAGCCCCTCAGCTGATAAGTGGACAGAATATGTTCCCCATCGCTGCTCAAGTGATAATGCCATACAAATACGTAAGAATACACACAGCAATATCCAAAACACAACTATGCTTTTACTATTCAAATAATTATCAGTAAAGCGACAAGCACAGTCCTTTTTCCACAAAGCCTGAATAAATGAGCTTTGTGTAGGGAATTCAGAAGAGACTCAAAGGGAAATAAATTCTGCAGTTAATCATTCATCTTGGAGCAAAGTGACTGCTGAGCAACTCTGCTGCCTGTTGTAAAGCCTTTCAGCTGTCGTAATTACTACATGTTGTTAGACTCATGAGTCCGTACAGATCTAGCTTTGCTGGTCATGTCCCTGGCTTGTACCATTCAACTGAATTTTACCTGGTCCAATCACATGGAGAAAGGCACAAAGTATTACCATGGTACAGCACGTATGAATTCCCTGTCCGTATCCCGATTTGTACCTCTTCCTTTTTTCTCTTTCCTCACAGCTAGCTCTGTTCAACACCTAGCAAGACATTTCCCTTCAGGATATTATCATGAAGAAGCAAAGATTAGCTACAGAATCTGCACGCATGATAAGAACACTATACAAGCGAATATTACCTCAGCAACATGAACTTAATTATTTTGATAACATTGGAAAGGTTATTTCTCCCCTTTTGAAAAGACAAGCTCTGTATATTTTTAAAAGGCAAAACTTACACCCATAACTAGGAAGCTTTAGTCTGCTTTTCAAAACACTATATAAAAGGTTTATGGATTTCATTGAAACTGATTAGTTTATTGTCTAGACTACAGATTATTTTTCATAAGATTTCTTGTCATATCTGTGAGCCATTCTCGTAATGATGGATGAGACTGGTGCCTTAAAATCATCACTTTCTCTGTCAGCAGAGAAATCCACTGAACCCTGTCAGATGGAATTTCACCTCCTCCCCTGTAGCGTTATAATGTGAGGGCAATATCTGTTCTCACAGGGCTATATAGGGATCCAGGATTGAACCTACACATAACTTTGTTATTTGCGGGAAGAATATGAATTATACAGTTATTACAGGAGTTTAAAACTTTTGCTTGGATAAGCTGAAATTGCTACTGAAACATTGTATCAACCACAGTCTTTGACATTCAAGTCAGAGTGGTGATTTTGGCCCTGCTGAGGAATAGCAATCCTAGAAAAGGTGTCTGTCATTGTTAGTTTTATTCTCTCATAAAATGAGAAGTATGGATCATGTAAAGGCATAAGTGTCAAGTAAAATCTATGTTCAGTTTCTGAAGAAGTGGAATTGTATACTTTCTGTAATTTCAGGCCAAATGTTAGAGCCATACAAGCCAATTCTACACACACAAACAAATCACAGTTGATATGTGTGTGCCCCTCGAAACACATTTTTCTGCCGATAACAGCTTGAGAGACAAGTAGTCTAAGAGAGGTGGGAAAATCAACTGTATGTCATCGTTCTCTCCTGCAGTACAATTAAAGACACTTACAGTAACGGACTACGTAGAACTAGGAGTTAACCACTGTCACAGGTATCAACAATTTTCACTTTCACCTTTTACCAGTTAGAAAAGCCTGCTTACTGCTTGTATATTCCTCTATATGATTTCAGGGGAAAATAAATATGCTGCTTCACATTTCATTTTTAACAGTTAATTGCTGCATAAATACATAGCATAAAGAAAAGCTCAGACATTTTAGAAAACTAGAATGATTCTGAAATATTCAGTTGCCTCTTTATTTGCATTTCTCATGCAGCAGAAAGATCTGAAAATCCTACTCTGAAGTGACTGTTTCTAAAGGAAAGTAAAGTTAAATTTGCCTAGAAATGGTCTGTACCAGAAGTTTAAACTCCTCATCACCTTGAAGGCAATAGAAATGACATTTATTGCTGTGCCATGCCGAACTACAGTCCCACCTCTGGATAACTAAAGACTATGTGGCAGATGGATGCTTTAGGAGCCTTCCCTGGAGCCTTTCAGTGCATATTGTGTTGTCTGTTTAGATGATAAACTCCTGGAAAGGCCTGGATCGGTACATTTTTCTGTGTTTTGTGCAGCTCTACTATTTATGGTGTTTAAAATGATCGTCACGATTAATCCATAGATAAACCACCCTAAGGAAACCAATGTAGCCCGCTCTGCAAGAGCAGGGCCTCCAACGTGGCATAAATACTATTTGCCCTCTGTTATTTACAGTGCCTATTATGGTTCCCTAGGGAGCCACGCGTCCCAACACCTAATTCATGGGGCACACAGGGGAGATGAGCACTGACTTTATTGGAGTGTGAATTAGGCCACCACTACGTAACACCCCCAAAGCCTGCAGGCTGTTACATGTGTGTACAGATACACCTCTGTGCCTCTCACATCCACCTGTGCTCTCAAACCTCACTGAACCCTGCCAACCTCCTGACCAAAACCACCTGCAGAATCAGGCAGAATGCTGCATTTCGCAGGAGTGCTCAACGGCCATCAACGTGCTCTTTCCATTCCAGTTATCACCCCACTTAGCGTACTTCTAGAAAAACTGGCCCCTTGGTATCGTGTCATCAGACTTCAGCTCTTGCAATGTTAGAAACCAACATGGAGTAATGTATCATGAATAAAAGATACCACATGAATATGATTTTCCCTGTCTACTGTTATCACAATAATTGAAGCAATAGTGACTTTTTGAATGAAAACAAAAATCACAAAAAAACCCCTTGAAGAACATCTAGGTCATTTCTGACAGAAAAAGTAAATTTATTTTCAGCATGCCAACCTTCTTTTTCTACTTAATTTGATGGTATGAAAGGACATTTAATGATACAGAGGCACTGTGCATACCAAGCCACACATGCCTGTGGGCAGTGCACCAACAAACTAAATGGTCATTGTTAGAACACTCTAAGCAGTAATTCGTCACTAAGCCATAGGACTTTAATACAACTTGGTGGATAATTTTTGAAAGGCAAATAGCATAGGTAAGTTTCACCTTTTGCTAAATGTACATGGGTTTTCTTCTTTGGTATTTATACTTACAGAACTTTCAAGTAACTTTAACTCGGAAGTGGCAAACTAGTTTTATTATCTAACTGGCTGGAATAGACATTCCATTTGTAAATGCTTCTTTAAGCAAGAAGCCTCCCTCCTGTTTGTAGTTAAAAGGAGCTGGAAGCACAGAGAAAAACAAATCTGAAGAGGAAAATGAATGGGAAAGAGACTTGCCACAGTAGATAAATATGTATTGCACTGCCTGTAAGGACAGTAAATTCCTGGCAGGGCCCATGCTAATGTATTTTTCAGTGCTTTCTATAGCATTGATCTTACTACTCATGTTTAGAAATTACAATTGTTATAAAATATGTAGACAAATCTCCAAAGAAATTTGGCGTAACTTGCCCTACTCTTAGTAGTAGAACACTACTCTTCCACGTATCTCAAGATAAAGTTTGAATTCTGAATTAATGTCACATGAAAATAAAACTAAATCTAATTCTCACCCCTGAATTTCCACCTTACAAAACATTTATGCATGCAGTAGTTTTTACTCATTCATTACAGTAGCAGTTACCATCAATACTGAGTACCTAGCAAACCTATTTAAGAAAGTCTCTACAACATTTACAAGGCTTAACATCTCCTTTTTAGTCAATAAAGAAACTAATAATCTGTTTTCTGAATAGTAGAATCCATTCAGATTACTTTATGCACATAAGACATCTCCAAGCGAATAAGGGAGATTCACTCTCACACTGAAGTGGACTCCATGAACACCTCCAACAGTCCATATTTGCTTCTTTATCTCTTTATGACAAAAGAACTAATTTCAGCCCAGAACTGCAACAATGTTTAATAACCTGTTCCAATACAGTCAGAAAAACAATAATTTACTCAGTGTCATTTTTGGAGTTCCATAATATTCATATTCTAAAAAATGATAACTATCTTCTAAACAATTCCCGATAAAGGTAACTATATTTTTAGGCCTTCCTTAACAGTGATATTCTATAAGCTCCAGACATGTCAAGCAAAATTTGGTTTTAAATTTTACCTTTTAATGATTTAAATCTACTGGACAAGCACAGAGTACCCATTGAGAGCATGCATTCTTTCCCACTGAGCACGAAGAACTGAACACAGAAACTTCTAAGGCTAAACTGTAATTCTCAAGCATCAGCTTTATATCCTTGGCCTTAAAAACTGATGCCAAAACTGCTTTGAAAAATAAGATGAGGAATACCCAGTATCAGCCAGGAATGCCAGTTCCTACAGGACCAGTTCAGCTGGCTTCAAATTTGGAACAGCTGGAACCTCCTGCCTCGTACAGCGCTCCAGTTCAGCTCTTTGCTTCCTCAGTCAGTTAAGGTATCTATCTGACATGTGGTTCCATCTGCCTAGTAAATGTATGAGCATGGAGAGGTCCAGGCCAAAGAATTACTTAAAAAGAAGTATCAGACCTTCCAACCACATTCTGAATTATTTCATGCAGTGGGACAAAATCAAAAAAAAAGGGGAGGAAACAGACATGTGATGTAAGACATAGTCACAGAGATAATTGCCAGGATGCAAATGGGCATATTAAAAGCTTCACCTTGTTGTTCTACTACTCTAAGAGTTATTGTTTCAATTCTTTTAACTAGCTTCATCTTTACCACAGTTAAAATGGAAGATCCACCACATGCTATTGATACCAAGCAAACTTCAGACATGTCTGAACAGCTATCTTCATAAATATATACACATGAACAACGTAAACAACTACAGCCTCTTGAAAGATATTCATTGAGAAATTTAAGTACCTGTTTTCTCCAAGGGCAGGATCCTTGGGTTTAGCATCACTATCATAAACAAAACGCTCTTGGGAGATCACTATGACATTGTCCGTAGTTTCATTTCCCAAGATAGTGATAACAGGATAACCCATCTGTAGTGTCCATTGATCCATTACTTCTTGGATATTTACAGTTTTTCCAACCCTTTTTAAAGCCTTCAAGAAAAAAAGAAAAGCTTCAATATGTTGAAGCAACACCACCATCCAAAATATAACACTGTTTTTTTTTGTCACAGAGATCATAATTAGTTTTAGAGGTTTAATTAACATTCACACACATTTACACCCAGTACACACACTCCACATAAGTTAACCAACAGTCTCTTTATATCTTAAAAATAAACACTGAGCAATCTTGCCAGGGAGGAGAGTGACAGTGAGAAAGTAATGTTTCCCACATCATTCAGGCACTTTCACTGTAACAGAAGAAATAATCTGCTTTACAGGGTTTTAATAAGAGCCACGGCAATACTGAGTGGCTATTCCCAAAAGATATTCTTGACCAGCTAAGGTTTAAAAAGATACAGAGTTAGTTGATCTAGGGTGCCTACAATAAGGCACATTCAAAGGGCCTGACTTCTAAAAGTACAGAGCTTCTCTGTTCTGAAAATCAAACGAGTAGTTATTTGAAAATAATGTCTCTCATATCCAAAGTGAGGCATATATACAAAGATAGCCCCAGCTTCTTCATAAACTGCATTTGTTGTAACACACAGAGGATTAAAGCATCCATATTTGATACTGTATGACAATAAAAATGCTGTTTTACAAGTGGACTTTCATCAGAAACAAAAAGAGATAGCATAGCATCATGCAAGGTGAGACTAGGTATGAGGAGAACGACAGGCATCATTTGTTCTTCAGCGATGGAAAGGCCCCTAGCTGCCAAACAGTCCTAGATCACAGACTGAGCAACCTGATGAACGCAAGCAGAACCCCACAAGAAGTCTTCAGAACTGAGGTTGCAATTCCAATGCATTGGGAACAAAGTGGCTGGCAATAAATGTGCTTACAGGTAAGGCAAATGCAATTATTAACCTTAACAATAGATTTGAGCATACAGTATAGCCACTGTGGTTATAGATCAGAACACAGTCTCATTTTTGTTCTATTTCATTAGCTTTGGATTCTGCTGTTCTTTCAAGATTGCATTCATCTCTTTGGTCTCCTATTGCCCAGAACTGTCCCAAAGACTTTAACAAAGGAATAGAAAAGATGAGAAGCAAGAATCAAGACAGAATTTTGCAGCGGCATCCAACTTTGGATTTAGACATAGACCGTATGTTACACATCTCAATTCTTATTAACAGTCAGTAGAGACGTAGGACTCAGTTCAGTTGCCCACACATAGCCGGCTAATGCCATTTAACCTTGACCTGCCACTCCAGTAGATTGCCACAGATCCTGTGTCAAATCAATTAGACCCACCTCAATGTCTTGGAAGGCCCTACTGCACTTAATCTGGTCCCAGTTGCCTATGTTTGCACAACTATCTCAAGTCTCAAGACAACAGTCAGTGGTTTGGGCTCTTATTAAAATAATCATGTAGTAGCTAGTCAAGTGAATTGCTCTCTATGCTGCGCTGACTATATCAACTAGATTTCTGGGACTCCAGTGGTGCATACTGAGTAAGCGTCAACTGAGATGTCCTAAAATATTCAACATTTTGTTGCAGAACTTGGGGACCTACAGCAGACACATGTCATGTGGTAGCTGGAAAACAGGTAGGATAAATTAAGGTAAACGTCATTAGATGTTTATGAACGGGCAACTGAATCCAGCCCTCATTGACAACAACTGGAGCTTGGACACCTAGCTTGTATAGATATATATATATCTCTATATATCCATATATAGATATATATACCTGCTTGTCTAGATAATTGCAGATGTCTTCACCTTCAGCTGAATCCCAGTTTTGATGTTAATATTTACAACTTGATCGCCATGTTTACTTATCGTTTGAGTTGGTAGAATAATAGAATCATAGAATCATCCCTTTGGAAAAGACATCTCAGATCATCAAGTCCAACTGTTCCTGTCCCCTTACTAAACCACGTCCCTAACGAACTCATCTACCCGTCTTCTAAACATCTCCAGGGATGGCAAACTAACCACCTCCCTGGTTCCAAACCCTGACCACCCTTTCAGAGAAGAAATTTTCCCTAATGCCTAGTCTAAACCTTCCCTGGTGCAACTTGCTGCGATTTCCTCTCATCCTATCGCTGGCACTTGTGAGAAGAGCCCAGCACCCACCCCGTCACAGCCTCCTTTCAGGCAGTTGTAGACAGGGATGAGGTCTCCCCTCAGCCTTCTCTTCTCTGAGCTAAACAACGCTAATTCCCTCAGTCTCTCCTCACAGGGCTCATTCTCCAGCCCCCTCCCCAGCCTCGCTGCCCTTCTCTGGACGCGCTCCAGCCCCTCAATGTCCTTCTTGGAGTGAGGGGTTCAAAACTGAACTCAGCACTCGAGGTGCGGCCTCACCAGTGCTGAGCACAGGGGCACAATCACCTCCCTGCTCCTGCTGGCCACGCTGTGTTTGATGCAGGCCAAGATGCCATTGGCCCTCTTGGCCACCTGGGCCACTGCTGGCTCCTGTTCAGTCGCTGTCAACCAACACCCCCAGGTCCTTCTCTGCCAGGCAGCTCTCCAGCCACTCCTCCCCAGGTCTGTAACTGCATGGGGTTGTTGTGTCCCAAATGGAGGACTCTGCACTTGGCCTTGTTGAACCTCATCCCGTTGGTCTCAGCCCATCGATGCAGCCTGTCCAGATCCCTCTGCAGAGCCTCCCTTCCTGCAAGCAGCTTGGTGTCCTTGCACCCAGCTTGGTGTCATCTGCAGACTTGCTGAGGGGGCACTCAATGCCTTCATCGAGATCATTGATAAAGATGTTAAATAGGACTGGACCCAGCACTAAATCCTGGGGAACACCACTCGTCACCGGTTTCCAACTGGATTTAACTCCATTCACCCCACCCTTTGGGCTCGGCCATCCAGCCATTTTTTTACCCAGCAGAGGCTGTGCCTGTCCTCACCGATGGCAGCCACCTTCTCAAGCAGAATGCTGTGAGAAACGGTGTCAAAGGTTTTGATCAAAGTCCAGGTTGGTACTTGAGTGCAAACTCCCTGACTGCACTCTACATTGCCTTGCAATCTGTCTTTATTCCAGAGTGCCCAGACTAGCTCTGTAGACAAGAAATTCAGGCGTGCTTCACTCATTATATGAAATTTCATTTCTGTCCTTACAGATCCCTGGACCTGGCTCTAGAAACTCAAGCTGAGCTTGGGCATATCAACCAAAGGGAGCATAGACACCGCAACTATATGTCTCTCCAGCATGACAAATGTTACAGTAAATACTCTGTTTACAGCAAACTTCAAAGCTTTAATAGTTTTGTCCTTCACAACCTCATAACACCATAGAAAATCACAAACATATCTGATGTAAATGCCAAAGCTCAGCACTGTCATTGGCTTTCCAGCTTATGGGCCTCAGCGTGCTGCCAGTAAAGGCAATGACAGCAGATTCCACAAAGTATCTTTTACTGTACATCAGTGACATAGCATCAGCAAGGAAATACATTCTAACATAATAAAGAATAAAAATGCCGCAAAACCCCATATTTTAATGTTGCCACTAGGTTAATTCAAATGGAATTTCTTTACATGAATTTTTACATTTCCTCTGGGGTCTGAAGATCTCAATATGCACTTTTCACTCCTAACCTCCCCCCCAAAAATACCACAGTAAATTCTTGCTTCTCCCTCAGTGCAATAGATTAAAGCATTTTACCTTCGACAATGTGTTCCAGAGATCATTTCTAGCTGCATTGCCATACTTATGAATGGTTAAATAGTCCTACAGAAATAAAATAAAAATATAAATCAGTATTACTACACACAAGCCAAACAACTAGAGCTGTGAATCAATGCTATTATAAGTTAAATCACATTAATGTTTGCATTTTTCAGAAATCTAGAAATATACAATATGTTCATCCTAAGGGACTAAATAAACACTTTCCTAAGCTAGTTTACAATGCAAAAATCGTTGCTAAAAATTTCATCTACAGCATTCAGTGCTATTCCTTTTCTGTAGGTCACTCTGAACACTAAATATTTTGAATATACATTTAAAATACTTATCTAATCTCAGAAGGAGTTCCTCGGTAGTTCTCCGCAATTAAAGGAGAAGCTGCTGAAACACAATTCCAGTTGCTATTTTAGCAGGTCATTCGAAAATTTGCTCCCTCAGATGACAGCTAGATTTGTTACAAAAGATTTAACAGAGCAATAGCCTATCTGAACTACAAACTCTTATCTAGGAAGATCCTGGTGCTTCAATTTGAAAATACATCATACTGGCAACTGGGACTGTAACAGTTTGTCACAAAGGCTCTCCACAACAGGGAGCAGTGGAAGAGGGGTGACGGGAACCCAAATCCATGCCTGTGCACAGGTACATAGATGTGTGCTTTCAGAACATACATGACTCCAGGTCTGAGAGAGTTATAAACTAAACGCTTCCACTTATTCAGCCACAATTTCAATGACTGATGGTCCATTCTTCTCCCACAAAAACCAGAAAGAAAATGCCCGATAAGCTACCATCATATCAAATTAACATGCCAAATTAATAGTTTAAGCATATGACCAGGTTAGATGTGGGCCTTTCAGGCATAAAATACTTCTGTTTTTTAATGACATCCAGAGAGACAACATTGTTAGTTTCACATCATCCTGTGTCCCTAGACAAAACCTCACTCAACTACAAAAGTAAAATTTGGTAATGATTATTTGAATAACATACATTTCCAGCATTTCGATTGGAAGAATTAAGTGAAAAAACACATCAGAGGTTGTAAATCAATGAGTTCCCCCACATCTGAATTTCTATCGTCTTCACTTTACATAATGGTAGGAGAGAAATCCTAATTTACAGCACAATGATGCAACTGGGACAAATCTGCTGACTCTGTTATCTGTGCTTTGTGTGAAGTAAGATACTTTGGGAATAATTAGTATTTGGAAAGTAAATTTTCTGATACACAAATTGTAGCACCTGTGACAGATTTAGCTTTTGTCAGCCAACTCACAGTACAACAAGCAGCAACTCCCATTTAATCACAAGCTAGGAAGGCTAAATGAGAACGTTGACTCAGTAAATGCAGTGCTGAGCCTTAACAATGTCATGAGACTAACTTGGAAAAAAGACAATAATATATAGGCTGCACCTATAGCATACTGTGCTTCCATTTTGTCTAAAAATATGGAATCATTTAAGGCATAGTGAAATATTCAATAGCTCTCAAAGCTAAAGAAGCTGAATTGCAAATTAAAAAGCTAAAAGAAGAATAAACAAAAGTGGAACTAGGTAAATAAATAACAACAAATATACATGTGCATTCTAAGCAGTACTAGAAAATGCTGCATATATTGGTCCTTCTGAGAGTTTTCAAAATCACTATACAGCAAAATAAAATGAGTGGGATGCTTGAGGATTTACTCCATATAGGCAATAAGCCCATTTACCAATCTACCATCAGCCATTACATTCGACTTTTACATTTTGCATTCAGAAAGACTGCAAAGAGATTAAATGCTTCTACTCGTTTTCTTTTTTTTTTCTCCCAATATACAGGTTGGAAGATTAGGTGTGGCTCAGCGCTCAGTTAAAAATGTATTATCCTCCAATCTAACCTGTTTACCACACAAAGAAAAACAAAAGGAATCCTAACATTGACAATGAAATAAGAAAATGCAATAATAAACAGAACACACAAGTACAGTCCTGGTACCATACAATTTGTTTATCCATTTTTTCATTATTTCATGAAAGTTGCATATACAGAGCACCAAACTAGGAGCATGGTTGAATGCATACTACACAAAAAGCAGTCCTAAGTGACAGTGTTCGTCAAAATATGCTTCCAATAGTAAATCTACACTGAAAAGCAAAGCCTGAGAGCACTTTCCACAGGCACAAGAGCAAATAGTTACTCAACTAGGTCCCATCAAAAGCCTCCATGTATCAGCATCCCATTTTCAACAATAAGCAGTAGCAGACGCCTAGACAGGGTATAAAATAAGGGAAGTATACAGTGATACTTCCCCCAGTATGATCTCCCATTATCCAGCATTTCAAGGATTCTGAGCAGATTAATATTTTTGCATTTAATATTTATCTTCTGTGGTTTTGGCCAATTGCTTTCTGAACCCATATAGATGTTTAGCATTTGAAACACCTTATAAAAAAGCATTTCCCACTTCAGTGACCTGTTGTGTGAGGATACCTGCCCATCTGCTGGTTTCATCTGCTGTTCCTTAGTTCTGGCACCAGAAGACACAGTGCATTACTCTCCCTACTTCTCTCGACCCAAGCCATCCATGCTTTTATACATCTGCATCGTATGTGTCCTCATACCAGAGCCTGGTTTCATACTGAGACCACCATGGGGTAAACCACCCCCAGCTTTGCTGCAAAGTTACATTTTGGTACCACCATCCAAGCCATTGACTTCAAAGCTACCTGAGGTTACCAAGACCCAGCCTGAACTTTCATTTCCAAACTAGCAACCTTTCTTGAAGTCCCTCTCATGGACAGACACTCAACTTAAAAAGGCTTACGTGTATCAGCATCAAATACATCCCAGAAAACATCAAAATAGGAGCCAAAAAGCTACAAATACCCTTGCTTGTCTGTTTTAAGGATGGAACAAGCAGGAATATAAATATTTTTTCCTCCTGGGGATAAGTCTTAAGTAGCTTGCGAAGAGGCAGGAGACGTTCTCATTCACTATAATTCTCAAGGGCAGGAATATTAGTCACCCATTTGCCTTTACATTGTCTAGAAAAGAACCAAAGCAAACAGAAGAGATGCAAGAGACAGAATAGAAAAGAAGGACGACACTGAAAATACAGCTGCCTAAATCGAAGTTGTAGTCAGCACAGCTCCAAAGGAGGTAAAGTGACTTGAAGCCACTTTCTCATGAACACCTATGTACAGAACCACCTGGCTGCAAGTTTGCTTCCCATCATAAACTCACAAGTCTATCAACTACCAAAGCTGTTCCATCAACTGGATTATGCTGGAGCATGAAGATACGCTTCAGCCACTTTCCTGCCTTTCAGCTATAACCCTATGATATGCGTGAGGAGAAAAGGTGATATGGAAACTTCTTTAAAGACTCAAATCTCGCGAGTGCTCTTGTACAACACCTCCTTTCTCCTTCACTGTAATGCCACCTCTAAAGATTTTCGTTGCCACGGAGAGAGCAGAAAGTGAGTTCATAGACTGTAGTGCAGTATCACTCAACATGAAAACTAATCAAACACACACACAAAAAATATAATTAGGTTTTACATTTTCAGCAAGCATTTTTTAAAAATATTTGCATTAAAACAGGAATCCACTTTTTGCTGAAAAAAATAACAGAATATGATCACTTCACCTCTATCAATAAATTAAAATCTAATCAATGTGGTTTTCTGACATGTGTTTTAGTAATTTTTAACGCTAAATAAAAAAAAATATCCTCAGTCATGCCATGAAAACAAGTCAAATTACTGCACTACCAAAATCTAATATCTTGCAAAAAATCCCAACAGATTTAGAGCATAATATAACGTTTTGTCAAACAATAATCTTAATCCTCCCCCAAAAAATGACAGGTTTAATGCTTTTGAAATTATTTTATTATTTGAATACTGAAGCAGATAGCTTAAACAACAGTAGAAACAGGAGTACAGTGAAAAGAATTCTGAAAGATGTTTTTAGTAATGCTGCACTGATTAAGCTTGCAGGCCCTTTATCATATTAGACTTTTTTAAGAAAAGTAAATTATTTTAAAGGAAAAAGTGTTCTATCCTTTTGCAATCTTAGTTCTCTCAGTAGTGCCAGGGATTAAGCCTCTTGGTTTCCAAAAAATGAAGGACCCCACCATCGAAACATGATAACACTCACTACTAATAAAAGGCAGCGACTGATAAATGCGATGAGGTTAAGGAAGTGTAAAGGGGGCATAAGTCTCTAAATATATATCTTACTGTCAGGGGAGACTTCAGATCTATAACTGAGAACTGAAACATCAATTCTAGGACCAAACTCCTTAGTTTATCTGTATGAAGTTGATTGGCTGGCTGAAGGAACAGCTCCTGACTTATATGAGCAGTGCTAAGATCTGAAATAGATTAACACAGAGTAACATAGCTTTTCTTCTAAAGATAACTGGAAAAATCCACTAAGATGGCTGAGGAAAAACCAACAAAGTATTTTGGCATCAAGTTCTTGTCAGTACGTTCCTCTGAATGCCCTCATTTCTCAGGACTCAAGAAACAGCAGCCTTGCCACTTCCTCCCACTTCTGTATTTCATTCCTTCTCCTGGGTGCACACCCTCCTCCCTTCAGCCTATAATATGTTCTTATTGAACAATTTTATACATGACTGCTGTATCTTACTGAACATTTAGAGCTACTAACAAAAAAAATGTAGGTCAGGTGGAAATCATGCTTTGAGGCTCTGGCTATCAAATCTAGCGTGTTTGTTTCCCCGGAAACTTGTATACTTAACCCTAAGCCACCAGGCAGCACGTGACAGATGACGACTCACTGACTGTAACACATCACCTTTTTTCCCCCTTTCCTTTACACTACTAACAACAAAGTTGCCAGCCCGTATTCTCTTGACATTGCCTAACATTCAAATGAAAACGCTTGGGCAAGAGTCAGAGGGAGGAAGGTGATGCCTGTGTTTGCAATGGTGTGTGACAAAAAAGGAGGGAGTGAGAAACAGCTGTAAAGCCCTACCAGCAAACTACAAACAAGGGAAGATTCCCATAAGAGAGGAAGACTACGGAACAGAAAAGCTAAAATAGACAACTAGGTTCGCAGTATTTTTTACCTATACTTCAGACTAATCCTTGAGAAAGAGCCGTAAGGAAATGAACACCCTCCTGGCTGGGCAATCAAACAAGCAATAGAGTACAAAATAAGGAATAGGTAAATTCACCTTATTGGTCAGTGTAAACATCGTATAAGGAAAATTAGGTGGGGCTTAACTTTGTGTCAGAATTAATCGGTCTCAGTGAGTCAAGCTGCAGAGCTACCTCCAAACTGAGAGAACAGCTGTGATGAGACCAGGTATCAAAGCAGTACTACAAAGCTAGCTAAGGAAAACCTTGAAAACTGACATTTTTTTTTTTAGGTCAGGGAAGCCAAGCAACTTCTTCACCTTCAACATCAGTTTTACTAAGAGTGCCCAACACTGCTTCCAGGCAGTCTTGTGAGAAACTGCCAACCTACAGAATACACTAGAGCCACGGAATATATTCTAAATTTCATGAGTGAGTTCTACCAGAGGACCAAAAATGCTGACAGCCTTCCTATACTTTAATGTACTATTGCATTAAAATGCGTTCCTCCAACAAAAAATTAGGTTTCTCACTGGCTGACAAGCCAAGAATAAAACTAATTAAAAAAGCATTTCAATTTTCAGTGACAAAACTTAGCATCAAAATTATATCGAAACAGCAAGCACATAAGGAGCATAAGTCCATGCCTGCAGTGTAGACAGTCCACATCTAGTACTAAAATTATCATGTAAGTTTTATATACACGTATAGCACCAAATTCACTCCTGTATCTCCCTTGAACCACAGTTTGATGGCACTTTGGTGGTAAAGCCAGAATAAGAAACACGATGGTGATTTCAGAAGACAGTTTAGAGAAAGATTATCAATGTATTACATTGAGGGAAACAAAAAGTACATTTTGACGTACATTTCTCTAAAGGCGATAGTCAAATGTTCAATTCCAAAAGTTCAACTAACAGTTGATGGTATTATTCCTCATCAATCAACTAATTTTTACACTGAATTAAGTTAATCATTAAACCTTATGTACAGACACCATCATTTAGAATTGACGTAGATTAAACTTAGTGACTTCAAATCACAATGAAAACACTATAATGAATTAAATGAGATACGGTTAACTTCAGTTTTGAAAGTGCCCACGTGGGGTTACAATGAGGTTTAACCAGTCCAAGTGACCTTCAACTAATTTGAATAAACTTTTGTGTCCAAATAATTTTACTATGGTACCACAGGAAAACAGTATTTAAAACATCCAGTATCAGGAACTTCTTAGGTAACTTCTAGATTCAAACTCATAAATAGGCAAAAAGAAGTTAAATAAAAAACCTGAGAGGTGTGCAACATATTCCAGAGGCATGGTGAAAGTATTCACTTAAGTTGTGTTTTGCCTTCTTTTTGGACTAATGTTTTAGTCAATACATAAGACCTTAGTGGAATTCCATCAATGTACACCAGCTGAAATTCCAGCTCTTTATTTTCAAAAGGTATACTTAGATTTTTTTTAACACATAACAGTGATACAATGCTTGCAATCATCAGCAGCTGGAAAATATCCACTGTCAACATATCATATCTGCAATTAAATCATTACATTCAAACAGCAAGCTATAACTACTAATCAGAAAGAGTGATACTGGAACCATATATGGAAATAAATCCTAATTTTCTCTAGAGGAAACGATGCTGAATAGGCCACATAATTATAGTATTTTACTTTGTCCTTTTTTCTTTGTAATTCATAATACTTCCATATGCTCTAACAATAATCAGATCAGCAGAACTGATATTTCTGGCGTTGTATGGGTCAATGGGATTTTTAGCACTGATTTCAGTGGGAGAAGAATTAGGGCAATGTTGAGAGTATCTCATCCATGGCGTTGAAAGTGTAACATCCATTTAGAGGATACGGATAGGACCCGTGTCCCATCCTACACAGCTTTGTGTCCAGGCTGAGATACAAGACAAACTAGTAAGAGAAAGGAGGAGGCAAGAGCCATCATTAAGTCAATGGGACTGCTTGCTTCGCTCTACCTGCTTCTTCTTGACAAGAGACCAGCACGATGAATCAGAAGTAACCTTACTGAAATCAATATGGCCTCGTCATTTTCATTCCAACATGAAAAAAGAATCAAACCTCAAACAAACCACCGTAAGAAAGAAAATCTTGCAGTCTTCTGCATTGCAACTCAGTGAATGAAATGTGAATAGGATATCTAAAATGGTCAAAATTTGTACTCAGGCAAATTTCCAGCTAGTTTAAAACACATCCTACTTTGCTGGGAATCGTTATTGAAAAATCAGAATTATTAAATAAGAGTTTCCTGTGCCTTGTAAACTTCAGCTTCATCTATTGGCTTTTAACACACAGAGTAATAAACTTCTATTTTAAAACACAGCGCCAGCAATTGCGGTGTGGTGGCGAAACAGTTTGCATGTGAAGTCTAAAGGGAACAGTTAGAAGGACTGTAGAGTTATTGCCTAGCAGAGTCTGACGGTATCTGCTGTGCAGTGAGACACCTGCTAGTACATTAAGCTTGGCTTTAAAGAAAAATGTATTTGATGTATTATTTGGTGGTGGTACTAAGCTATAGAGCTAAGAACAAATCTTACTGAAATAAAGTACTTCCTGAAATTGAACTGCATATATTTGACTGAATTGGTGCATTCATTTCAGTTCTGCCTTGTTTGGCTGTATAATACATTTGAACCTAAACCCAGATATTGCTCAATAAATACATTTTCAAGGCACACAAAAAATGATGGAATGTTTTGCAGAAAAATTTGGATGGCACCTGCTAATTGTGACATGTTGGCTGCTCATTCCTCTGCATTAACTTGAACTATGCCCAGGGACTGCTAACCAGGCAAAAAATCTCTGCTGTACTTCTCCGTAATACTTTTTTCTATAGAAAAACCCCAGAATTGGAAAGAAATTAATGCTACTTACTGTGAAAAGGTCACCATAAATCACTCAAGAAAACTTATATAGGTATGATTCGCATGTCACTGTGTCTAGATCGTAATGAGCTGCAACATTTGTACAGTAATAATGAATAACAGATAGGAAAGCAGTACCAGAGAAGCTTTGACTTTGTTTATAAGTTATTTGTTGTTTCTGTCAATTGAGAAAATGTTTCTTCACGGTGCAAAAGACCATAAAATAATATAGCCACTAAAGCTGAATTTAATTTTGCAAAATGCAGACACCTTAAAAATCATTAACATTTACGTCTGGCTACATGCTACTCTGTCTACCCAGCTACAGTAGCTGAACTGCAAATATAAGTAGAGAGAGGGAAGTTGTGATGACAGCCTATTTTATCCAGTAGGGATTCAGGTTTTTTTCTGAATGTGCTCCACTGAGTTGAACAGAATTAGATTTATTTCATTTCTGATGTGTTTTAGGTGTTAACTAGGAGTTCAATCCTGCAATCTTTGTTCTGGAAATATCCCCACTGACTTCTAAAGAGCTAATGGAAATTTTGATTGCATGAGGATGGTAGATTCACATACAAAGCACATACTTCCAGGGCCCTGTGAAGCCCACTGTGCTGTCTCATAGTACGAGAGGCGAAGTTGCCACTGAGCTTCTATCAGGAAAACAGTATGATTTTATTTCATAAGAAAATATTTTCTTAAATAGCTCCTCAGCCCAAAGATACTACCTGAGATTTCATATTTAGCATTCTTCCTCTTAATAATTCTTATAATAAAAATGAAGGAGAAAATAGTCATTACTGATTTTCACATGAAACAAAGTAAGAGCTTGCTGAGAGCACACCAAATGAATACGTATGTGGTATCTGTAATATGACTGATCATAACACTAATAAAAGGAAATCTTGTTCTGAGGAAACAAACTTAATCAGTAAAACCCTTCTATACTACTTTAACAAGAAGCACAAAGAAAATACTGCTTTTTATGAGGAATAACTGAGGGAACTGGGGCTGTTCAGTCTGGAGGAGTGAATGCTGATGGGAGACTTTAATGCTCTCCTAAAGTACCTGAAAGGAGACTGTAGCAAGGTGGGTGCTAGCGTCTTACGTAACAAGTGATAGGACGAGAGGGAACAACCTAAAGTTGCACCGGGGGAGCTATAGATTGGATATTAGAAAAAATTTCTTTAGTGAAAGAGTGGTCAAGCATTGGAACAGGCTGCCCAGGCTGCCCAGGGAAGTGGTGGAGTCTCCTTCCTTGGAGGTGTTCAAAAAACATGTAGACGTGGCACTTCATGACATTGTTTAGTAGGCATGGTGGTGTTGGGCTGCCTGTTGGACTGGATGATCTCAGAAGTCTTTTCCAACTTTAATGATTCTATGGTTTTATCCTAGCTGAAGTTCAGCACAATTTCCTCATAAAAAAGACAGCACTAATTGTAACCTTGCTTTGAACGTGGGCAAGGGGTACCATCACCAATTAAGAGATATTTCAGCAGCACCTGCCATTATCACTTGCCATTAATATGGCACCTGCCATTATCACCTGCTGTGATTTCCAATATGGCAAAATGTAACTGTTTGAGCAGAAACCTTATCTTCAAAAAGCCCATCTCAGACTGAATTCTTCTCCAAAATTTCAGTCAACACCAGAAAGAAAGTAGACGGGAAAAATATATTCTACCTTTTCTTGGCACTCTACTTCAAAAAGCTCCGCTGTTCCCAAGCACTTGAGCAAAGGTCCAAAGGTGAGAAGCAAAGTGACGTTGTTTCAGGAATGTGCTCTTTCCTAGCACTGATCAACTTCAGGTGAGCAGCTAGGGAATCCCTCTCTCTCCCTGTACCAACAGCTCACAGTTCCTAAACTTAGAGGCAGGTTAGGGCTGTGAAGCTTTAGAAATCAGAGAGCCTGTTTCTCCATTCTCTCAGCAATCCCCAACAGCCAGAGTAGAAAACTGTCTGACCAGTTTTGTCCAGGGACAAAAGCACAAAGCAGAAAAGAAGGAAAGCAGTTAACGTAACCAAACAGGAGTATTCTGCTAATGCAATATTTTAGGAAAAAGCTCTCTCTGCACAGCACCTACGTTATATCAGGCAAAACCCACTAGCAGTTGTGATGAGCAGCTGCTATAACTGTGTGTGCAGCACATACAGCCCTGTGGCTTGATTTGTAGCAGAGTTGGACTCTGACTTTACCCCATGTGAAGCCTGTTCTGAATAACTGAAATAATTCATAACACTAAATACTTTGACAGGACATCTTCTTGGGTTTCCAAAGAGATACCCAAATTTCATGGATCTTTTTTATTTTAATTATATTGGTCCAATTTCCCCCAAAACGTGTACGCACTCACTCTCACTGATTTTTTTATAGCGACATTAATTGTACGATCAACATTTTCTGGATGCCCACCCTGGTGTCTCTACACTCACAGCTGACAATGAAGTCAGTGGAAGCCGTGCTTTGAATAAATAAACTCCTCTGAGTCTTAAGTGCTAAGACACATGGGTGGGAGAAGTACTGCACTGAGCATCTCATATCACATACAGCACATGCGTAAATTTCTGCAGGCCTAGATACCCATTTCTAAAATGAGGCTAGCACCACCCCTTCCCTCCCTATCAGGTTTCTGTGTGATGCACTCCAGTACCATAGTAGACAGTATTTAAGAAAATTGTACGAAGCAGTTAGGAAATGGGGTTACAAAGCTAATGAAAACTACAAAAATAACTATTAAATAGAGGGACAATTCACTTTGTCCCATGTAGAAAACACTGGGCAATTGCATAATTAAAAATCCCAGTTAAGTGCATTAAAAAATAGGAAAAGAATGCAAAGATACAATTAACTTCACCATTCCTCAATAACTGTAGATTTAAATAATGCATCTTCATTCACATTTTTTCTATAAAGAGAAGTATTTTGCTATACACATATTACACTTAAATGCTTTTGTAGCTAGAGGAAGGACTTCAATTTTTGGCAGGGAATATCAGAGTCTGGCCCTCACTATGTTGAATATCTTTAACAATTTTAAAGGAAAAAAATATTGTGACACTGCAACTTACAGAAGTTTCTTATGTAAACTTTCACTCACCTAGTTAATTCATAGCGGGAAAAGCTACAGATAAAGTCTATTCATAACACTGAACTCATTTAACAAATGAAAACTTAAAATCCAGAGAGATGTAAATTAAAAGCATAAGAAATGCTGAAGGGCCAGAAAAGGTGAAAGATGTTACCAATCTCGTATGACATGCAGAGCAGAAAACAGTGATGCCAGCTCCTATGGGATTTCCTTTGACTTCGTGTGTCCTGCTTTTAACATGCTCAGGCTATCTTGTTGACAATTGACAGTAGAAGTGACACAGTTTAAAAAAATAAAGGGATCAGTAGTAACCAACGTAAGGACAGATCATAGCCAATATGCCCATGGAGATACTTTGATGTTCACCAACGTCATACACTCTATGCTCTTCTACACCAGAGGATATGGGTACAGAAATAGCCGGAAAGTACTTCACTCAACATCTGTTAAATGCACAAGCTGCAACATCAGAGGTGCCCCAGCTATAAAGGTGCTCCTGCCTGGTGGCAAAAGTTACATCCTTTCACTGAGCAAAGGAGGACTCCAGGTAATTCCATGTGCACAGCTGATCAGCTCGTTGCTTCACTCAACCTGATCCTAAGGTGCTTAATTTTTTTTTCTTTTACAGAAAACACTATTAAGAAGTCTCTAATGATGTCTCATTTTAAACTGTAGGCAGCTGGCTGCTGTGAATTGGGAATAAAGATATAATAAATAGGTATGATAAAATGGGTACACTGAAACCTGGTTAATACACTGTGTAAAAAATAGACTGTAAAAGAATACTGTGGCAGTAGATGAATACATTTCTCATATTACCAGGTTCTTGGACAGAATCGGTAAACAATATGGAAAACAAGACATTAGAGCTTTACTTTACACCTAGAAAGTTTCTGATAGGGTTTAACATTGACTGCCACAATTCAAACAGAACACAAGCACACACAAAGGTGTCTAAAAAGCAGGAAATACTAAGCAGTGTGGATGAAAAAAAGTCTAACTAGCCAGCTTTATGATAGTAGAAAGTGATTGAAATCTGAACCTTGCTGTATTTAACCACCTGCATGTCACATTTCCTGAGACAGCTCCTATGAAAGGTTGGCCAATTTGTTTCAATAGAGTGGCCACTCAATAGCACCAAAAAAGACAGCATATATCCAAAGCACTGTATGGAAATTCTTCTTCCAAATGTACAATGTCAAGACTTAAGCACAAAAACAGTTAATTTATCACAGAAATAGAGACTCCTACAGTAACTAATTCAACCTGCTGATAATGCACTAAATCAGAGTGAGTGATGAACACATACATAGCAGGAAGTGAAGTTCAAAAGGATACAGATCTATGTGATCAATGAGCTGCCACGTGGCAAATGAAATGCAGTGTTGACAAACGTACAGTAATATAGACGAGACTCCAAAATAATCAAAACAAATGTAAGAAAAATTTAAATAAACCAGTGCAGAAATGTCTCATTACAGAGCTGGAGACACCTCTTTACACACGTACCAGACCTTCAAATCACTGGGCTTTCTCTCTGTATTTAATAAAAAAAAGCCCACCGATAACCTGAAGAGACGCCTTGCCATAAAGCAGTAAAACCTTCCAGGGAACGCAATACGGTGACACCAGTCATGTAAGTAACCATCTATTTTAAGTACACTGATAACGAACAACAAGACTACAGATGAAAACCTCTGACAAATCTAATACTATCTTGCATATAACTTCCCTGAGTGATGACTGAATGGTAAGGCCAGCTTATGGCTTCTTCTTATACCAACCTATACAGTTCAGAAACATAACTGGAGCAAGTGGTGCTGACCAAGCCTCTTCGTACTCTAATCACTGTCCTAGCTGATTAATGGGTTTTTGACTGAAAAGCAACACCGCTTTCAGAGTACTGTGTTAAGTGATGGGCACGTCTTGAAGTTCTCTGGAACATAAGAAACTGCAGATCATGAAAGATGTCAAGACGTTTAACAGGAATGAAATCACCTAGTGTAGAAGGAAGGCTTTATTAGACTTTTTCTACAAAAATAATAGCTGTGACTTTCTCATATGCAGGTGTTACCAGCTGTGGCTATTACTGTCATTATGCAATTACTCATTACAGTCAGTATGAATATGTCCTCGGTTGTTTTTTCCTATGGTTTGCTATGTGAAAACAGTGCGCAAGTTCAGTCTTTGTTACTAAACCTTCTGTTGGAAAATGTCAAATGATTCAAGATATTATATGCCTTTGAAGGGCTTGCACAAATTCATACCTTCATTAGGTAGTCCCTTGGCTGCAATTTTATTGTGGAACTTCCACACAATAATTGAATGGTATTTCACAGTATATTTACCGTGATAGGAATAAGGTCAGTTATTTCTAACAGATATGAATTTCTCCAAAGCCACTACACTGTAAAACCGAGCATCTCTACTACAATTTTATGTCCTTGTAGACTCATCAACAGAATGGGTTTCTGAACTGTTAGGGATCACATGCACCTTTGTACGTTTGCTTCAGTTCATATTCATTGTTAAAGCATATTCAACAAAGAGCCCTACTCTCCTTCATCAACTTTTTCCTTCTTGTTAACACAATTGACTCTTTTCTTTGACATATAAGGGATTTTTCTCCCCCAAGCTATCTTGATCTGCTCTTCAAAAGTCCACCTGCCAGGATTAAGAAAAAAGTAGTAATGAACAAAAAAAAAGTAGCTATTTCATTTGTTTCTTGCTCTAAATCTTATCTTTTCCTCTCCTTAACCCAAAGGTTAGCATATTTGTTGCAACTTCTGTTATATGAAAGCTTGAATTCTATAGCTCTTAATTAGATGATGGATCATACTTTGATTTCAATGAAATCACAACACTCAACATAAACACAAACAAAAAGCTGTTCATTTTGGTTTATGCTACCGTAATAAGACTACAGTAACACTCTTTTATATTATCTGTGAAACATTTAAGGACGTACCTAATACACTAAAAGAATTGAACTAATATTAATATCATTAACATTGATGTGCTCTAAGTACTGGAAGTTCGTGAAAACCAAAGCAAACAAGATAAAGAGAAGGTCCTTCAGAACTCAGTTACCTAATAAGACGTTAGAATAACCAAGGAGCAATGAACCATCAAAAGTACTTTCAAAGTATTTGTTAATTGAAGAGATTTATAAGTAGTAATAACCACATTTTGCAGCTATCCTTGAGAAAGATCATTAAGTTGAACATTAGAATTATATGATAAAACTGGATTCAAGGCAATATAACACTAAATCCCAAGTAACAGTACCGGGGCTAAAGAGCTACAAAGCCTTAATCCATGCATGATAGAAAGGGTAAGTTAGTCCTCCACTTCCCTTTCCCATTAGCAAAACTAGCCTCGCAGCTCTACAGTGTGGGAACACAAAAAAAAAAGCATCAAATAACTGACAGCCATTTCCAATGGTATAATTTGTAGCTTATGAACAAGCTTATGAACTTCATGGGTTTTTTTTTCCACTTGGAGACATAAACATGGAAAATCTCTATCTGGATTTCAAACAGTTTTTATAAAAGAAGTTAGAATATCATCTTTCTACTGAAGTGATGCCAAGAGTTTCACGACTCAGATTTTCACAGTTAGATTTTTCATAGACTTTCATTAGCAAACAGAAGAGTTTCTATTTAGAGCAGAACCAGTGAAAAGCAGAAATAATAGGAAACTACTCAAATCAAAAAACAAAGCTCTATTACAACTTAATGGTAATTATGATTATTTAAACCCTGCATAGCCCTATTCTTTGATCTGAACTTTTTTCTAAATTTATTTCAGGACAGCTTGCACACTGTTATTTCTCAGGCAAATGTAGAATAAACGTTTGAGATGCACATATAAAAACTTTCTTTTTCTAAAACCCTGGGTAAAATGCTTTTTTGGGGAAAAATTGCTACTCAATTTCCGTATGAACAGATCTGCGCAGGCAAAAGTTTCAGGCTGGAATATGGAGTGTGTTGGACTATGGACAGAACTCTTATTGGCTTACATGAGATGTACACTTGACATGTACAAGACTCTATGAAGGAAAATTTTGATTTCGAAATATCTTACCTGCATAAAAGAATTATCTAACTGATCTGACCTGGTGTAAAAAATAAGAAAATGATCTAGCTGGGTCCCATGAATAAGTTATGCTGCAAACCCTGAATGTCCTGTACACTGTCCAAAAAGCTGTATTTCCCCAGCAGGTTTCCTTTCATTGCCTACTGCATGCAACACACCTCTCTGACATAACCAATGCATTTATTTAACTTTTGTTTTATATTTTATCTTCCAATTTATTTTGGTTAGAGGTAGAATTATTCTGTTAAAAAATGACCTGATCCTAGATGTAGTTTATTTAAATTTCAAAATGAAAAGCTTACTAAGAACAGATAAGATTGATTGCTCTTTCCATCTTAGCATAATTGTATTTCAGGTGAACATCAATTTACTTTAAAGGACACTTCTAAGTAGCAGGCTGCATCATACATAATTCATCAATCACAGCTGCCTGTAACATGACTTACTCAAGCGGATTTCAGTGGAACAGAGGATTCACATTGGTTTTTATACTTTAGCTCATTTGTTTTTAAATAGTTTATGAAACACTCCTTTGTGCTGAATTATTGCTGAAAAGAGTTCATCCTTGGTAATCAGCATGTTGAATTTCTTTCTCTTTGCACAGAAATGTTACCTCTTTAAATTTCTCTTAAAAGGCAGAGTGAGTTTCCAAAACATCGTTAAGGTAGAGAGCACTTCATGCTTATCAAAGGTAAAAATAAAGCTCCAGGATTTTTCTATGGGGGAAGGGAAAAATATTTATCTGAAAAGCATTGCTAGTTTTAGGGCTGTGTATTTTCTAGCTGGCTTGACATCATTTATTATTGTTATACTAGCACACAGATGTAATTGAAGAGAAGCTGCTCTTTCCACAGCCAGCCCTCCACACAGTTTTCACATGGATAAATTGGCTTTTATGGGGCAATCTACAGAAAATGGACACAAAAACATGTCAGTTTAAGTGCAATCACTTGATACACCAAGAAATACAGGTGAAAATGGGGACAGCAGAATCTGTGTTACACTGCTCAGCATCTTCCATCAAATTCACCTTCAGGGATATGTTGGTGCCTCAGATGGTCCCGAACTAAAGAATCGTTTCCACAAATAGATGCAAATATAGTTTAAAAAGGAAAAAAGAAAGAGGGAGAGAAACTGCTAGAAATGCAGACCACAAAGATAGAAATGCCCTTACTTACTTGTAAGCCCATTTGAAACACAGAGTGACCCATAAAGTTAGCCAACATTCGAATTAGAGCTGCACCCTGTGAGAAATAGAGAAAAAAAGAAGTTACTACTTGTGCACGTCAATATTACACAATAACAACCTGAAGAAGGCATTTCTATCCAACACCATCATCTTGAAAGCTTGTAATGAATATAATCTTTATTTGTGCTGCAAAGAAAAAGAAAGAGAGAGAGAGAAGACAACGGAAATGCTTACAAAGAAAACTGAGTAAGCAGCCAGACAGAGCTAATAGCCTGCCCCATACACTGAAAGAGGCACAGGCCATAAAACACCTTCTTCACTGCTGGACCGTGGATGTGTCAGCTCCACAGCTGGTTGCTCCCAGTCCTTCTGTGTACTCAGCAGTACTGCACAATCTTAAATGAGGGCAAAAAATAACGTCCATGCTAAATTCTACCACAGTGATTTTTCATAATATTTTTATCTCCATTATACTACTGTAAATCAGGATCTAGTGAAACCACCTTCCTGTGTAAAAGTCTTTAAGACTGATGATCTGGAAGTGGATGATTTTCATAAAAATTTTATAAAGTGTGGACATACACATTTGACTTCTTAATAGTCAGCTTATTTCTCACACTGTGATTCTCTGCTTAAACCAGTTCTTATCGCTTTGCTCCTTCAGGTTAAGCAGAGAGATCTAAAAACACCTTCTTCTGTTTCACAGGCGATTCTAATTCTCAGTACTTACACCAAGAAACTGATACTTGCCAAAGTAGCCTTCTTATGGTCATCCCTTTTGTTGTCTTACTCCCTCTCAGAACCACAATTGCTATGTATTTTCCCCTTACACAAGAATTCTATTTCAAGTGGAAATATCTTTGCCGATCAAATGTTATACCCAGTACTGATGACTGTAAGAGAGGGAGGACACTTGATTTAATGACAGTGAATCTAAGGCCATAAGAAAACATGATGCTAGTAACTCAACATCAGCTACACATGCAGGATCAAGAATAAGGCTAATGCTCAATTAAAAAATAAAATATAAAGAAAAACATTTCACACGTTCAAAAATTCACAGGTTCTAAAATCAAAAGACTTACAACAACGTAATCTGACTTCCTGCATTAATAGAGGTCAGAATCATTTAGGCAAAAGCCCTACTGCTTCTCTTTATATAATAGTGTCTATTTAGGAAGATTCAAGAAAAGGAAAGTGTTTTAGAATACTACAACTTGTCACAACTAATCTTTCACAGTGAAAATGGGCACCTTTTACTAATATGAATTTCTTTGGCTTCAGCTTTCAAAACTAGATAGGATGTCCTTTCCTGCAAGATTACAGTTCAAAACACATTTGGGATTCTACAGTTTTAGATCTTTTAATACACATTCCACTCACTTTTTTGTATAGTGCCTGTTTGTGAAGTACTGAAGGAACTAACTCTAATAATCAACATTTGAAATAATTATATCAATCAAAAAGATTAGTAAATCATTGGTAAATCTTAAGAAAATGCAACAAGTTCTTCAAATAGTCAGCAACAACAAATAATACAAAGCTACTAAAGAAACCAAAGGGAAAAAAAAATAATTCAGGAGATGCTTATAAGAATTAAAGACTGGATAATCCAAAAGATGGTGTTTACATTATTGACACTATACTATGTTTTTACGGTGGTACATCATCTTACAGGGAGACCAATCATATCTGAAACACATAGCAGCATAAAAAAATCAACCCTATCAGACCAGATTATTACCTGAACAGACAAGAACAGGCCAGGAAGCATTATTACCTTTATTTTAATAGCGGAACAGAATTATTTAAGTTCTCAGAGATGTGTAAGCAGATAAATAACAGATAACCTGTCTAAGTAGGTAAACAGCAGATAAAGAAGCCTAATAAGTAGACAAATCCTATTTATCTCATAAGTAACTTGAACAGGGAAACCGAAACATCTGTAGCAGAACCAAAAATATATAAAAGAGATCAGTCCAAATTCTTAATGACAAAGACATTCTTCCACTCATCATACATCCCTTTTCCTACCCACTTGTTAGTATTCCAGAGCCCCTTGTTTTTTTTCTCACAGTTTAAATTTCACACAGTTGCAATGGACATATTTTTACTAAGGCACCTTAACTCTACCGATTTCTGTGAGAAGGAAACAAGTAACTACCTTCATACGATCTTACCTATAAATTCTTTTTCTATCCAGAGATCAAAAACTCTCAGACACATGTAATATAATTATAAAATCCCTCTCATAGGTAGCATTTAACCACATGTTGGATGGAACTATGGCATCTTCACACAGCAAACAAAATTAAAAAGTACAAAAATACTTTAATAGGAGGTCGAAGGCGCAGAGACAGGACTATTCTTTTGAGATCTAACGTTTTTCACAGCTACTTTAGAATTACTTTCTACCAATTAATTACCTTCAGGAAATCCAGAATTCCTACTTACAGCTTGCAGAACAACAATATGCTTGTCCCAGTTCTGCCTTCTTCCCCATACAAGTAAAGCAAATGCCTTCCTGACGAGGGAAGGGGAAAGGAAAGGGGAGGGATGGGATTCTAAAGATAAAAGGGGAAAACAGAAAACCAGAGAACCTCAAGGGTAAAGAAACCTGTCTTGGGGAGAAGGGAGGAGAAATGGGAACAAATGTGGCCTTTGGTGTGGAGGGAAAAGAAATGGGAAGGAAGAAAGGGGAAGAAGCCACTCATTTCACTTTTCTTGCACTTTGAGAGCGACAGAACAGAGAACAGTGATACATTTATATGACGAGCAGAAGCAATCAATACATCCCCAGCTCTAGGAAGGAAAGGAAAAGACAGCAAACACTGGTTCTCTGACTGAAGATGAAGAGGAACAGGTTTGCAGACAGAAGGATAATAATGCATGCAAAGTAACTGGCATAAGAAAAGTGGCTTACTAAAAAGAGGAGCTTGGAAGATGACCCTAATTAGAGGGTCTTCGGAGGTAAAGAAGGTATGTGCAGCAAATTCAGTCACAAGAATAGCCTTGGGGTTATCTCAATGGCCCAAGAGCATTTTAATGGCCTATCCACTTAGCAAGCAGAGACCTGGATAGAGTCCAGAGGACCTACACTTCCATATCTCCTGTAAGCTTCTGTGACGTAGATCTAAACTTTCAGAAAAATCCTACATCACAACACACCCATCCTGCTGCAGAGGATGCTCTTTGGGACCTATGCAGCATTGTTCCCTGAACAACGCGACACACAATGGATTTGCTTCTCAATTCACTTTCAGGGCCACTTCTGCTCTGCCACTGTTTGGCCAACATGTGGAGTCTTGAGAGGTGAACAGGGCAGAATGACCATTCATTGATGATTTAAGTGCTTTCCTCCAGGCAGTGGATGACTCAGTACCTCGTCAAGAGGTAAAACACATTGGTTCTACAGGTAGAAAAAAATTCTTTTCTATTCACAAAATGTACCTATATTCCTGCTAGTGTAAGATCTAATTCACCTTAAGCCATTGTACCCCATCTTAATAAAAGTCTGTTCAGACAAATACAGTGGATATTCAGTCAGTGATTAATGGCACCACCTGGTTCTGGTGAAACACTATTCCTTAGCAGATCTCACGCTTCGTAAGACATTGATATCAGTATCAAGTAAATTAAAGGGAAACTGAGGCACATCACAATTAAACAACCTGCCAAAGATAACCCAGCATGCTCCTCGTATAAGCTGTGACACAGCCAAAGATTTCTCAGCCTCAGCACTGCTATAGGAAGGGAAGGTAGAACACATTGGCTAGTCCACCGAAATCAACTGCACACACAGTCCTTTTCTTCAAAGTGCTCTTGGGAAAAGGTATGCAATTACCCAACATTGGCCGAAGTGCTGTAAGGTTGTACTGTTTCTTTCTGTGAAGAAACTTGTTTGTACGCTCAGACCATGATAAAACCCATCCATAATTAAAATTATGAGCAAAATTCCTTTTTTATGTGAGCTGAACTAGTATTTGAAATCTGCAAAATGCAGAGTCACAGTTAAAGCATTCAGCCTGATTCTCTCCAGGCCAATGTTAAATAACATGATTGCAACCTTGATCTCAGATAAAATTAAACTAATTTTTAAAGATTCACTCCAACATTTTTCATCCTGTGCCATCACTACAGGTCACAATTACTGTAAATAAATACAGTTCTCCAACTTACTGAATGATCCAATATTATTATATCTGAATTCTTAAATTAATTGTTTCACTTGGAACTTGCATTGTTTAGTAATTTCTTACAAAGAAAGCACAAAACAGACTTTCCTTTAAAGAGAAAAAAATGTGAGACTTCAGTATGAACCCACAAAAATATGACTACTGCATACAACGCTACTGTTACACAGCCACACAGGAGGGGGTACAACTGACTAAATGTAGGTATCTTTAGCATCTGTGTCTACAACTGCTTTAGCTGTTGAGACTTCCTTTGCAGTCAATGGACAGCTTCAGTCACTTCTGAGTGCACTTCTTCTCACCTTAAAGTAGATCTCCAAACAGATCAGAAGAACTGTACCCTAAAACCACCCGTGTCTCCAAAACCAGCCTTGGGTGACCAGCTCATATGTACACATCTGCACTGCAGACACCTAAAGTGAAGTGAGAGGAACTCAACTGCATTGTCCAAAAAGGGCCTTACAGAGACTGATTCTCCACCCTGTTATGAAATTTCTGCACTAGTAAGCAGTTCCCAAGAATTTCTGAACTGTGGAGATACAAAATTGGTATGGCACCATCCTTTTGTATATATATATGATTGAATAATATACATCATATATCGGTTTATTCTACTTTGTCAATACTTTCATACAGGAAAAAACAGCAAAGGTAAGAATTCAAGAGAGGGCCCTGAATAGAGGGCAGAGTGCTTTCTAGCTGAAAGTGGATATTCTGTACCAAGCAGACAGTAAAGAAGAGCACTTAAAAAATGAGCTGGTGAAGCAGTTACAGTGAAAGGAACGGTATAAAAATCAGTAAACCAGCACACAGGATTAGGTAGAAGCTAGGAAGCAAAGGCAAAGGGCTCTGTGTGAAGAAACACAAATGAGATGGAAACTCATTCAGCATTACTAAGGATCAAAAATTATGTCGGTATTTTAAAAAGTGTTGATGAGAGAAAAAATGTCTCCAATACAAAGCAGAAATCATGAACTACTGCTGACTTGTGAGGGTGAAATGATCTATCATCTTGTAAATGAGTTGGAGGGGGGAATGTATAAACAGTATAAAAGGCTGACCCAGGAAAAGCACTGTCTTCCATCCTCTTTCCCATAAAAACTTTTCAATTTTTTTCCTAGAACATAAAATTCTTTTTTTTTTCCTTTTTGGTTCTTCTTTTCTGTGTTCAGTTGGTTTTATCTGTAGGATTGAGATTCATCTGAGTGAACGCAGATGCCTACATTGTCGCTATCTCATGCTTACTCAGTTGTACGCAGCTGAGCCAGCTGCCTGACTTCCTTTAAAGGCCATGGAGAGAGAAGCCAGCGCTTCATCTCATCCTGATTCACTTCATCCAAAGATATGCATCTAAAATAGGACAGACTAATTTCACCCTAAAAGTGCCTGTTTATCTTCACTAATGACACAGGGAGGTTAGAGGATTCGACAACTGCAGACGTCTACACAGTGAACATTCCAAGGGAGATGACATGAATCTCTCAGAAGATGCGTTGTCCAGCAACTTATGGAGCAACCTTAGAAAATGTGAAAGCGTAAACAGTGCAAAAAACACCTCCCTGAGTTTGCAAAGTCTGAAACAGTATCTTGCAGGCTCATCTACCCATTTATCTCACACAGTGCCAGATATCAGTAATAGTAATTAGACAGACATCAATATATCTCTTCTTCACCAAATGTCTGCCTTGCCATCCTTGTTTAGGAATGAAAACTGTTTATTTTTATTTAGTTCAGAACAATCTCTTTCGTGACTTAAAACTAAAATCAGGAAGTATCCTAGTATGAAAAACACCGCCACGTATCCAGGGTGTAAACAAGGAGTGAGGCATTGAGGAGACAAGCAATGAACTACCAACAAAAACTATACAACTTAAGTTCTATGAAAAAATTGTGTCGATTGTCCACAAGACCTCCAAGCATACATTTTAAATTTTTTCTCTTATTTAAAAAACAAAACAAAATAAAAAAAAAAAAAAAAAAACAAACTCACATTGAAACACAGGTGATTCATTAACATTCTTCTAACATGCAGCAGTCACTTCAAAATCATTCTTGATTTATATGTAATAGCATTGCTTGTTTTTCAAATACAATAGGACACAGATAGGAGGCCTACAGTTATTTTTCTGTATGCCGGTTCCCCTCCAACTCAAGATTAGGGGTTACTTTCTCTCTAGCTAAGGGAAATGGGAGTTAATCTGTCCTCTACCTCAATTACACTAGATTTTATTCATATTATTGTTAGAGCTATTATTATCAGTAATAACTTATTATAATCACCTTCACTGATTAAGACAAGGCTCAGACCACATACAGGCACTCACAAAGGTACTAAAGAGCTCCTGATTTAGGATGAGAATCAATATACAAACTCTGACGGCTACTAATACATATCTGATATATTCCAGTACTTGCTTTTTTAATGAATCCGTCACATTACACATGCATTAAATAGCTCCCTCCTTAAACTACTTACTTCGAGCTACAGATGATGTGCCTTGTCAAAGACTTTGTAAATCCAGTGTCTATTAGTAGACTCCCTCCAAGAACTCTAGCTGGTTTGTGAGACATAGTCTCCCTTTGTAGCAGTTACGTCTAGGCAAGACCAACATATTTATCCATGCGCTCAGTGATCTTACTCTTTATATACCACGTAGTCCCCACCTTGCTGGAGAAGGAAGTCAAACTCATCAGTCTATAGGTCCCAGGACTTCCCCTGGAGCCCTTTCTGTACATTGCAATTCGCAAGGATGGTCTGTCTCCCTTTGTCAGAAGTTGTGCAGCTCCACATCTGGCTACCTTCAGAATGTGCAGGTGGGGGCCGCCCAGCTCTGCCAACCCAGTTCTTTTAGTTTATATTTCTCCTATACCTACCACAAACTGATTTTTCCTGCAACCTCTCTGTTAGGAAACAACAAACTGAGCATCAGAATCAACCCATCCTTCAGCAGGTAAGTCCATTACAAATAATTCATTTCACTTCTCTGCTATATCCTTAAGAAGCTCAGCACTCCTTTTACAGTCTCACCTTGATGTGGTCCCCCCCCAGTAACCCAGAACCATACCTGCTGTACACACTCAAGTCAGGCATGAACCAACTTAGCAAAATCAGTTAAGAGCACAGAAAAACTTCCAAATTTTGGTTAGTATGTTTTGAATAAGAAACATGCTCAAAAAAGAGATTCTTACAACTGCAAATGAAATAAAAGCAGCATATGGGTTGCTTGCTATGTTTTGGGTTTTTTTAAAAAATGTTGAACATATTTTTACAGTATTCTGTCAAATAAAAGCCTAAGAGTATCCACAATCAAATGACTTCTTAAGTAAATGAGCATAATTTCATCTCAGTTCAGGGTTCTTGAATTCATACATTATTCTTTATTTCTCAAAATCTTAGAAAATTCTGTGATTCTAAGTTTATTTAAAATACTAGAAGAGCGTGTTACCAAGCATTCATAGAAAAAAAATTACATTTGCACATTATTTTTGTAACGTGAACACTAGCCAAAGAGTAATATCCAAGTCACGTTTTCCAAAACAATCATTCTTTGTTGGTACTAAGCAACCACAGCTGGATGCCCCATGAAATTTAGCTTATTGGGAAAAACACAGCATGAATTAAAGTGAAAGAACAATGTAAATCAAATATGTAGCAAAAATGTGACACTGAAAAAAGAACTCTTACATAAAATTAAAAACAAAACAAAATCTGTCAAATCCTGGAGAAATTTAACACAAAAAATATGTTTTAAATAAATCAGATATGCAATATTTGATCAAAAGCAGATACAGAAGAGTCTATATGTGTGTAAATGAATTCTTGTAAAACTTAGTCAATTGAGTTGCTGTGTTACTTTACACGGAGTGCATCAAACCAACAGAATTGTCACCCTCAGCACCCTAAAGAAGAGGACTGTTGGATGAGAGAAGTATGGCTGTAACATCCGTTGAACAACTTGTCAGGTTGATTAAGAAAATCAATGGAAAACCCTCAGTTCTCCTGTAAGAAAAACTAAAAACTGAGTAACCACTTCCAAATCCCGATGTTGCCTTTAAATTGCGCTTCCTGAAGCAAACACATTCACCATACTCTCTTGCTTTTTTCTTTTTCCCCAAGCGAAGAAGTGCAATCATTCCTCGGCTCCCACTCAGAAGGTCATGCTGACATGTATTTTACCATCCTACCTTTATAATCAGAACCGTCTTTCATGGTATATGAAACCCTGATAGCCGTGGAACAAGTGTGTCCTGTTCATGCCATCAGTTACAACCCAGTACTGCGGCAGGCTCCTGAGAGACCTCTGCTAAAGTCCTTCTATCGAGCTGCAAAAGCAGAGATAATTGCTAAGCCTACTCTGGAATTCTTCAGCTGTCTCTACCCAAAACATCCTTATCTCTGGGAACTCCACAAGTACTCACTGAGAAATTCTTTTCAGGGAATTAATTAGACTGTATCATGAGTCACCAGCACATAATCCTTCATTTTCAGAAACTGAGCACTGAAATAACACCAGTTTGGCTATTTTTCTGTATTCTCCAATGGCATCTCCAAATACTACAATAAAAATGAAGCTTAATGCATGTTAATTTGATCAGTGTGAATGCTTCCTTATTTGATTAGGATAACAGAATGTATTTGTTTAAATCAGTAAACATGTGCCTGTGATTTCCTCCCTGTGGCACAAATGTAGAATGTTCAAACAGAATTCCTAGAGCTGTGAGAAGCAGGGAAGGAGATAAATATATGCAGACTATGCAGCACAATAGTACAAAATGCAACAAAATATGAGCCTTAGCCTTATGTTCTTCATCCAGTGACACTCAAAAGTACTCTAAACATGTAAGCAACACAGCTTAGACACATAAAATTAAGCACGTAACTATTTCCTGGGCTGAAATTGAGTTTGATTGGTTTCCTTGTACTTTGAAATAAATTGTTAAAAAGAGATTACATTCATTAAAAGGAGCCCAAACAAACCATCCCTACTTGATATTAACAGTACAGACTAGAAAAAAAAAAAGTCATCTAATTTCTGTTCTTTACTTTTTAAAGTCATACAGAATTTCCAATTGATATTTACTTACCCAGCAGTGCATAACACAAGTTAATATGTTGTTAATACTCTGTAATAAAACCGGGATATATTTAATAAAAAAAATAAACCTGCAGTATTTTTAAAACTTTACCTACAGCATGGCTGAGCCAATATTTTTAAAATCAGCTAATATGCCTCTAAAGCTGTAATGTACCATGCTAAATCATTTAAGATGTGTAAAGGCACCTTATGTTGTTTTTATAGATTGTAAGTCCATTTATCTGATGTGAAAACATCACTGAAGAAGCAACATTATATACAAGGAGAGCTTTTCGCTGGGAAATCATAATCATTTTCTATTCTGACAAACACAGCTGTTCTAAGGCTGGATAATACCAAAATGGTCAGATGGTAAGATGAGCTTTGGTGAAATGTTTGCTTAGACATAAATTCTGTTGCAAATTTTAGGAACATGACACAATGAACAAAATTCGGAGGTAAATGACCATAACTAATCATGCTCTTCAGGTGGATATTGTCACACCATTTTCCTTGAACAATAAAAAAAAGTCACCTAGACAGGACCCCATTTACAACAGGAGTTTTATTTAGGCTCACCATCAAAACCTCTCTTAACGTGTCTGGCACCACTGTCAAAGACAAAAGCAGGGTACAGGTTTTTTTAACTGCCTGTATTAGGAGATCTTCAAGGATGGACAACCGCACGAGGCTGACAACATTATTTACATAGATGAGCCATCACCAGAATTCAAGCAAGTAGCAAATAAACCAGTGTATCTTAAAACCCACTGTATTAAGATCCTCTTGTAATAATGAAACTGGCTCCACAAATCTGTGTTAGAAGCAACAAAGATCTTCGTTCCCTTTTATGATGAACACTTGAGATGGCCACATTTACCTCAAAGAGGAAATGCATTACCACTTTATTAAACAGCTCCACAGAGAATCCAAAAGCAAATCAAGTAAAATAAAACTCAGAATTTGTGATGATTCTCCATTGGTGACTACCTTGGGGATCAGAACAATCTGATAACTACCTATTAATCCAGCCAGTGTGTTCTGTAGTGATATCATATAGCAACGTTTGGGTTGGCTTTTTTAACTGGAGTGCTATGCCATAATAAAACAAAGATTTTAAAACCCTTTGTCTCAACACAATTTATCATTACCAGCTACATGTTTCATCTCATCGAAGACTGAAATCAGGTCTGTTTGACCAAGTTTGTTTCCATGAAGCATAAAGATGAATATTCCTTTTTTTTTTCCAGTTGACTAAATACCATATAAGACTCTCAGCCCATCTGCCCGTTTTTCAACTATCTAGAGTTAAACATGCCATTCTATTTGCTCATTTTTAAGCTTCAGAAATCAGAAAACATACCATTAAGAAACAATAACAACAAAACAGTGCAGCAGAAGTGGTTCCAGAGAGCTCCTTTTTGAACAGAGGCCCTGTAGGCTCATATTTTCAGCTCTTAGAATTTGTTCCACATTACTTAAAGACTTTTAATTGCTGCTTTTGTTTTAATGATCTGAACTAGAATATGTGTCAGCAAAACATACCCCTTGCCTCTACTCTGGTATCGTTGCTTTTTGGACACCTTCAGGGGAAAAAACAGAAACTATCCGTAAAGGTTTAAGAACATATTTTCTGCTTTGCCCTTTGCTGAAAATTACCATTACAAAGTAGAGTTAAAGAGGTAGAAAATGCAAGTGCATTTCAGGAACCTTTGTGCAGAAGCTAGCACTTCTGTGTACACCCACCTTTATCAACATTTTATTTTATGCCATGGAAACATCTGAGACATGAACACAACATTGTGTTCCCTAGACTCCATGCTGGGGACAGGAATATAACAAACGATGGCAGGGTAGAGTGTCTTGAGCCACCATTGCCATTTCTGCTTTGATCACCTCCTCCACACCTTGGGAACTGCCCTTTACTGTTGCCTTTCAATGGGAACAGGCAAAAGACAGTCTTGTACCAGAACAGGTTGCATTTTCCCAATCGCTCTGCTTTGTGTTGGTCTGACTTTGCAATCTAGCCCAATAAACTCTTCTTTAAAATACAACCCTTTTATTAACATTTCTACTCCATTTTTATTATTTGCAATCAAACCCCTATACAGTTCTCCCCAGCATGGGGAACATACTGCAACTGAACCACTGTAGGTGTACAGCTGGTTTATATGCTATACACAGTAGGTTCTATGTTTCTTCTTCAGAAAATACTTAGTACATGATAAACAGCATGATAGGTTAATGACAGTTTGGTTTGAGTCAGGAAGGTGCTCAGGTGTCTTATTTAAGACAGGTATTTTAAGTATCTTGAAGCACCTGCCTAGTTTTGTACACTAGCACCCAGTGGCGGGAGTGGAAAAGCCTGCATTCTTTAAGTCAGGAACTCTTGGGACAGCTCTGAACTTGAACCTAAAGGTTTCAACAGCTTTCATACTGGAAGCAGTTATGACCTACAGCGCTTTTATCTAAACAGAAAGAAATTACTTTCATTACAAGATACCTCCTCTGTTACAACGCATTACAAACAAACGGCTTCTGAAAGCACCTTCTGTAATCTGGGCACTGACCTGCTGCGCTCGCAAGTCACGGAAGAGAAACCAGCATCACGCAAATGCACGCCCAGGACTAAATGGTATTCACAGATGACCTCACGGCTAAATTAGGCAGGGAGAACAAAAAGCTCTCCTTTCACACTGCAGTAAGGGAGTGGGTTGCAAAGCCACCTGGGTTTGTAAGAATTTAAAACTAGCTGGATGCCATCTTATGTTACTGAATTATTATACGTTACATGAATAATCAAAAATAAAATCTTTCTTACTAGATTTTACTATTTATAAGTATTTATGTAGCATTTCTTTAACTGTTAATGAGCTGCTCTCACTTTTCTGTGGTCATTTAATAGGTGCATATACTTACAATTTCATTGCACTCATTAACTGAGTGCATTTCACTCTGACACTAATCCTGGTTTTACTGAGCTGGTTTGGGGGGGGGGGGGTGTTATTTTGTTATTACAGCGCCAATATGCTTCTCAGTATCTGAGGAACAGAAGCAAAAAGCAAAATTTTTTAGAAAGTCTGTCCAGTGACTGCATTCAGCCCTCCTGTCCTTTCAAATTCTTACAGAACACATTATGCTGTAAAGTTTTAAAGTGAATTACACCCAAAAGGGTGAGCAAGCCACCACTTCCAGTTTCTTAAACTCTCCTTTGCCAGAACTGTCACTGAAACACACAGGGAAGCTGAGTTTTTTCCTTTGTGCAAATTTTTAGTTGAATAGATTTCTTAATGCAAACCATTGCCTTTGAAGGGAAGGATGGAGCATGACTGCCCTTTATTACTATTAGAAATGTATCTTCCTTCCATCACGCAGCTACAGAAAACAAGAAAAAGCATTTTTAAAGCACTGGCACAGAGTTAAGATGGAAAAGGAAATTATATATACAAAGGTTTAGGAAATAATGAATTGTTTGCCCTACAAAGCCAGGGCCAGTAACTGATCTCACTACCGAGGTTAATTTTGCTTACAGGGAGGAAAAAAAAAAAGGAATATTCTTTCCTATTCCCGACATCCTCTTTGTTCCTTTGATTATTGTTTGTCATTGCCAAGACATATTCTACTGAGGGTACTTTTATAGTTACAGTCCATCATACTGGTCTTGCCTGCTCTGATTGCTGCCAGAACCTTCAACCAGCTTACTTCAAAGCATGCAGCAAGCTGACTGGAACTACTTCAGATATTATCTGGCTCTCTACAGTATCCTCAGTGCCCTTTCATCCTTTCTCTTATCTGGCTGTGACTGCTCATCTAGGGCTGTGACTCCGTTAGTTCTGTCTGGAATCTCTCTCCCTCACACTCTTCTGGGTCTGGCTGCTCCCTTTGAGATGCAGCTGCCTTGTTTCTCCATTTCATTACAGTCGGTTGTTGCTTGCTGATTGTTGCTCTTCATGTGTTTCTTGCTGCACTCTCTTCTCCTCTGTTGATGCAGCTCTCCAGGGCTATGATTCCTGCTGTCAATTATTTCTGGTATGGAAAGGCTGTCACGCTTTTTGCTTTGATTTAACAATTCTCAGTTCCACTCTAGTGTTCAACAGGCTGCACTTCCTGCTGCACTTGGGATATAACCACTTTTCCCATCACCGTGGGAGGACACTATCTCACTTCCAGCTGCACTAGGAAGACTTATCTACTCTCTAATGTAACTTTAGAGCTTTAAATCATCTACCAGTACTGTTTATTAATGAACTATCACGACCTCTCATTTTTCTCTACGTATTTGTGGCTCCAGTGGAGGATGACACACTCCCATCTGGAGAATGACTAGTACGATGCTTTTGAAAGAGGCAAAATATTACCCTCAACAGCTTAAGTGGAAAAACATTGTGTGCTGCAGGGCTGTAGTGCCTGTTTCACTCTGCTTGTAGGATTACCTGAACACCATTTTTCAGGGGGTTATGCCACTCGATTTCTTAACACGTGCGACCACCAAAGACAAGAAAGTGGAGATGAAAAATATATTCAGCTACAAGGTATTTAAATAGCACAGTTTCAATGGTCATCTCTGAAATGTATGAAAAGAGAAAGAGTAAGAGGCATATCTTTAAAATGACAGCTGAGTGTCTAGCAGAGATGGGCACTTCAGTAGTTTCTGATTTATGCTATATTGATGACAGTAAAGACAATGAAATGACAATGACATTCTACGACCATCATTTCACTGAACAACAATTAGATGGGAGAAAGTTGCATCATTTCAATGTTGTGCAGAAAATCTTGAAGAGAGAAAAGAGACATGGACAATTCAAGGCCCCAGGGAGCACAAGGTGAACGTTTAAAAAAAATTAAAAGATAATTAAAACAAACACCGATATGAAAATGTAGGGGAAATGCACCGCTCATATTGCTAGACTCTTTAAAACTGGACATTTTATTTAAGAGAAAACAATAGTCCTAATGGATGGTCCTGATCCAAACTGTACTAGAGTCATAAAAAAAAATCCAAGAGCTTAATATTTGACAGTAATTTAAAAAATAAGTCAGCAAACAACAAAAAATCCACCCCAGAAACACCAGCAGTAATATCCCTCCAGCAGGGCTCATTGTGTAAGGAGGGCTTTGAGGCATCTGAGAATATCTGAGTATATACCTGACCACGTAAAAGCCTTCAGTATAATTTTACAGTTTGGATTTTACTGGCATACCATTCATCACAGTATTTATACTGGCAGACACTAGGCAGCTAGAAGGATAGGCAAACATTTTAGCTGTCTAATAAATGCGCTTGTTTCCCTAGTTGATTTTAAGTATAAGCTATGTATGCATGCACACAAGGTTACAAAGGAGTGAAATAATGTAAGATATACAACATTTTAAATTTGCTGTAATTTATTCTCAGAAGGAAACAGCGTCAGGTGCTCGGAGAAGGATACAGAAACAGTGAAAAGAGCAGCTGTGAAGTCAGTCAGGAAAGTTTCTTCCTATTAGATCCTGTATTTAAATCAATAGGATCAATGGTTACGCACAATAGCAGACAGACAGACAAATTATCAGACAAGAAAACAAAATATTTATGGTTGAAATAGTGGGTCTTCTAACCTCCCCAAGCTATGCAAGTGTATAAGCGAATTCCTCCATCGCCATTCCTCAAAGTGCTTTTGTAGATCTGGTAACTGCGTTCACAATTTACAGGATCAAGCACTGATACGAACACATTCAGAGTCACTCAGGGTTTGTGAGAGCTGGCCATCAGAGAAGCTGAGTAGAGACACTGCCGTATCCACTGGGTACAACCACTGTTACGCTACAAAAGGAACCTCTAAAGACAGATACAAGATAGCAGTTGTACTCTAACCCTCACAGAAAAGAGTCATCCTATTAGCCTGCATAAAATAGCTAAGAGTATAGAGATGTGTCCTACCGTACTATTTGTCATTCAACAGGAAATGAAAATTATTTAATGTTTGCAAAGTGTTTGTTAGATGAAAATATGTGTCAAGTATTACAGTTTACTGTACGATATTACTATTATCATATTAATTAGAAAAAATAATTAGCTTGAAATACTAAGAGACTGATCTGAGATAAGCCTCTGAACCTACAGAGGTTCAGCTACCACCAGCAAACATAAGACTGAGACATTTAAATAGGGAGAATACTTCGGTATGCTAAAAGCTGCTGGCTATTATAGCTTAATTGACCAAGAGTAATGTTTTCAAAGCCAGCTAAGGGATTTTTTAAGATGTTACTTGGCCTCTTGAGCAACTCCAGCATTTTTAAAATATTTTCCAAAGTATTTAGTGTTTGAATATTACATCCTATACCTATTACATGGACATATACACACGCACTCTCATTTGCCCTTGCTTAAAGGCATAGGATCCTTTCACGGACCAGGATCAAGTTGAAGTTATTACTGACTAGGAATAACTGATGACTGTAAGACAGTATACACCTCTTTTTTAACCCAGAAAGAGCACTGGATAAACCGGAGGCTTGGTAGGGAAGTCAGTGCTATGCTGCCGCCAGCATGTTCCAGTCTGACATTAGGAAGCTGATGCCGCAGCAGCAAAGATTATCAAATGCAAAGGTGACAGCCAGAAAACTCTTCTACCTGAATCACCAACAGAGAGCTCCAGTACAGCCTTCACAGAGGAAGGCTGCAGGCAACAGCCTCTGCGTCACACATCAAGTACGTTTAATCATGGTATTACGGCACAGTATTACACATCATATCATGCCGCAGAAAATAACCATACGGTATGATGGAAATCATCAGCTTCAGGGCCATATGCTAACAGAGAGACCAGTCATATGCTGGAGAAGGTGGAAATATGCAGACCTTTCACACCCGCACAGAAGCTGTTCAGTTCCAAAGCTGGCCAAAAGGCTTTCCATTCATTGAAATACAATTTGAAATTGTCTGAATTTAATATGCATTCCTTCACCACTCCATAAAGCAGTTCCTTCCCTCTCCTTGTTCAACGGTGACTTCAGAGTTTTCACTAGCTGACAGAAAAATTCTCATGCATAGAAAAAACACAAAAATTTAAATTTAAATTTAGCACTTGACAAGTTTTCAGGAGAGTTTCAACAGGACAAAGACTACAAATCTGTCTGCTTTTTAAAGCACCTAACATAATTCAGACTCCTCCACAAAATAAACAGTAAAAATAAAAAACAAACAGAAATCTTCTGGCTGAATTCTGACAGCCTCCCAAGTTTATTTATAAAATTTAATAATGCTGGATGTGTTGAATGTAACTGACTAGAATCGCTGTAGTATACTCCAAATATGTTCGATACAAATTAAAGTTTCCCACCTAAAAGCCACTGTGTTATACTCATTTTTACAATGGTATTTGTTTTACAGATGGAACGTGATCTTTCTATCAGCTACTGACATACGTATATACATAGAGAGAGATAGGTTTAATTAGTCTCACCTTTTTATAGGCAATCCAGTCAAACACCCTGTCAATGTCTGTGGCTTGCTGCACCTCCTGCGATACTGGATGTGAACTGGCCAAACCATCCAGCAACATCACTTCATGCAGGACGTCTGTCAGAAATCTCTGCTTTTCCTGAAATACAGTATATGCAGTAGTATCGCAGACAAATAACACATTTACAACAATACAGAAATGACACAGAGTTATCAGAGGCAGTGGATTAATATCACAGTTGACTAAAATCAGAACGTTTCGGTTAGAATTTAAGCTTCCGTGACCTCTTATAATCTTGGACAGGTATATGGAAAAGAGTCTGACTTGAGGTATTTTGCCACAATGAAACCTGACTGAAATTAAAGATTAAATGAATCAAAATATATCTGCAGGTGCAGATTGCAATTCTAATTATGACCAAACACAATCAGGAGGGGTGGAGAGAGGCAAAATGCCATAGTTTTCAATCACAAAATATATGGAGACTACAAATCATAGAGGTCATTGCATACATGGGTATGAAAACTTTTGACGGAGATGGTCAAATAGAATTATTACTGCTTTATTTAGTGAGGTTTAAGTCACTTGGATTTCTGTGCCAGCTTCACACAGCAGGTCAGTGTGGGACGGCACAATGAACAGAGCCCAGAGCAAGGTCACAGCAGACACCTACATTGCCTTTCATACTTCTGATATAGAAATCCTTGCTCCTCAAGAGCTTGTCTGCTCTACAAACTTTGTAACTTCCATCTGAAGGAAACCATTATTATCTGTCTTTACAAGAGGGGTAATAGCTGCAAGTAGAAGTGACATAGTCAAAGTCATAGCCACACCAGAGGCAGGTTCAAACCCAAACAACAGCCAATATACTTATTTGTTTCTACACCTTCTATAAATACATACTGCAGAGGTATGTCAAAAGTGCTGCATTTTTACTCTGACAGCAGCACTAATTAAATGTTCATGTACACTCTATGAACTGTGCTATGCTCATTTTTACAGTGCAACTAGATGAGCCTTTTTCAGCTGAGAAATAACATGCCTTAAAAACGCCCCGTATTTTGTTCATATAGACATCTCTAATCCAAAAGACCGTGTCCAGAAAGAAGAGCTTCATTTACTTGTTTTTTTCATGTCACAATTAAATGCAAAGAGCAAATTAAAAATTATGGCAGGTTTAAATAAGCTTCTTTCACCCTTAAATGATGTATCTCAAACTTTATCTGAATTACAGCAGTTCCTGAATTAATGTCAACCTAGTGCCACAATATAAAGAAACTCCAGGGAATGCTGCATTTTTTTGAAAAGCCACCTTGACGTCCAGAGATGAAATAACCATACAATTACATAATCAATTCTATGTTTAATTTCTTGGGTGGCAAGGTTTCGGTATCAATGTGTTAATTTAAATTATATTTATAAGACAGACAAAAAGCTGTTCCAGTGCTGATCCATCTGGAAATAAACCTTTATGTTAAAATTCATTAGAGCACAAGAAATGTACCTTGAGCTGATTGTATATTCAGGCAATTAAAAACATGGGATGTAGGAAAGCCAATTACCCAACACACTCTTAGTGTTCTCAGCTGGCTGCATGAGGTAAGGTTTGTGAAGGGAAAAGTAATGTCTTGTTCACATTATTGTTCGTTTCCAAATCTTCTCAGGCATACACAGCTAGCAACTGTCCTTATTTTTATGAGGAAAAAAAAAAGTGCAGGGAACAATTATTATGACAGTCCTATTCAGGGGAAAACTGCTGAGGTATGAAGGACTGTAGATGCTCTGGTGACACCTCACTCACATTCTCTATGAGACAGTAAGAAAGTCCCAATTTCATCAGATGTATGATATGCAACACATAAAGGTATGAACACACAGAGGTACGGACCTGCCTCTAAATTCAAGTCTGGATATTACAATTGACAAACAGTTGTGGGAGTGCGTTGTTGCTGTTTGGAATTAACTCATTAAAAGGACACTTGTTAATCACAAATTAATACTTTGAATATAGAGTGTAGAATTAGCAGGTACAAAAGAAAATTAGCAGGTACAAAACAGTGACGCTAGGAGAATACAAAAGATATGAAAAGGACAGGCTACACCTTGGTTTTCTGCTTGTTATATCCCGAAAGGCAGAAAAGGAGCATTTTAGATTTATGACAGCTCATTCCAGTTACCATAGCTAAAAAGTCTTCCTTGAAATTTATGGCAGACGAACACACTGGGATACAACTGGAATAGCGAGTATGTTTCCAAACATGTAAACCTGCTTTTTAGTGAGAATTAAGAAGGCTTTTGACCTAGAAAGCTGAATTTATTGAACTAAAAGGATTTCCAAAACATTTCCACCTTTTCCCTTCTGACACAAGTGTCTGAGAGCAGATTTCAAAAGTATACTCAAATGTAACTTCAGGGAGACACAGAAAGAGCAAGAGAGAGTGTTTGCTGGTTGACAGAGGGCCTGCACCTTAAAGAGGCAACAGGAAACAGAAACACATAAAGAAACTAGAACTGCCTTAATTATGCTAAAGAAACACTACCTCATCTCCTAAAGTCCTATCAGAGGAAAAGGCCAACGCATGTGATGGAACTGCAATACCAATGGAAAAGCAGCTTTCCATTCCCTAGTTAGTTCAGCCTATGCAGTACAGTGGAACTGATCTGTTCTAACACGATCAGGACTAAAGAAACACCTGGCACAGAAACTGTAAAGATAATCAATCTTGGGATGTATTTAATGAGGCCAGCAAGCTATCTACACAGTACATGACAGGTTTGCAGCCTGACATGAAACAATGACAAAATGTTGCTCAAGATGACCCTCCTCCGAGGGCGTTAGAGCCAAAGACTGTGATACACCTGCAAGAAGAAAAAAAACACCTCAGGTGGGTCCTGATGCTTTGCTTGGAATTGTCAGAAGCTGCCCATAAGTGCAAGCCTGTGCAGCCCTACCATAGGGCAAGGACTGAGCAGGAGTTTGTGTGTCTGAAATAAGGACAGAGGTACTTCCAATCAGAATTGTGCCCCTCTTTAAATGCAAGCAGGAAGCACCTCTGCTCCTTATCTTCCTACTGCTCAGGACTCCGCTTGGAGTCCTGTCTCTTCGTGTCCTCCCCTGAGAGCCTTCCTTGCACTGTGGACAGTCAAAGTTTGTAAAGACCAGACCTGTGTAGAGAAGAAACGACATGCCAATTATTTCCTCTTGCTTTTCTCTTACTCTTGAGCATGCTTCCAGGTCCAGGGACTGAAGTGCTGTTACGAGACAAACGCGCCTTCTGCAGATTTTCATTTTCAGATTATTTCCCAAACACCTGTGGCCACTATATTCAAGTATTTTATCTTCATAGCAATGACTTCTTTTTAATCCTGGCCAATAAAACCTTATCTGCTTGGTACAAGGTTATCCTGAAAGCCTTTTTCCTTCTCTGTGTTTTCCCTTCCTTAGCCAACCTTTAAACATTGTGAAAATCGAAATTTGGGTAAAAGCGGCAAAAATGCTATAAATAGCAGTCAGAAACTTTCCATCTACAGCAATTCTTCCATTTTTTTGGAAATAACCTGGAGATTTTCAACTGCAGATGTGTACTGTAAATCTTTCCACAGACAAAAGAAATCAAGAGTAAGAAACTAGCTAACCACAAAAAAGCTTTCTGCTTCTGGTTTGGTTTCACCTTTATCTAGAGAGGAAGTTTTATGGAAAGGACAGGATCTTTCTTGGTGTATTAACCTCCAACAGGATGCCCACCATTCAGCTAGTCTACCTCTAAATGGAGAGAGGGCAATTGTTAAATAAAATTTTTGGCAGAAAAGAATGTACCTTCAAGAACCATTAAGAATTAATTATGCATAACAGAATAACAATGATGTAATGGAACAAGATTGTTGCTGGTGATTTTCTAATATCACATTGAGGCATAATGTAAGAGTACATTTAGCATGACAATAATGTAATACTTAAAAGTTAGACACATAAAAATAATTTCTAAAAATTAATATGAAACACCAGAGAAAATAATTAAAATGAAAAAAATGGAAAATATCCAACAGTGGAACAAAAGGAGTAGCACAATGAAAGCCCAAACTGATAATTAGTATGCAGAAAAGATCAAAGGCCTCAATATTAAAAGGCATCGCCTTTGTTCTGGGATAACCATTCAAACACTTTATGGACTGAGAAATCTATATGAATAAAGCTTAATATTAGTGTGCAAATCTGTAAATTATTTTCCTGACAAACTCGCTGGAAATACCATGTCCAAAATACAGAGCTTTACTAGCCATCAGGAATGCAAAGATAAGCTATCTCTCATGCCTGACAAAACAAGCATTTGCAAGACACAATACTTCCATTTTATAGGAAAAGCGTACCCTAGGGAAAAAGAAATAGGGGCAAATTTTGAAAGCACTCAAAGAACACCAGCACACACAATATCAGAAGCTCAATTCTAATACAAGATATTTCAGGGTGAAGCTTAACAGACTCCAGAGGAATATTATCTACGAAGAAATCTAAGGTTAGTAAAATACCTTAAGGCCAGAAAAGATCCACTGAGGGCCAAAGCAAGTTCTTTCTGTCTCTATGTTTATAAATACTAAGTTGTCATAACGCAGGAAGTCTCCTAAGTATTTGCAAATTGAAGCAACATTTCTTTCTCTTTCTTTCTTCCTAACAGTGAGTTTTTGTAAACAGCTTGAGCAGATTACAGATTGCTTTGTTTTTTTAATTTATATCTCTGCATGGATGCTTCGGTAATGTGCATAGTTTGTGGAAGGAGGCCTGCAACACATCCCATATTTATCAGCTGCGAGTATTTCACGGTTCCATGTTTACCTTCATAACTCTCTTTTCTGCAATTGCAGTCAAAGTACTTGCAAAATTACTGTCCCCATGCTGGCAAATTTTCACACTGGCTAACAACTTTTTTTGTTATGGAGTAACATAGATGTTCTAGGACAGGGTGTCAAACTCATTTTCACCAGTGGACACATCAGCCTGTTCCTGCAGCGTAACGCGCGTCACACACGCTGCACACGTGACTGGTGCCCTGGCAGCAGCATAGGGGCAAGGAGGTCGGTGCTGCCGCTGGGTAGAAACTAGGTACTGGGCCAGAAAAACAAGGTGAGGGGCTGGATTTGGCCTGTGGGCTTTGTGTTTGCCACCTATGTTCCAGGAGTTAGTAGTTAAGGAAGACCAATAGCTTTGAGTATCGGGAAGGAGGATTGGATATGTATTTTCTTTTCTATGAAGTGCCGAACCAGACACACATGACAACATGGTTAAGTTGCCAAGCAGATGGGTAGTTGTTTTGGAGCCTTTGTGCAATTTCACCAGCAACTTCAACTGCTATTTCCTCTCACGCCTCTGTCTTTCAGCTATAACTTTGATGTGGTTGTGCACCATGTTCATGATGCCAAACGTAAGCCGACAGAATGGGAGGACGCAGTACGAAAAAGGGAGCATTATGAAAGGAAATAACACATACTGACAACTAGCGCTTAAAAAAAAAAAACCCAGTTTCACTCTTTAAGATCATGTTTTGTTACCTTGTGTGTAGTTGCCTTCACAGAAATAGAGTCATTAAGCAAGTGGATAAAGAGAGATGTATTGTCTCCTCATGCACTTATCTCCAGAGCATTTCAAAACACTAGCCAACAAGGTATGAAGTTTATCCTCTAACTCAAACTCCACAGGGGAAATCTGTACAGGAAATGCACCTCAGTTCAAGAAACACTAAATAATATTTAAATGAAAAGTGGCTTTGAGATGTTGGTGGTACACTGAGCCAACTTCCAGCAACAACTGCCAGAGATCGCCACCAATGAGAACATTTTTTAGGTGCTCTAATGTTTGCTGGATGGATTGTGCATGCCTAGACTCTGTATCGACCCGAAAGTGATGAGATGAACTAGATCCTCAGGGAGCCAAAGATGTTTTGCATGCACACTCCAAAAATTAGTTATCAGTCTCTGCTCCAAGTAACGGCCCAGAGTTTTAAACGAGCAGCAGCACATTTAGAACAGTCAAAAATTTAAAAAGCATAGCCTTTCAGTAAGGATGCCCTCAAATACACAGCTATACTTTTGCTATTGAACTTCCCATATCCAATATACTTCTGGATGAAGCGCGTATACTTGTTTGAGTAAGGCTACCCTTGTAGTGAGTCCTTGCCTTGAGGCAAAAGTTGCCATAAAGTCTCTTTCCCATTCTCACTGAAAGAAATTACTAATTTCTAGAAGTTACTAATTCAAAATTATGTGAAACTCAGCTAGGCTCCTGAAGTTTCTTTCTGAAATCAAAGCTTCATCTAAACCCTGAACTCAAGAGATTTAAACTCACATGACCTAGAAGATCTCATCATAATGTCATTTTAACTATATTCTGAAGATGAGCAGATAATGACACAACTAAAGAAGAGACACTGACATTCTCTAAACCTGTACTCAATCTCCTGAATAAATGTTTCATCTAAATGTTGGTCTTATCTCTAAATGTTAAGAGTTAACTACTTGAAGTTAAGAATTCCATATATTAATCCACCTTGCCAGAGCACAAATAAAGACACTGTTAAAGGAAGACAGTATGGAGAAAGAAATTTATTTTCTTAGTTATAATCCATATTTAGCTTAAGGATTTTTAAACTGGTATATTCAAAAAGGACCAGTAATTAGCAACCAGAAGATCTTGCAGTTCACCTTTACATATGTCTTTTATTCTGCCAAAGTCAATATACATGAGAATCTAGTTAATTTTACATTGAAAGCTTCCCCCATAGTTGAGTTAAAACAGAAAATCATACAATGACTGACTTCACTGAGCAGTTACTAGGGAAAAAAACACTCCATGTGGTATTAATTAAAGGCTTACTTTATACCAGCATGTGGAGCCTTTAACCAAAAAGGAAGAGATGAAAGTAGTTTTAAAAAACGAGAGGCTGGATCTCTCTCAGTGCTGAGCCAGCATGATATTTATGTTGGGTTAGAAGGATCAAGCAGGCGAAGGCTCAAGTATGAAATGCCAAAATAATAATAAAATAAATCAAAAAGGCCCACATCTTAAGTTTACTTCAAAACTTCTAATGAGTTTCTGGGTTTTCTATGAGCCAAACCATGACTTAAAAAACTTTACAGATGAAGATAAATGCTTTAAGAGGCAATCTGAGTCAAAGCACATTAAAGATATGCATGTGTCTAATGGCTGTATTCACTTTTATTATTTCAATCCAGTCAATGAGAAAGATAGGCAATTAAGATCATTTATCAACTATTTGGGCAGCATGTCGCATGACGTTTAAGTAGTTAATGTAATGAAGTTCAGTTAAATGGTTTTCTATTAACATTTTTAGGCACAGCATTGTTGCAGCACGCATTTTTAATGCAAGAATATTGATATGAAACTTCATTATTTTTTTCAGCCGCCTGTAGTCACGGCAGGATCATCTAGACTGCGGAACTTAATAGTGTGAAGGAAGCATGGTTCACTTTAAGAAAGACAAAAGATGCCCTGCCATGTAGGCACAAAGTTTTACTCCAAATACTTAAATAGTAATTGTTTAATACTAAGAAAACTTGCGGCAAATAAGACCATCCTTAATCAAAAACCTAGCAAGCACACAAGAAAGTGCAAGGTCTTATCCTAGAGCTTCAATGGATAGAGAAGGCAGAGGATTCAAAGCTATCACTGATGTACTACACGTTGACTCAGCCAATAAAGTTGTCAGCAAAGCTAACTTTTATATAATAAAGAAAAGGGAGAAGGCAGCTGGGCTCTGTGAAATGCTTTCTCAGCATCAGGCCAAGTACTGACCGCTAAAGTATTTGACGCTCGTTTGATGGATGAAAGGGAAAATTACACACCAGTAATTCCTGCTGTCATAGTCCTCAAAACCTACCCTAATACTACAGACATTCAAGGACAAACATGATGGTTCCTTCTACCAGAAAATAAGGAGGCAAAAGATCAGTCAATAAATTCCTGGATCTGTAAACCTCAGTTCCATTCCTTCCTTTATAAAGTCACACAGAAAGGTCTTCAGGATAATGAGAGAAACAAGCAGAGAGGAAGACGGAACATATAGTTGCAAATAGGCCTCTGAAAGGAGGAAGGCAAGCAGGACAGATGAGAGAAGACAGAGCTACAAAGTGGAAATTACCACTATGTAATTTTCTGCTGTATTTTTTTAATTTTCTCTGGTCATAAAACTAGCAGAGGCACCTTCCACAGAAACGAGATTACCTTGTTGTTTCAGTTGTAAGATCTTCTGATGGCATGGCGAGACAACCAAACAGTTGAATGGGAAGCCTCTAATACAGAAACTTCATCTCTTCCTACATCATGAAAAAGCAACAGCCCAGGAATTCACATGTAGATGACTATTCTGAGGACATATGATCAAGTGAAATTTTCTCTGATGCCTGAGGGGAACAGTTTGCAATGCCAGCTTTCTTTTCAAAACCATCCCGACAACATAGAAACAATTGTATAGACTTCCAAGATCTCAAAGAATGAGGTTTAAGAATAAGACTTTGAGACATTTCACTACAAGAATATAAAAAACCCCCTCTCGATTTGGGGAATAGGCAAGGTAAGAGGCTGAAATGGGGAGAACAGTGAATTAATTTCCATGGCAAATGTATAATGACTGTGTAGTAGGGACACATTTCCTGCAAAATCAAAGGTAGTTTCACCTCCAAAAGGCAAAAAGTAACATGAAGGGACTTATTTTTTAGCTGACGAAACGAGAATTTCTAGCTTTGATCTGAAGTAACTAGAATTTTAAAAAGGATACTAAGACCATTGAACCATGAAGGATCTCAGCACAGGAAGCCCACCTTCCTGCTTCAAAACCAGTAATATTTCATCCATTTCCTCAGAAGAGTTCTGATGCATCTCATATTAACTGCAACAGATAATGGATGCCTCTGTCCAAATGACTCCATTCGGTTCTTCATTCTAAATTTCAATAGGAGGATCCAGGGCATAAGCAAGAGTTTAATGAAGATTGGATGTCCTTTCTCTTTAAGATTATGCAAGCTAGATGAAGTATGTAAACATCTTCTGGACAAGACGAGAAATTCTGGACCTGCTGGAAGGCCAATATCGTCATTCATCCGTACTTTCTGTGGTAAAGGAAGGGTTTATAAAATAAATGAAGAAAAACTGATAAAATCAAGAACCTCAGAGAAGGAAGGAACATTTAAGCAATATAAAGAACCTGGAGAAGAAGGAACAATCAGAAAGTATATTTCAGATAAAATCCACGGCTCTGCTCTGTGCAGAAATCAGTGCTGTTGGTTTCAGTTATAATGGAGTGAACACACCTAATGGATAGGTCTCCTCGAGAGCCTCAGCTTCAGCCACACCAAGTCTGTAAATGCCACATAAGATGGACCCTGAAAAATGCTCAGTTCTGCTAAAAGAGAAGCAACTTCTGACAAGTAGTAGCAAAACTTTAGGGGTTTACATAACTTTAATGGTGAAAGCTTTTGTGTCTATAGCCTATATGCATCCAGCAATTTGGGTAAGAAGCTGTGGATAAATCTATTTGATTCAGACGTATCCATATTGCCCAAGCTGCATTTCCAGACAAAAGCTCTTTTTCTTCTGCTTCTCCACTTATCCAAAAGAAAATGTGACAAAAAAAATCTTTAATAAGCTGAATATAAGCTGAATTTCACGTTTTAGTCCATGAGTTTCCTGAGGAAAGGTAATATTTCAAGGGTAAGATTTCAGAACTACAAGAGAAAGAAGTTAACTGTCCATCTTTCCCAGTTCTTCAGAAAGAACTGGCATATTACTCTTTGTTTTCCTTATGCAAAGACCTGTGGTACCATACACCATATCATCTTTTATTTTTATTTCACAGATATGAATTACTGATGATAAAACACCACCCAGAATGCTGGAATACTGCTCTGTTTAAACAGTGTTACAGAAAATAAGGTTTGTAGTTATGGGTTTGCAACTGATTCATGATGCCTGTACTGCATTCTTCATTTTTTTGCAAGTATATGAACGACCTAAAAAGCAAATGCACTTTTTACCAACAACAATATCCAGCAAGCCTAATTCCAGTACCTGTAATTTTTGCTTCTTCTTCCTACAATCTCTGGAATAAGGCTGAAACACCACAGTATTGATTCCTACTATAGTCTGCAAAAGAATGCAGCATGTGTAAATGTTTAACTCACCAAGTGTTCCTTCTTGCCACCAATTTTCTAATTGTTTAAATATTTCAGTATGGTTATTTTTATACCAAATGCCAATGCTATCCAAGCTTTATGAAAAGTTTGTGTCTACCTTCTTTTTCTTTTAAGGGAAAATTTGGTAGACAAATATTTTTCAGGCATAGCAATATTACTGTAGTTAATTCTAATTTATGCAGCACGTGTCTGATTTCCCAGTTTAACTGTCATACCTTGTTCAACCCATTCGTTTTGCCTGTGTTCTGCTAAGACGCCAGAATTTCACGTGATGGGCATGTCATTTGCATAACAGTGAATATTATATTCACTTCACAGAAATCTCAAGCAAATATTCTGTATTCCAAATGACTTCTAAAGCAAAGTTATTCTGGATTTGTTAAACTGATTATGTGAAGAACAAATGACTGATGATTTGAAGATAAAATGCAGTGTATAAACGTTGTCATCTATGACATTTCACTATGCTAAAATCATAAAGGCCTGCCAGATTGCATTGCATTCATAATTAGAATGATTACATTGTAATTCAGGATGTGTTTTTCATAACGATGAAGAGAATGAGTTTTAATACAGCCAAAGCCAGGTAAACCCAACAAGCCTATCTATGCAAGACAGATGTCAGTTCAGATAAAGATTTATTTTACTTTTCATAATGTAATTATAAACCAAAATTGACACCTGAAAGAAAAAATTAAAATACTACAGACTTCACAAGAAGCATAACTAAAGCAACAGTACCTTTATACAGCTATTCTAAAAACATAGCGTTAACTCATAATTATAGCACCTTCATTTCATGGTATACCAAAATTAATGGGAGAAGAATACTTAATAAATGCCCAAGAATGAGAAAAAACATATTTCAGAAGTTAATGTGCAGAAGTTTAAGCTACAACAAATCTCTATCAGGCGATGTGTACTTACAACAAATATCTTGCCATGTAATTAAACCTGTGTAAACATTAAAGGACTGCAACAGAAAAAAATTCTCCAAAGGATAACAAAGTCTGTATAGCAACCTTCAAATATGGTCTCACACAGAATTTCCTTCTCTTGAGATCTTGCTCGTATCGGTCATTTTTCTTATAAGCATAATATTTCTAGACTACAGCAGTTGATAGAAACTGGGACCTGACAAGATATGATATAATATGATGTAACAGAAAGACTCCAAAAGAATGTCCCAGCACGGTGTTCCCAAAGAGCTTCACTGTTTTGTTCACAAAGCATGTCCAATGGTGTACAGCGAGAAATCAAACTGAAACCTAGATTCTCAATTCATTTACCCCATGTTAACTTAGTATGTTCTGTTAGAGGGCAAAATGATGGCAAAATAAACACAGGAAGATAAAAAGAGTAAACTTAGATGAGAACAGACTATTGTAAGAAAAAATATGCTCAGTTTTACAGTACGTTTTAGTCAAAAATTTATTTCCAATTTATGTTGGGTTTGTGGATAAAATTGAATATTCTGAATATTTTTAACAGGGTCCATGTTAAATCATAACTACTTTAATCCAAAATATTTCTCAGCAAGGAGACAGCAGTTATTTTAATGTTGGGTTATGATAGACATGACCTTATTTCTTTTGTAATAAACTGCAGATTACACTTTTGGAATGCTGTTACATTATTTCACAGTGAGTGATCTTGCTTTATTGGACATCTGATACTTGCATGCATCATTTGGTATTTTTCAGCAGTCCCTGTCTATAACAAAAGCAAGCGTACAACAGCAGAGCAACTTTTCTGTGGAGTCTCCAAATTAACAAAATAAAACTGACTTACCATGTTCCACCCAGGGTAGAGGTAGTCTGTCCCAACAAATTCAAAATAGTGAGCAAAACCTTCTTTCAACCACACATCCTCCCACCAAACTGGAGTAACAAGGTCACCAAACCACTGCGAAGAAAGTTCAAATAATCAGCCTTTAGGAAAACACGTTTGCACACACATCTCATTTATACAGCACACTTTCTGCACAAGTTTTTATAAAAACAGCAGTACATACCACCCACTGAAACTCATTAACTGTTTTTTTTCATGTACTAGTGAATTAAGCTTTTACAGGATGGATAAGTTACTGAAGTAAAACATTAGAAAACAAGCAGGAAACAAGAAACATTGAGAGACCATTCCAAAATGTGTCTACTTTAGTTATCCAGGGTAGATGCTCACCTAGGTTTAAGGGACTAACATACGCCATGGACAGAAAAAGGCTTCTGAATCGAATAACCTGATTCATTAACTGGCAACTTCACTATGTATAGTGTAAATCCTGAAAAAAAACTGGGAACACAATTTCCATATCCTAGATCTAAATTTTAGCATTTCTCCCTCCACAGTGTCTGCCCACTAAGCTTTACAATAGTTCAGGTGTTGCATTCATTGGCCTGTTTCCTGAGGAAAGCAGTTCTAACCAATCATGCCATCTCTCTGTGGACAGGAATCGGATGCTTAAAAGCAGGTAGTTGGTGTCACTTTAAAAAACACCCTAGGGCACACGAGATAACCATAAAGGCCTAGCAGACTTCATACAGAGTTACAGAGGATCTGCAAGCCTTCCCAAACAGCAACCAGAGGCGAGGGATATCTAAAACAGCATTACTCACTGACATTTATGCAAAGGAATCCTACTTGACTTCCTTTCCTGTTCCCCCTAGCGTGCTCTTAAAACTTTCTCACTGACTTCAATCAAATTTAGAAAGAAGGACAGAGTTCTCAAATATAACTAAATTCCTACAAAAGCACATGAAGATCAGCAGTTGAAAAGAGTAGAAGGACCTAAACTGATGACCAAGGAAGAACACAGCCATTAGAAACCTTGCTCTGTAGACATTAACAGCCACAAACCTGTCAGGGTACAGGGCATGTGGGTGTCAGAAGGATTTCAGACAAAGCTACGATGGTCATTGGAAGACGAATGAGGACAAAATTCACAGGAAATCAGGCATCATCAATTCTTCTGCTGATAGATGACCCTGTATGAAACGACTGTAATTGCCCTCTGCAAACTGGATTATTGTAACTTCACTGGTAAATGCAGAAACCCATATAATATTATGAAAACATATTTTGTACTTTCTGTAGCATCTTTTTTTCCAAACAAATACTAAAACTTTGTTCCAGTAAAATTCGCTGCCAGACTTTTTCTTAATGTGATTAGAAAAGAAATTAATTAATGAAATTAATTAACGAAATTAAATCAACAGAGATAACTATGAGGTTTCATGCAGTCGTTAACTCTGAAAAGGAGCAGCAAATATGTATTCCAGAGGGAGAGACTGACGTTGGAGCAGAGGAGCTGCTGCTGACTGAAATGAGAGTAAGGAATGAATGAAAGCGGAGCAGGGCAGTAAGCAATTTGCTTTCATGATGGTTGCCTTATTCGAAGGCTTTGTCTGGGTTCTGAATGAAAGGTCTCGCTTCCGCGCACGCCTTTGTGGAGTGAGAATAGCGCCAAGGAAATATCAACGCTGCAACAAGGATCCGTAGAGAAGCGAACACAGGGGCTGTGACAATGAATGTCACTGACAACAACTTAAGGATTTAGGGAGAAAAGATGAGGTTGACTGAAGTCATATTCACACAATAGGAGAAACTAAACTTAATGGACACTCAGTGATCACAATCTAGTTGAAGGCTGTCAATAAATTAACTCTCAACAGGACAAAGGGAGATAGATCCTGATCTTAAGAACATTTGCCTGAAAAGGCAAACACTGGGACTTCATTCATACAGATAATGTACTTTTCACAATTTGAAATGTTAAGAGCAGCGTACCTCCGGAACAGTACAAGAGATATATTTATACTAGAATAGGTTGATTAAACAATTTCTAATGACAAACAGACTACATACAATACCACTGAATTTATTTACTGAATTACAAGAGAACAAATAGGAAACCAGTAGCAGTCATGGTAAGCTATGACTATTCAGAGAGACATATAAAAAATAACAGTTGTGAAGTTGATAACAGTTACTCCTGTAACTAAAAAGAACTAATAAAATCGATTTATGATGTCACAAAAGATAATTTTTCATATCTTTGTGAGTTTTCAAGGTTTATTTATTAACAATGCAATTAAAAGTATATGTTTAATTTTCCACCTAAAGAAAATAGTACCTTACAGGCATTAAAATAGCCTGCGATACCAATATGAAAATGTAGGGAATGTGCCTAACAAGTCTTGAATAGTACCAGAGAAAGTCATGAATGTCACAGACAAGAGTCCCAGAGACTGCAATTAATGAAGCCAAATTTTCCAGCAGAAAGATGCTATTACCTTCCTAGGTGCTGCATGTCTGAAAGGAAAATACTAAGTGAAGCACTTTGTTTATTTACATAATTGTTTATTTATTTATTTTTTTGGCTAGTTGACTATGGACAATATTTGCCTGGAGTGAAGATCATTAACTCTTTTCATTTTGGAAAAGAAAAAATAAAAATTAATTGAAATTCATTTATTAAATAAATTTCTCATCTCTCCCAGATGTTATGTTCAGTCTGACATACTTATTTTATAGCCACACTGAAAATATTCTCTATCCTATAGTCTTCCTTTAAAGATTATTAACAAACATTGATTTAGAAATTTTTAATTTTCCTTCCGCTTTCATGCTTTTTAACTCAATCTGTCACACCAAGTTTGTGCTCAGGTGGGAAATGTATCACAAAAAAATCATAGCGGATAAATTCAAATTACTTTCTTCAAAGGCTGTAGGTGGGACTGATCTGCGATATGCAAATAAAACTGATTGCCAACTTAATAGAATTATTTTAATAACTTATGGTAATTATTTTGAGCTACCAACTTAAGCTGCTAGAAGTATCTGTGTTTTGACGAATATCTCATTTGTGTTTTGGGGCTTAGAGGAAAAGCTTTTGTGCCAAAACACTCCTTCCAATTATTAAACTTTTTAATTAAATACATAAACTGTTCTAAAAGCACACTGAGGATGAAGTATCAAGAATCAGCAACCTACAAAATGACTAAACTAAAGCTACCCATGTAACTTTCATGTGTCTCTCCTAAAACGTGTACCTAAAATAAATATCTGGTCAAACGTTAAAAAGCCACCTGTAAAGAAATCAAGCATAAAATTTTTCTTACATGCTTTTTACCTGTATTTTGACCACCCCGGAATTTCTTTGTGCTTCTGTAAAGGTGTCTCTTATTTTCTATCTGTCCTGAACACTGTGTTCAAGCATTAATACCCAGGTTAGGGAATCCTGCCATATGTAAAAGTAACAGTTCCGAATCTTACCATTCATCTGATTTTTCTAATCTCGGAAACAATTATAGCAAAGCAATTGCTTTGCTACCCTAAGTAAGAAAGGTTTCATACAGGTCACTTTGCTACACACTCGGATAGGTTGTGTAAGTCGCAAAGTCATGGGTTTAAAATCAGGGGAATATGGACAATGATACAATTCTTAAAAAAAAAAAAAAATCTGGGTTAGGAAAACATATTTTAGGACAGTTCCCTTTCCTCTTACCTGAAATTTTTAAAAAAGCAATAAATAAAAAGTAAAACTGGAGATGGACTTTTGCCTAGCCCAGAACTGATTTTGGTCAACCTGTTATTCTATATGTAAAAATGAGTGAAGGGAAGGAACAACCACGTGCCACTCCAGGTTAGCAGGCAAGATTATGCACAACAAAAGACAATGAAAAATGCAATGAATGATTGACAATTAAACAGCAGAGGCAAGAGATCCTGGGCACAACCTGGTCTCAGTTTCAGTTAAATAAAGTTTCCTTGAGGAGCTTCTAATTATGGTAAGATAGAAGTAGAAAAAACTGGCTAAATAAAGACAGTAGTGTGATGGAGGTGCTAGACAATGTTTTGTGGCTTGCATTTTTAGAGTGTTTCTCCCCTTAAACTCTATTTGCAGATGAACATATTCTCTGTGATTCAATTCTCCATCTAAAAAGTAAAATAACATTTCTTCCACCTCAATATTTCCTATCTTGTCTAGTTACCCAGTGAAGCAGCTGAGCAAGGATCTGATCTGCATGGCACTAAAACAGCAGTAACACGAAGGGAGGAAGATACTCCTAATCAAGTGAATAGCACTGGAGTAGTATCAACACAGATACCAAGTAAAATTTCTCACTTGCACTTTTAAGGTCACTTAAAAGCATTCCATGATTGCACTGCTACCCTAAAATCAACTCAAATATAGTTTTCATGCACTTCATGATCCTCTGATATTCCCAGGATAATGTAAAAAGGCTTCAGTTTCAATGAGAATCAAATAAACAAACCTGGCAAGTTACTGATGTGATAACTGCCGACATCTGAAGTATAAATTGCCTTGGAAGCAGAGGAAATTACTAAAGCAGTGCAACAACTAACTGGAAATAATGGAATGACATCAGAAAAAGGAAGACTTAAGCCGAGACTTAAGACTTAAAAGTTATTGACCATCAGACTTAATCAAAAGGTTTTAAGTGAAACAGCGTAACTTCCATAATCAGAAGCACTGAAGCTGGCACTACAAAAATGCACCACAGAGAAGAATCCGATACTAACAAAAGCCAGGATTTGATGACCTAATAGGTGTTTTCCACACCTCATTCCTAAGGCACTTTAGGTTTTCTAGCTGAACAGCGTGCTACTCTATTGTACTGCATAATAAAAAGCATATAACAAAATCAGATGATCATATTGAGAACAAACCAGCAATAATTTTCAATAAAAATTTCATGTTGTAGTTGAGGACTTCATATTCATCAACAAATTTAATGTGAAACATGAATATGAACCAAACATTACTACTTCCTGGTTCGTCTACCAGAACTCCATTACAAAGACTCCTTTATATCGTACATTTTATTTGCAGAAAATGTTGAGAATTTGCATTGGCTTTTAAAGAACATTGTATAAAGCCATAGATGTAAGCCATGCTGATTACACAGTAGGATTTCATTCATTTTAACCTGAAGGCTGTGATCATGCCTCTTATGAGTGCAAGAAAGGGTTTTCTGTCCCTGTAGCAAATTTCTTCAATAACATTTGCATTCAATTCAATATTACCAAACACTCATAATGTGTTTAGTCTGAGATAAGAAGACGGAAGAAATGTAAAATAAATTGTAATATGAGTTTATTACAAAGTTTTCTTATTATAATAATACAAAAGTTTCCGTACACATAAAGACTCAATTATCCACCATTAGGGAACCGACGGTCAATACAAAATCAAACAAACAAAAAAAAAGAAAATAAAAAAGAAAATGAAAGTATGTGAGTACGTGAGTATGTGGATATGTGATGGAAGAAGATGATGACTACCAAATTGATTTCAGCCAAAGCATCTTTTGGCATAAATATGAGTTCTGCAATAAATAATTTTCTAGTTATGAATGTGTTTACTCTACACACTAAGAACACAGCCACAAACATAGAGAAGATAGACGACTTGTTCATCACTACTAATTTTCTCTTTTAGCCCTATTTTGAGTCATCCTAGTTTCTGCAGTGTCGTGATGTATCTTACAAATTTCTGTACTATTTGGACTACAGTTACAACAAAAAATGCAACTGCCTATGTGAACAACACAAATTCATTTTTGGTTTTGAAAAGGAATGCAGAGATTCTGACATTAATAACATATATCTGAACACATTTAATACCTGATGACATAGCTCATGTACAATGACCATGGTGACATCCAGTAGGTAAGATATAGACGAAATGCTTGGATCTAGCAGTATCCTTTGCTCCACAAAAACGCTCAGTCCCCAGTTTTCCATAGCAGCATATGGATGTTTAGGCACAGCTAACAGATCTAGAAATAAAAAAAAGTATATGTTAACTCCCTGTGAGAGCTGTTACGCTGAAAACCTATAGTAAGTAAGGCCATAAACAATGACTGAAAGCACTTTAAATAACGTACCTGTAAAAATAAAACTTATTTTCAGCTCTCTAGTAACGTTATTTAAGAAATATCAGTAAAACAGTCATTTTTTTAATCTTATGTCACTATCTGGTCATACACAATTGCCATGTTATTGCTGCAACACAGTACTTAGTACTCCTAACTGAAGAAGTTCTATACAGAATTCATCTTATTTTAAAATACGTCGCTGTTGATTCACTTCTGATACTATACCATACCAACACAGTAACACAGACCTTTACCACCAGTAATTTTTAGCCTTTCATTAAAGTTACTCCTTTATGAACACCTTCCATATCAAACTGTATGTAAGGACTGACATTAAGTGGAACACTGAATACTTTTTCAGAATGACCAGAAAGGCGGAAAACTGCTCCGAACCACCACTTCTTGCAAAACAAGGCAACTTTCATTGTGCACTATTGCTAGCACACATCCTCTGAGAACAGGACTGCTGAGAGCAACCTCTGAGCCCTGCAGGTTGGAACAACGGTGCCACACACAACTCATGCACGGCTTCAAAGAGCATTCCTTCAGATTTGTATTCAGTGGCAAAATATTAGGATGAAGATGGGAAGGTCCTTCATCAGGTAAAAAAAAAAAGCAGTGGGAAATTTCTCTCAGTGGCATCAGGTTGAACAAGACAATTCTACAATGTCTATCCATGAGCTAGAAAAATCTTCCTGCAGAAGACCACAAAGGTACAAACATTGACTATCGGTCTGAAAATAGATCTAAAATTATAGTAAACTAACATAAGGAATAAACCAATTCACTACGCTGCTTCATGGCAAAAATACCTGAAAAAGCCCAGAAACAACTTGTATGTCTACAGAAAGCCCAGAGCAACCTGTGTACAAATCAGCCAGAATTTTGGAAGCTACACTGTCACATCAGCATGGTGCTCCCTGCAGTCAAACTAATTAGCCTGGCTTCTTAATTAATTAGTCTGGCTGTCACACTCCTTTCATTTGGCCAAATTACTTCTGGTTCCAAAGCTAGATCATTCACAGTTAACCTAGGTGGTACCTCCCTGGGTGAGATAAAAGGTCTCTGGGTTGACTTCCTAACCTGAAGGAGAAAAATTCTGACCTGCTTATTCTAAAAAATACTCTAAATTTTGTAACAGCACAGACACGCCTCCTAAGTTTGTCTGGTTTAGCTTGCTGATAGGTGTGGTAGAATTGGCTTGGAGAACAGCCTGACAGCAGGAGCCCTACTTCAGGAAGTTGCCACTGAAGATACCATGAATGGGGTACTTGGACATATCCCAGCACTCCCAAAAAAACGCCTGCTGCAAGAAGCAAAAAATCCCAGACTTTTAGTGGAAGTACAAATACAAGCAAACTGAAAATAACCAAATTGCAAACAGAGACATATCAGAAATGGTAAAGAATAAATATTTTCTCTAAAGGCAGACAGTAGAACAAAAGCCTAATTAAAGAAAATAAAGCAAAAATCCAAAACATGGTGTTCAAGATTAGACATGTAAGTAAATTCAAAATTACTTGCTTTCCTTTTCTTCTTCAAATGAAGTTCAAACTGTACTAATTTTTTGGAACAACTGCAATTACTTAAAAATTGCATGCAAAATTAAAGACTCCTGTCTGCTACACAAAGAAGGGATAAGGATTAAACAAAGAGGATACAAAGGCTACTGGGTGAAATCACCACAGTTAATGGCAAATTTTCATTAACATTGAGCAGGGATCAATCCCATTCTCAACTCTGAAAAGAAAGCTGTGACTTCTCCAACAGCAATTAAACCTTCCTCCAGAAGGCATCTTCAGAAAATTAATAGAGAGTTCATTCTTATTTATGTCGATTAAGTTTTTAGCAAGTGCCCTCAAATAAGCAAAGTGACACCAAAATAGAACTAGCATGAAAGTAAAACCATTTCCCTACTTTTAACTGATCCTTTTGTTTCCTTTCTCTCCTTTGAGTTCATTTGTAGGTTTTGGACTTTCTTGCCAGTCATGATGGATGGATTTTGTCAGTGTCAGCTGGTAATAAACTGGAATAACTATGTGGAACTGGGAAACTAGGGTGAGGTGTCATACTAAACACCTTTACAGGCTAATTGTAGGCTGTCTTTCAGTATTTGTGTCACCGGTATTGGTCTGTTGGTTTAGACTGATACTTTATAGCACTGACATACCAATAAAACCTTTCAATCTGATGGACAGCTAACTGCCTTGCAGGGAGAGAACCACAGAGGGATATTCTAAATCACTTTCATCCAACACAGCTCCCTTGTTCTGCAAGCCTGGTAACTCCCCTCATGCATCGGCTAATGCTTAAAGGGCTTTTCTGAACAAACAAAACAAAATGTAATAGATAACCCTGTTGGTTCCCAGAATGCTAATCCCTGCAGGTGACACAAGCATACCAATATTACTGAATAAATTAAGAAGTGTGCTATAACGTACGAACACACTCCTGCCTTCTCCTAGTGCAGGGTCTGATACACAGCACTTAAAAGCCAAAGAAGAGAATTTCTTAAGCTGCAGCGACTGACAGAATGGACTCTTGAACACATTCATTATCACAAAATGAGCAATCTTTGGCTTCTCAGTGTCCATCTCTAAACCCTGACTGTCCAGCCTCAGCGTTAATTTAGAAATGGAATTCTTTAGTCGTTGGTCTTGATTCCTCCACAAACTTCTACTATCTTTAAATAAAATTCCAAACACGCCTGGTTTTTGTGGTAAAAGACACAATAATATATATCTTTCCCTGGGGAGTCATAAACATTTGATTTCAGAGGAACAATGTTTGACGTTCAAGTCTCAACATGATAATTTGTATTTCCCTCTGTTTATAACACCATTAGAGCACTGAAGAAGGTATTCTGTGCTCCTGGATATGACATCTGTTAAGGTTTTAGAGTAATTTCAAGGAGCAAGGTAAAAAAGGAGGGGTGATGATGCACATTTTGACAGAAATATCATTCACGTATCGTACTGCTCAGAAGTGTTCTGCACTACCTGCAATACTACTGAATATATAACAGCTTGTGTGCATGCTGCATCCAGTTAACTCTGCGCACTACTTAATTAAATTCTTTGTAAAGCACTTGTGAATGTTTGATTATGTGGATATTGCTGGGGAAATAGAAAAGCGTGTTATTGCTTGCAGAGAATAATATCCTCATATATCATAAAACCGTTATTTGAGATTTCCTGATACAGCAGTGAAGGAGTTCTGTGTACTGCTGAAGTAATAAAGGGTTTCCACCTCTTGGCCTTCACAGGGGCTAAATTCATGACCAAGAAGTAAAAACTATACAGCTAAAATAAAATCACGACAAAAGCCATCAGGAAAAAAATGTGTTGGAACTTCACACTAACATACTGTACTAGTCCAATTCATATACGAGGATAGCATTTGGCCTTTTTTCAATCTGTTTCTGTGTGATTCTTATTAAAAATATTTCAAGTTACAAAAACCGTACACAGCTCAACAGCTTCTTTTACTTCCAAGAATTTAATTAAGGCATCATAACTATATGAGCTTACACCAAGACACAATTGTCTGACATCATTAGCAAGTATCATCATAGTGGAAAACAGCAATTTAACACCTAAGCTGGTCACAAAGAGAATCCACATTTCCATATTTTTTTAACTTTCTCTATGAACTTAGAATCTGTGTAATCTGAACAAATGATGCTGTTTTCCTTTTCCTCGACTCAGTTACAGCATTTTCTAGACACCCCTAAAAACCATTAAATTTCCCAAACTACACAACTGGGATTTAAAGGACAGCAGGATTGGAACTGAATGGAATTATGCAAAATGCAAAACAAAATCCAACTCTCTCATGCAGAGTACCCTGAATTTGGGGCCCTCCCTCCCCTCACTCTTTATCAACGTACTCTTTTACAACTAAAGAACCTTTCACACCACTATCATTCCACTTTGTTTAAACCCTTTGATTTGAAATCTGACAGGGATACTGGTGTAACAAACATGATTCCTTACTACACATATGTGTACATAAACACAGAAAGCCAGACAGCCACACAGATGAACACATTTACTAATATTATGTACTGTAATTTTATTTGGTTCAGCTGCTGGCTGAAATGTAACTCAGGGCTAAATCCTGCAGAACACACAACAGTATTACATTTCTAATACTCAAGATGGAAGTCAAAAAGCATGTACTGGGGTGTCGGGGAGGATCTGAGATCCCTGAAACACTGCAACTTGTAAATGAGAATGTATTGTGGGAAGCAAGAATTTCCTAACAAGCACCTTTACACATACATTTTCCGTAATAAAACCAGGAGGCACACAGATATAAATTATTCTTTCTATGAACAGCATGCTTTTTCCCTATAATCCCTACTTTTATTACAAAAATGACAATATAATTTGAATCTACTTATATCCCTCTCAAAACATTATTTTACTTCATTTCTTCAGAGAGGCTTTCTTCAAGATTTCAGGTGTACACCTCTTGCTACCAGGTATTTAACTTTCTTTGACAACAATTTCAACAAATTAAGTGAAAGCATGGACTAATATCAGTTTATGTTAGTCTTGACAAATTAAACCCAAAGTATGTTTTTTCCCTTTCCTAATGCTGCACAATGCAATCAATATCTTTATTAAATCTCACTAAAGGTCTTGTGAAATTTCCTAAATGAACTATTTATTAAAAGGGTTTATATTTCTGCCACTCAGATTCCTCGAAGTAATTTCTTTCACTAAGAGTAAGTAGAAGATGCTTTTCTGTAAGAGCAGACCATTTAATGATTTATGCAGATGTTAAGGAACAAGCCAACTACAGACAGTGACAGCTCTGGTTAAAAACCATTAAGTCAAACAGTAGTTACTGTAAGAAATATCCAGACCTTCTAGTGATAAAGAACTACTGATAACAATACTTATAAGAAATATTTAAACTGGTTTCTGAAAAAGTCTTTCTTCTCTGCACTGTTTGCTTGGTATGTGACAGAGAATTTTGAGCTGGAAAATCAAGTTTTCATTGTATATATTTCCATCCCCTTCTAAAGAAATTCTTTGAGAGAGGAAAAAGACCAAACAAACAAACAAAAAAAAGAAAACCCACAACATCCTCAGGGCTTGGGGAAAGCTCTCTGAAGCCATGAGCAAGGTCTCCAACTGACTGCAACAGCAGAAAAAAACACAACTGATGGATCTGTACGTTCAGAGACACTTTGAGACTCTTGATTTTCAGAAAACGCCAAGAATGTGTTTCCTGAAAACCAAACCATTTCAGTATCTCATTTTGGCACCTAAGATCTAGGTACCCTAAATAAGCTGTCTTTTAACTATTACTTTTAATTAAACTACTACTTAATAATATCGTCCTATCTTTTCTCACCACGCTAAAATTTTCAAACACGCAGAAATCTCAAACAACCTGGATGACAGCCCCCAGGAACTTTTCAACTAACATTTCTGTTTACCCAAATGCTTATTCTGGCACCCATCGGCTTTTATCTCTGGGAGTACACCACCAAAATCCTTCTGTAAGCATGACAGTTATCAATCCACACGGACGTTAGCCTGCAGAGTTAATGCAAAGGTCTAAAACTGTTTGCCATTATTTCAGTCACATCAAATGGGTTGTTGCAGACCCTGAGGAGAAATCACTGACACGCAGCACTTTATTGCTGGGGGGTTTATTGCTTCTTATCGCTGTACGAAGTATTACTTAACATTAACTGACATAAACAATGCATGGATTTCCAGAGTGTTTGATACGAATAGCAGATGTTTAATGCAATGTGAATACTAAAGGATCCAAGAGCGACAAAAAATGTGGGAGAGAAAGTTCGAAGACAGTAAAGGGGGAGAAAAAGCAGCAATATAAAAAGAAAAACTTTGTTATTTTTTCAAGCAACCGAGCCTTGACACCAGGTGATGGCCAGCTTGTAGTTTAAGAAAATAAAATAGCACCCTGTTGACTTTATTTGACATGCATATTATTAAATTGCTTTCAGTTTGCAAAACCCCAATCTATAGATCATTGCTTTGTTATTTCAAATTATATCAAATGATTCAATGTTTAAATGAAAAATGAATGCAATCGTCCATTGAGGCTGAATTATGTATCATATTGTTTGTATTGATCTCTAGATGAACAATGCCCTTTTTTTAAAAAAATACCCAGACGGATCATTATGAATTGCTGCACAGTAGCAAACAAGGGAAAAACCAAATCTTTCATAAAGTTTCTGTATAAACTTTTTTTCCCAGCCTTCAGTCTAACATGGGTATCTAAACTCTTCTTAGATATACATTAGAAAAAAAGAGCTACGGAACAAACCAAGACAGTCTAAAATCAACTTGAGTTTCTGTTATTCCAAGTTACAGGCTACTACTGTATGTGCGTCCCTTACAGGATATATACAGCAGATCAACAGAGAATACATTCCAAGTCTCAGCATAGAAAGATCTGGAGAGAGGAAAAATCAAGAAAGAATTTTGTTGCTTTCTAAATACTCTTTGTAACGTAAATACTAAGAGCACTGACATGATGGAAAATTGCCAACAGCCATTTTCCTACCACCACAGTTAATAGAGCATGAGGATTCTACAGCTGAAAACAACACGCCACTGATTACTGAGCACTTCCAGTATGAACATTGCCAGAAAGAAAATGATCAAGTGCCACTGCCATATTTCTTCCCTTCACTGCAAAACCAAGGTGCAGGTACACAGAAAACTCCAGAAATCCATACTACTTAAGAATTAAAACAACGAAGTAAAATAAATCTTTTCATCTGGCATATGTAAAACTGATTTGCATCACAGTAACAGACATGAATGTTTCCATCGATACAACACTCTATATACCCAGATTTACCTCTTCATGTTTGCTTTAAAGGGAGCTCACATTCACAGGTGATGGGTACAGTTGAACAGTGAAAGCAGAAACAGGAATTTTGGGAAGAAAGGGAGGGGTCTCATATTGCCAGTGTCTCAAAAGTGTGTATCCCGATGTTCCATGTGGAGATAAAATTACAATATTGCTAATCATATGCACTACATCTGAAGGCAATGGTTTTGTGGGGACTGTATCTATTTGCCTTCTCCTTCAAAGTAAGATGAAGAAATATGAATGGACTGTTCTGGATAGATCCAGAGATATTGGGGTTTAGATCTTGCTGTTTATTCTAAGCCCTAAAATAAAGCTTGTTTTACATTTATATGCAAATTTAGATACTATTTAGATACTATTACATAAGGATAATTTTTTACCACCTTAAAAATATTTGTTCTTCTCTTCCTGATTTGTTAGTGCAAGAGTTACAGATGTTTAGAGAACACTTCTCTGATAAAAGACAGCACGTATCCATGTATTCATCAGTTTATTTAATACAAGAATCAATAACTTTCTGTGACATATGACAAATATCATCCTTAATTCTACAGGAACACAAATAACAGGACTCCAGGACTCATTCTGCTCTCATGCAAGCCCACGCCTGAGGCTGTAACCACTTAAAACTAAGCCTTGTCACAGAATCCATATTCAGCCTTACGAGAGGCTCACAGGAACACCTCGATGGATTGGTGGTATCAATATGTGAAAGTCAAAACTGAACTCCTTGGTGCGTTTAAATACCCAGAGAGATTCAATTAAGCAAATTGACTCCTTCATTTTGTTCTCCAACACCATGGACGCAGATGAAAAATCACAGTTAAAAAGCTGGTGTGCAAGATTGTGACAGCAAAAAAAAGTCATCCTTCACCACACAGTTACTCCATATTTTTCAGAGTAGAACACAGCACCGGGACCTGAACATCTAAGAAGCTTCACCTCCCTGGTGCAGGAATTCTGAGCAATGGGCTCTGCTCAGCCCACATCCTGGTAACAGAGGCAGATATCACTACATCAATGAATAAAAAGGATCTTTTTTAAACATCTTGGGCCCAGACTTATTTCTGAGTCCCGCATCATTATTCAACCACCAAAAAAATGGGAATTAAAAGAAATACGCAGGATTGAGAAGCAGAGTAGTTGAAAATCCACCAGAGCTGAAAGTCTCTCTAAGCATCAAGAACAGTGGGAAAAGATGGAAATGGTGCTTTGTTCTGCACCTGGAAGTAATAGGTACTAGTGAAGAAAAAGACAATAATTAGTAAGCAACTTTATTTCTGACAGTTGTGGTTTCAGATACACTTTATGTGTTTAATAGTTTCAATTAACTCGGAGAGAAGAACCCAAACTTGAAAATTTAATACAAAAATAGAAGACTACTGCAATCCATGTACAAATGAAACTGTAGAAAGAAATGTTTTTAATCTGAAGTTGCAAAAGAAAAGTCACGCACTAGAGAGAAGCTGTTGAGTGGCAGAAACTGAACTGTACTACTGAAGCTCGACAAGGAGCTAACAAGAGCTGAGAACAGAAGAGGTTGTGACAGACCTGCAATGAGTACTTCAATGAGAGACTACCAGGAGACTCGGAAAGAAGGAAAAGCAGAGCCTGACAAAAACCAGGAGTTGGTCAGTCCAGAACAAAGTTCACAGAGATCAGACAGATCTCTGACACAGTGAGACTGATAACACAATATTCCACCAGAGAAGAAACCCGAACCAGAAAATCATGCAGAGCTCAGAGCATATGTGGAGCTGCGCACACAGTGACAGCGGGAACAAGCAAGAGCACTCTTCAGTGCAAGGGAAGAAATACTGGAAAGGTGATGGACCAAACTCCTGCCTCCACTGACACAGTGAGTATGTGCTGTTGACAGAGAGGATGATGACAACTACATAACTTCTGTTCGTATTTCCTGGGTACTTTTATGATACACAAATACCCCAGAGTATGGAATTACTACACTTTTGCATAAAGTATGCCTTGTCAACTCCCTTAAATCACATTTAAGCCAAATTAAGCTCAAAAATCAGGAACAAATTTTATCAACAACTTTCACAACAGACAATGCTGTAACAAATGCTTACAAAAATTACCACTAAATAGACAAAATCTATGCTTACTTTGTTTACACTGATCCATATTTAGATCCATATTGAGATGGCACCTGCAAGCAAGCAATCATAGCTCCGGTCCTTGTGCACGCCTTATGTTTCATGTTTTCCCTATCATTGAAAAACTATTCAGAAATTCTGGTGTGAGAATTCTTCCACAAGAGACAAACTTCTCATGGAACACTTGCAGGTACACTTCTCCACTCCCTCTTAGATCTTCATATTCCTACACATGCCTTCATTAAAACACAACAGGCTTTTGCCAATCTCACCTTTGAAATGTTCCTGGGATCTAAACACACTTAATCTTTCATCCTATCTCATTCTGTTTCCCCCATTTTCAAGATGCAGTCTGTCCATTCTTTACAGTGCTTGCTTAGATATGCAAATATCTGTTTGTTGGACTAGAAAGGATCATCCATACTAAACTGGCTGATAAGCAGCTTCTTACTTTAACGACTTCAATGAGAGGATAAAACATTTTCCCCTCCCTTTGGTAATTCATTTGCATTTTTCACTGTGTGATGTGACCTCCACTGGAGTTTACATTCGGTGTCAATCTTCACCTGCATTATACAAGGATCTAAATAGAATAAAACGTATGCAGCTCATTACTGGCTGCTAACTGAGACCAGTAATGCTAACACATCAGTAATGAACCACTCTGGGATAGCAGTGGGCTTGCAGCAACTGATCCCCATCGCAGCCTAAATCAGAGAAGCAGAGTAAGACAACATAAAGAAGGCATGACTTCCCTTGCTTCCCCACAAGCAAGAACAGATGTAAAATTGGAACTTTTTTTTATAGCCTATGAGGGGAGATATTTTGAGAGACCACTGATGTCAAATATTTCTATGTTAGATGAATGTGCAAACTTCTGGCAGATGCCATTTGAAAAGGTTATGCATTCATCTTGTAATGGCACGGGGTATCAAGTTTTACACAATAACAACTCATCTGGGAAAAACCAGGAAGAGAGAGTGGCAAGAGGCTTTGGACAACTTTTGAAATATTAAAAAAATGCCAAGCTAAAACTAAATTTAAAATAAAGGCATAAAGGGCATATGATGGAAGTACTGTACTGGAAATAGAGAGAGCTGCTAATGCACAAAGGTGCCCAGGTAAATTATGAGGATAGCATTATCATCATGTCTAGACAACAGAAGAGATACTGAGATTTCTTGGAATAATGGCTTAGGCAAAGAAATTTGTGCCAAATGTAGTTGTTTTAATCGGCAACTACTGTAAGTATTACTGAGAAATCCTATTTACAGTCATTGGAAAAGTCCATGAAAAGGCAACAAGAACTCAAAGTTGGATGAAGAAATCTCCCTGTAATCCCACAGCTAATTCAGAAACAGTATGGCAGGAAACATAAAACTAAATTCTTCAAGTACCTTTAACAAGGTGCTCTAATAGAAGCACAAAACGGTTAAGATTGAAAGGGACTTCTGGAGGTCATCTTGACCAACTCCTCTGCTCATGGAGGGCCCCTAAAAGCCCAGAAATATATCCAGATGGCTTTTGAGTATCTCCAAGGACTGACATTCCACAATCTCTGGGCAATCTGTGCCAGAGCTCCGTCAGCTTCACTGTTAAAAAAAAGAACCCTGATGTTCAGGAGGAACCTCGCGTATTTCAGTTTTTGCCTATTGCCTCTTTTCCTGTCACTGGGAATGACTGAAAAGAGTCTGGCATCATCTTCCTTGCACCCTCCCTTCAGGTCTTTACGCACATTGAAGAGATCCTACCTTGAGCCTTCTCTTTTCTAGGCTGAACAGACCCAGCTCCCCCAGCCTCTCCTAAAGGAAGCGACACTCCAGTCCCTTAATCATCCCTCTGGCCCTTCTCTGTTTTTTCTCCAATGTGTCCACGTGTCTCTTGTACAGTAGAGCCCAGAACTGGAAACTGCAGTGGTGTGGCCCCATCAATGCTGAGTAGAAGAGAAGGATCACCTCTCTCGACCTGCTAGCGATACTTCTAATGCAGCCCAGGACACCATTCAGCTTCTTTGCTGTGAGAGCACAGTGCTGGCTAACAGTCAACTTCATGACCACAAGCTCTTTCTGAAAAGCTGCTTTCCAGTTGGTCAGCCCTCAGCATATACTGGTGCATGGGGTTGTTTCTCCCTATGCACAGGTCTTTGTGCTTTTCTTTGTTGGACTTCATGAGGTTCCTGTCAGTTCATTTCTCCAGCCTGTTGAGGTTCCTCTAATACACAACCTTCGAATGTATAAGCCTCACAGTTTTGTGTCATCTGCAAACTTGCTGATGGTACACGCTGCACCACCATCCTTATAGAAAATGTTGAACAGGACTGGATCCAGCACTGGACCCCTGAAGTACACTGTTAGTGACTGGCTTCCAACTAGACTTTGAACAATTAATCACCAACATCTGGGCCTAGCTGTTCAACCAGTCTGCAATCCACCTTATTGTCTGCTCATCTAGCTCATACTTCACCAGCTTCTCTATAAAGACCTTACAGAAGATAGTGTCAAAGACCTTACTAAAGTCCAGGCAGACAGTATCTACTGTTCTTCCCTCTATCGACCCCATCATTTCATCATAGAAGGTTATCAGGTTGGTCAAGCATGCCTTTCCCTTGGCGAACCCATGCTGATGTCTGACTGAAGTAAGGCTGATGAGCCTGTGGCTCACTGAGTCCTTCTTGCTCTTCTTGAAGATGGAGGTGACATTTCCTTTTCTCCAGTACCTCAGGTTCCTCTCCCAGTCACCATGGCCTTTCAAACTTAATCAAAAGTGGCCTCACAATGACATTAGCCGGTTCTCTTGGCATTTATGGATGCATACCAGTAGGGCCAATATGGTTAAAACTAGAGAGAACTGTCATAGGCCCTAAAAAAACTTTGGAAGTCAATATTCAAGCAGATAAAGGACTTCCATAACATAACACAGATCACCTGCTTTAAAGAGAAGGGTTTGGTGAGAAAATCTCCCCTTTTTTTAAGAAGATGCAACTAAGAATTTTTTGTGTGTCTTACAAATGTATGAAACCTTGTTCAAATCTTTGTATTTTCAGTAAATCAGCCAAGTGCTCTGGATTAACTGATGGATAGGCAGGCAACAAAATCCAGAGCTAGATACTGTCTGTACCAACAACAAAAGGCTGTTATGTGAGAAAATATGGCCTGTGACTGTCAGAGAACTGAAGCCTTTCAGAAAGTAATCAATGCTTTTAGGATAAGTTAGCCAAGACAGCACATTGCTGTCACTCCTGACAAGTATTTACGGAGGACATACAGGCACACTGTCTAAGGTTCCCTAAAAGAATTAAGAAATAAGGAAAGCAATCAAAAAACCCTAAGCAATCACTCCTAAGATACCACAATGAAGTAACTATCTCTGCACAGGCAAAATACAAGTATTTTATGGTAAAGTCATAAATTTGAGTACATCAGAAATTACTCGTACATTTTACCTAAGTTTAGCTTGTAAGTACGACTAAAAAAATCGGTTAAATAATTAGTGAATTTATGTCATCTTAATGTCCCTGTTAGTGTGCACATTTTCCTCGTACTGCTACTCCAGAGTAAACAAAGATCTCATTATGTCCAAATGAAATATTCTTTTTCTCTAATCACCGATCATTAAGAACTGCAGACAAACAAAGAGGCTATTCCTTCTTCTTCTCCAGATATTTTGCGTTTCGCAGATTTCAGGGTGATGGCCAAAGAGCTAAGAAGGTAGCCTGGAACACCAGAAAAGCACTAGCCTGAACTAAAAAAGACTGGATTACTTCTGAAGAAACGAGGATTCAGTGCTGATGGTACCAAAAGATTCTGCCTCAGAGTACCAAGAAACATAGTGGCAAAAGCTGAGAAGTATTGCCAGAACGCTTGAGAGACACCATTGAAATAGATGAGAAACACAGACACATTGAAAAAAAAAAAAATCAAAGAAATGAAAAATTTGTCTGAGAGCCAGTAACAGCCCAGAAGCTGAGGAAATATTGCCAAAGGGACTATAAATACAGGAGAAACACTCTGAGAGGATGGAGAAAAGAGGGAGAAAACGAATGCAGAACACAGGCTTAATCTTGAATACATGATTTAGTTAATTTGCTTGAAGACACCTTGTTAGGACACATTTGCAACTCATCAAAGCCATTCCAATGAGGTTTTGTATATCTTCAATGCAAAGAACAGGAGACAAAAAAAAAATTAAAAACCCATTTTTCCACTGCTTAAGTACAAAGAGTCGAAGGTGCTCACTTCAGCATTGATGGTTATTGGCCAGAGAAATGAACAGTTTAGTTGTTCATGCACTCTGCCTTTCTAAAGAACTGTACATAGCCAGGAGGTCTGCAGAGAAGTTCTCAGGAACTCTGGAAATCAATGAGACCTGCAGCTTGAGGATAACTGAAGGAACAGCTTTACATGAAGCCGTATTTAGGGCAAACTATACACACAAAAGGCAGATACAAAGAGAATTCAATGACCACGTGAGCATCAAAGTTGTCGAAGGAATAAATAACAACTAAATAAGCTGAACTCACAAAAGAAGCCATTAAAAAATAACTAAGTGAATGTAAAGCAGACAAATTCAATATGATCAGCTGCACCTATGAGGTAGCAAAAGTTGAGTAACTTCCCAATTAGCCCCTTTATTAGCATGTTCTTCTCCTAAAAAAAACCCTACTTGTCCAAGTACAATCTTGCCTATGCTCATTCTTATACTGCGGCATTATAAAATTATGGAGATAAATGTCTGCTTTCAGAACTACTAGTCTACTGAATACATAAACTTTTCCAATTATACAGAAATCAGAATGGTTTCTCTGAGTAGAATTTCATTCCCTGCATCATAGATTTAAACATTAAAGTTATATTAAAGAACCATAACAAAGTTAGGTTCACAAACCTCATCTAAACTTGATAACCTATGAATAATTTACATTAAAATAATACAGTTTTCATTTTGAAATGTTTCTATTACAATGACTTTTCTCTTTTAGAATCATAATTTTTCCATACCCTCTTGCTTCATTACTATTTACAGAAAAAACAATTTTTGATCATTCCACTTAAAAGAAAAAGAATTCAATTAAAGATTTTGCTGCATCAGTAATGTTTGATGAAGACTATGAAAGACCATACAAGCTTTTCTTTTCCAAAAATATAATAATTTGCACAAAACAAGTATAGCAAACTCTATTAGAAGAAAGAGAATAATCTGCTATATCTTCAGTATAGTAGAAGGCACAAAAGAACAACTGGTATGTAATCAGGATTTAATAGTCCTTGAATCTAGAAAGTCTTTTTGTTCTGGCTCCTATCAACAAAGTTCAGACTTCACAGATAACTCAGTGTGCATCACAGGAGTTTCTTAAAAATCTAATAATATTATACCATGCAGAGGACCACCACAGTCCTGTTGTGAACTTAGTAAGCCAGGACAGCACATCATCAAATCACCTGCACTAAAAGTAGGCAAGATTCACAAGGAAGCCTATGAACTAAGTTCTCCTTTTCATTGAAGACATCATCTTCTCCTTCTAAAGACAGACTATAAAACAGTCTGAATGAAAGCGTATTCATGCAGTTCCTGGTCCCTTTTCAGTGCTGGAACAATTTATAACAGTGTTGGTTCAAATGTAAATCAGATTCAAAAGGATTAAGGACTTGCTTAAAGCGAATGATCAAGTAAGTTGAAGATGACAGCCTAGCACTTCATGACATCTGAGAATGCAAATGAGAGATGTAGGAGAGGATGAAGGAAAACAAAGGATAATTGGCAAATTCTTCTTGGTGCAAGGATTTAAAATATTCTAGTTTAAATTAAATAATTACAATTATATCAGTGGAGGAACCCTCCCCTTACCTCATGGTTTTACTTAATAAAAACAAGCAACAGGATTGGATATTGGGAAAAATTACGTCTCTGAAAAGGTTGTCAAGCACTGGCATTGACTGCCCAAGAAAGTGACTTGAACTGCCACTCTTGGAGGTATTTAAAAGACTAGTAGATGTGGCACCTGGGGACATGGTTTAGAGGTGAACTTGGCAGTGTTAGGTTTATGATTAGCGTAGATGATCTTCAAGGTCTTTTCCAATCTAAACAATTCAGTGATTCTGTAAAAAGTACACTATGGTATTTCTATACGAGGATAGTTTGGTTTGTTTCTTTCGTGATATTATTTTGATACTCCACAAGAAGATATGTTACTCTTAAAGCCAATTTTCTTCTCTCTCACTTAGCAAACATTAATTTTCCCCCTCCCCTCAACTTCACTTCAAATAGAGCTAAAAGAAGCAAGGCTAGTTTTATTTAATACCTTCAAATGTACTGAACCTCCTCTGCCTATCTGGAATAAAAATCCACATTTATGACTAGTTCTTTATAGATTCCAATTCCAATGTTGTTCTTCAAAGGTTCAATAGCTATCTAAAAGAAGCGAAATGCATCCTTCTTCAAAGATGACAGGAGAGGTACTGCACTTTGGATTACCATACACGACCTCAGTACATTCCTTGCTGTCTGCTCTGCCTGGGAGTTCAGCTTGATGTCAGCTTCCTGGTATTACAGTCAAGAACAGAGACAGTCATCCACAGAGACAAATTACTAGGGGCTTCAAGAATACCAGCTACCCTGCCAGCAAGAAAACATGAAGCAAATGTATATCAAAAGGCGTTTTGTCTCTTGCCACAGCTACACAAGGAATTGCTATTTCATTTGCAAGTGAATATCCAATGTTGCACTGACAACACAAATTTCAGCAAATGGAGTAATATTCTTGACAGAGTGTTGAAGAACAAGATTATAACCCGTCCTTTCAAATTTTAGCGCTTGAAATAATCAATGGAAAACTTCAGAAGCATCAAACAAAAGATGAATAATCTCAACCATCACTTTAACATCCAGAATAGCACATTCATCCATTCGGTACTTAATGTCCTAGACACTCACCTTTTTCCATCAACATTCTCTCATAATTTCCTATTATTTATTTTATGTAATAAAGGTATGGGTTAGTTTTATTTGAAAACAAATGTCCAAACACAATTAATTCATTGAATGCAATGTATAGTACACAGACATGCATGAATTACAGAAAAATATTCAAGCAACTAATAAAGAAAGCCAAGGAACCCTCATGAAAACAGAAGTTACCACAGCATTTTTACTGCTTAGTCTACACAGCAGAAGTGCTCCTGACAGTGGAGGAGGCTATCATTCCTAGAGATTCCATCTCTTAAAGTGTTTTTCCAGAGTCAGAGAAATGTCTTGACTTGTACCAGAACACAATCCGATCAGCATAGTACTGCTCAAATCACAGCTAAGGGTGCGTGTCTCCAGGCATCTGAATCTCAGTTACAGCTTCTCCACTTGGCCTGCAGAAAACCCAAGCTGCTCCAGACATTCCAGTGTCCCCATAATTCTCACCGTCAATTCCAGCATATCTCTCCCAGCTCATGTTATTTGTTAACTCCTCCCCTTTTCTAGCACTTTAAAGATGACTCTCTCTTCACCAAAAATCTTTGTTCCCTTTTTGCCTATACCAGATTAACGCTTTTCACAGGCATGATGGAAGGCACTAAAGTGAAAACTGCACTGAGAACTGAACCTTATGTGACTCCTTCGGAAAGAAAAGCAGTGGTGTCATCAATCCTCAAAAATCCTTTGGGTTTCTATAATGATACACCCAAAGGAATTGCCCATGTAACAGCCTTTCTTATGCAGCATCAGCAATTGCATCTTTTTGTCACCCTCTTAATGTATAACACTGAAACGCCAGGAACTTTCCCTTGGGTCACACTGGCACAAGTCAATAGTGTTTCTTCTGATCTAGTCTACTAAGTCAGCTATGATCAGCTTATCCAGGCTCATATGAGAAATCACATTTAATACATTTCCAGGCACAATGAAGACTCAGACCTCTTAGTCTCTCTCGCTTTCTTTGCAACTTTTGAGGTTTTACCTTTTGTACTAACGGTTTTAAGTATACTGCAAGCAGTTGGGAGGTATGTTGTGGTTTCTTCTGACTTAAAGATCATTAAGTAGTCATCTGCAACTGAAGGCAACTAGGTTTATTTGTTCAGTTGGTCTACTCCAGGTTTAATAATTTTCACTCCCTCTCTCTTCCTCAGAAAACCAGATATCTGTGTAGGTTTGAGGTTGAAGGTTACACGCTAATGTTAACATAAAAATTACAATTATCTGACACTTCTTAGACTTCATGCTCTGTTAAGGTCTACTTTTTTTGTGGGCTACTGAATTTGTAGAAATTTGTGTATTATTTTGGATGAAGTAGGACCACTGATATTTTTTTTTTTTCCTTGCAACATATCTAAACGAGTGATCCCGTTGCAGTGTGCTTTTTCCTAACTCTTTATGTCAAGGTTCTGTATAGGTATACGAACAAAGCCAGTGCTGCTGAAGTAGAAAGGATTAAGCTAGAGTGCTCAACAAAAACATCAACTTAGCACATACTTGAAGCAGCATTTGCCTGCACAGTTGCAGCCTACATCTATCTTTCCTTGGCAGCAAAGCCACCTGATGCAGAGCTGCGTCTGCCAGCCCACATAGGAAATATGTTGGATGTGATTGAATGGCTCACCCAAATATGCTGAACTGGCAGGCACTGCCATCTCATTGCAATTTTGCATCAATAAATCAACAGTTAAAAGGCATATAATATGAGGTGACTTGAAGTGGCTGTCATTAATTATGTTCCATCTTTTGCTTAGTAACCACCACAACACAGTCTTCAATAAAACTAATCCTAATTACACTTTGACAAGTTTCCCAAATTATGCTGGTGATTTATTTTAGCATGACAGTTTTTAGCTGCTCATTTCCTTTTTAGTTCACAAGTATATCAAGCAGAGGTACAGTAAGAGATAAACGAATACATAAAAAGTGCCATTTGAACCTCCAGGAACCAACAAAGTCAGTGTTAGAAGACACTAGTGTACCATGAAAATAATAAAAATTAACTTTGTAGTAACTACAGTATCAGTTTCCAAAATCAATAAAAAGGTGGCAACTTTCTTCTGATCTTCCATTGGAGCAAATTTATTAAAAATTCTATTCTGCACTTCACTAGTGACTCTATAAAAGCCTATTTTGTCCTGTCTGTTTCAAAGCCATCTCCTACCAAATTCAATGAGCATCCCATGTAGTAGTGTCCCTTGCAGGACCTGATGATCCATAGTTCTGCATGACTTAACTTACGGTTTTATTTTTCCCTTTAATAAACTCTCTGTGAAGTTCCCTCTTAACAATGCATTCTGTACTCTCAAAATTAAACCATTTTTGGATAAAAATAGGGAAGACTAGAAACAAGGGAGAAAAATAACTACAAATGTTTTTTAATTTTAAGTTCCATCTCTCAGAATAATTCTTATCTGAATCACTTCCATGTTGTGAAATACACTTTTCTTTGTTACTAGCTTCCTTTTTTCCTGAAAATAAGGGAATAAGAAGGATGTCACTGTCTTTATGCAGTTCACAAAAATAAGTTCAGGACAAAAATGTTACAACCAAAAAACTAATCCATCTTCATTGCTGGAAAGTATAGCCAACTTTGGAGAGTCGTGTTTACGTAACATAGCTTTATGAACTCTTAGCAGTTTCGTAAGCTACTTGATAAGCTATCAGCAGGACTGGAATCTTCATTCTCCAAAGCTGTTTTTCTGCAAAAACAACAGTCAGAATGAAATAAAACCTTTAAATTCACATGTTACAAAAAGAATTTCATAATCACACTTCAAAATGATGAGTATGCAGCTGATGAAGGAAGTGTCGCATCTCCCATATCTGGTTACCCATACCTGGCATAGTTCCTTACAAAAGCAGAATCCTTAAACTGGCTCACACCCGGCTGCTGTTCTGCTCTAAGCTTTGGTAGAATATGCCTTAATTATTAAAAAATGAAAGATAATATATTTTCTCTGCCTTCTGTTTGAAGTGTACACACACGAGCGTTTTCTATCCATTTTTGCCTTTAGCTGACAATAGGCCTTGCATAGCATATGCTAGAGAAAATTATATACTACTGAATGCATAACTAAACCTTAGACCGATTCCTGAGAGGTACCAGCCTCAAAGAACACGAATGCTTTTACTGCCTGACAAGGAGATTGCAAGAAACTTGCAGGACTGGGCTTCCTTTCTCAGCATCCCACTCAAACTAGTGCAGAAGTGTCCCTTGCTACTCTGTTTACACTGATGCTCGGCTGCGACCTGGGAACCCGCAGATAATGCCAATTACAGAGGCCTCAGATTCCAGCAGCATTTGCTGAGAATCCTCTGCTTCATCTCCCACGCAGCACAAGGAGGCTGGCACACCTCATGATCCAGAGTGAAGCAACAGATGGGAAGGAGGGGAGAAGAAACTGAATCAAAGCTGTTCCACGCTGTTTGCTCAGAGGTTGCCAAAACAGGCACTGACAGCGAGCAGCCACAGGGAACTGAGTAGCTTAAGCCCTAAATTCTCACCAGGTGCAAAGCATAGAGATAATATTTTAAAACAACCCCCCAGGAAATCTTCCCTTTTTTTCCCCTCTCCTTTTTTTTCTTTCTTCTTCCTTAAACAGTTTCATCCCTAACAAACAAAATTGCCAGTGGCTTTCAAGTTAAAGCAACAACCTGGAGGCAACTCACTTTGTCAACAACACTAATCTGTAAACCAAAGAAAAAAGACTTTCATTTATAGTTGTTTCTTTTTTAAAAAAATAGTTGTTTTCTCCAAAAAACAGGCCTAGAAAATGTAAACTGATGCAATCAGGTCCCCAGGGCCTGACAGAAATTAAGACTTCTGCTTCTGTTCCAGCACTGCAGATCTTTCTTTGTCTTGCTGTGTCCCCCTCTCCTACGCATACACCTTTCTATTATAGTTCACCTAGGCTTGGCATGTATCTCACAAAAATCACAAAGAATAGCTCTGTATGCTTTGGTGTGCAGATGTTCCCTTCACACTCACATTACTGACCACATGGCAAAGACTTCCCCTCATCATTCATTGGTCACTGGGGGGACACTTCTCCAAAATCTATGAATAAGAAACTATCCAATGCCATTTTAGGGGAAAAGCTACCTTTTTACGCCCTTGAATTTGGGATCTGGGTTCTTTATTCATAGGGTACTCCAGTATCCAAGTAATGGGTAGTATGTTGGTGTTAGCTAATTATTTGGACAATGCCCTCAGACACATGGTGTGAATGCAGGGATAGGAGTTGGACTCGATGATCCCTGTGGGTCCCTTCCAACTCAGGTCATTCTACGAGTCTATGATTCTATGATTTTTAAATCAGCCTTAAATCAAGTTAAACAAACATTTTCTAAATCCAAACACCAGTTTGCATAATTAAAAAGGAAAAGCACAAAGAGAATTTAAAGAAAAGAAAGAAGCAGACACACATCCACTTTGCACTACAATCAGCTTTAGAAGTTTCTTCCACACTGTACAGTTCAGTTAGTAAGCCAGATTTTCTGTCTAATGACCGTGACTTTCACACATGCCCTACCTAGGAGGTAGCCTTCACTCCTCACAAGAAAAAAAGGCCAAAAACCAAGATGCGTTATATCTCCTATAATCCAGATATATCATTGGAATCCTTCATGTTCCAGTCTCTTCTCTCATTTTCCCATCTTCTTCCAGAAAACCTCTTATTTCTATACTTCCACCCAGGCAGGAAGCAATCTAATATTGCCACCCGTCATCTTGCACTGCCCTGCTTTGGAAGATCTAAGAAGTGAGGTGACACCCAAATAGTCTTAGCTGCCTGGACTGACAATAAGAGAGCCCTCCATATTCACAGCTTGAAACTGACTGAAATGCATTAATTGCTCTTCTTTTACGGGGAGGTACACGGGGGATGTGTGCGACCCACACCAAAAGCAAGACCATCTTTATACTGAGATCAGCTACGGTGGTAACAAGTCTTTTTGCGATATTGAGTTTGGGATGAACTGATCTTAATCCTGTCTGGGAGGGTACATTTAAACTGACTTTGCACCCAGAATTAGAAAATCCCTCATCCTCTCTGGTGACCGCATAAGGTCTAGATTCAGTCTTTCCTATTTCCACATTTTCCTTCCTGCCCACTCCTCACACAACAATGATAGCTATTGAGTCCAAGTACTAAACAGTTACTTGCTCATAGACAGCTCACCCATTCTTTTATCAAGTTAGAATACATTTACTGTGGAATAAAAAACAAAATAGTATATACAATGTTTTATATAGTGCACTTTAAAAATAATGTGTTGATTTTCCTCCAAAAAGTATTGTAAAATTAAACATTCAAGGCCACAGTGAACTCTGAGAAACTAGACATGAAGAATCCTAACAGTCACTGCCAAGTGGAATTCAAGCTCCACAAGACTCACTTCTGTCAAGAAAGTCTGTATCCACGGCATTTTCTGACAGGAGTATCAGAAGTGGAAGACTCTAGACATATTTAAACTGGGGTTTAATGAGTTGCTGATATAGCTTACAATCAAACCCAAAAACAGGCTTGGGTGCAATGACACAGGAGGTCCCTTTCCAGGTTGTTTCCCCAAAGACGTGATGAATTCTCTCAACCTGGCCCCAACAAAGCATGCATTTTTTTCCTATTAAGGGTGGTCCCACAGCAAGTCACTTTCTACGACTGTGAAGACAGGTCTATTTATTTATATCAAGTGTAAAAGTTATCTTTCCAGGGCTGTTGTCAAATAGCATTTTAGAAAAAAATCTCAATTTGGGGAAAGAAAAAGAACCCTAGGAGTACTCAGAGATACTTCTGTTAGCTTGTGCTTGCTTCTCGGTCACTTATTTGAAGAACACAAAGTCCACTTGTGCCAAAAAGAGCAAACTGAAGACATTTTTAGCCCTTTCAGTAACACGACATCAAAAGGATAGTTCTGCATATTTCCTTTTACGCACAGTAGAAAATGTAACAGCTTTGATTCTCAAGAGTCTGATGCATAAATTAACCAGCGTACATAAGCCACATGTATGCTGAGGAAGCACATATGGAAAGCAGACAGAAATATCACTATAATAAAAAGTGTTTCTATAACTTGGCATTTCCCACAATTAATATAGGGAACAAATACTGCCCCCATCCAGTTTGGGATGCTTATGCAAGCGCTGCAGAATTGAGATATTAACTGCTAACGTAAATTCTACTTTTGTCTTTTTTTGATTCCTTTCTTTGATGTCTTCCAAAAGGACACTGTACTGAAAACAACATACTCCGTGGTGTTCAGAACAAAGTGGATGGGAGGAAGCACTCACTTGCTCAGCACTTCCACAGATAACGCAACCTCTGACTAAAGAATCTAGTTCTAGAAATGCCAGTTCACTACTAAGTGGGACAATTTAGCAACAGCAGCAATGTACGCATGACATCAGCTCTGTGTCTCCCATAGTTCAAGGGACACAAAAGGTTACCTACAGAACACGCTGTTGTGGAGTAAAGTCATTCTTGTCCTTATTTCCTCAGATCGATCTGCAGCCAAAACACGCGGGTGTTGCTGTGAAAGAAAAGGTAGTGATGCCTATCTATCTGAAACCAGGGGAAGCCTTGCTGACAGGCTCCTACAGAAACCCAGATGCAAAATTCAGCTCCTTTTCCTTAGAGCAGTGAGAAGACTCACAACTACTTGACAGAGGCACTTATTCAGCAAAAGGTCTGCCCTGCAGACAGATTTTTAAGTATGTACTCCATAGTCTGTACAGAAATCCTCAAGTCACTTCTCCAGTCCAGGAGGAAATTCAAATTCATGGCTACCATCTAAAAACTTAAGGATGCAGTCAAATTTGCAGCAAACTGGGATTCGGTGAAGTCTGAAGAGGCTTTTTGCCAGATGCTACTCATGTTCCACAATTCTGTCTCTATCAATACATAGAAATACAATATTAGTTATTCTTTCAGTAAACCCTCAGGAACTTCATTTTACAACACCCAGCTGCCCATCTAAAACACAGCTGCACAGTAGACCTACTTATTGTGAACAATATGACCAGCTTAGGAGGTCCATCTACCAGAAGTCCAGAGGGTAGATCTGCTTTCTCAGAAGGCCATAAATTCAGCTGTTGCACAGACACTCTGCTGTCTTGAGAATCTTGTCCCCTGCTCTGACACCAGAAGAGATGGCTTCTTTTTAGGAATTTGTGTAGCATTTCCCTGCAATAAAGAGTGTTTCTAGCCACAGAAGAAAGCAGCAGAGGACAGACATTATTTGGTCCTAAGCCTAGCAAAAAGAGATGGATTAGAGCTTGCAAAGAAATTCTGAATTTATAAAATTGCTTGATGGAAGCAGAGTGTAGCTTTTTCCACACAGAACAGTTGCAAGAAACTGGCTTGCTGCTTCTGCCAGCTCAAAGCTTTGAATCGATGTCTGTGGACACCATTTCAGGTTTTTCCCGTTGACTCCACTGGGCATGGAATCACACTTCAAACAGCCAGTATAGCTAAAGCTCTAATTATCTTGCTGTACCTGAAGATTATCCCTTGGGCTTTTTCTCTGTGACTATTTCCTCCAGATGCTTTTATTCTACCCTAGAAATCGTTTAACAAAACAACATAAATTCTTCACAACACCATAGGAAATACAATTTGCTTTCTCAGCCAGTAAAAAGTCAATGGCAAATTATTCTATTTTTACATCATTTACTTGGCATATACTACCTTTTGATGTCACTGTACAGGGGACTATACCGGTTCTTAAAGGGACTACAGCCATATCTTTCCCAACAACCTTCTTCATTGCTATCTTGTCAACATGAGCTTGAAGAAAGGTCTCACAGAAAGAAAGAAAAAAACAGAGGAAGAACATTTCTCAGGTGTTTAACAACTTTCTAGTAACAATAGCAATCTGTCCCTTTACTACTCCAGCTACCTTAATAGTATCCCAGACACACTGAGAAGTGGTGACTCACTTCAGGCTCACGTGCAAAGGGAAACAGAATTTTCAACTACTTATACTTTTGCACAGAAACAGCAGGTGTGCATAGAAAAACACCTGAAAGCTAACAGAATATCCATTTGTTGGCAGAAAGAAAAAAAAAAAAATCACAGGAAAAACCTGATTCTTAGAAAAGGGGTTCACAAAGGACCACAGAATGTTTATAAACCTTGTTTAGAAAAATGCTGACTTCAGTCCATTGCTTTTGTATTTTGAATAAGTGATTCCAGACACTTCTTCATGAGATACAGTCTTATATTAATACACAACTTATTGGGGGAGCCTAATTATTTGCTGAAAAGTATTTTTTCTTTATATATTTTTAAAAAGGAAACATTTAATTGTATCTTTAAAAAAAATTGAAACATCGGGTTTATTTTAACGTGTGCAATCTCAACAAGCTGATTTACAGCAGCATCCAATAAACAGTATTAATGGCCCATGTGTGGGGAAAGCAGGAACAAGCAGTAATGGGCAGAACAGGTTCTAAGCCAGATTTCTCCTGAAGCCAATAAATGGTGCAATCACACCTCAAAATAAAGTCTGAGAGCAGCAAACAGGAAAGATTTCCTGGGCTTGCAGAGTCAAAAAGAGACCATAGATTCAAAAGCCAACTGATTTTTTACTTCACTTGAATCTATATTTGAGTAACCTAAGATTTAGTCCTTAACCCAGTAATTTCAAAGAAATCCAAGTGGTAATGGAAAGGCTTACTGGTCTGTTAACTCCCGCTATTAATATTTGTATTTCCATGATGGAAAAATCCTGATGGATGAAGTATTGTACAGAGCCATGCTTCGGTGAACAATGTCCAAAATAGCCACAGATTCCTCGGGCAGGTGTTAGTTGAAAAGGTGGCCACAACTAGTGTTACCATGCACCAACAATAACTTTACTACTCAAAAATCTCTAACAGTATGACACAGCCATTAGCAGATCACCTTTTTATGAATTGCACATGGCAGCCTAATACAATTTATTGTTTACTTGTAATGTATGCAACGACACACAAGCTGGGAGTCAGCTAACGATCTGAGTGGAAAGGATTAACTGAAAATCTAGGACTGAAAATCCAGATAAAAAAATTCCAAACATAGGTGAAAGTAAAATCCATCTGAAGCACCTTCCACTAACTGAAATATTGTACCAAATTCTTATTTCCTAAAGACTAATGAAAGAAATTTAAAAAATAATAATCTGTAATCAATGATACCAGGAAAAAATTGTTTGAAAATCTGTCATATATATTGGTCATTTTTTTACAATGAAAACTTACTGCAGGCAACTGCAAATCATTACTTATCACATATGTTTTTTCCATTCTTATGAATTATAAACCCCAGCACAGTCAAAGTCAAAAAAGGCAAGTAAAATGATTTGTTCAAAAATTAAATCTCTTGCAAGTAAATAAATGTGCTGCATCTATTTCAACTTCTTCATTTATATTTATTGCATTAATTTCAAACATTTCTTCTTTAACCGTATTGATACTGACATGTGTTAGCTAACAAACATACGATACCACTGCAGACAGAAATCGCCTGCTGGCATCTCCCATAAAAGTACCTAAAAGTTCAGGGCAATGAGATACTTAAACATGTTAGATTTCAGTCAGTAAAAATAATCATGTACTTGAATTCAGTCAAACACGTGACTTGTTGAAATAGCTCCTGAATTAAAAACTCCATTGGCAAATATTCATTTGTATGTATATGGTTGCAAAATTCTTTATCTTCTATTATGCTCTTACTGAAAAAACCTCTTTTCCATGTCCTTTGAGGCTATGCCACTTAACATGTCTAAGAATCAATAGTGGATACATTTTAAAATGGTCTTTCTTCCAAAAATGTATATTGCTATTTGAAAAACAAAAATTAATAGTATTATTTTTAACCATAAAATATAAGAACATTTTTCCGATTGTTATTTCAGCGGGAATGCTTTTAACATATTCAGATATCACTTTACACTCCAATGTTACCCATTCCAGAAAACCACTTTAGCAACACTGTTAATCTTTTTATAAATCAAATTTGCAAGCTATAAAAACTTATAAAACCTAGAACCTCATAGTCATCATACTTCATAATGTCAAATATTTCTGGTCACAAAGATATTCCTCCAGCCTTACCCATCTTCATATAAAAATACACACGGGATGTAATTTATTTTGACATTTTTAGTACAACATAAGGTTCTATTTCATAATCTGTACTATATATATTCAATAGACAATATACAAAATAAATTCTGTGCATCCAACAATATAATTTCAATGAAAAAAAATAAGAGTACAAATTATATTCTATATGAAGTATACAATTTATGTTGGGTAACAGTGAGTGACAACAGAATTTACAGCACTTCAATGCTGACCTAATCATTTCACTTATTATTTTGAAGCGATTTTGGATTAGTTGGGTTTTAGATGTTGAGATATTTATTCATAAACAAACACAATTTACATGATGCTGGAATTTCACCAAACGTAAGTACCTCTATTTATGTCTCCCAAAATGTACAACTATTTTAAGGCATGATGTTCTGATGGATTTCTGTGGTTTGTCCTTTATCAAAACTGCAATAGAACTGAGTTGATCAGAAGCAGAACATCACCAACTGAATTAAAAGACTGTTTCACCACCTGGACAGCCTCCATGGAAATTCTGATTGTGCCTACCCATATTTGATTTATTATAGCTGATGGGATTACAATCTAGTTGAGGCAACCCACAATACACAAATGTGCTATTAGTAGCCATGGTACATTAATCAATGGTGATGAGCGTAAAAAATCTAAAATACTCTGTTCTCAATATGTTAAGGGTTTGCTCAGTTTTGGTGCACAGTAATAGGAAATGTAAGCACAAGCCTATGTGCACTGGTCATATCCTATACCTTAACTGTACATTCAGCAATGCAGTAGTTCAAAACTCTGTTTTAAAAAGCTCTGTGTCTTCACAAATAAAGAATATGAATGCTCCCCAATCTCATCTTCTAAAATTATACAACATTTTCACTTTGGATAGCAAATAAAACAGTATAGTAAGAAATTAACTTTTGTTAATTACATCAAGATTTAAAAGAAACATAAAGGAAGCAAATAAAGTCTGATTCAATTGAATAAAGTATCTTAACTGAAAACACTCTAATTCAAATTTATGATAATTGCAAGGTTTAAATGGGACATCACCTTTTTAAGATCAAGCAGACAGAACATTATCTTCATGTCAGAAATCATCTTTTTAATGTGTGCGATTTGCTGCAATCCCATTTAAAATATAAATCAATACTGAGGACCAAGGACAACCAGTTGGTAGTTCACAAGTAAAGTCAGGTGTTCCATACCGATCGTCAGATCTGCAACTCATCCCAGCTCCTGGCAGCTCTTCAATCACGTGCTGAATTTCTAGTCTAACAGCACCTGGGATTCTCAATCTCACCACTCTTCATAATGCATAAAAACACAAAGAAAACGTCAAGCAAAGATTGCTGTAATACAAAAGAGCTACACATTCAAGTTTAAAGATGGAGAGCTGGGTTCAATGTTAGAACAGCTCCAGTGAACACGAAAATAACGTTGAGGGCAGAGAAAGTAAACAAAAGGTTATTTATATGCTGTTGAGTTCTACAACTCTACTGCCTTCACCATCATGTTGGCAGTGATGCAGAACTTAACAGTAACATAGAGAAGCCAGCACTACCCACAGAGCCAAGTGTTCAGTCAACATGGCAATTCAAACACTCAAGGTAAGATCCAAGTAAGTCCATAATCCCAAATGTCATAAGGTGGGACTTCAGGTGAGATAAACAAAGGAAGAAAAAAAAAAATCCTTTCTCCTCTCTATTTCAACTGCTAAAGAAAAAAATTTTTTAAAGAATACGTATCTTAGTATGCTGCTAAAACCCATGAAAACTTCACTACAGTTTTGAGCACATATAAATTTTAAATCTTAAGTAAATCTCAGTAGACAGTTTTAAATAACCAAGTATAGGATTCAGCTTCAGCTTCCTGTTAACCAAGTCTAAAAACCATAGTACATCACAGAAAAGCATCACGCACAAATGAGTCTGACTCAGAGCTGGCTCCTATCATGAAATGGCACACCCAGAAAAACCAGAAAAGGATGACAGAGGCAATTAACCCTATAATTACAAGACTCTGCAATCAGTCTACATAGTCAATCCTCCCCAGGAGAGCGAAGAGGAGAAAATATAAAGATTAGAATTTGAAGGAAAACACTGTGATGAGCATAAAGAAAAATGTAAGTTTAGGATCTAATATTTCCTTATTATAAAACCCAAATGTGCCATTTGATTTTCACTACCTCGGCTAAGGAAAGAAAGAATATTTACAGGTGCGACTTTGTAATATAGATGATACCAAAAATACAACCAATATAGGCTGAAAGAAATGCAGCATACTCGCTGAAAGAAATGCAGCATACTCTATTCATTTGAGACTGTATCCCTTGCAAGAGATTTATGAGAGGATGAAGATGGACTTCCTTTACTGGGGTACCGCACATGCACCTCTAGAAATGTGTCAGCCACAAGGGAAGAAGGAAATGCCTCTGAGATGCATAATGTCACATCTCTATCGGAGCAGCATCTCTATCAGAGCAAAACAATTTCAAACTTGCATATTGAGGGAACACCACCAGTAAATCCAACCTCACAATCTTTCTATGGCACATACATTTCGCTAGCATGCTTAGTTTAAGAAAGAACACAGTGCTAGAGTATTGGGACAGAGAAAAGATACCCAGGTTTATAAAGGCCTACATTGGATATGAGGTTTTAGTAACCTGAAGACAAATTATTCAATATGACAGACGGATAAAGGCACCCAAAAAAGCTTTTAAATATACCTACATGAGCAGCTCTGTATTTTAATACCATGAACCAATACCGACATTATCAGGAATTTTCCATCTTTACACAAAGAAAGAGCAACACTGCACCACCTGGACTTTTTCATAATCCTTAGGTCAAACTGCCTTGATCCTGGATGTGCAGTGAAGGCACATTCCTAGGTAGGAGTGTTAAAATGAGTTTCAGTGAAACTCACCAGTCTTACATCTCAAAGAATATGCTGTCACAAGACTGCCTGGAATTACCTTCCAAAATATAAAATAGCTTGCTTGCCAAGTCAAAAGTTTTGATATGGAGACATTTATATTATCTCTAGTCCTGTTATCTTCTTCCTAAATATGATTATTGAAGTAAAACAATTGTACATCCTCTGTGTGTATCAACTTTCACTTGTAGGCTATTTGAATAATGGAAACAAGCTGCTGGTGCTAAACTTTGAGTCTGTTCTTTCACTCTAGGTGAGTTAACTCTGCCACCTTTATTTTGCTAACAGGCAGCAATCAGGGTTTTTCTGATGCTGAGGTCCCTGATTTTGATAACACGGACACAACACACATTAGAATCTTTACATATGAACCTTAGGAGCTACTTTGCAATTACACTTAACTTTTCCTTGCTGTATCATATGTGACCATAATCTTCCTGGTGTCATAGGGTTTCATGAATACTGGCAGCAGAACTATCTTAAGAAGTTCTGGATTTCACCCATAGCCCAGACACCAGTGCCCATCTCCACATTTCAGTTCACTGCTGCTCAGCAATGCAGCTGAACTGTGGGATCAGCCTGAAAAACAGATTGCTGGCAGATCTAGTTAAATTAACCTCCCAAAACTAAAAGGGAAGGTGATGATTCTACCACTGAAGTTAACATCCCATCAAACTGCATGTAGGACAGAGTCTGTTTGCCTCATCTTCCTTGGGTCTGATGAGAAAGTCTGATAAGGATCTGTAAGTGGAATGGGCAGCTAGAAAAAGGTCAGAAAACTTGTAAATAAGGGAAGTTTAGCCCACAAACAGTAAATAGGAGCTCTTTCTCCCAGGACTCCTCACACAGTGCCTGAAAGCAAGCACACTGCCTCACTTTAATTATCCACAGACCCAAACTCATCTCATGCTTGGAAGTGAGACTCTCTGTTCCCAGACTCCCTATCCCATGGTGCAAGCACTTCTTGGTTCCAGGGTCAGACTTGGCTCCATTACATGTGACAGCAGAAAGGTGGGAACTATGGTCTGGGAGAGCCTCCATAAAAGTCTGTGGCACCCACTGACCAGAATTTTATCTATAGTCGAGTATTTGTACAACCTTTATTAACAAGATTACAGTCACAAGCAAATACACACAGCCAGGATGAGACGTATATGTTTGCATGTGCCCATCTATACACATGTATGGTTCATGGAATCATCTTGTTGGAAAAGACCTCTCAGATCATCAAGTCCAACTGTATCTGTCCCCTTTACTAAACCCTAAGAAACTTATCTACCCATGCTTGCAATGATAGAATAATGTTAAAGGAGCATTCAAAGACAAATATATGTAAAGTCTTAAAAGGCTAAAATTACTCCTAGGAAGATGTGGTTTTATTGTTTAAAATTGCATTATATTCACTTGTACTGTTTTATTTCTCCACTTCAGTATTGCAACATTAAATCATCCTTCAGTTGAGTACTTTGATTTGACCATTTTGTACTTCATATCCACAAGTATCAGAGTTGCCACTGAGCAATGGAAGAGCAACATTTTTTTCTCTCTTATTTTATTTTCTATTTTTAAGAAACAGACTGCTAAAGATAAAACACAGCGAATTCTTCTGGGGCTGGACTTTCATCCAGCTGTTCCCAAATACACTATAAGCATCTGAGAAAGCTGTCTGTTCATTGTTACTCTGAATGACTTACAGTGATTCCTCAATAACCTTCAGTGTCATCTGATGAGATTCTTATCTTTGGAAGGTTTTATTAAGAGCTACATTATAACATTCTGTTATCAATCTTAGCTTGTACAATTCAGATCCCTTTAATCATTTGGAAATTGTGGTAAGGTTTCTAAAGAAATACCTGGAGAGACAGCATGCAGCATAAAACTGCATTTCTAATCTATCTGTTTGTTACTGAGTACCAGCCATGATTCTTCATAAAATTCACTCATCTCTGATTACCTTAGCACAGAACCAAAATTTAAAATATTCCAAGAATATGGAGAAAAGATGCTAAGAAATACCTTTACAATAGCAGTGAAAAGACATAATGTATTTTTCTATATATCTAAGTTGCAGCTGTGGTCTCATAAAGCTTTATATATTTGCATGATGGGGAATTAGCGCCACAGAAAGAACAACTCTCAGACCGTGTTTAAAGTAGGAAATACTGGAGCCACTTGCATGCCCCTCACATGAGACTGAATCATCGATACTTAATTACGAAAGGATGCAAGTTCAAACTGTCTTCTGTTTCAATACATGCTCAATTTTTTTCTGACAACTAAATGTTTTATACAGGTCTGATGAGCAAAAAATCTACCTGCCTTGACCTCTCAGCACTCTTTGCCCTTCAGTTACACCTCTAAATAGGACAAGAGAATTGAGGTGCTTCTCCATTTGCAAAATGTATTATGTGTAAACAGCCAGCAGTGATTATAAAATGCTTAGGTACCACAACAACTATGGAAACACCTCATATAATTTCATATGAGGAATTCAATCACTGACCTTTGTTATTGCTTTAAAAGTTGCATCATAAACACAGCCATGTGTAATTAAAATTCTGTTAAAATATCTGTGCTTTTATGTCATGATACTCAAAGGAAAGTAGCTAATGCCATGGTGTTGGTGATAAAACAAGCCTCCTACTGAATAAAATACTTAACAGGAGCTCTCTTGCCATGATCCACTCCACTGACAAGTCCCCTATTATTGCAGAACTGAGAGATCAGATATAAGGCCACAGACTCGGAGGCTATTCTGAACCAGTTTCTAAAAGTTTATCTAATGCACCCAGAGACACAGAAATAGCTGTAGAAACTTATAAAAAGAGTCTCCAGAATACATTTATAAGTTCTTTTGTGCACCTTTGTGCATCTCTCCTCTCACCTCTCCCTCCCACCCACTCTGGGATTCAACCACCCAGTAACACACAACAGCAGAACAGAATTAGCTATGCCAAAGCTGAACGCGCCAGGAGAGAAAGTGACTTGATTTCTCTAGACTAAAATATTGCCCGAGTTTAATTTCAGTAAGGAGTAGCATATGACAAGGAACATATTTTTGAGTTGAACAGTGGGAGTTGGTTTAGCTTAATACAGTTTCTGAAGTGTGCTATCACTATGACAAACGTATATCTTCACGAGGACAGCTTTGTTAGAAGTGTTACTGATAAGAATCAGAGAGAGTGAAGGAAAACGCAGCCTTTGCAGAACTGATCCTGAATTTGGAAATGCTATGTTTTAAATACACAAGCAGATGGCATTTAAATAAATTAGAAGCAAAGAAAAGGAGAATTTATAAATGGCAAGGGAGAACAGGGAAAGCAAGTTTAGCAGTATCTGCCACAGATCTCCACAGCATTTTTATGAAGTGATTCTTTTAATATCCATATACTATTCTAAGAAGCTTGTTGAGGTGAGGAGACAGAATGCTCAGTGACACCACCTCTTTTAATGAAAGTTGTTCAGCCATCTTAATATTTTCATCTTTAAACTGAAAATCATTCGTTTCCTTAATGCAAAAATGAAGTTGCTTCAGGCATGGTGCTGCAAACGTAGCATAATTCACTGTGTTAGGATATCTCTTCAGTTACAATATCCTTAGCGAAAGCAATAAAAGGTGAGCAGATACATCCCTTTGAATTTCAGTAGCTTACAGAAACTAGCTAGTACAGGTGGAAGGTTTTTAACTAAGCCAGCAGAATCTAGGCAGCAGCAATAGGTTTATTCAGCTCTGTAGTTATACACTTCTTCACATCTTTTGTATGAACAGAAATCTCTGGCCTATTTAAGTCCCACTTTAACGTGCTATAATCTTTTTCAAGACACTGTCATAATCTCCTAAAAGAAACTCCTCATGCTCTTTGATGATATATGAAAATATATCTTCTTTACGTCTGTATCTATTTTTTTTTTCCAGTACAGAAGAAAGATGTGAAAGCTCATTTTATACATCTACATACAGACTTTTAACTATTTCTAATATTCAAGACATTATCAGTAGGCGGTTAATTTTTGTCACTTGAACTGCACCAGTAACGCATATTTCTTAATTTTTAGATTAATTAGGAAATACGAATATTAATTGTCTTGAAATATTCGTGTATGTGTGTACATACGTGTGTGTGTGTGTGTGTACTTCCCTCATCTATTTCATTTCTGGTGCAAAAGATCCATAGTGAAGAAGAATATTCTTGGTGAGGACAACTAAGGAGTTGTGCTGATCCTGGTGTTACAGTAAGCGTGTATTATGTCAAAACTTCTAAATATACATGAGTATTTCAAAATAAACATATAAAAATAAACAAAAGCAAATGCAAGTCAGTTTAAGTGAGTCAGTGGACAAAGTGCCTTCTCATCAGTTTTGCCTAGCAAAACTTCTGTTTCTCAAAGTAAGGTATTTGGTGCCCTCATATCAGCATTTAATGGAAAATAAACTCTGTCACAACACAATCTGGTGAGCATAACAAACTACCCCAAAGGAATACACTCCTTCTAAAACTGTAAACACGGAGAGTTAACAGGAACACTTCTCCACTGCTGCAGAGAAAAAAAAAAAAAAATGTTTTCCATTCTCATTTAAGTTTAGCAATGACACTGATACGTAAAATAACTGAACTCATACATTCTTAGAAGTCCTACTCAGCATAACAAGGAATGCACTGTTTCCAAAACTGTTGTGAAAACAATTGCTATCTCTGAAAAAGGAACAATACAATGCAAGAATTGTTGAAATCTTATCTTTTAGTCTTTATGCATGAAAGTTGTCGTTCCAGCCATTCAGAGACTCTGAATACCTGGTGTAAATTACAGATTACCTCTGAAATTATAGCCAAGCACCTGAAACACTTAGCTAATAATTGCTGGAACATCAGACGACCCTAGGAGAAGGAAGGCAGAGAGCTAGGCAAACCACAACAACTTTAAGTGCCTGAAGTGAGGGGAAGATGCAAGAAAAAAGGTTTTTAAGCCTTTTTAGCCCACCTTAACCAAGGAAATAGGCTGTACTGGTGTTGCTCTTCAAGTTTCAAGCTAAATAAAATTGTGCTTGTCAAATAAGAGTCTGAACAGGCTTTGTCATAACATTAGCTCTTCCAGGGCTGGAGAGCCAATGCAGCAAACTACAGGGTTCAGCAACACTAGACAGAGTTATAATAAAGCTAGTATAGAGCACATATATACACAGGACTGGAAGAAAGAGTCCATTGTAATGATTTATAGCTCCTGTTAGACTCATTTGAACTTGCTTCTGGGTCTGACCTGAAGCTGAGTCTTCTTCACTTTTCAAATTAAACAGAGGAGGCCAAAAACCTTTACCACAATGTTGAAAAAGAAAATACTACTGAAACATAGCGCTGCTGCTCCAGTATGTAAAACTACCTGTTTCTGTCAATTCACAACAAAAATTCTTAGAAAAAGAATAAAATTATCCTGTACTCAAACTGCACTTACAAAAACAAGTCTGAGTGAACTACATGTTGGTGTTTGATGTCTCAATACCTGCAAGCAGGAAAGCAGGAAAGTCTCTGCTTCGCGTATAAGACAGAAGAAACAGAAGACACCACAGTATTCTTGGTTTTATCCCACACTTGAAACCACATATTTAAATGAAAACTGGAACGCTTATTAATTGAATTCAAAAATATCTTTATTTCAAATTTGTCAATTGATTATGAACGAGATAAAACCAATAATACAGAAAATAAAGTAAGTCTTTAGAAAGCTTTCACGTTACTCAAATGGTTCTTCAGGCATTGTCACTGCCCAGGGAGGTGGCTGAGTCACCATCCCCAAAGGTATTTAAAAGATGGGTAGATGAAGGGTTTCGAGATATGGTTTAGTAGTGGACAGGTGCAGTTGGACTCAATGGTCTCAAAAGTCTTTTCCAAACAAGTGATTCTATGATTCTATGATTATGAACATGTTACTGTTGTTCTGTTAGCTGTATATCCATAGACAGAGCTATGTTGAAGGTGATGTTACAGCACCGCTCACTGCAGAAGACTGCAAAGCTGGACTATCTTTTCTATATTTGTTTTTCCACCATGCAGCTCTGATCTCCACATGCCAACTTTCACAGTGCCACACCATGCACAGTAACTCTCCCAATATCCTAATGACGTGTAGGCCCCATCCCACAATAAAACCCACAGTTCTCAATGCTAAACAAACATGAAGGCTATTGTTAGGGGAAGGGTCTAAGCTTTTTTTTATACCTATGCTTTTTTAAGACAAAGCCACAGTTGATGATGCAAAAGGTTTCAGCTACCAGTCAAAGTCTCTGATGAACCCTCTCAAATGTCGTATCTAACAGGTTATTAAAAATCTTCAGTAGGCTCTCTTAAAAAAAAATTCAAAAGCTGGACATGGTCAAGAAGATTCTGGTTTCGATAATACTATTTTGCTGCAGAAATCAGTACTACTTCAAAAATCTGAGATTCCTAAGTGAACGTTTCTGGTCAGGAACAGCTTGATTAAGCTAACAAAAAGACAATCACCAGCAGTCCTGGAGAAGACAATCAGGGATGAGAGATATGCTCAAGCACAATGAAAGGAGATATAATGAAAACTACTTTAGCCATGGCTATCTAAAAAGTATTTTGGATTCATGTGCTTTTAGGCATTTAACCGCCTCATATCAGGTAAAAAATTCACACAGTTTCCTGGTGATTCCCAAAATTTCTGTGGAGTTTCTGTGTCTGTCAAAGATCTTACCCCATTTTATAAATCCTACAGAAGGATTCACCTCATCTTTCAGCCATCTAATAATCAGAGATCGAATTGAAATGGGTCAGATTAGTTTCCTCTCTCTATAGTCAGGAGAGACATCACTGGTACATCTGCAGGGAAGATTTATTTCTCCTAATTTAGAATAAAATGCATCATTTTCTGAAGGATTGTATGTTTCTCACAAAGTAAAGAATTTAAGAGTAGACGCTGCTAAAATTCAGTGTACCCATTTCTACATCGGTACTAACTGCACAAATGACTTACTGAAGAGCAGCCTAGAAAAAAAATCTATTTAAATGCAGATAAAGGATTCTTCTGGCTCAAAAAAAGCCCTGACATTTCCATGAAGACTCCTACAATCCCACATCCTCTTTCTCTCTCCTAACAACAGCATCACCCTCTTTTTTTTTTTTCTTTTTTAATTACTTATTTAAAATTCAAGCTGATTTAGCTGAGTAGCCAGCAGGGATGCTGTCGGATTTGGCCACCTTCCTTTTACTATGGGGTGACTAAACAACTACCAGCAATAGTGCTACTATCTGAACACTTGTTTGAAAGGTTTGGATTCTATTCATGTCACAATTAAGAGGCCAGGGAAATCACTACATAATGAAAAGAAAATATTTCACTCCAAAGAGGATTATTTCCACCACAGGCCATTCATCTTTATTCTATATAAAGCTACTTTATTCCTATATGCAACTTTTCCTGTCTCCTACAAACAATATCAGACTTGTCACGCGAAGTCAACATAGAAAGATCAGGTTCTCCTTAACAAATTTTTCAAAACCAGTTACAATACTCATCATCAGCTGTAATACACTAATTAATTGGCTAACCATTTACAACAGTTAAGAACAATACAGTAAGAATAAGTCCTAAGTAAAGATCATTTTGTCCTTTCTTTTCTAACATCATACTATGGACTGATATCCCACGCAGTTTGTTTCAGTTTAGTAACTCACCGTTCTTTTTCATATTTCAAAGCACTGTTCTGAGAAAAAACACTGCTTTCTCCTATGGCTGGACCTGGAATTTTTCCCCCTGGAGCCCTGACCAGTTGAAGTTTTGAAGTGCTCACAGCTTAGAAATTTAAAAAAATAAAAAAAAAAACCCAACCTCAAAACAAGGCTTCAAAAGGTCAGGGTAAAAGTGACATAGTTCATTCTGTGTACGAATGCTCTGTATCAACAAACAGTGCTCTGTGTGCAGAGGCATTATGCCTGTTTCAAGTACCTGGTCAAAGAAAAAAGTAGGTTCCAATTTTTCTGCCTAAACATGGCTGATAGTCCCAGTTAAGATGCTCAAAATTATTTAAAAAATCCATGTGAAGCTGTCAGGTATGGACCAGTCATGGCCCAACAGGATCTCATCTGGAGGCCAGGAAAAGCAGCAGCTAGGGGTCTTCAAGATACCCCAAGGCATTTTGAAAATCACCAATTAATTATGTATAGACACACAAATCAAATTCTTAGTGCTTCCTCTCCCACCCTTCCTTATCCTGGAAGCTGTATGTCCCACTCCCAGAGCCTTCTCTTCTCCAGGCTTAACGACAGCAACTCTCCCAGCCTGTCCTCATATGGGAGATACTCCAGCCCTCTGATCATCATCGTGGTCGTCCCCTGGACTCACTCTAACAGATCTACGTCCTTCCTATGCTGAAAACTCAAAAACTGAACACAGTACTCCAGGTGACGTCTCATGAGAGCAGAGCAGAGAGGCAGAATCACCTCCCTTGGCCTGCTACCACACTTCTGACGCAACCCAGGATATGGTTGTCTTTCTGGGCTGCAAACACGCACGGCTGGCTCATGTTGAGCTTCTCATCCACCAGCACCTGTCAGCCTTTCTCTTCAGGGCTACTCTCAACCCATTTTCTGCCCTGTCTGTATTTGTGTTGGGGAAAGGAAAGACGAGGAGGGGCTCTTTACCTGGAAGTGCAAGGATAGGATGAGGAGCAATGGTTTTAAGCTGAAAGAGGGGAGATTTATATTAGACATTACGAAGAGATTTTTACTGATTTTTTACCCCCATCCCGGGAGGTGTTCAAGGCCAGGTTGGATGGGGCTTTGAGCAAGCTGATCCAGCGGAAGGTGTCCCTGCCCATGGCAAGGGGGGATGAATTGGATTGGATTGGTCCCTTCCAACCCAAACCACTGTATGATTCTACAAGTCTACGACAAACAAAAAGAAAGTAAGAAAGCAGTAGCAGCAGAAAGAGTGCTGATGCAGGTGATGGAAGATCATGCAGGGCAGAAGGCAATATTGCAATGAATAGCTTAGGATCATGTTAAAGAGTCAAGTTAATAGTAAAGCAATTCAATCAAAATGAACTCAGCACTAGCACTCACGATAAGTCATTCGGCCATTCTGTTGTAAAACAGAATCCTAACACTTTTATTCTGGCCCAGCGATGCTTAACTCAGCAACAGGCAGCAGCAGTTTCTCTCACCAAAATATTCACTGATAACAATCAGAGAATGTAGCAGAGGTTCATGAGTTTCCTTTAAAGAAGAGAACAGTTCCCTGTTGAACTTCTTGATATGGCTGAGCTATTTTTTGCATCATAAGAAAGAGTTTAAATTCTTTCATGGCACACTGCAAAAACTGAATCCTGTTTTCCAAAAATACTAGAAGAGCAAGTGTTAATGGTCCAATCTTGTATTCCATATTTTAAATCCCTTGGAAAATCATTTTTTGACACTTTGGATTCACAACTTAGTGTTTTACGCTACATCATGAAAAAAAGACCATATCATTTTAGCATGAAACAGGTAATTAGTACCTTGAAAAAGAACAAAAAAAAAAAACCAACCAAAACATAAAATATATCAGAAAGAACTCCAAAAGACAGCAAATCTAAGCAAAGAAACTTCCTAAAGTCTGTAAAAAATATTTCTTTTTTAAAAGATATATTTTAGCACTATAGCGTTCACACAAATTGCAGTATTTATAAATTAAATATTGATTTATATCCACCAACCTCAAGATAAAACAGCAAGGGGATTTACTTTCACCCAGTCTTTCTGTAACATAAACAGTCATGTCCTGAAGTGGATTCATCAGGTGCTCATATTTCCACTTTCCAGGACACTTTCAATGGGGAATTAAAAGTTTCAGAGAAGCCCAAGTTCTTCCCAACGCTCTTCACAGCTCTCCATCACTAAACGTCTTCTCCCCAGGTCTGTACATTGTGAAAGTTTAATGGTACAGATGACACTTAAATTAAGCTGAGGGGTTAATAAGTCATTTCTCTTGCCTAGGTAGCTCCAGCAGAAGACTCTGCCCATACAAGATTTCAAATTATCCCCAGGAAGTGCTCCTCTCTACTGTAAGGAACTTTAGACAATCCGACATGCCTGTTGAGTGCCCACAATTGAATGAATCCAAGCAAAGTGGCTTCGAGTTAGATACCGTGTGTCTAACCATTGGGACACCCAAGTTCCTTTACAAAACCCATACCAGTTATGATAATTATTACATGGTATCTAAAAATAATTTTCAGAATAAAAAAAAAAAAAAAGTTGTAAAATAAGTTTTCAGAGAAGCAGTAACTGCATTCCATGAACACTGTGAAACTGCTGTTAAGGGAAGGAAAAACAATGCCCAGAAACACAAAAATCTTCATGGAAGTTGCTCATTTAGGTACCACACATGAGGTTTTGTCAGTCTTTTACAATTGGAGCCTTCAAGTTCTCCAGTTCAAGTACATGAAATATTCTGGAAAACAGATTCTGTGGCCCTTTAGTAGAAACACTTGGGAAATCAGAAGACTATCAGCATAAGGATAACCTTGCCAGCTCAGAAAATAAGACTGCCTAGCTCAGTATTCTCCTCTCAAACAGCAGCCACAAGCAGATGTTCAGGAAAAAGTAAGACTAGGGAAATATAAATAGCACTCCCTTGAGTATTTCCTAGCTTCTCTTTTCAAACCCTGGGATTTCCTCCCATGGAGCACCTCTTCCAAGTACTTCTCCATGTCTCTCTTCGGACCTGTATAATCTTTTTTGCACCTACAATTTTTTTTACAAGGAGTTTCAAAAATTTACCACCTGCTGCATTAACAGTGATTTTTTTTTTTGCTTTCTCTGCACCTGTCTCCTGCTAATCTCACTAGGTGGCCCTTGAGACTTGGTTGCAAAAGGCAGTTAGCCCCTCCAATCCAAATCATTCACAGCATAAGAGTCACAACTATTGACATGTAAAGAATAATTGCTTACCTAACCATTCCCCATAGGGAAATTATTCCAGTCTCAAAAAGCCTCATACCAAAAACCCTCCACGAATAAAAAGCATTCTTTTTTTATACTGCAAACTGGTTTAAAAATTAATACATTATACAAATACAGAAATACATTTTATATTCACCAGTAATAGAAACACAATTCAAAACCCTACTGCATATCTTTTTAGAATTAAATAAAACCCAATGCTTTATCCACTCCTCATTTTAACTAGTGTTTATAATGATATTATAGACTTGGAAAAATAGGGTTTTTTAAAGACTTGACTTATTTCTCAGAAATAAAATTCATACAAAACCTATTACTTTAAAACCCTACACAAGCAACTTTCAGTTCAGAGTACAATGTGGAAAAAAGCACATATCTACAAGCTAAGTAGAACTTCTAACTATAGAAATTGGTTATTCAAATGAGAAAATTTTCCTAATTCACATTCATTACTACAATTCACATCAACTGCCAAAAATTCACATCAGCTGCCATCTACTGCTCAAGTATATTCAGAAGTCAGTATAGGTCATATAAGACCCCAAAAATCTTAGTGATAAAAAGGTTCCCCCAGATTCTGCGCAGCTCCCAACGGTAACAAAGGCTGCCAAGAAGTCCAAGGAGCTCACAACTGGCAACAGCAACTACAGACATCTGACTGTATCTAAGTACATTAAAAAAGCCTGGTCAAAAACAGTCAGGTAGTCAAGAGTGTCAGGAAAAGCGGTGCCTACAGGGAACACCAGCTGCTTTATTACAAACTCAGGTGACAAGCACTAGTTCCAAATACCAAGGACCTGTGGAAATGGACTTCAATGGCATAAGAAGTGAACAAATGAACACAGGTCGCTCATATAGCAACACATCTGAAGCCTAAATGTCCTCAGATATCCCCACGCTCACCACATAGACAGTTCAAGTGGATGAGCAGGTAGGCAATGGAAGTGCTTCGCCAAAGGTTGCAGGTCCCTTGTCCCCACACAAACACATCAGTGTACATTATTGACACTAACATCATATCACCTCATAGTTCATACAGCACCTGCACAGTAAGCTGGTCAGTATTTCAACAGCAGAATTATTCTGAAAAAATATGGTTTCAACCAAAATAATTATATTTGTTTAAGTTCCCTCTTGTTAGAACTGGATAATATGGAAAAAAAAAAAATCATTCTTTCTAACATCTACGTTTGAAATAGAACTTCTTCTACAAAACTGACGCTGTCATTAAAGAGGTTTTTAAACGACATTCTTCAATTTTCACTCCCACTTGAAGATATTTCACATTTTATTTATAAATCAAATTAAAAACTCCTAAAATGTTCCACAAAAAAAATCTGACTTTTCTTTAAATCTTAATGAAGTACCCAATCCTTTGCACTGGTGACAGCAGCATATCAGGTGACATTCTCAAGACTTCAGAGAGCACAGGCACGTTTTCTGTATCGCCCTCCTGATGTGAACTTCTTCCACAGCTGTAGTTAATGCCATTTTGCCTGTTCCCTCAAAATTCTTTAACACTACTGCAAAATCACTATCATAGACTGCAGTGTTTTCATGTTTAGTCTTTCGATTCACCCCTCAGTCTACTGTCCTTAACCTTCCATTTTCCCATTAAATAAAAAATTCACCACTCCTTCAGGCTAAAGACACCTGCATATGCTTAAACTTAGGGAAATTAGCATTCTGCTGAACTAGGAACAAACATATCTATGTAAATATTCAAATCAAATTTTCAAAAATATTCATCACTAAGAGTTTTGAAGTTTTCTTCATTATATTTACATTAAATAAATTTAAACTTCTTATAGCGTAACAAACTTCGCAAACTATGTCCTATAGTGTCACTACAGAATAACTAAAGTTTTCAAGCAGTGCTTCATACTTAATGAAAAATAACAATTTCACTTATGACTGTTCCTCCTGTTCTGACCCAGAGATCCAAATTGGAACATATTAGTTTCTGATGAGATATTTTAAAAAGATATGCCATAGCATAACGATAACCCATAAAGCACACTGAGCTAAAAGACCATATGTTGTAATTGCGAAAGGTATTCTGAAGCAGATACAGTCACTGCTGCCTGCTGCTACCTGGCATTCTCAGTAAACTACCTGAAGTAACGATCGGAGTCCCACTGTTCATCCTTGATATCGAGAGGAAAGTTTCTGATTTCTTTTTTCATTCTAAATTTTTGCTACCTTTAAGTCTATAACTTCCTTTATGAATTCACCACTACATACCTGAAGCTAGGTATGAAAGATACACAAAGTTTTGTCATGTTTTACCCATCTGCATATTTCTCCAGGAGAAAACTGCCTGTAATCCATCATTTAAAGATGACAAGAAACAAATGACACAACATTCCTATAAAAAATTCATGCAACACCCTCATCTAACAACATCAATTACTTTATCTAGCTCCTACACCGTTAGCTGTAAGGCTAATAAAGCTACTCAGCAGGCAAGGGATTTAATGAAATAGACCCCAGGTTCCTGGGAGGATCACCTGTGGTTCCAACTCTAACACTTCTGATCAAATACAAGCTCTCTTCCTGCTGCTGAGCAATAGGCTTTTCTGGATCTTGATCAAACACACTCTGAAGGAGGGAGGGTGTAATAATATGCTGTAAAGTATTCGAGTGTGTAGAAGAATAGCTGAGTGTGGTGAAAAGAAGAAGAATAAACTACTTAAGAAATAACACAAATTGACAGCTTTTACATTTAGGTCACTTGACCAGCAAATCATGTTCACAGCAATTCTTTCAATAAGCAACAATACAATTCAGCATATGTACTAATCACCATCAATAAACCACATAGGCCAGCATAAAAATATTGCCTTCTACTGTTACAGGTTCCCAGTTTCTACAAATATTTTCACCCAAATATTCCCCATCTAAGGCTGAGGCATTAAGATACAACTACTACAGAACAAGCATCTCCCAGTGGCTCTCTAATCAAAGTAAGCATCAAAATAAATAGCATCAAAAAAAAACCCAACCCACTTATCAGTGAAAGGTCTCAATTTCTCTTGCCATTGCCTAACAAATTTAAGCACTGTCTGCTTCCAGCTCCTTTCAGTGTGAGACTGGAAAGGGAACAATTTGGCTTGCCTTCCTCTGTAAGGAAAAGATGAAAAATTTCTTACATATTGATGCTTCTAAATTAACTCAAATATTCCTTACCTTGAAATCTAGGGCATTCCAGTCTTAAACATCCTTTAAAAAAGCTGACTTTATTTCCCATCTCTGGACGAACTTCATGTTCTAGGGTAAATCTTACCTAGTTTTGGCAGGGAATAGGGCACTTTAAAATAATCTTCATAAAATTCAATAAGTCTCCTTGTAATATTTAGAGCATAGTCCCCCGATCCTCTTCGGATTGCATCAGGCCTTGCATATAACCGCACCTGTTAAAAAAAAAAAAAAAGCAAAAGACTGATCATCTCAGCATCTACATGTTAAAGCTATCCTACTGACAGAGGTGAACTATTTTAAGGTTGTTGTAAGGCAGCAGGATTTTTCTCTTAAAGCCAGATGTGACCATCATACGTTGTCAAAACACGTTGAGACTGGAAAACAGAACTTCCACAATTAAGGTTACAAAGTTGAGAAGTCACAATCTCCTACTTTGTGTTGCCAAATAGAAGAATTAACATTCCTTGCATCAAAATAAATATTCAAAGAAAAACATTTACATGTGTTTGCTAGAGATATGATGGAAGAGTGGATTAGTATAATGGTTCTCTGCCTACACCAAATGTAGGCAGGATGCAGTGGCTCAGTAGGAGAGAAGTTCATGGTTTGTTAAAGGCACATTATATCAAGCCCTGAAAGTATTAGTAGACTGTGGAGAAAAAAAAAAAACCCATAACCATTCTTTTTTCCTTTCTCTGGCAGCGACACTGTTACCCTTGATGAGCTATGGAAGACTGCAAAAACAACCATTTATAAGCTCATCCATATACACAAACAATTAACATTCGTGAAACCTCCAGGACTGCTTCAAGCCCATCTTTAAAGCTGCTTATAGAAGCCACAGACTGCTGTGTTCAGTATAAAAAAGCTCACCCATCTGACTACAACGGAGCACCCAAGTGAACAGAACTCACCTTCATAATTCAGAACCTAAGTGTGACCCATTTCCCTCCTGACTGAGAAGGCAGAGGAAAGCACTGCTGGGTTATTTGGTATTCCTTGTTCTTATAGTCCTTAATGCTTCCTTAGTGCAAAGATCACATACAGCTAAGTAGAACTGTTAACTGCTAAGAAAGGAATAGGAAGAAAGGCCACTTTTGCTCTCCCTCCTTATACGTTGTCCGATGGAAGCAGTGCATGCTTTGCCTCTAGCAGCTGTGGCAGAACGTCTCTCCCTGCAGTACACACCGACCCGATACAAACGAGACTCTGCCATGTGTCAGTCCCAATAACAATACCTGACTCGCTAAGACTTTCTGCAGGAGGATTAAATCCCAGCCAGGGTTCCGAGGAAAGCAGCAAGGCAGAAATCAGAAAATATCAATGCAAACATGAAGCAGAATTACCAGTTTTGAAATGTTTCTAAATGTTCTATTCTGGACCAAGAAAAGCCAATGGGATTTTCAGCTTCAGTGAAAGCATTAACAAGTATTGCTTTACCGCTCTCTTCCTGAGCCAGTTGAGTTACCCGAGTGCAAACCAGATATCAAACCTCAGTACGCTGTACCTTTCTGTTTTAACCCACTATTTCTTCGTTTTCACGATTCAGACACATTATACTGCTTGGTTACTATGTCTATATTTTAGCCTTTGTATTTTATTACAGACTTTGTGCACAACCAGCCACGCAGTTATCATTTGTAATGTAAAACACATAACAGTGTAACCTAATGAGACATGTAATAAAGCAGACCTCTCGTAATCACCACCTGAAAGCATATAAACCATTATCTGAACACCTCCAAGTCACTATTTTTGTTTATTGGTTCTTTCCACAGTTAACAGTGATGTACATTAAATGTTCCCTGACCTGCTAAACGAAATATATTTTTAAACAAAACAGATATCAGCCACAGAGATCCTAATTCAAGCATCTCATAACCTTTTTTTATGGAAGGATGGTAAGAATCACAATTAGATTTGTGATGAACACTGTTTTGTATCATTAAACTTTTATACACAATTTTGCATAATTGCTTTACTGGCACAGTTGACTGTATCAGCAAATTAAGAAAAAAAGAGTCAGCCAACCAAGTATGCAAAAAATCATTCAGTTTGACAGTGGCCAAATGTGTCCATAATAAGGAATAGAAGGGAAGACAGAAGGGAAGAAAAAAAATAAGTACATACAAGAAAAACTAAGGTTCAACTTTCTACATTACAATGTGTGTCTTCCGGCAAATGCAGAAAATGCATTTAATGGTGTCTGAAACGGAGTCCAGGTACCAAAGCTCAAAAACTGCAATGGTGAAAACTTTCATTTGCCACCTGCCTAACACTGAATATAGTTTTATTTTGCTTGCAAAGTTTCCCTGGGTGCCTCTCTGCCTGCTCAGAACAGCTCTGGACAGCCAGGGCTGGCATGGCTCACACAGAGGTCACCCCTAAGTTGGAACACAGTTCAGAAATTACCCGTTCATTTGCCCAGGTCTCTCAGGGGCTCTGAGGCAACAGGCATCGCCAAAGCATGCCAGCCGTCTTCTATTGCTACGTCTGCCTTTCACCCAACAACCACAATGTGAAATGCATGGAGGAACCTTAGAGGCACCACCACAGACTTACCCCTGGCCTCAGCAAATTCCCTCTTGGTTAGCAGGGAGCTACCACAGGGGACAGTCTGCAACACTCTGCCAACCTGGTTGGCTGTTTTGGACAATCCCTTCTCATGTGTCACTCAGTATAAGGAGCACGGTCCAGAGTTCGATCCAAAGGCTGACACCTATAACCCTGAAACTGAAGCCACTAACTTTCACACACACTGATATCCTTAAATGTGTATGGGCTTACCTTGGCCATGTTTTTCCTCCAAGTACATAACATGAGGATTATATTATTTCCTTAGCTTATATGAATATCCTGAGTGTTAAGTAATAAAGACTGCACATTTTTCAGATACCGCGCCAAAGAGGACCTTAAGCAAATAAAACAGAATGAAGATTAAGGCACAAAATTTGTTTAACATTTTTTGTTTGTTTGTTTATTACTTTCATTTCAAAAGGCAGATAGGCTGTGTTACTTTACAACTATGTTGGACTGAACAATAATACATAATAATTACATACTTTCCCAGAGGCTGTTCAATCACTATACTAAAAATTTGATTGTACATTAATTTAAATAAGAGAAAGAACAGAAAATCTTCTGCAGGGTCAGAGCTAAACATAAATAAAAGTAGTACATGTTTTCCTACAAATGATAAATAGGTTTCTAGCTTAGGTGCATAATTCATCACTCACTACAACGGCACCTACTGCCCTGCAAATATCAGTGAAGCTCTCTTCCACAATCTTTTCAAGATTAGGTTATACCATTATCTTCATCTAAGAAAGTGGAGAACAAAGACAAACTGAGACAAATTGTGGGTGCCTATCTTGACACATCTCAATGTCAAGTATACTTAACGTTTTTATTGCACACACTTAAAGCCCTGTTCCCATTATATCTTATTGCAGTGCTGAACACTTTATACAGCTTTAAGCCTGGTCACAGGTGCCTTAGTTTGGGTATTAAGAAAATTAGTAACACACAATTAGTGACTAAATGAGACTGTGTCAGTTTATGTGATTTGCTCAGCATCTCATAGCAACTCTGGTGGCAGAGGCAAGGAGGGAATTAAAAGATGCCATTCAGCCTCTCAGCCACCTGACAGCCTGTACCAAGCACCTTTTATGTTTGAGAATAAGATAGCAACTTTTCAGAGAACAGGCTTATTCACAGCACATTGGTGCTGTCCTGATGAAGCGTAGTTCCCTGTATGTACAAATGAGAAAACGACTGGAAAAAGTATCATGAGGGATCGTATCAGTAATGACACTGTCTTAATATCTATGAATATAGTGAAGTTCAGCTGGTCAACCTAAATTCTAGGTTTTTGTCTTAGTTCCTTTGCACATACATTTGCAACCATTACCAATCTGTCAACAGAAGTTCTGACGACTAAGAAAAAAAAAAATCCAATTCCAAATTTCTCTAATCCAATTTTTTCCAAATCCAATTTCTCTAATAGAACCAGACCAACCATTTCCTTCCTACCACAAACCTGAGTAACTACTTTTGCACCTTCAGCCCTACAACCCAGATGTTCCATTTCACATTTATAAGACCTTGTTGTTCTTATCACACAATATCACAGTATCACAAGGTTGGAAAAGACCTTTGAGATCATCGAGTCCAACCTATGACCCAACACCTACACCTACTCCTACTTGTCAGCTACACCATCGCACTAAGTGCCTCATCCAATCTCTCCTTAAACATCTCCAGGGATGGTGACTCCACCACCTCCCCGGGCAGCGCATTCCAATGGCCAATCACCCTCTCAGTATAGAACTTTTTCCTAATGTCGAGCCTAAACCTCCCCTGGCGAAGCTTGAGGCCGTGTCCTCTTGTTTTGTCACTGGTCGCCTGAGAGAAGAGATCAACCCCTGCCTGACTACGACCTCCTTTTATACCACACAGCCATTGAGGGAGGACACCAGACACACTTTGCTAGAAATAATTTTCACTGTTATTAATAACAGAGCAAGATTAGATATCCTAAACGAAATCTCTGCAATGTGTACTTTTTCATTCTTTTTTAAAGTGAGCAGAAATCTGAGTTGTTTCTTCTTGTTTCTTTTCCAGAAGCCCTGGGCTATTTTCATTAGCACTTTAAATAAAAGCAATAAAATAGACACAATCAGATGCAACCACAGAAGAATTATCCTGAAGGATTAATGTAAAAATATTAGTAACCTAATTCAAGTTCTTAGAATTATTTTGGCAGCATTATCAGATAAAATACTAAAATTCCTGGGACTTGTATGCTAAATTCCATATATTTGCTATAAGTGATCAGTAGTCTACTTTTCTATAGTTAGTCAAAAGTATTTGCTGTATAAAAAGTGTAATTTCACAAATAATTTATACATATTGCAACATCTTCTGTAGTCTCCCTTAATATTTTATCATTTGTTACATAAAGTAAGTCAAAGTAATTTAAAAATATTTGTAATATCAGGTCATCAGAAAGATAAATGTGATTGTAAAATGAGAGCTGTTTCCCGTAGTGAGGGTCAGTTGTGATATAGGTTAAGAAATGTGCAAAAAGGTTTAGAACAAATCACGTCTAACTAAAGTCAGGTTATTAACATGAGAAAATCTTTGTGCCTACAGCACGTAAAAATTATTCATCAAAAATAAAGATAGCACTTAAAAAAAAAAAGAGAGTTTTTCTTGTCTTATTACTTCGGCGTGTTTAAAAAAAAACTGGATTAGTAACTATATACAAGGTACAACGGGTAAATACTGACAAGTAGAAACTGTAAAATGCAATAAACATCTTAATTTCTGTAATTTTCTGTAATAGTAAGTTCACTAAAAATGTCTCCACTGTATCACAAAGATTAGTGATCATTTCAGCATATAATAAACAAAGGAATGGATTCAGAAAAAGCAGAACTGTTCTATTTTGACATTTTAAAATCACAGGGGTTTGGTTTTGGGGTTTTTTTGCATTACAATTGAAGTACATGTCAAAAATAAAAGGGGGAAAGTGATGAAGAGCACTAAGGAAAAACTGCAGCCGTCTTTTCACATTCCGTGAAATATTTCAGGTCAAACTGAAGGCTTTGTTCAGTTCTGCTTTGCAGGTAGGAAGAATATGGAATACATTGAGCATTTTGACCACAGAAATAAAAAGTAAAAATCCATTATTTACACACCTCTAATTGCAAAAAGACTGCTGCCTGACCTTCTCCCTCTGCAGGAATGCAACAAAGACAAAGGAAGACCAGAGAGAACAAGAATATGTTTTCCCTCTGGCACTGGAGGAAGACACTAATAACCTTTGCTAGAGGTGCCACAAGCCTGCCAACCTGCTTCCCCAGGGAATAAAGGAAGCAGACAGCCTGGCAGAAATAAGGATGTTAAAGCAAGAGGCTTGCAAGCCTGAAGCATGCCATATACCAGAGCTCGCTTCTTACTTTAGAATTAAACATCCACTTCCACATTTGAAGCCTGCTCTTGAAGAAATTATTCTCTGCAAGACGTTATATATTACGTGTGCAGCCCCTTTGAAATCTTCATTATTAGAGTGGGGAGCCTCACCTTGGCTGATATCAAGACATACTTTTTTCTTTTGTTGTAACAGTAAAGTTAGCGGATCACAATAATCCCATATAACAGTCTGCATTCATTCTGCAAGGCAGATTTTCTTTAAATGTTTAGATGTCTTTCCCATGTTTCAAGACCACTCCAATTGCCATCACCGCCTTGCCTGACGCCCTGCGGAGATCACAGTTCACTGGATGAGAAATACCGCTCCAAGGGAATGAAGTGCATCTCAGTTTTAGCGAGGGAAGGCTTGCGAGAGCAGATGGTTCATTGGGCTCTAACGACCTAACACGACATCCACTGACTTCAACTGAATGACTCCTGTTATCTACAGAGGCTTTAAATCAGAGTTTCAGAAGAGACATGACTGATCCAGCCCCTGGGCTAATGACACTTCTGCCAAGGCAACCTTCACCAACAGCATCTGCCATGTCTACAGTCCACACATTTTTCCGATCACCACTTCAGTAGTCCTCGTTAGGCAGTGCACAGGAGAAACAAACAAAAACAAAAAAAAACCCAACAGCAACAACAAAAAAAACCCAGTCCTTTAAATGGCAGTACTCTAGTCATGACCACTGACAGTTCAGATCATGAGAAGCAGGAGCACTGACTCAATCTTACATTTATATCCCCTGTGCTATAAGGAACATAGCTCTCTGCATCTTGAAAACATCTTAACATAGAGTTTACACAGCAGGAACTATCACTGCACCTCTGCCACACCATCCGATACAATGAGGCCAACTTTGCTGCTTGCAAGGGGAGAAATATGCATCTATAATCATAGAATCATAGAACCATAAGGTTGGAAGAGACCTCCGAGATTGAGTCCAACCGTAGCTGTCTCCCAGCCCTTGGTTCACACCGCCTGACACTGTGGACATTGGCACACACATGACTACACAAACCCACTCCCAAATGTACCCCCATCCATGGAGAGCCTTTGCCCAGCCCTGAACGCTGTCACATCACATAGGCCTGTGGGATCACAAGAGACTTCAATCTCTCTCTCCTTTAGCTTGGCACTATTACAACATCTTTCCAAGCAAATGTGGCTAATGTTCCAATAAAAGCTTCTACCTATTTTGCCACTGTCTAGATTTCCCCTCCCCCTTTTTTCTATTTTTGGTCCACTTTGATACATGTACTTAATTTCAAATATACAACCAGGTATGGAAATTAACAAAAGTCCGATGACAGCCTTAAAGCTTGCTGTTTTCTCAGGCAAACAAGGATTACGTAACCTTGTATCAACACAAGAATGCCCTTCACAATTAAGGATAGATTCCACTCCCACCTACTTCAAACAGAATTAAAAGTTACTTTGTCAGGTATTTCAAAGCAGCTCAGAGTGCTTTCCCATTACAAAACAGATGTTTCTTCACATCAGCTGGTGCCAGCAATGCCACCCTGCGAATACTGCTGGCTTTTTAATCCCTTCTCAAAGCCAGCAGACTCCACATGAAGCACTGTTCTTGGGAGGCCCCTGCAAACTACCTCCAGCCCTCTGTGTGACTGCATCCACAGGCTCAGCTCAGCACTGGTACCTCTGGGATCTCACTCATGATGATTTAAAACTCTCAGTTCAGGAAGGCACTTATGCATCTGTTTAATTTTAAATATGTGTTTAACCTCAAACATGCATTTACATGTTTCAGAAGGCCCTAACATTTCAACAGAGCAGCCACTTACAGATTTTATAAAGGGGGGGAAAAGCAACCTTACGCTCTTTATTTCAAGATCCGTAATACTTCTGCAGCAAGTGACACTCAGCCGAAAAACATATCCATTGCCTCAGCACTTAAAAGCTTCAATTCAGTTGATAATCTGAGATCATTTTTATCTTTACTTTGCTCACTGACTATTTTAGGCAAAGGTAATGCTTTTATTATTGTTACAGAGATGAATATATGTTCCCATTACACATTTAATATAGCAGGCAGATGTCTGGAGATAAATGGTCTTGGCTGAGACCTTCCTGGGTCACTTCTGTAACCAAGGCATTGCATCTCAAATGAGTTTAAATGTGATAAATGCTAAAGAAATAACATTTCAATACATAGATGAACAAGCTACAAGCCACATTCCATTAAGAATGTGTATGAGTTTTTACTTGTGTATAACTCCACAAGTTGTGTGTGTTCAAATGCAATAAATTTTGCAATATTGATGAGTGAAGGAGAGAGAGAGAAGCAGCTGTAGTGAAATATCAATTCTGCTGCAGTGAACAACAGTTAAACTTGATAATGGAAAAAAATACAGAAAAATACCTTTTTCAGTCTCCTATTTATTATTCATCACTGACAATACCCAAAAGAGACTGTACAGTAATGAAATGTGCTTATTGAATACCGAAGGGACAGCTCATCTTTATAAGGAGATTACTTTTCTCCAAACTGAGCAGACACACACACAATGCACTCAGCCTTTTATATATACATATATATAATAATTATAATAATTAAATATAATTATATATATAATTTAGGATTTTTTTTTAAAGACAGCTGGAAACAGTGAGAGTTCAATGACCTGATACTTTCTAATGAAACAATGTTTTGCTGGAGATTGGGCGGAACATTTTAAGGTAAACAAACATCATCTTTGTGTCATTCAAGATAGCTTTAACTGGTTTAACAGAAGAGAGAAGTTGGCACTAAAAATAGTTTACATGAAAGAAACGGTCACGGAGGGAGTTACACAGTAGAGAGGTGTCTCAGGAAACTAAATGCAAGCACAGGAGTGCCCTGAACATGGTTGCATGGCAAGAAGAAAGAGGCTTCAAACAGACATAGAAGATGTTCCTTGATAAAAACTCAAATGATTCTGAAGGAGAAAGAAGCGAAAGAAACTTCTGGTGTTCCAGCTGACAGTAGGAAAATGAAGAATATTTAAACAAAGACATTGCCATGTCTTTTCAGAGTCATGAAGGGGGGAGTAAGATGGAGAGGAGTAGTTTTGTGCACCTCCTTCCAGCTGCATGGGAGAAGCATTCAGTTGCCTCACCGATTTCTGATCTGAACAAAACCAAATGCAAGTGTTTACGGACTGCTCCAGCCAAAGGTGCAACAATATATTCTACCAGGAGGCAAAACTGTTGTGCAGACATGCTACAATTTCTAAAGTGAGAAGAGATCATAAAATACTTTGGGAAGTTAATGAGCTGCACTCATATATAAATCTGACCAATGCTCAGCCGGCATAAAATAAAATACTGGCTATGTCAATGGCCACAGTGCCAGTAAGATTAATTTAAAGCACTCAGGATCTGTTATTATCCTGTTGAAATGGCTCAGGGACAGAAAGTGAACATGTTAACAACTAATGTAAAGCAAATGTAATTATGGACACCAGTTCATAGCCTCTTCAGCCAACTAAGACTGTCATGATCCCACCACTACATATTCAGTCATTCAGCCTCAACTGTTAGAATCATGGAATCACTAGGTTGGAAGAGACCTCTGTGATCACAGAGTCCAACCGTACCCATCTCCCCACTAAACCCTGTCCTTAAGAAACTCATCTACCTGTCTTTTAAACACCTCCAGGGATGGCGACTCCATCACCTCCCTGGGCAGCTGTGTCAATCCCTGACCACCCTTTCAGTGAAGAAATTCTTCTCATGTCCACTTTGAACCTTCCCTGGCACAACTCGCGGCCACTTCTCTCATCGCTTGTCACTTGCGAGAAGAGCCCGGCACCCACCCCGTCACAACCTCCTTTCAGGCAGTTGTAGACAGGGATGAGGTCTCCCCTCAGCCTCCTCTTCTCTAAGCTAAGCAACCCCAGTTCCCTCAGTCTCTCCTCGTAGGACTTGTTCTCCAGCCCCTCACCAGCCTCGTTGCCCTTCTCTGGATGCGCTCCAGCCCCTCGACATCCTTCTTGTAGTGAGGGGCCCAAAACTGGACCCAGCACTCGAGGTGCGGCCTCACCAGTGCTGAGCACAGGGGCACAATCACCTCTCTGGTCCTGCTGTCCATGGTCTTCCCTTACATCAGCACTAGAGCTCATCTCACAGTAAACTTCCAACCAGATGAGTCTGCTAAGTTTCCCAGCCAGGTGGGCAGTGCCCAGGCAGTCCACCATCCGCACAAGGCTGCCCATAAGGCTGGTGCTAAAGCCAGCATGAGAAAGCATTTGGGGAGAGAGCCCGGATACAGATAAATTTGAGCCACCACAGAACTTCAAATATAGTAAGGAATTCGGAGTCTAAATTGTTGATTCTCAGTGGTTAAGGCTCTTTCCAGATCTTTGTTGAAGGTAAAAAATCAGCATAGCTTTCAGAAACAAAGCGCAAAGACTTACATTATTTACCTATTACACATAAAAAGTCTGTACCACAACATCACCAGTAAGACGATGTGAGATTTGCTTTTCCCTCCAGGAAGAATCTGCTATAGATGCATCCCAAAGGGCAATGCCAGTTTCAATTTCCTTTGGTTGGACTGGGACTGAGTTGGCATTTAAAAGATTTCACTTATTCAGAGTCATTTTCATTGGCTATTTTACAGTCAAAGCATTCACATTGTACATCATTAATAAATAATATTTCACCTACTCTTGGATCAAAAGAAAGAGTTACAGAAGTACACAGGTTTAAGGAAAGTGCTAAAAAGGGACCTAAAACATACAGCAGCCCTGCAGCATGACCAGTTTCACCTGGCTAGAGACTGCTCTGTCAGCAGCACACAGATGTTACCTTAGAGTGATTCCATTTGAAATTATAACCTACAACTATCATAACTGCTGATTATATTTTGGCTTGTCTAGAGGCTGTCAACATGACAATGAGGTTCCCCTACACTCAGCTGGCTACATAAACAGGACCAAGGGTTGACTGTTACTCTCAAATCTTTCAGTCTAAACTGAGACATGTAAAACATGGGGGAAACGAACTGTTACTATCTGTATTTTATAAATGAAGGATGCAGAATGACAGGCTCAGTATCAACAAGAAAATCTGAAAAAAAAAAAAAAGCTGGAAATAGAACTTGAATTTCCTTGCTGTCCTAAACTAATAAATTACTTTTTCAGCATAAATCATCAAATTACTACTCCTAAAACACATTTTCTGGAAAGCACACAATTTAAAAATCCTATTTTCAGGTCCCTCAATAACAATGTGTTTTTAAAAAACATAGACTTAAACTGACCAAACTGAAGACCGAGATCCCTGAAACTGCTCAACTTCAGGAGACATTCTGAAAACTGCAGTTCCTCAAGTTCACTCCTGTCTAAGGGTAACCATCCCATTCTTATAACAAAATATTTTGTCAAGTGGCTACTGTGCCGAGACTATTTCACTTTCTTTAAGGGGAAAAGCTATTTTGTTATTCACTTAAAAGAAATTACTTCAAGAGATTTCAACAAGGTGATCCCCTGCAAAATACCTACTAAGTAAGGTGATGTACTTGAGCAGAGGATAACAAAAAAACTGGGAGAAGTTAATAACAGACGGTACATGACAATCCAACACAGATGACTGCAAGGGCAGGTTGGTACTTCCATATTTCACATAAATTCAGCACAACCACAGTGGAAACCATATTCTGGTGGAGATGGAGATTTAACCATACTCATGATATGTTTGCAATATATATTGATCATTATGAGAAAAAAAGAAATATCTGTGGTAAATAAAGAGAATAGATGACAAAACACAGCCCTAAGAAAAGCAAAACAGAAGCATAGTTCACCTGTGAGCTCACATGCATTTACCGAACGCACACCTTATAGTAACAGCAATATGCAAAAGGAACACAGGGAATTACCATGTGAACTGCAAGTAAACTTAATACAAAAACTGTTTGCAAGGTAAACAGATTAGTAGTGTAAGGTGCTGAGATTTTGAAGTACCCTTTAAAACTTGTCAGCATTAAGGGAACTCAACACTTCGAAGACAAGTCTGCAATGTCCTGGATTGAGCCCACAATGCTTTTTGAAAAACTGTACCTAGCCCTTAGGAGCGAGAAAAATATGCACGTGGGAAATTTTGTGCTCTGACTAGTATAAAATCCATAACAAAAACAAAAACAGGTTATATCAATAAGAGCAGCAACCATATTAAGAAGGAGAGTTCCTTCAGGCTAAAAGCTTGTTGGAGCAGAGAGAGAAACAATTCGGCCAGTAAAAGCAAAATCCATAAACCATGAAATAGGGAAACAAGAAATCATATTTTTCGTACGGACACACACTAAAATCCACTAGAAAACACTTCATTAATACTCTGTTCCTGATCCTCAACTAATATTTTAAATGTTTTTAAAAACCCTCCAAAATTCACAGAACAATATAAAAACAAAGTAGAAAAGCTAAATGTACTAGTAGCACCCAAACACTTTTGCACAACTACCCTCTGACAAAACAACAGGCAGAATAAGCACTTCAGCCAGGAAAGATAAATTAGGGGAGAGCAACTTATCTATCAATAACATCTCCAAGCCATGGGTTCTGCCTCCCTCCTGGGCACACCAACCTCAGTGTAAAACATGAGAATTGGACAAAAAAATTCCAGAGGCAAATTACAACTATAAACAGGGAAAGTGAAATAGAAGGGTTGAATCAATTAGAACATTATTCTTATCTTAGGACTCCTATCTGAGAAGGATAAAGGCCACAACCAGGGATCAAAGTGATTAACCAGCTAACCAGCAGCCAGCAGAGACATGGATGAGAAGTGGCAGATCATATATACACAAAGAATCTGAACTGGCAAACAGAGGCTTTTTGCACCTTAAGACAGAAGATGTTGCAAAATTCATGTACTTTGACATAAACAAATTTAGACAAATGTGATAAACAAGACTCTGAGGCATGCTGGTTTTAATCTACAGAGTAGACATTAATATAACAACATGTGAATTGTTTAAATTAAAATAAAATACTATAAAATGTTTACCTGCAGAGTTATTAATCACCTCCCTTCTAATATATGAAATGCTCGGATGTTTATGATTATGAAAAAATATTTTTGCACATTCTATCATTCAAATTACATTCCTCATCTTAAAACTTCCACTGCTCAGGATATATTTCCTACCAGGAAGTTGCAAGTTAATATTAGCAGCGTCCTCTGCATATCTACAGAAAAGGCTGTTTTCTAACACATTCTGATCAGCCACAGCTCAAACACCACATCTGATTCGGATCTGGACAACTATCCAGCTGAGATTAAACTAGGCCTGGATGACTATCACATAGGTTTCCCAAAATAAAACAATTTGGAAAGAGCTGATCTCTTCATTCATACTGATGTGCTGGTTAGCATTACATTAAAACATAAGAGTTTGTTTAAAACAGGATCATGTCCAAGAAGAATCGGGAACAAACCGCTTTCTTACAAAAAAAGTCCAGGCAGTTCCTTCCCAGGAAGCTAACTAGCACAAAATGTAACAACAGACTCTAACAGATTATAGGAAGATGGAAAGAAAATAAATATTTCTGAAACCTGGGCTTTCCAAACTTGTAGATCCTCCAAGCATGGAGGTCATATCACTTGCAAAACTGAACTCACACTAAAGGCTTAAGTCTTAACCAATCAATCAGGCAAATAGGAAGATAGAAGCATTTTTGCCCACAATCATTTCTTTAATTCCAAGCACAAAAAAACAGGCTCCACAGACATATTCCTTTGCTGACAGTGGAGCAGATCACCACTGTTTGAACAGTCCTTCCCTCTTTCCTTAGCTGATGAAGAAAGCTATTCCCTGCCTAGCTTCCAGCTGACATCCATGTCAATACAACAGCTTCATTAGTCTCTCTCTTTTTAACACTTTCTTAGAGCCTAAGATAACATTCCCTCTCCTGAGGCACACTCTGACTGCACAGCGCAAGGTAAACCTTTAAAACAGCAGGATTTATTTGCTCTTATCCTATCTGTACCCACAGCATCAACTGTGTCTACAACCAGAGGATTTGCAGACTAACAAACATTAAGAAAAATTATTAGGGGCAATATCAACAACGCACGGGTAGCAGGAGCATTTGTGTACTTTAGCAAGTAGTCACATGAACAAATGCAAAATCTTTCAGAAGGTTCCATGGGATACAAACACTGGAAAGGATCAAGCAGGGACCTTGTAAGGAAGCTTTCTTTAGGTTCAGCATATCAGAACAGGACATCAAGTACCCTTTTTCCACAAGGTTCTGATGCTTGACTCCATGGTCGGCAGGACAGTGGAAGAGAAGGATGAACGGGGTTCAGTTCCACAGTTTGAGTACTCTAATTATTCGCAACAAAAAAGTATCAGTTAGGAGTGTGATCCCAGTGTTTGAAAATCTAAGTTCTCCAAGAGGCAAACTGCCACTAACGCCATGGGGATCCACAAAGATTATTAAAGAGAAGGGGACTGAAGAGGCTAGGAAGAGTAAGCATAAATTAATAACAAGTCGAGTGCCTTCAGATCAGCGTATGAAGTGATGGCAACTGCTACCAGAAGCTTCCAAGCAAAGCATTTTTATAAAAATAGCTCACTAATATTCTGCTGCCAGTTTCACTTAAAGCTCTCAAGTAGCTTGTTGCTTCCATCTCTAAAGTACCTACTACACTTTTCCCATGAGGGCCTTCAAATCTGCAGTTTCCTATTACACAGAGGAAAGGGAAAAAAATTATAGGGAACAAGAAAGAAACCCCAGGGAGAAGACCAACTGTTGGATCGCATGCTCACAGTGCTGATTGACTCTTCCTCTCCTTCTTAAACAGGTCAAAGCTTAAAATGTTTCCTAGTTCAAGGACCAGTCAACCTCATCATCAGCATCCTGAAGGATCAAGCCTACAAGAGATGCAGCCTCCAGCTGCTGTACCTCAGGAATTCCTAAACACTACCCATGCAGTTGCTGTTCCCAAGTGCCTCCGTGCATTATGCTTACAAAATCCAAACAGGCCTTGTGATTTTTACCTTTGACTATTGCCAGCTTGCTCATAAAAAAAAAAAAAGAGTAGTCACTGATTAGAGTACTGAACTTTGATTTTCTTCCTAATGAAATGAAAGGGCCTCATTACTTGTAAAAAAACCCCAAACTAATGACGCAGGCAGCCTGTGAGCTCAGTCTCAGAAAATGGCAAGCTTTTGGAGGAGAGGGCATGTGGAGACATGAGCAATCTCAGCAGCAGCACAGACCATGCCTTTGAGGAGAGAGCTCCTCTCAGCAGCAGAGCATGGCGTAGAGGAGCTAAGCACACTGGCATCACTGCATGTTACAATCCTGCATTGCTCAGAGACACGTGTACGGCAGAGGAAGAGATGTGGCTGAGCTAATAAGCCTTGACTTGCAGCACAGTAAATGACCGGGGACACAATGCTCTGCTGACGTTGCTATCCTGCTCTCCATTCCAGAGGCAGCTAAATCAGTGCCAATTAAGGGATCACCATGCTGTACTTGTGCTGTATTCCGCTGAGAATTACTCATCTCTCCCTAAAAAGAACAGATGTGCTTAATTCATTTTGTGCCAATGCAGGAATGGGGTCAAATATGAGCTGTGCGATAGCTGTAAGTCAATTGAAGAGTCATCGTTCTCCACATTCTTCTCCACCATTTTCTTTCTGGATATCATACCACAGACCCTTAAGCAGCAGCAAAGGCTGCTCCGTTTGGTCTCCTCCAGTCCAAGTTTCACTGACGCACTTGCACATTCCACAAAGCTCACTCATGCAAGACCCTGAGAAATGACTCCTCTTTCAATGCTGATTTCTACTTTTTCATTACTCCTGAGATGGCTAAGTGTTTTTCAGACTCTCAAGCAATAGGTGTTCTGAAAGCTTCAGGGTGGTACTGAATGGAAAAAAGCATAGGTCTTTGAGCTCATAAAAACTGAAGCATCTTTATCACATGCCAGAAAGAGTAGATATTTTGGAACAAACTCCTAAACCTAGGCACTGAGCTCTCAGGAATTACAGAAAAAGATCAGGTTACTAGGTTGCTTGCATAAACAAGCCAGCAAGCACAGTGAGGAAAAGATCTGATAGCACTTCCCTCCATTTTGGTCGTACAGCTTAAAAGGAAAACTGAGCCAAGAACGCAAATACAAAATTAAAGGTTTGCCTACAATGAACATTGTGATATTTGAATAATTGATCTGCAATGCATCTACTCCCACGTCACACAGCATGATCATACCCATATAGCCTCTCAACTTAAATTAGTGGTGTCTCCACTCCTGACCTTAGCAGGCAAGTTACCCACCCCTGCTAGTCTATATACTGGTAGCTCTCCTAGCAGTACATTGCACTGCATTCATATCAGCGTATTAAAGAACTTAAAAAATCTACAACAATCAGTATCAACACAAATATTCAGAAAGTAGAGGAACGGATAGAATAATATGACTCTGAACAATTCTGTCTCATTGAAGTTCCATGATGAGACAGCTAGCAGCAACCCAAGTTCATTCTGTGGACACAAAAACAAGGGTTCTAACAGGTCTGTACATTATAATCTAATCTGAAAACAAAAAGAGCTCTGGTTCATAAATCTGCTCTACACTTACGAATTCTGGGATTCATTTATTAAAATGAGGAAGCTGGGGAGAAAAAACCCAGAAAACTCGTGTATTTTCAGCTGTACAAGGTATTTGGAGGCCATTTGCAGTCATCTGTGAGCCATGATAAAAAGTCAATAGCACATTATACTAGTATGAAACGCTATCCAGAACATCAAATTTTAACTGGGAGAGAAGGGAATTCATTATTGCTATTATTATGATTATTATATTGCAAATAGGTACTGTAGAGACACAGCATCCATGATTACAGAGTCTGTGATTCCACAGTCAGCTATACGAAAAGGAAATCCCAGCTTGCGAACAGTTTGCAGATGTTCAAGACTACATTCATTAAAAATATATTGTCAGATCCAATCAAGAACAAAACGCAAGTTTGCAGAAGTCTTTCAAAGTTGCTGCGGATTCCTTTTTGTGTTTTGATTCCAATATAGGCACATTCCATAATGAATTATGTTTTCACTGTGCATTTCCCACAAACAGTGAAGTAATTTGAAATGGTAATTTGAAACATTAATATTATTTGAAAATAACACAGAAAAGGTACTTTAATTATTTCTTTTGATAAAAGGAAATTTATAAGTTTGTTAAAATCATTTAGTATTCTTCTTTCAACTACAGCGTAACTCGGTCACATAAATACTACCACTATAGCCCTCTCTGGTAACTCTGCTTTCACCATCCAGGGGTTCAGCTGCCTGCATGCCAAGATCCAGTTCTGGCACAGCCTTGCTATATAACTACTAAACAGCAGCTATAAGAAAGCCTGGAGGCAGATAAAAACATGAAAGTTACAGAGGTTAAGATTATCAAGGCAGCATCATTACTAGCTCAGGGATTCAAGAAGAATGTACCACCACAAAGGCATTAAACCATAGAGAGGTTAGCTGACCTCACTGGGAATCATCACCTCCAGTCATCATCATCATGAGCATCAGAGCTGGTGGGAGATGACAGCCAGCAACACGAAGGGTCTATTGAACAGACAGACGCAGAACAATCCTCCCCAGCCAAGGTCTGCCTGGCTAGGAAAGACCATGAGCAAAGGTTAAGTTCACTAACACTGAGCCTAGCAGCTCCTTAACTCCTAGGTATCTTCCGTGTGCATTAGCAAATAATTGTTTTATACTTTCAAGGTGCGCATATCCTGTTTGCAGAATCTTTTCATACCCAGCCCAAACAAAACAAAGAGGGGCTGTAACAGGCCTTATCTTGGCAACAACAAATTCTACTATTGGCAAAGCCAATAATCGAACAGACACTAAACATGTAAGTCACACTCATTCTTATGATTTTACAGAACCAGGGTGCCTATTTTCCCTGCAATCAACTAATAACAAAGTCATTTATCTTTATATGAATACAAGAATAAAATATAAAAGGCATGTGTTTTACTTAAAAAACACTGTCTGGGGTTAGCTATACTAGGCAATTGTGCATTGCCAAGCGCTGATTTGATTTTCATTATACTGCACTGACGGCAAAGTCATTTATCTTTTTTCAGCTCCCAGTCTCCTTTTATCTTTTTCTTATGCTTCTGTATTTTTCCTCTATCCTGCAGTGTTGCTGAATGCTGATGAGCAGAAAATGGTACAAAACCACAGTCTCTTTCAGATTAAAAGTTCAGGTATGGAAGGTCCAACTTTTTTCCATTTTGGAGTTCCCAAAGAAGCTATATATTTGACATTGTCCAGCTATATAAAAATCAGTTAAATACTTGACTATCTGTCCTTCTCTAAAATAGACAGACTTTCAAACAACTACATGATGTTTCTTTCATGGTTCTAATGTGCCCTCTGTTAAGAAGAGAAATTATCTTCCTGTCGCTGCAGCCTTGGATGTTTAACAAAAAAATAAACTGACAAATGCAAAAACAGTTTTCCATATACCAGAAACAGAATTTTTACTTTTTTGTTTTGCACTCAACTTACTATATTTGTAGATTACTAGCACACCATAAAAATCAGGAAAATTGGAAATATAAAGAAGAAAAACTCTTCCCAAGGTTAGGCTTTAAGTGTGTTAGCACCTCACCAGGGATGTGCAGACACCTGAGTTTTTCAATTCACCAGCAGAACATGCCACTCTTTCTTTGTTAGTAATGAATCAAGTTTGTCTTAACCCTGTTTCCCACCAAAACAAAACCAAAGTATTTAATGTCATGACAGACGATGCATTCCTCTTGAAATAAAGCAGAATGTTTGATTTCCTAAAATTTGTTCAGAAAACAAATGTAACAGAATTATAGTCAAAGCACTAGAGCTTATGATCAGAGTGATGCTTCACAAAGCAGATGCCTTGGATGTCTCTCAGACCCTAAAGGTCTCCATGACGTACATGGCTGCATACAGGATGGTATCTGTACCTCCACTGTCAGTCAACAGAAGTCTGTTCAATAAACCTAACAGAACCTAGAGTGATTCAGAATGTTCCATCTACATGTCAGCTGACACTAAAATACACACAAAGTGCTGAAGATGTTGGTCAACTTCAGCATAGCAGTTGCAATTGCTAATGTTACTCGACTTCTCACACAATAGTAACCTGAAGGGTAATTACCTTTGACTTTTAGCAACAACCTTTATATCCCCTGTTCACCTGTTTAGGCATGTGTATTATTATATCGTCAGAATCTTTTTCAGTAAGACTTTTCAGTGAAGTTCCATCAAATTTTGCTGCCTCAAAAGAGAACATGCATCTGCCATGTTCTTGCTAGCCATAGACTTTTCTGCCACACCAGCACAGACAAGCAATAAAGAATGTGTCCAGAACTGACATGGACATGCACATGGGAAAGTGTGCAGTCTGTACAGAATTATTCAAAATAGTGACATGTACGAAATGCTGCAGGTGTATCTCATGACATTGAGTGCCCAGTCGATAAAACAGCAGATGAAATTCAACTTTGGTAAGTGCAAAGAAACACAAATAGGAAAAAGTATGCGTAACTGTATATACACAGTAATAGAGTCTGAATTAGCTCAGAGAAGAATTTTCTTGGATTCACTGTGGACAGCTCTCTGAAAACGTCAGCTCAGTGCTCAGCAGATGTTCAATAGGCAAACACAATGTTACAACTGATTAAGGAAAGAATAAAAACCAAAACATTATTATGCCACCGAACAAACTCAAGCATACAAACTTTGAGCACTGTAGGCAGTTGTGGCACCACCCCTCTCTTTCACTCAGCATTTCAAAACAGGCTCTGTAGAACTTAAAAGGCACAGAGGAAGGTGATAAGAATAAGAAGAGATGGGAAGTGAATCCCATACAAGGAGAGATTAACTAGACTTGAGTTCTGAAAAAAAGACAGCAAAACCAGCTGCAAAAATCAGGACCAGTACACAAGGAGTGAATGAAAAACAGTCACTGATAGTCACAGCAAAAGAGGGCAGCTAAAGAAAATGTGAAATAAATGCATTTAAGTGAACAAGGCACGTAAGTAAAATACAGATCTTGTTGCCACCAATTGTCACAAAGTGTAACAGTTTCCAACACGGATAACGTACATTCAAACCGAGCAAGTCCTTTGGCAGCTATTAAACCACTGGCCCATGTATAACTTCAGGTCAGGGTCACTGATAGTTGGAATCTAGGAGTAACACTCCACTGGTCATCATCTCTAAACTGGTCTGCACATAGGTCATGGTAAAATACTTCCTCTGTGGCTTTTCTTACAATAAGCATGGAGTTTCTTTAAGACACTGAAAAAAAAAATATTTCAGTGTAATCTAACACATGACTTGAAGGCCAGCTCTCGCTGCGGGTCCCTAGCACAGCGCCTCCTCCTACTGGATAATATAAGGGTTTTTTTCTCCAGCTATAGTGACCAACACAGGTAGACTCTAGGAAATAACTGGTAATGGGTTCTTAATAATCACGAAGGCGAGGTACAGATAGAGAATGGTAAAAACATCTCACCCCTCTGAAGGGTCTCACTTGTAATTCACACATACCCAGCACCTGGCATTATCTTCTTTCCCTGAGTAATAATGAGAGCTCCTTGGATGTGAGAGGGACATCTCAAGTCAGAGAGCAGCAAAATACTTTCATAGACAGTTTTATATTGTTCTTACTCCACAGTTACGATGGCATATAACTAAAAAGGACAGTCACATATTCCCTCCTCCTCCCAAGTTAGACCTATGGACTATTCACACATTGCATGAAATGGTTTGGTCAAAATATTTTTTTTTTTTTTTCATTATTTCTCTTTAGATTATTGCGGTGAACAGGCTTGCTGTTTAGCCACAGATCACTAGTTCTGACAGAAATGATACAGCAAAAGTATGCAGGCAAGAGTGGGGGAGAACAACTCTGTTCAGTAGCAGCTCTCAGCAACACCGCATTACATACAACACAAAAATGCAACCTACGATTCAGCAACATTATTTGAACTTGGTCTGCTGAATGAAAAACACAGAAGTCTTTGGATCAGAATGATAGGAAGTCTGAGGTGACCTGATGCCACAAAGCAGAAGAAGAAAGAAAAGGATACGAAAATCTGTGATTAAGGGTTGGTAGTCAGCGGGAAGCTTGTCCAAGTTCAGGTGACAGAACGCAATAAACACAGAAAAGCACTTCGTCTTGTAGATATTTATTGTAACTACCACAGTAGTTCATAAGGACACCCCAGCAAATGTAAATCACCTCTGCGTTTGAGAGGAAGCATCTTTCAGAGCAGATAGATTCTGCAGGGAAATCAGTTTTGTTCTTTTCTGGACTTCCTCATGTAGGTATTGCAAGTTATCAGTGTACTGGTGAGTTCAATTAGGGAACAGACCGTATAATTAAATGCTTTTGAATACTTTAAATGCTGCTAAAGCACATACGTACGTACAAAAGAGTACTCAGGATATTTCTTCTTAGCCATCAACCCCTGAATAACGGAACTATGAAACCAGGCAACTCTACACTACCAGCTGCACTATGATTCACTGATCCTCTTTATCCTCACAATACTTCATGGCAGTATAATCACTCCTAGTCATGTGTGACTCATCCGAGTATTTTGTAGTAAAGACAAATGTTATAATATGCCCTATTGTGACCATGCAAATTACAAATCTTCATTTCCATTCCCAAATTATGCTTTCGCTGAACTTTTTCTGCTGCTCAAGCAGCTCTTGTACACAAGCTAGTTAGGCATTTCAAAGTTGCTTCACAGCAAGGAGGCGGCCTTCATCTATTTCATTTCTCAAGCCTCTTCATGCTTTCCACATCACAGTTTTGAAAAGGTTCACACTAAGTTTTTAACTCTAAGACACCACCGTATCTCCTCTGTAGGCTTCACATGTTTCTTATGACCAGAAGTTAATGTAACTTTACTTGGCAGATAAATTTTATACAGTACTTCCCACAGCAACTCTGAATGACCAGTCCTCTGTGGATCATCACAAGCCAAGCAATACAGAGACCCAAGGAAAAGTTTTAAACTTTCTTTTTCTATACCAACATATCATACGCCCAGCAAAGTCACCTTTCTAATACATTGGGGCCTATTAACTTTAATATACTCATTGCTATACCTGTCCACAACAGATGGAATTTTTTTAAGTAGCAAACTTAGAGTCAACTCTATTTCTTAATCCTCTGCATAATAAAACTTTTTTAAAAGTGATTGTCAGGTTAATGGTTGACCGCAACATAATTTTAGAACTATTCATATCAACTACCTAAATATCCAGTTCAGAAGAAATGGGCTTGGCTCAAAAATAAACATTAAACAGCTCCAAGGGAAGTAAAGTATAACCTTTTTTTTAAAGCAAACACAAAATGGAAGCACCACTTCACATTTTGTGGGTAAAACAGCATATCACAAGAAAGCATACCAAGAATCACAGCCCCATGGAGAATCCTCACTAAACCTCAAACTGAGGAAAGTCTCTGGTTCCAGAAGAAATCCCTGCTATGTACTCCTTCAAAAGAAACAAAGAGCATAGAGAAGAAATTATATACATCCCTTTAATAGCAACTAGAATAGCAAGATTTAATCAATTCAAGCGCAAAGGTAAACATACACTTTATATGCATCACAGATGCATACTCTCTAAGCAAACTGATGGACAAATATTTGCATGAATATAACTTGAACACAGAACGATAGGAGGCTTTCAAATAAGGGCAGAATGCCACTATTATCTTTGCCTGTGCTTATCACAGAAAGGTGACAGAGTAAAAGTACCGTAGACTGAAATATATCAGATATTCTCTGCAATCACTCTTACTATAGAACTGCATATTTAACACATTTTAAACATATGGAGTTCCTAAAGAGTAAAAAACCAAAAGTTAATGAAGAGAACAAAACAAGTTTTGGCATCACTCCCTTTCCATCACTTGAATCCAGTTAGCAGAACTTCTGTAAGATGGGAAGAATTATTCCTTTAGTCTGGGGGGAAAAAATAATTATGACTCCTCTGACACAGCGGTACCCAAAATATAAATATTTATCTTATGAATGCATATGCATTTATAAATATGACTTTAAATGAAGCAGTACACACTATCACTCATTGATGTTCCCACATACAGAGTTGGATTCCTATCTGAATTCTCAGGTCAGACAAAAAACTACCAAACTTGCTCACCAGGTATAAATCAGTCTCCCTTTTTTACCATGGTATACAATGAACTTACCTCAAAACATTATCAATTTTTAAACATATAGGAACACTTTTCAGTAAAACAAAACACAGCATGATGTACTGTTGTTCAACCACAGACTGTGATATAATAAGCCAGAGGACTGGAGAACTACAAGAAACACATATGTGGTATGAGAATAATTCAACAGATGTACTTCTTTGTTTGAATTTAATCCACAGGAATCCACTTGTTTCTTTCTCCTCCACCTTTTATTCCCTTTTTCTTTCATCTCCTCCACCTTTCCTTACCTTGTTTTATCTTTATTAACTAAGGTACTGCTTGCTGTACTGAGGATACAAATTCTTGAGGTTCCAAGCTGCTGTGACTACCCAACTATCTACTGCTCTCAGGAAACAGAGGGTGAGTGGGAAGTTTGGTTACACCCAGAGGCACTCGCAGTGAATGTTAACAACCACCTTTTGCTTCTTATCCACTCCCCCACTAGAGTCATTTCAAATAAATACAGTATTAGCCTTCTCATTCTGTCCTACGTGGCCATGCAGCTCCACTGAGTCCTATGAAACAAAACACATGCCTAAATATTTTTCAGGATAATCCACTGCAGAATAACTTTTTTTAACACACTTAGGTCATTTACCCTACAAAGAGAAACATAATCTTCTTTCAAATTATGCTGTTCCAAATAAGAAGATAACAGGCTCAGTTCTCATCTCTAGCTGCTCTTGCTACGTCTCAACAGCACGGAGCAGCCAGAAAGTCAGACAGCAATAGAGGAGCATCTCCTAGGGGTACCGTCCAGTGGAACCAGGCCAGCAGATCTGGTTCTCTGCCATCTGTTCCCACCCCACTGCACAAGAGGGGTGCCAGGGGATGGAGCCACGTGCAGGGCTCGAGCAGTTGGGCAGACACAGTAGCTGCTATGAGACGGAATGAACTCAAGAATGAAACCACCATCTGCAAGGTGGTCAAGGGCCACCCTGGCTATTCCTACAGCTGCAGAGTTCATCCTGTGCAAATGACACCCTTGGAGAATAGCACACAAGGACATATGAAGACAGTATGTGCCAGGCTGGACCCTGACACAGCTATGAAGCTGAGCCATCTGATAAAAAAACCTTCAGAAGAGGAACCTATAGTGTGAAAGTTATGGATCCCTGAAATGAGTGGTTACTTTTCCACCACTGGCTATAAGAAACAGGAACAAACAGGCTAAATTTCTTGTTTCTGCATGAAAAATATGATTAAAACTTACCTAAACCCTGGAGGAGAGACAGGTCTATAAATAAATAAAAGCACACATCACTCCCTCACGAACACTGTATCTGTCACTCAACTAGACGGCAACTAAGCTGCCTGCCTCAGTAATCCATTTTCACTGCACAGAGTGCAGTTACTATGGTAGGTATAGGGGATAATACAGGTTTGACTGACAGATTTTCAGGCTGGTGCAGGAACGTGTTCACCTTTACGTTGTCCTGAGGTGAGATACCTCCTACAGATAATTTGGCACCTCATTTTTGCTTTTATAGCAAGAGCATGACTCTTATGGAAACATGTTAATAGATTCTTGCTACTTCCTTGGATGTCAGAAAGCAGAATTCATGTTGATGCCAAGGACAGAGACCTTAACGAATAAGTTAATGAAGTCAAATATGACAGCAGAACATAACAGGCACAAGGAGACATGAAAGAATATAGTACAAAAAGCAGAGCACAGCTGGAGTGTTCAGCCTTCACTATGAGCTACATTGTCACAGTGCGTACTACTAAGCATACGCTCGTTAGTACATGAAAGGAAAAGGAAGAGGAGTCTTTCCTCCATCTCTCCCCTTCCCCTGCCTGTAATGGGGGAAATGGGAGAAACTTCACTCTACACTCCTCTGAGCAAATGATAGAGAAGGAGTGGAAAGTACCAAGAGTCCTAAACTTTCCTTTCTTTTCACTAGCCAGAAGAGACCCCAGATGAAACAACGCTCTTGAAGGTACAGAATTGCAATCAAGACCCTGGCCTGATGCTTGTCAAAACTTAACTGCAGGTGCTGCCTCCATCTCCGCTCACTGTTAGTTACTGCAAGCAAACAACAACCCTAGGAATCAGCCATAAATGAAGAATTCACGCTTTTTGACAAAGTCTTCTTGCTACTACATAGAAAGTTCTGCACACCACTGCCACCACACAGAGCTGATCTTCCTAGGCAAAACCAAACCAAAACATCGTTCCCAAACGCAACTCCTTTAACACAATATTATTTACAGAGTGCAGCTTAGAGGTTATGTTAACAAAATAAATACCACATTTAAATACTGTATGTACTACAAGTGCTGACGGAGAGCATTTTTTCAAAGGAGTAAGCACAATACACATACAGTGTTTTGCTAGTGCATTCAACTTGCAAATTCAACCAGAAATCAATAACAATGGATTGCAAGTTTGCAATTTATTTTTTTAACAGATTCCCTGGCATACTCAGTCTAGCACAGATGCTGATCACATAGTTCTTTGTTTGTTTGTAGCATATTTTGTAGCTATAGTATTTAAAAATTAATAAACTAAAAGTCATTTTCAATATACAAACCTGAAACAGAATAAGCAAACAAATATTGATGCAGTGAATCTATAAAAAGCTAGGATTTCTTTGGACTACCAATGTAGTATATTACTATTTCCCAATTACCTGAAACAATTCACAATAGTTTTATGCACTAAACTGCATAAAAGGGATTTGCAGAACGAGCCTTTCTGTTGTTACTACAGAGAAAATTTCATATAAAGAAAAGAAAGCACAAACACACCTATTCACGTTCATATGAGTGTGCACTTTTCTAGCTCGATGTAACTGCATACCTCCCATAACATTCTCTGTAACGTGTATTTGATTTTTAACTGTTTGATGAAAGCTATCTTGGGAAAGGCAAGCGTAGAACATGTGTAATAAAGAGCAAAAAATTAATGAGTCTCACCACATCACTATCAGAGCAGCATTCTGGGGCATATGTAGATTAAACTTTACAAGTCAGTATCACACCAGGCTTCAGAAATACGCCTGACGCTTCCTGCAGCAGGCTGCTATCTGTTTATCAGATACACGTGTGGCCTCCCAGTGGTAAGTGGTGGACTAACAAAAGCTGCTTTTCAGGTATAAATGGGCTTAAAAAGTAGAGCTCAACTCTGGAGCTGGAGTAAATACATGTTGCAGAGGAAGGAAACAATTTTAATTGAGGACTAATTCTGCTTTTGATAGCTAAATCATTCTGCTGTAACCAATTTGCTCACCCACAAAGAATTATCTAGTGTATAATTGCTTCAATACTGATTAATAAATAATAACTGATGGAGAGACTTTGCTGGCAGTTAATAACAAGCAGCTGAAGAGAGGGCCTAAGGCAAAGCCTCAGGCCTTTAAAACAGGTAGTCATTAACTGACAGAAAGTGCCTGGTCTTGAGGTCATTAGCACTATTATATAAAAATATTAATATATTTTTCAAATACAGAATTATACTCTAAAAGCTACAGGCTGAACTGCACAATAAGTGCAGAGTTATTTTAGACAGAGAACTGATGTTTTTGTTTTTTTCTAGCAACTAACAAGTGACAGAACCCACTGGGGAAAAAAGTTATTCTGAACCGTTGTTCAACCTGATTTTTTTTTTTTAGACTGTTAATGAAAGTCAACTCTTCAGTCTCCTCAGACAGATCACCGCACTGCAGATGAGCAAATGCCCAGCTCAGCTCTCCAGCACCTCATGGATTGCTAGAAGCACTACACTACCTCTAGTCATCTTGTCTTAAGGACAAGCATAAAACCACACTCCCATAGTGCTGGCCCTAAACTAACACGAGCTGTCAGACATGCATTGATTCTGACCTAAGCCTATTTATGGGCCTCTGTTCACTAACTCTTCCTGGGGGGGGGGAAAAATATATCACCTGTGCACAATCAAGCAACTATTACTGCACAGATCCATTTTTGAGACCACTCTATCTTTTTTGTGTGATGCCGAGCCAAACTGAGTGACAATCCTCCCCTCCCCCAAACACACGCCTAGGAGAATTCAGTGCTGGGACATTTATGCAGCCTCTCTGCAAGCCAAAGAGCATTATGCAAACAGTAATTATCTTATTTTCCTTTAGGCATATTATTACAGCTCATCCTCATCGGCCAGGATAATACTTTAACACTTAACTGTACTGCAAAGTATTGAAAAAAGATCTTTACTAACCAGGAGCCCCTGATCACTAGGTTACATCTTAGATAAAGTAGTAACAAAACAGCAGTGCAATAGAGGTTGGCCTTATTGTAATATGACTCAAGATCTTTCTCAGCCTCAAGGTCTTTCCTTGTATCACGACAAATTACTCAGCACTGATGACTACAGTAATATTTAATATAACTGAAACCAAATGTATTCGGCTGCAGAGGTCTCTTCAAATGTAATGCGCATGGATTCAGCCAGCCAAGGGAAGCCCTACCCTGAGCAGCTGACAAACTGTCATCAGGTCCACACATTACCAGTCCTGCAACATGTGCAGAAACCATTTTGGAATAAGAACAGGAGTAGCAAAAGTAAAACCATGTAAAATTCTTCTTTCAGCACTGCCTTCTCTCATCATTCCTCCTCCCACTCTCCACCACCCTGCCAGATAGCCACTGCCTCTCATCGCTGCTTACTCCCATCTGCTCTGCCGCTGCCCGCACTTGCTCTTCTAAACCCTGCACCCACAAATCCTCCTGACTCCGCTCCTTTACTAGCACTTTGTTTTTTTCTTTTAGCAGATACTCCCTCTGAGAAAAGCCAAACACTTTAAAGCTGCCAGTTGACAGTTTATTTCCTTACCTATCTCCACACCCTATCCACAACAAAAGAGAAGGCAGATCAGTGTCCCTGAAATATCTGTTTTCAGCAATGATTTCATCTCCACTGGTATACTCCGCTTTCTGCCTGAGTACTCACTCCTTCCACTAACTGAAAAGGAAAAGAATTAGCAGGGGAAAAAAAAAGAAATTAAAATAATTTATGAGACTATGAGAAAGCACATAGGATATAGCAAGTTTGCATGTCCTCCTGACAAAGGAATAAGGAACAGAGTGTTTTGAGAACATAAGCACAGCTAAACAATGAAGTAGAGAAAAATAAATCCAGACAGGGGAAGAATAAAGTAACAATAGCAGGAAAAGGTTTGGTGGATTGAAAGCACAGATAAAGAGACACAGAGATGATGTGACAGATATTACAATCCAGCCAGAAATATTTCGCTTTTATGAATTACTGGCAAAGAACATACGTAAGTATGATTAGGAAACACAACATATGACTAGCAGCAAGCAAGTATGAGAAGGTTATTGGAGTTTTCTGGATTATTGTACTATGCAAAGCTGACAGTACACAGATCTCATGTTTTTCACCAACTACAGCTGGCACAACTGCTGAAACCATACAAAGATCAGCTAAGCCTGCTCATAAGGGCACCCCTCCTCCATCAATACACTCTCCCTGGTCCGCAGCAGCATAGATGTCTGCACCACAGTCCTTTCCACACCAATCAAGCCCCTGCCCAAAGGCAAAGGAAGTTGCAGTGATTCCCTGTAATCCTAGATGAATCTGAACAATATGTTAAATATCTGTAATGCATATAAAAAGTCAACTCTGCTTAAATTACCTGCTCTGGAAGGGATTCTGGTCAGACCCGGACTAAAGAGTTATGCTAATGATTCACATCCACTAAGCTGTGCTCCTGTGTTTATTCCCCTTTTCAAATTAATTTTAGTGTATGAAATACCGAAAATCTTCATGTCTGCAAGAATTACATAGGATATATTAAAATTACTATTTTGACTGGCTACCTAAGCTTTCCAAAAATCAGTTTCTGTTTATAACTTGATTTGAATTGAATCACACATTTAGGATAAAATTAATTTTGAGGTCCATGTCATTCTTTGAGAAAAACTGAACAGATAAGTTCTGCTTTCAATCTCACTGTTTCTTCTGTTTCTCAGGGAGTTCAGCTACCCTTGACCATAGCACTTTAGTGAGACAGGTCAGCTGGAAGAGAGATGAGATTTTAACCATTAATATACCATCAGAATTTGAAAGGACAGCCCTTTCCTCCCCAAATGTTCTGTGAACCGCAACCAGGTTCATGAAAGTGCCAAAACAACAGCGAAAATATACTGTCTTGTAGGTGGCTACTATATATCTACAAAATAAATACAATATACACTGCATTAATTGAAGAAAGAGTCTCCAATGCAAGAAATGGCCTATCAAGATGCTTCAGCAGAGGTTCGGTTAATTTTCCTGAACATTCATTCAATTTTACAAGCAAACTTCCTTTTATTACACATTCACATTTGTTGCTAAGGATATGGGATCAACCATATTTTAGTGAAGAAGTGGTTTCAGACCAAAGAAAGAAGTTTAGAATTGCATGTTTCAGGATTCATTAATTTCAGATTCCCCCAGTAGTGTCCATGAACTCCTGTTACTGCGATACAAAAGACTCAATGATTCAGCTCTGAAATAAGTGTTTGGCATGACCTCACACCTTAAAAGATTCTCTTTCAACAAAACTGAACAACAACGAAAGATGATCAGATCACAAACACACTGAAAAACAGCAAGATATATTTAACCAATAACTCCACATGAACTATTCTGGTACTCCTGGGCATTAATATACCTCTATGATAGGGGTGTTATATAAAGAAGAGCTAAAACTCTAGACTAACCGAACAATTCTATGGGGTAAGAGACTGTCTTAATCTATGTAGGCATTTGGTCTTCAAGTCTTCACTACGATTACCCACTGATTTGCCTAATTGTTAGTGAAGTTCCATATAGTCAAAAGGTGTATACGTATGTATGTTCTACATGAGCTGAATCAACAGTCTCAAGCGTTACTGTCAAGCTCTAGCAGCCACAGGATTAATACTTGGATTTTCTCTTTGGATTCCTCTTAAACCTAAAGCCTTGAGAACAGTTTTGCCAAACAGGAGAACAGCAGAAAGTTATCAATTATTGTCTACAGGATGACTATGTCTCTGCTTGCAGAGTATCAAACCTGCTCAAGCAGCAAAAGTTTACAGTATAGGAGCTCTAAATAACACTACAAGAAAGCTAGATTCTCCTTGAGTTAAAGAAAAAGTAGTAGGCTGTGTCTTTCAAACTGATGGTCCTGAGGTCCATCTCCCATGTTGAACATATTTGGTTACACTTACAGTGGAAGCTACTGCTTGCAGCTTTTTCTCAGATGAGTCCAGGACATTTCAAAGTGAGATAATAGGACAGTATTACCTATAAGAAACTTGCAAGTGTTATATTGTATCAGAGCACAAGGAACACGAGACCTACCTACCAGAGTATACACGAAAAACTTCCCTCTTATTAAGGCTAAAGGAAACTCTCAAGTAACCAATGTTTTCTAAAGCTGAAAAATACCAGACCAGTCTTTATTTTAAAACCAAATCTTTCTGCAGGGGGACTACATTACAATGAAAATCAGCATCTCCTACCTGGATAGAAGTCTGTTCCAGTACTGGTTGATAAGGAGCAAGAAATGGCCTGTTCTACTAGGCCAGCGAACGTTCCTTTCACTATTACAACAGCCAGAGGCAAGCAATTCCTCATGCCAAGAGCAATCCCTCTTGTCCAGATAATTAATCTGCTAGTAGCAACACTAAGAACCAGGCATCCACTTCTCCCTCCTTCCTTCTTTGCCCTGGCACTTGTGAGATCCTTTCCTAAATTAACTCAACTCACTCAGCTGACAGAGAAACAACCACGGGGAGGAACAAACAAAAAAAAACCAACACTAGATCAAAAGGTTTTCAGTCGTTGCAGGTAACCATTGAGACTACAAGCATGGCCTGAGTAGTCCCCCTTACACTCCTAGGTTAAAGCATCTCAGACAACAACTTCCTCATCAGGCTTCCGCCTCCCCTTTCGTGGGGCCAGAGGGGAGCACCATAGTCTTCCGGGCAAGGTATGAAAGGGCTGGAAAGGAGCGAAAGGCCCCCCAGGATTCTACCCAGCTGTCCTAGCGACAAAAAACAAGGTTTATTTCCTGATCACTTCAGTATGGCCTCAGTGAGGATGCCAAAGCAGAAGACTCAGCTGGGTCTGTTCCCCCTCATGTACAACACAGACTTGAATCCATACTAGAGCTATTGCAGTCACACAAAAAGCTGGATTAGGGAACTGGTTTGATTGAAAACACAACATATTTTCATTTATTTTTTCAGGTCACTTTTCAGACAGATCGTACAGCTGTACAGAGCTAAGCGCTGGCATAAGAAAGGCAAAGAAAACATCTAGCTCAGAGAAGGTGGGATGAGCTCCCTCCACAACAGCTCAATGCTTAGGCCAGCTAAAAGCGGTTATGGAGGTGTCTCCCGACTTCACAAGCCATGGAAAGGAGGCCTGCAGCCCCTCCTCATGCCCCCAGGCTGCAGCACAGTTATACAGCATTTGCAGTATAAGGTAAACATCCCCTTTGTTCAGCTACACAGTTTAAATTGCTGCATAGCTCTGCTTCCAGCACTAGCACTGCTTTTTCATTCACAGTAATAAGAAGGGTTTCTCTAAGTTCACCTGAAAAATCAAGATGACAGCGCTGTGAAATATTCTATTAAGCTGACAGCATTTTTCATGTATGTTTTGGCTTGTTATACAGTTCTGAGCTTGATATTTGCCAACAAAAAAAAACCCTGACATAAATAAAGGATTTTCTTTTCTTTTTTTTTTTCATGGCATAACTCCTGGAGTTGTGTCATATTTGGAAACAACAGCTCCAGAAAGTTAGTGCTTCCATCAACCTGGACCTCCATAGTAAGCTGACAGGTTGTAGAGTACAGCTCCTGCGCAAGAGATTCAAGACAGGTATTACTTAACAGTCACCCAAGTTAGCACACAGCACACCAAGGGTTATGTCAGCACTGAAAGGAAGAGACTGGAAACTCCGCCTGTACTACTTTCTTCTAATAAATAGTCCCAAAAACACTGGTATTAAAAAGACTACAGGAAAAACTAGAGAATATTTGCCAAGAAAACCCAAGTGAAGTGAAATGGCATATTAAAAGCTGAGAATGTCATCAGACAACCAAACTTACCAAGCTAACCAGTTACAAAAAGTATCAGACAAACCAAAAATGTTAGACAAACCTTCAGAAAAGGCCCCAAAAAATATACATCAGTATTAAATAAAGTGGCAGATTTTAGAAATGTTAATCAAGAAAATAAAGTTTAAGTGTTTGATGTAATGATCCCTTACAAAAAGTGAGGGTTTTCAAAATAACAAAATTTACATGATACAATATTAGAAATACTTACAACTACTCCACTCTTGGTGACTGTTTCCCGGTATGTAAAATTGCACACTGCCCAAGCTAGGTAATACGTGGACATGAGAGGGGTCTGTGAAAAGTGATCTGTAACCCATCCATCTTCCTCAAAAACAGAAGTTTCAACTGGCATGTTGGACAAAGATAAGTAAGTTGCTTGATGCCTGATACTGATCTTGAAAGTGGCCTTGTAGATGGGCTCATCAAAGCAAGGAAAGGCTTTTCTAGCATGAGTAGGAGAAAACTGTGTAACACCAAGAAACCTAGAAAAGAAGCAAAAAACAAAGTGATTACTAACTGTGCACAGCACGTGATTAATGCACATACCAAGTAAGACACTACTTGATTACTGTGGTTTAAGGGGAGAAGGGTGGAAATAAACTGTACACAGTGTTTGAACACTGCTTTATCACTTCCTTACTACCTGTACTGCAACACAATAGATATAACTAATGGTCTACAAATTTCTTACAAATTTGCAGACACCACACTGATTTTAATTAAATAATCCCTTGCCTCATAACAAACTTCGGGTTCTAGCAGCAGTTTTGTTCATAAATACGTGAAAAGAAGTTAGCCAATACTGGTTATGCTATGTAAAACAAGTACACAGAATTCAAACCGTGATTTAACAGCCTTCAGGGAGTCCTCAGTCTGCCCTGAGGCATCAACAGGGCACTTTGCCTTTCTTTGGGCATGAGAACTTATGGTCACATAGCGCATTCAAGAGGATCATTGCATTCGACTGCTGATTTGGAATCCCCAACATAAGAAGGGTCTGTTGGAACGGGTCCAGAGGAGGCCACAAAGATGATCAAAGGGCTGAAGCACCTCTGCTATGAGGGCAGGCTGAGAGAATTGGGGTTGTTCAGCCTGGAAAAGGCTGAAAAGTTGAGGAGGGACTTCTTACAAGGGGAAGTAGTGATAGGATGAGGGGGAATGGCTTTAAACTGGAAGGAGGAAGATTTAGATTAGACATTAGGAAGAAATTCTTCACTGTGAGGGTGGTCCCTCTCTGGAAGTGTTCAAGGCCAGGTTGGACGGGACCTGGAGCAGCCTGGGGTGGTAGGAGGCGTCCCTGTCCATGACAGGGCTGTTGGAACTGGATGATCTTTAAGGTCCCTTCCAACACAAACCATTCTGTGATTACTTCTGTACCAGTTACATGTAGGTCTGAGACACGCTACGATATAGCACTACTGCAGCTACACAAGTCCAAAAAACCACTGGGTGAGCTTTGCAGAATTACAAATATAAGCAAATGATTAAACAAGCAGAGAGTAGTCCACTGTTCTACACGTGCTTTTCTCTTCTGGTATATTTTAAAGAGAACAAATTTACATTCTCAGTTAGAGGGTCAAATTATGAAAAGATTTCTGAAAGAGGACAGCGTGTTTATTATGCCATTGTATAGAATGGGAATGCTTCAGTTTGACAATAAAATCTATACCTGTTTTCTTTACAACTAAAAAGTTTTTAATCCAGATAGAGAATAGGAACCTTTGCAGGCAGATACTTACATTTACACACTTGGAGAAAACCCATATGCAATGATCTCTTTGCAGAAACAAGAAGCTACATCTTAAAGGTTGAATTAGGGGGTGGGATAAGAATATTTACTGGAGGCATGCAAGATGAGAAAATTACGATAAGCCAACTACGCAACTATAAAGGTAGGCTTTTTGAGTGGTATTGATTCACATCTCACTGTCTAAATTTCATCAGTGGAAATAACCGTGCAATTTTAGAAACCAGGTAAACATTTAACAGAATTTTAGAGGTTGATTAATCACCTGTTATTCCTCTAGGGGAAGAGGATGGGTGAGTAGATGTGATATAATGAAAATGCTGGCACCTATTATTAATCAGTGTATAAACATTATTCTGCAACATGATATTCTTTAATGTCAAGAGAGAAAAAAATAGGAAACCCATAAAGTATTTAATTAACTTTTTCAAAAATGTCTTGCGTTTTCTACATATTTTGGAGCATTATTTTATTAAAGAAATAAACTTCTTGAAATGTTACACTTTTATTTTGCTATAGTGCATCCACACCTGGTACACCTAGTACTATATTTTCCGGTAAAATTATCACCTCTTCCAAAGAAGTCTAGTTGTTTAAAAACTTGAAAAATTTTTCCACCACTGAAGCAGTTACCATTGGTCTTTCATCTAAACTAAAAAGCTATATTTGGCTAGTAATTATTGGAAAAAATGCATTTGTCTTGTCTCACTATAAAACACGGGATTACCAAAAACATAATTCTGCATAAGGGTGCTAAATATAAGTTAAAAAGTTGGTTCCAGGTATTCCAGTGTTAATCCCCCAAAAAATTCCATATTATCAGTGGATTTGTACTAGTACAACAAAGCCAAATCAGCCAATTAAATGAAGAAAATCAACTTAATTTATATGCAAAGTATTTCAAGTGGACCTGATTCTGCATTCTAGGCACACTCTAAACAGCTACAGACATCAAGAGAATCTTCAAGCGAGCATGGAAAACTGTACTGGTCTGTTATTAATAAGGCAAGAGTAATGAACTTTCCTCTGTAATTAACAATTTTAATGAGCTTGGGCACACATGTAAATGCATACTTAGGGAAGAGTGTATATATTCTGACACTCTTTAAATAAGGAAGAGGGCTTTTTCCCCACTTCCTGGGGATGCTATCAGTAGTCTTCTAATACTTGTTATGTTTTAGGCCACTGAAAAAATCCCTTCACCAGACTAACAGATAAAACTGTATCTTGTCTACTCCTACAGACAGACAGAAGGATAGATACACCCACATACACATAACCAGGCAAACCCTGGGCAGTCAATATTTCACACTAAAAATACATCAACTACCAATAACAGTGATATTTATAACATGCATTACTATCAAGCATCGATTTGTTTGTTGTGCCATAAAGCAAAACAAACAAGAGTTAAAAATTGCTTCCCAAAGACTAAACCCTTGTACGTGTTTAAAAAACAAACAAAGCACTGTCTGTGCTTATCTGTTTTCCTCTGTGTTAGGAGGCAAAATCAGGCATAACTCCTATAGCATGTGAAAAGTGAAAAGTGAAGAGCAGGCTGAGGATTTTATCCATGTCTCTAGACACTTCTCGGGCACTGACACTTTTATCTCCTTTTCCCCAAAATATCATCATAAAAAGTTGTACTTTTGGGAATGACAGCCTCACAGCCTGTCTTCTCAGCATACCCACAGCAGTAATTTGCAGGTGCTTTAATTCCACCTCATCTATTAAAGGAAGACATGTGTTTCCTCAACAACCTATCTATTTTGACATCTTAGTTGTTATAAGATGGAAGAATATGTCTGTTTGTTTTGTCTGTGTGATGTAAGAAAGTTTTTTTCCTTTTCACTTATGCCATAGTTTGATTTCCATTTAAATTACACGTGCATATTCTTACGGTACTCTACAGTGGCTCTGTCTGTTGATTACTGCCAGTAAATTCTGGCACATACCGCGAAGTAAATTTGCAGCATATCACTTGCATTTCACACTTCAATTAAAGTAGCAAAGATTTCAGTACAAAAATAAATACTTTTATGCAGCTATCAACATTTCAGATAAATTATGACTTTCACCTGTGAAGACCACAGAAAATGAACTAACTTTATAAAAAAAAATTACAAAGTGAAGGCATTACTATGTTTGTGAAGCCTCACAGTTAGCCAGTTATTCACTCCTCAGGTACCAGAAAAATGAAAAACGATCTTTTAGACCCTTTTACAGCAACTGTGACTCCACTGATGTTGCTGTATTTTAATCAAATATAAAGATGTCAAAAAGCTAAAGGCCTGCTGAAACATCAAGGTCTCTCACAGCATGAGAGAAGCCTGTCTATCTATCATAGTAGAAACCATCCATGTTTAAGGACTACAAATGGTTATATGTATTACATGAAAAATGGTTTATTAATCAAAATGCAAATTGCTATACTGCAAAAGTACACTCTGAACAAAGAAGTTCACTGGCTTAAAATGTGTATTATTTACTTTATGCTACAGTGAGTCGTTAAGCCTGTGACAGTTAAAAATTAAAAACAGTACCTGAAACTATAAAACGTGATTACAGTTTTAAACACATTATCTTACTGGAAGAGATAAAAATGAGCTGGCATAAAGAAGAAAAGTCACTGATTTTAATATAACAATGCCACCTTACACAAGGTAAGGATCTCGCCAATATGGCTATATTCAAACAAAGCAACTTGCATCTGAAAAGTTACACAAAGAGTAATAGGAAACACATTTTGCCATTGCCTTTCACTCTATGTCTTACAGCTAGCTTGATGATTCAGGAAGTGAACTGGCCTCCTTCTTACTGTTCATTTTTTTAAAATCATAACTGGAGCATCAGTATTGAAGTGTAATAGGCAGCTCCAAAGAAACGTCAGTGCAACACCTATTTGACAGTTCAATTATTCGTATACAAAGTCTAAACACACCAGAATAATAACTGCTGAAATAATTTCTTGGGTTTCTAAAGTGAATTAAACCTCCTGCTGTCAACCGTATTTTGTTTTCCGATTTGCCCATTTCCATACAGGTCTGCACAAACTCCCTGCTACCCCAGTCATTCACTTCTCAGTGATAAAAGGCTTTTTAACTGCATCTCTTCCTACATCTGTGCTATTCCAAATTTCCATTTCATTTCACTGCAATGACACATCACACAAACCATTCTGCTCGCAGTTCTAACATTGGGCCATTTAAAATTGTCAGCAAGCACAGAAACGAAAATATGTTTTAATATGAGGGCCGCTGATTTAATTGATTTGGTAAGTGCTCATTTTGTGTCTGACTTACTTTTTTTTGCCCAGTTCCTACAACTACAAACTCTTCACAGCACAATGCAGGAAGATTCAGGAAGACAGAAACTGTCGTCGCACGGATGTTTCAAGAAACAGCTTAAAAAAACTAATCCTAAAATGACAGGCAATGCCAGAACTATCAAGAAGCCCACCCCATCCTTCTTTTCTATTACAAAAGCCTGACTGTGGTTAGAAAACCACATTAAAAAGCGACTCTGTGTAACTGCTCAAGCTGGGGCCTCCACAGTGACCCTGCCTACCGTTAAAAAGGCCTCGACAGGGACCCACGGGTGCAATAACAACAGTAAATACAGATCAAGATCGGATTTTGTTCTGCACGAAGACAGTGACAACTGTTCGGGTTTGCCCTGTCACCGGCAATAAAGCTGCAGCGATTCCAGTTGCAGCAGGTGGCATAAACGTATCCACGCCATGTGAAGCCACGTCCAGCACCTCTTTTTAATTCAAATAACGAACAAATGCTGAACAGCAGAGAACTTTCGCTCCCCCCCCCCCCCCCCATCTGCTCTCTGTGACCCGGCAAGGCTCTGCCACACGAGGACACGAGGGAGCTGGACACAGCACTGTTTATTAAACAGACCCGGCGTTTCTCCTCCGCGATTGCCCCGACAGGGACAGAGCGGGTGGTTTGTCGCTACCACCCTCCTCTTCCAAGCCGCGCTGGGGCACCACTGACTGGGGGTGGCCACATCCCGCAGCCTCCCCGGGGCGCTCCACTCACCCGGCGGCGGCCCCGGACAAGCCCCGCACGGCCCCAGCCCGCAGCTGCCCGGCAGCCTTGCCCGGCCGAGGCTTCAGCTCCCGCCCCGCAGCGCCGCTCGCTCCCGCACACGCCCCTCTCTCTCCCTCGGCCGCCGCCTCCGACCGCCCTCCAGCCGCTCGCTCTCCGAACCGCGGCCGGCGGGGCGGAGCGGCGAAGGGCTGGCAGCCGCCGAGAGCCTCCGCAGCTCCGCCTCCCCAGCACCAGCCCTCCGGAGCGGGCGGGCGGCGGCGGGGACCCTCGGCCAGGCAGGCGGCTGCTGGAGGCGAGATCCAGCCTGCGCCGACCGCCCTGCCGGGTGTCCCCACCGCCCCCGCTCCCCCCCGCACCAGCCGCCCGAGCGCCGAGGCCCCGCAACCACCGATGCCGGGCGGCGCGGAGCCCGCAGCCCCACCCGCCCGGCGCGCCGCCGGGTCCTAGCGCCGCCCCGCCCGAAGTTCGGGAGTGGCGGGGGCCGGCAACTTCGGCCCAAGTTTTGAGGCGACGCGGCCGCTCCGCTACCTTCTCTCTCCGTGGAGGACGTAGGAGCTGCGGAAGAAGCCCAGCAGCTCGTTCTCGATGAGGGCGTTGTAAATGATCTTGAGGTTGTAGCTTCTCTGCACCTCCAGGCTGCGGTTGAGGACCACGACGAAGACCTGTGTCTGGGGGTAGAGGAAGGAGCGGGCCACCTGCACGCCGCCGGCCAGCTTGTCCTCGGCCACGCGGACCGCCTCGATGTGCACGCGGTGGGCGTGCAGCACGATGTAGCGGCTGGCGTTGAGCACCTCCAGCTGCACGTTCACCTCCCCGCTGAAGGTGAAGTTCTCCATGAAGACGCTCAGCATCAGGTTGTAGTGCAGCGGCCGCAGGTGCCTCGGCAGCCGCGGCCGGGACCAGGGAGGCAGCTCCCGCCGCCGCTGCCACTCCTCCTCCTCATCTTCTTCCTCCTCCGCCGGCACCGTCGCCTCCCCGCCCCGCGCCTCCTCCTCCTTCTCCTGGGGGCGGCCGGGTGGCTGCCCCGCACCGGGAGGGCTCCGTGCCGCCCCCGGGAGGCTCCCGTTGCCGTCGGCGGCGGCGGCGCCGCACTCCTCGAAGCGCACGCTGAGCATCACGGCGATCATGGTCACGGCCAGCAGCGCCAGGATGGAGACGGCGAAGACCAACACCAGGCGCTTGTGCACGGCGATGTGCCGCTCCGTGGTGCGGGGTCTCGGCCCCGCCGCCTCTGCCCAGGGGCCCGGTCCCAGCCCCCGGCTGCCGTTCCGCAGGGCGGCCTCCTCCTCGATCATCATCGGGGTGACGGGCGGGCGCTTCTCCCGCTTCTCCTCCGGGGACATCACGGCAGCGCCGCCCCCGCCTCCCGCGGGGCCGCCGCCCCCCGAGGGGGCCCCGAAGGCATGGGAGGCTCCGCGGTAGCCGGGGCCCTCGGCCCGGACACGCACACACACACACACTCCGCTGCGCCGCCTCTCACTTCCCGATGAGCCGCATCCCCCTGGCTGCCAGCAGCCCCGCCGGGGGGAACGGGACGGGACAGGGTCGCTGAGAAGGCGGCTGCGGCGGGCGCTCCCCGGCAAGTTGTGCGGCGCCTGCGGGGCAGTTCAGCACATGCCGCGGAGCGCCCCTCGGCGCCAAGGGGGAGGGCTCTGCCGCCCCGGCCCCCCCGCTAGCGCCGCCGCCCGCACGGAGCTGTTCTCCCGCCGAGCCCCGAGCCGCCGGGGCCGGGGTCGGGCTCCGCGCCGGGCCCCGGCAGCGCCCGAGCCATGCGCGCCCCGCGGGGCTCGTCCGGCACCGGACAGCGGCGCCGGCTCCGTCCTTCTCCTCCTCCTCCTTCTCGTGGCGGGGCCGGCTCCGGAGAGGGACTCCTCGCGGCTCCACTCTTGTTTCGCCTTTTCTGCCTCCTGCAGGTACAGAGCGCTCTCCCGGCTGGCTTGGGCAGAGCCGGCTATATATAGGCACCGGGGAGAGGCGAGGGAAGGGAAGGGATGGGAAGGGGGGAGAGGCGGGCAAGCCCCGCCGCCCCTCGGCTTCAGCGACTGCCGGCGGTGACGGCGGCGCCCCGGGGGAGCGGGCGGGGGTGGGAGGCGGGGGGGGACACGAGAGGGGGGCTTCTCCCCGGGGCGGCTCCGGCGCAGGGCGAGGGCCGGGCTGCCCGGCTGCAAAGCCTCGGAGCCGCAGGACTTCCCGGGATTACACGGATGTGAGTGCGCGCTCCACATAAATATTGAGCGCCCGCACTGTGTCGTATTTATGTAGACTTAATATCAAGAGCCGGTGACTACACGTTTGGACGACAATAGCGCTGTCATACGTGGAGATGAAGCCGGAAAAAAAACATAATAAATACTCCTAGTTAAATCGACAGGGTTAACACGCCGAGAAAAATCACTCCGTAAGTGTTGGCTGGGACTTTCAGAAATCCCCCTGCCACTGCTTTGTGCCATTCTCAGCCCTGCTCTCCCTGCTGCCCGTGCTGAACCCCACTTCTCATTTGGAGGGATTTAAGGATGGGTTGAATGCTGCCTGGGCTAATACACCCAACACGTGGTTTGAGTAGTCCCAGGAGTGAACTCTGGTCTGGAAAACTGAATTACCCAATCTAAGCCCACCTCTTCCACCTGCACCCCACCCCGCCCCCAAACTTTTGCACGCAGGGACTGCAGAAACACAGAATTAATATTACACAGCAGGGATCTAGATCAGTGTCTGAAAGCATCCCTGTTCTCCTTATTTTGTTTGCATAGTTCAAAAACTGTCTTCGCTGATTTTCTTTTTAAAGCTCTTCAGTTCCAGCCTTTTAAGCAGTTACAGATGTGTTTAACCACGGCATTGAGTCCTCCAGAATCTGTGAGAATATATGATATACATCAAGTTAAATGCATACGTAAGTTTACTGAATAAGGGCCTTATTTTCCACAGTGAAGAAAAAAAATAAAGATCAAGTCCTACACCTCTTTTATAAGCAAAGCAAATCTGCAGACTTTCATGATGTGATATATGTCACTTTGAGAAGGTATGGCTAATCTCTGTTTTCCCTGAGTCTACTAGATCTTCTAGAAATGTTACCTGACTTTGCATGCTGTTGCAGAATACGAATGATCATTTACTGACACTCAAACCAGTTTAAGTCTAAGGAATACCATTTTAAGTGTATGGAATTTACCAGTTTTCTTATGTAATCCTTATACTTCCTTATATGTTCCTATATAAGCATTATATATAGATCTGGTCTCCCTGGAAGGAATTGAGCCTTTGTTTTTGCCTTGACTCTTGTGATCTTAACTATTCTTAGTTGTGAAGTGTGATGATACACTTGCTAACTGTGTTTGTATGTCCTAGGAGGACTTAAGATTTTGCTCTGACTAGTGTTACCACTTATTTATTGTAGCTTTATTTGGCTGCTTACCTGTTACAAAAGGCCAAAGAACAGAAACGTTTTGTTATTTGAAAATAGCCGTCATTATTTGTTGACTGAAGTTTGAGGCAGAAAAGTAGAAAACTATTGCTATGTGACTTGGGAAAGAAAAAAAGAAACAAACAGATACTGCAAAATAACATCCAAAGCTATAGGTTTAAAATGTCATATTTAAAATGTCATATTTAAAATGTTTTATTAAACCCTTTAAAACTGGGCACAAAAGAGGTCCCCAAGTGATTTTAGGATTTTGTATGCAGGTTGTCAGTATCAGGCATTAGTAAAACAGGCAGTGTTTCCCTCTATCACTTTATGCAATGGTTTGTAAGTTATGTTTGTTCCCAGCAGCAGCAAAGGAAGACTTTCAGGCAAAGATGTGCTTCAAGAACAGAGGTAGCCTGGAATATGGTAGAACAGTTTGAATGTCATTTATAAATATTTTTAATTGGTAATCAGAGTTTTTATTAAATACAATTGAATACTTAAAAGTTTCACAGGTTAAGGTTTTTGTGAAGGCTTTTCAGGAAAGTGGTGGTTGCCAACCACTTGGGCTAACCAGCTCTGTCACTTTTAAGGAGAAATGTACAGCTGCATGTGACAGCACAGGAGCATCATTCTGGCCTTCCTGATATACAAATAACAAACACAGAACTCTCTGGGCTAAGATCTTCCAAAAACAGCTGAGGGAGTCCGTCACACAACTCAGCTTTGACAGTATTAGTGTATAAACTGGAGGGTCAGTATCGGAGAGGGTATGTAAAAGATTTAAGGTGCATGCTAGTAAGAAGCTGTGAGGCTAATTCCTTTTAAGCAAAGTTGAAATGGCGCGGTCAAAATGCTGGAGGAAAGCATGACTGACAGGAGTTAAGGCTATTTATATTCACCTCCAACTTTGGTCCCATTACTCAAACAAAGCATTGAGAGGTTTTCAACCCCTCTCCACCCCTCCTTGGGCTTCTTGTCAGTCTGGAGACTTACGATAAGAAGGTGCTGCTAGGTACTGCGTTAAATAGCTCATGTGCCTGGACTCATCCATCATTCTAAAACTGCACATTACTAGATTAACCTCTTCTTGATATTAGTAGTGATGGGTTTCTAAAATGTAGCTTGACCAGATGCAGGTCAAGGGAGATGTTAACTTATTAATTTGTTCTCAAATGCTACTCTCTGGAAGTAGATCTGTGTACAGATTGTTATATATATAGCCATGATGAGAAATTACAAAGGCCCGCGGCTCCCAAGACACATTTGTGTACATCTGGGAAAAAATTCTTGTTTTTCCATTTGTCCACTGTTACAAACATAGACATGGATTTCATGGGTATTGCCTCTGAAGCTTGCAACTCCTTTGCTCTCTCTGCTAAGACTGTAGGAAAATAAGTCAGAACATGGATCATTTTTTCAGCAAAATCCTGATAATGACTCCCAGTTGTTCAAAACTTCCCCTAGGCCATCAACATCTTGTATGCAATCTAATTTTATGAGCTTAAAGGATAGGATTTCAGTTACTCATACAAAATAAAGAGCATGTCTCACCTTAACTGAATTGCTATGGAGATGGCCCTCCCTAGACAAGTATCAGGAGAAACATGGATAAACTTCAGATAGCACAGTTTCCAATTCTGTACCGGCTTGTACTGCGGCCAGCAAAGAGCTGATGAGGGACCCCCATAAAGCTGTGCTTTATGTCACGTTAAGATTGCACACAAACACCTCTCAGTATTCAAACTGGTGCTTTACAGTCGTGGAAGAAAAGCTCTATAAATGAGCAACCTCGTCGTATGTCATGCAGCTGGGTACAGTTCATCCAAACGGTTGATCGGCGCATTACAGGTTTCTGAGGCTCCCTGACTTTTTTTAACCTGAGTGATCCATCCTTCATCCATCTGCTTATGTCAGAGGCTCACAGATAGACTTTATCATACCGATCCCACTCACACACAAAAAACCCCACATGGTAAAGGGCTCAGAAAATGTCCCATGCAAAGCCCAGAAACAACTGGAATTCATACAGGGAATAATAATGGGAAAAAGACCACATCAGCCCACAACAGTCAGTGCTCCACTGACCCTTTCAACCTCAGGCATTTCTGTGGTCGAAGTTGGATTCTCCTTGCGTGCTTCAAAGTGAAGGATACCCAAATCCTTTCCATTTAAGTGCTAAAATGGGCTACACTTCATAGCCTACTAACATATGGTCAAAACACATCAAACAAGGTGATGTCTCAGAGTGTTTTGAACTGTTCACTTCCCACAGACCCAGTTTCCACGTGGCTGTTGTAAACTTACAAGACCAAGTGGTGGATGACCAGGGCATGACTGTTTCCAATCCGTAACAGGTCGCCAGAGCAGCAAAGAGAAAATTAGCTGCCTATCATCCATTGGCTTTGCAAGTTACAACTAATGCCCCAAAGGAGTGCTGTCCCCTTGAGGCTTGCAAGAAGGCCAAAGGGAGGAGGTTGGGACAGTGGCGCTACCTTTAGTGCTTTTGAGGTTGGTTTGGTTTTTTCATAATTCATTTTCAGTAACATGTCAGGTTTAAAATACGGCACTGGGGAATGCACCTTCTGTTTAGTTTAAAAATTGCTGCTAAGAAAAATGCTAAGGGAAAGACTTTCTAATTAAAAGTCAAAACATCCAAACCACTGGATTAACACAGGCTGACACACGCTGATTTGTGCTGGCCTAAACATACCCAGAAAAGAAACTGTCCTTCAGTCATTCTGTTGTGTTCCTTCACCCTCATGTCACCTGTATAAATGACCTTCCTTCTTAATTGCGTCCAGTGGCGTTAAGCACTAGTTTTGTTTAACTTGTAATTCAGGACGGCATATGATTAGATACAGCTTCATCTTGGACAAGTCTAATTTTTTCTTTTATAAAGAAATGCGCATAAGAGGAAGGGGCATGGTGCTGCACTGTGCTGTGGAGAAAGTCCTGTCTAATGAGAAGCTGGAAGTTTGCCACTGGACAGACGGGCTCCCTAGTAATCTGGATCCTTCTCCTTCTCCCTCCTTTGTCATCACCTCTTGCTTTTCAGTCTCCTCTCCAGTTGGAAGGAACATCTAAGGAGGCATCAATGGAGTGTTGCCTGTATACCATGAGGCACCAGTGACCACCTGCTGCTTTTCATTCACCCTAAGCTTTGAAATCATACAATTGCCATCCTTTGCTGTGGAATTTTCTTCCTTTTATTTCAGTCCTTTTAAAACTGCTCAGTACTACCCTAATAAGTTATAACACATTTTTTACTCAAAAGACAGCATTTTCTATCTCAACTTTTATGGTAAAAATATCTACTTTTGTATGAGAATTAAATATTTTAAATTTCCAAGTTATGTAGCTGAGATGTATTATTTTCCCCAGATGTTCTCTTTTCCTATGTATTCACATCTATTCAGCAACTGATTTTACTTTTTCTTCCTTTCATTTATTTTCCCTCATTTCAGTAGCAATTTAAGAAGGAAAACAAGTGTCCTCATTCTCTACTGGCAAGGTTTAGGTAAAGTATATTTCATTTTCTTTATGAAGGATATTTTTCTCAGTGTTTTTAAACACCGCTTCTTGAAGGTGTTTTTTTTCTGAGCATGAGCCATTTCAATTCCACAAATTCAATAATGCCATGTTGTTAGTAGTGGGATGCAGAGCGTAGGTATAATACTGCTTGTTTCTTCCATTGAATAATTACTCTTAAAACTGGCTAATTGGAATCAATTAGTGGTAAGAAGCTCGTCTCAGGGGGAGAAGACGAATTTGTGGAAACTCCAGATTGTGTTAGGAACCAACATTTCCACACCCAGATCATGTCTTATCTGCTAGTTCAGTACCTTTGACGCTGAAAAATACAAGGAACATGGTAGTGGGCAAGGCAGGAGTCTATTTCCAATAACATGTGTCTTAAAATGTATTTTTAAAACCATCTGTGGATAATCTCTTCATCCATTTCACTCTACATGTTCAGACTTCTGGTACTGGATGTCAATGCAGACAGTTTAGAGTGTTTTGTAAAGCATTACAAACATCCTGCTCTGTTTTGTTTCTTTCAATACCCCATTTCACGAGGAAAAAATATGGATGTTCCTTCGTGGATCTCCTGATTCAGCTAAGCTAGACAGTCCCTGTTTATGGAAGGCACTTGTGCTTTACCGTCACCTGCCTCAGGTCTGGTTTTGCGTTCAGTAGACGCTGCGTGAATATGTGAAAGTATTTCATTAACTCCACCATAACCGGTTGTACGCTGTTTTGGACTCCGTAAGTAATTGTAGGGATATACACATTGATCTTCACCTGCCTGATCAGAATACCTTAGGGATTCATGACTTGCCAAATATCCTGGATAAATGTAAAATAGGCAATTTTTTGAAGAAATGTGGCCAAAAGCTAACAGCTGAGGGAAATACAGCCTGCAACAATCCTTCAAGAACAACTTGGAAAAGTAATAACACACATCTATGAACAGATCACTGTGAAATCCCTCAGCGCAAATTCTGATTGATCCTAAAATTCCTCTGAATAAGGACTGCAAGGAAGAAGGTCAGTGTGTGTTCATGGTAGCTGTGGTTTTATAAGTGATTCTAGCAAAGCACTTTGGTACATGCTGAAGCACGACTTTGCTTGGGCTGGCCTTTAAAATGGAGCAAATGCTGAGGGGGAGGGGTAAACTATGAAAGGGAAGAGGAGTTCAGCTGAATGGGCAGGATCATTTGCCTTAGTGCTCATCTTGGCCAAAATTTGCCTGGATTTGCTTTTACTGGGATCCTGAGAAACAGATGCTTTTATTTCCTCACACAATGAATAACGCAAACCAATCGAATGAAGCCTTTGAATGCAGAATACCAGTTATTGATTTTAAAAAAATAGTAACTGTTTACAGTGATAGAACTATTCTGAATGCAGCAGCAGCAGCACTTAAACTTTAGCCAATGTTTAAAATACATGAAAATATCTTACCTAGTAATTCTAGATTCCAGTCTTTCAAGTTACATACGGGTCATTCTTGCTTTCCAGGGTGATTGTAAAGTTGCAATTTCATTAAACATCAGAATGCATTTGGTGATCATTCGCTGGGTCACAGAGCACACTACCAGATATTCTGTAATACTTCTCACCTCACAGGAAAGTATTTTAGAATTGCTTTAAGGACTTTTTTTTTTAATGCATTGATACTATTTTAAGTTTGTCTCTGCAAGTAAACTCCTGCCCCCTATCACCCTTAATAGTACTGATCCTATAGGCACACATTTCAGAAGAAGTAAAACTATTGTAGCTAGTCTGGTTATAAGGGTCTTTATATTACTCTGATGCAATTTATTTCATTATATTTTAAGCTTCAGGTCAGCAGTCAACAAGACAGTCACGGCTGCTACTTTCATTTTAGAAAAGTGTTAGTATGACCACTCAGTTGTAACTTGGATCTCAAAAGGAGTTTCATGATTAAGATGTTTTTGGTGAGAATTCATGCGCTTTATCAAAGTGGTCAGATTTATCCCCTGCTGATACAGAATTCTTGACCACAGAACCATCTTATTTCAAATTTTCTTATGAAATAAGACCAGAGCTCTCAAAAGCAAAGGCATAAAAATTAAGCAATCAAAACATTACAGTAAAAACTCATTCACGTTGCAGACGATAAATAATTCCTTGTGTCATATCTCTTACCAACATGACTAATAACTGAAAAGAAATTTCAGCTTTTAGTTCATTTGAATTGCTTTATTCCTTAGAGGAGAAAATTAATTAACTACATTTTGATCACAATTATCCTCCTTGAGATTCTGGAACTGTGATAAGCAGACGACCTACGTCCTGTTCATTCTCTTTAAAACTTAACTTTTGATGTGGGATGGGGGAAATGAACCATCTTTGCTGCTATATAGCTTTAAGGCTTTTCACAAAATAAAATTTAACTGACAATAAAGGAAGCGTGCTCCTAATTAAAATAATATTGATTCAGCATATGGTATTTTGCCTTTGGTTTTCCCTTTTTATTAGCCAAGTTGTCACTTTTCTCTTTAGTGCCACCTTGTGGGTCAGCCGGTTATAAAAACACACCCGTCTCTCCAGCTGCACTAAATATAGTCAGGATCTGGTTTTCAGAGCATCATGGGGAAGGGAGGAGATTATGTTTTGGGGGATTTAGGGTGGCTTTTTTGAAGAAAAAAGCAATAATATACAGAGAAAATGTTTGCTATACATTTATAACAGGTATGCAAGAAGACAGAACAGTCTCTCTAGGATTGAAAGTAATGGGTTCTACAGAAAAAAAATCAATGCTCATTTACAGGATAATCATCAAATTTATCTTGGAAAATGTAAGTGGCAAGCCCTGACTTGTGTGATTTTTGCCACAAGAAAAATGTTCCTGTATCTTAGCGCGATTAGTTTTGCAACAGCTTTCCATGAGAAGTAAAGCTTGATAGTTGTAAGCTCCCGCTAATCCCACTTTCAGAAAAGATGAATGATCAGATGCAACATCATAGCATACTTTCTTGAGAAATTCAGGATGAGTTTAAACACAGCAGCTTCTGTTTTTTCTGATTATAAAGCCCAGACATTCAAAAACATACATAAAAAATAAAAAGTGTCAGGGGACTTATGTACTGCAAAGGACATTCAAGAACAAGACTTGGCCGGCGTGTGATCACAATATGTGCTCTCTAATACAGCACTAATAACTCAGCTGTCCCCTAACCTTACAGAACTGCACAAACACATTCTCATACATTACTGGGAAGAACTGTGAACAATGGAATCAGTTTGTCTTCTTGAAAGGAGCGAAGAGAATGTTTCTGATGTTTGTAGTTTTTGAAAAGCCCTTTTTGTTTCTTTTATTAATCCTTTTTGTTGCTTTTATTAATGCCAACAACTTTGGAGGCTAGAAGAAATGAGTTCTCGTACCTTAGAAGCCCCCAAACAAAGCAGCTTCTTCATTTTATTCTGCATACACATTAAAAGCAACAAACCACTTCAAGCTTACAAATTCTGTTTTTTAGCTAGCCAGCTCCTTTGCATGCACTCTTACTAAATACAGACTTATCCAGGAAAATAAGTAGTCCTGTATCAGGTAGCCTTGCTGGTAAGATGAGAGGTAATTTTGGATGGTAACTCTTGGGTTTTACTCAAATTAGATTTCATCCTTCAGATCTATGATCAGAACGAGTGACCGAGAGTACAAGACAGTGGAAAACACAGTTTCTCATGATCAGCTATTATTTAGATAGAAAGAGACTTGGGAGCTGCACAGGAGCACAAGCCACAGCAAGCATTGAAGTTCAATGAATTTAGTGAGATTTCCCAAGGATGAAAAGCCCAGTAAACTCCCCTGCACACACACCCTACCAACAAGTAGGCAGGTGTCCAGCAATTTCTTTAAGTCTAAGTTAAGATCTAACACAGTAAGTTCAACTCAGGCAAACACAATAAAGTAGCAAGCGTCGTCCAACAAACAGCTCACTAGCCCAGCCTGCAGAAACCTCAGCAACCAACTTCCCAGTACAGCCACAGCCTTCTTCCATAATCTCTACACTCCTGTACCCCGTTGAGAGCTTTATCCCTCCAAACGGTGGAAAAGCCTTTGAGAGAAAGAGATATCAATGGCTTTACGGTCTTCAGATCCTACAGCCCGTGGAAATACTGAGATAGCAATGGCTGGCATATCCGATCACATTCCAAAATTGACTATAAGCCGAACAGCCACCCACTACAAAACACTGATGGGCAAATACTTCTCTACTGAGAAGACAGGAGGGGGGAAAGTACCAACCACCAATAAGGCTGAGTGAAGAATGACACATAACAAGTGAGAGAGTTTTCACCCTGTGCTCACATTTCAGCAGTTGCTTAGGATACAGCTACAGAGACAGATGTCACTGCACGACTCCACCAAGTATCAGTTACTATGGCTCCTTCCCCACCTTTTCCCACCCAAACTTCACATAGACAAGACTATGATCAGTTTCCAGGTACTTCTGCATATCAGCAGAAGACATGGACTAGAAATCTACCTCCCTGAAACTTGCATCTACTGGGTTGAGAAAAGACCACATGCTTAAAAATGGGCTTTGGATATTTATTTGTTTGGGTTATTTGTTTGGTTTGGGTTTCTTACAGACCTGAAATCCTGAAATGCTATAAGAGCATCAGATAACGTTTAAGCGGGAGGAGAGAGTGTAATGGTATAAAAAAAGTACTCTTAAAAAAAAAACCAAAACATGTTACCCAGTGGTGCAACCATTGTTTACATAGAAGGTCCATGTGTTACTTGTGAAATACTTAACAGAACATTGTTCTGTTTTTTCCGAGACATTTTTAGCCTCTGTTGCGTCAAAAACAACATACACGCATCACAAGCTATGCTTCTGCCAGGCTTAGACTCCTACCAAACACATCAAGCGTGAGGCTCCCCGGCCCCAGCTGGTCAGCAGTCTGACCATCTCACCAGCAGCTACACTCACTGCTAGCCGTGACTCAAGAGTCAGCTGGCAATGGCGTCATGAGTGTGACCATCTTGCTTGCCCCATCCGCAGACAGACATTTACTCACACACCTCCCTTCCTGAAGAAGCTGCTTGATTTGCTTTTGAAAAGTTATGTACAGAAATAATTTCGCATGTCCAGGGATTTATTCCTAATTAAAACTCAAGTTCTCTGGAGCCCAGGAAATTCCAATTTTAATACTATATTCATATGTAGATGGAAAACCTAATTTTCCTAGACTGCAGGATAGAGAAGACCAGCAGTGTCACCCTGCTTCAGTAAACACCACAGCCTTGGCTTTGCGGTATTTTTACACTGAGTGATAAGTATGTGTATAGCATAGCCTCACCTGGAAGAGCTGTGATCCAGTTCAGTTGAAGGGATTTAGCTGCTTGAAACACCACGCTGTTCAGACTGCTCCAAAATGCTTTTCAGCAAGATCACCTATGTGACACTTAAGTGCTACCCAGTGCTGCCGTTAGAGGTGAGCTGAGGGTCTCTGCCCAGCACCGAGCTGTGCTGCACAGCTGAAACCCACCAAGGCAACAGAAGCCTGTTGCACGTACTTGCAATGAAGTCAGGCATCCCCATCCTACACCACCCGCTCTACCCACAAACCAGCGAGTCCCCACAGAGGATGAACAGCTCAAAGTCACACACTGTACATGTAATGGTTGCAAACTCAGCTACCAGCCCCTACCCTAACTTCAGATACTCTAGCCCAGCCCATTCAGGTGGGCACAGGGGTGGCCAGAGATGCTCTTCCCTGCCGACTCCAGAACAAGCAAGAGCAGAACATCCTTCTCTATCTCTCCCCTCTTCCTTTGCAGCTTCCTGGCCTCCTGCTTGGCAGTTTTCCTCTCCACATTGCTTTTTCCACCACTCCTGTCAGCCTGTATCTCTGAAACCTCTCCGGGGCAGCCTGCAGCCTCACCACCTGCTGCCCCATGATGCCCAGACAGCCATCTCTTACAGCAGCTGGTTCAAATCTGCAGCTTGACTTCAACTAGAGGAGGTAATTAAGCTGTTCATTAACCCTCCCTGAGCTGTGGGCAGGCAGAACGTATTCACCCCATCCCAGTAACTGAGGACAGTAGCAGCATTTATGGACTATCATCCTGCACATAGACCAGGATGAAGGAGCCCAGGTGCCAATGGACACATCTTTTTCAACAGCAGAAGGAAGGTTAAATCAAGGTGAGATTTTGGAAGGAGTGTGCTCTTTTTATGAATAACCTTTTGTCCTCCCCTCCTCCCCAAAGCTGATGCTTTTTGCTTCAACCACTTCATCCTGCTTTAACTCCCCTGTCAATCCCCAGGCATCTCGCCTCGGTTTTAGTCTTCATTCCCGAAGCTCCTCATTGCAGCATCAATCTCCTGGAACACCTCGGTGCTGAAAATCATGATGTGACATTTACAAATAAGATTTTAATACGAGATTTCCAATAAGGTCTCAGATCTCACCGTGAGGGCCTAACAGTCTTTGTAGAGCTAAAATACAGCAAAGCAAATTATTTTTCTGTAGTTTTGATTCTGAAATGCATCACAACAGAGGACAGTTTAAATATAGGCAGAAAACGCTGCTCACTTGTAAAGCCTCTCAGAATTAACTTTCTCAAAAAGTATTTTTAAGGCTGACAAATCATGTGCAAGGTCTTTTCCTAAAGGAGAATTTTTCTTGGATTCATTTAGTAGTTGAAGGTTGTGTCACATGTCACTGGAAAGGTAATTTTTCCTAGTTTATGAAAAATGCCTTGAATTTGACTTTGCTGTCACAGGGGAATAATGATATCTATACAGGTAATAAAGTGGCACACAGAGATTGTTGTTGGTAGCTTTGCAAGAAGTAGACAGTTTTGTAGAGGATGATAGGAAGTAACAGAGTGAATTAATATCAAATACGCAATTTATCTATATAGTGTCTACCTGACTCAGGTTTTGAGCACTTTTAATATTCTTTCAAATATTCATAGTTAAAGCATAACAAACCCAAGATCATTTTAGAGGAGCAAACGTACAGCTCTGTAAACTCAGTAAGCGATGGCTATTAATGTTCTCTTTTGTCTTCCAGACAGAAAATCAAAGCTATTTAAATTAAAGGATGCGTATAAAATCAATGTATGTTGATAAGGTGTGCACATTAACGATAATGTTTGCAAACATTCTTTGTAACTTGTGTATATAATCTTCTCTTTCTGGATAGATGGCCACGTTAGCTGGCACCATCAAAAGCTCTTTAAATTATTTTTTTCCTTTGTTTTCTTTGAAGTATTTATTTTCAAACCTGTATAGTAGAAGTCTAGGAGAGGCTACAGAGGCGCAGGTGTTATGGTGGCACAACCATATGTGCATTCAGATGGGTGGGATGTACCTATTTAGCCTGTTTGGCCCAGCCTGAAGCTGGTAACTCAGGAAACCTCCTGATTCATGGTGCTGAGCCCAAAATTGGACAGAGGCAGGCTCTGCAGCTGGGACCCTGCTACCAGACAGTGACCACTGCCAGCTTCGACCTCCCAGCTGAGACCTCCACCCGTCCAGCGGCTCCTTTCCCCTCCAGTGCCCCAGGGGAATTGATCACACCTACAATCACAGAGTCAATTGCCAAATGGTTGGAGCATAGGGTGTCAAGCCAGGCCCCCACAGCTTTGCTAGAGGCAGCCGTTCATGTGCCCTGCAAGTCCCATGGCAAAAACACCAGAGATCTCATTTCCTGGGCTGATTTGGGTCCAGGGTGGGGGGAGCCAAATGTAGGTTGCTGGCTGGGTGGAAAACAGACATGAGCGAGCACGAACATTGGCTGAGACTGTGATCGAATGTGCAAGGCTTAGCTTTAGCTTAGGGAGTGATTAACAAAACCCTGTGTGATATACTGAACACACAGCTTTGACTCATGACAGCGCGCTAATTTTACACTCTAAAAAGACTCAAGAATAAGCTGGTAAATTTTTATTATTACCTATCCATTCAGCATGTCTACTTGAACCTATATTGTCTAATTAAAATCAGCTAGAGAATTATCCGTGTAACCGCTATTCATTCCACATGGAGTGAACTAGCTAAACCTTTAGCTGGCTCTGTAAACCTCAGCCTTAGTATTTATCAAATTTAGCTGTGGTCTATCCAGGTATAAAATTCCCTGTGCACCAACTTGCAACAAGTTCAGAGGCCAGAGACTTTCAATGCTAACATTTGTCCAGAGGCCCCCTGCTATCAAAAATATCCTGGAAGGGCTGAAAATAGAGTGAGATGGCCTTTTGCCCACTGGTAAGTTATTGAATCAGAAGGAATATTAAATATCTTGGGAAACCACCCTGACAGAATCAAAACAGAGGACATACAAGCCATCATTGCTCAAGAAAAGGGATTTTGTTGGCTGCGGAAGGATGTAATTAATGGGGGTGTACACAGAAAGGTGCAGGGGCTGCAGCAGGTCTCCAGAGCAGGAACATCTCCCCAAGTTTTGTGGAGGGCACCCGCCAAAACACATAGAAACTAAACAGATCAGATGATAACCTTATTTACATGATGAAACTGTTTTTTCAGCTTCTGCATGGGCTGAAGCCCCTTTTTCTCCAAATGAAAGGTTTCCCGATCATCAGAATGGATTTCCTGAAAACCTTTTTCCATATGATTAATTCCACCCTAAGACAACCATGAAAGGTCTGTAGATCTGTGGTCATATGTTGGCAGCTGTTACTGGAAATACATATATTTCTCAGTGAAATGTACAGGAACAAAAACCTGTGTTCCAATGTCATCACTGAAGTTTAAGAATTCTGTTTCTGAGGTAACCAAGAACGCTCCATTGTCTCCGAAACTTGGGCCCAGATATACCAGCAAAATACCAGATCTCATTTTTAAAGGTGCCACTTTAAAAGATAACGTTTGACAGGAAAGTTGAATCAGCCTTTCTCTCCTTGGCAAGGCGCCTAATGAGGTACAGAAAAAAGGGATACACCTGTTTAGAAGCCAGCTGAGCCAAAAGACTTTTTACAGAAATAGAAGGGGATGTTCAGTAAGAATGAGAACCTGAATCATTATTGTCAGGAGCTTGACTGGGTGCCAGAAACAGGGGCACAATGGGAAAGTCTCAGCCGCATAATCAGTGCCCCTTCTAAAGCATATTACAGACTGCAGTTTATTATATTGCTGTCTTCTTGTACTACCTCCCAACTGAGGATAAATATAATAATCATCATCTAAAAGGGTGTTTTACCCAGTGCCAAATATTGAAAATATCTTCTTGCTCAATAAAAATTAATTAAGGAAAAAATGGGAAAAATATATTTTTAGGAAACAATATGCTCAAAACAATGAAAACAAAGTTTCCGTTGGACAGATTCTGTTGACAATAATCACAGTTTCCAGCTGATGTAAGACTTGTCACTTACACAGAAGCCTCTGTATTAAGTTGCGGATTTGTCCGTCCTGTTCGTATGTATTCCTATGGCAAAGGAAAAGTTCAAAATCAATTTCAGCTTTGCCAGTAGCTCCGAAATGAACAGTCATGCACAGAACTTCGTATAATGACATTTAAAGTGTGCACAGATGCACTTATCTCACATACACTTTAAATCTTGTATTTAAAAGGAATTAAGCAAAAGTATGAGCTGTTTCATTCGTTTTCTCAAGACTGCTGCAGGAAATAGTGGACAGTTTAAAGGGAAAACAAATTTATTATATGTCTTTCTTCACACACCAGGAAATGATTCACATTATGTGACACCATGAAGCTCTCTATGGGCAAAGCAAAACTGTTGTAATAATAATTGTGTTTAGCATTCAGTTATAATTTGCGTGCTTACTCTAAGTAGAAAGTATAGATGGATATTTTTGTGAAGGAGGGAGAATCACAGAATGGTTTGGGCCAGAAGCAACCTTAAAGATCATCCTGTTCCAAACCCCCTGGCCATGGGCAGGGACAATTTCCACTAGCCAGCCTGGTCTTGAACACCTCCATGGATGGACTTCTCTGGGCCATCTGTTCCAGTGCCTCACCACCCTCACAGTAAAAAATTTCTTCCTAATATCTGATCTAAATCAGCCGTCTTTCAGCTTAAAATCGTTACCCCTCATGCTATCACTGCATCTCCTGATAAAGAGCCCCTCCTCAGCTTTCCTATCGGCCCCCTTTAAGTACTGGAATCAGACTGTCAGTTTTAGTATATAGAGAGCATTTAATATTAAATGCCTCCAGTCTTGGCTAGGACTTCTTGGAGCTCCAGTATGCAGGTATGTAAGATAATAATACTAAGGAAAAAGAAAGAAAATCAATAGTACTACTGACTTTTGTCTTCATGAACTGAAGTGTTTCCTCTTCTCTGCCTTTGTATTTGGTCCTTCGTACTTCATTTTTTCTGAATATTTGAGTGGATTATCCATTTCAATTAATTTTCTAATTTTTTTCTCTCAAATATACTCTGAAATTCCCTTAACTTTTAATAAGACTGTGCATGAAAATACTTCTTACTGGAAATTGCTTCTAGAGGATGCTATAAGCCAGGTACATTATATGAAGAAGGCTTTGGTTTTTTTCTCCATGTAAACTGACACAAGCAGCATACTCTAAATTAAAATGTAATTCATGCCCTGTGTTTCCTGAGGTCCTCTGAAGGAGCTAAACACTGTAACTCGTTACATCCCCCTAAACATGCCATCTGTTACTTTTTTCTGAAGCAAACGCTGGATATTGAAAAATATTTTACAGGACAAGTATTTTCCCCTTGATAGGGTTAGACCTTATTGGCCTTTGGTAATGGTCTTTTCTAAAGGATAATTAATGTGTGATCTCTGAAGAAACTGGACAATGTTTTTAATGTATAGCCGAATTGCATGAAATACCCTTTATCTTTGTGAGCAGGTTTCTCATCAGTGCGTGTTTCATTAGCTGTCAGCACTTCAAACGTGTCAGCTGGCCAACGATCATCCTCGGGAAAGGGCTATCTGAAGCATTTAAGACAGAGAACTTCTTAGCTGAGCTGGTTTTGAAATGCGAAATAGTGATTCTGCAACTCTTCTAGATTTCAGCAGTAATGAGGCACGAAGTCCCAGAATCTGGGCTGAACCACCCTTGAGCAGTAAAAGGGATAAGTAACACTAATTAAGAAGTCTTTCTGTGTAGCTACTTGGTCCAAAACTTTCTGGGCTGGAGGAGGCTTCTTGTGAACTGATTGTTGACACGTTGCCCTGGGCATTTCACTGTTGGATTCTGGTGATCTGAGAGGTGTCTTCCAACCTTATGATTCTGTGATTCTATGAATTAGTTTTGTAGGCTTGGTCTGCTTGTAGGAGAGCAAGTGTGAATCGTGCAGTTGAACTCCTTGAACTGCGCAAGGATTTCACCAGGCTCAGTGTTTAGTCTGGTCAATGAGGAGCAAAGATCAAAACTGTCCTCACCACAACTGACTCCCAGTTGGAAAACAGACAATATCCTTTGGAACACAACCTTACTCGTTCATTTGGGCTATCAAAGCTTCCCATGCCTCTGAACGCAGTGACAAAGTGTGGAAACTTAGTCTTTCCTTTGCCTTTGTGACTCTGATCCACAGAGCTGGAAGATAATCGATAGTAAGTTTCTTTTACTTTTCAGAAGAAAAGTCTACATAATTATGTTGGTATCCTTGAAAAATAATACTTAAATGTTATAAACTATTTCAGAAATCTAAGGTTTTGAGCCAATTCCAGTGTTGGACTTTCACAACACCCACGCCCACCTACCCTTTTCTTTGCTTGATACGGTAGCTGAAAAGCACTGTAGGAAGATAGGAAAAAAACCACTATTTGCTTTGCTTACTCTTACTTGTTTTTTCCCTCCATCTTTATTCTCTCCCTCCTACAGATGAGTCTTTTATGTTTCTGAGATATGATAAGCCACTTTTACAACTTTAAACCATCTCACTACTTCATTATTTTTTCCCCTTTGTAATATATATTATACAAGTGATGTGCATCGCAGAATATTAGGCCATTCTCTGTTTCTTTACTAGATTTAAGAATGATATACTTTTTCAATTTATTTTCAATAAAAGTTAGAAAATGACAGCTATATTTTCTTTTTACTATGTAAAGTGAATGATAATGGTTCACCAGTTGATTTATCTATTTCTGTTCTTTCCACACTAGGCTACGTTGCTTGTAAAATATTAGTCTGGTTTAGCCTGGAAGAACTATACTTGAGTATAACAAGTCCTTTACTTTTGAAATTTTAAAATATATAAATAAGGGTAATGCCTGGGAGAATAAACTTTTGCAAAAGGCTTAATTCTGTACAGGATTATCCTAACCGTTGCTCACAGATCTCTAAGAGTAAGGCTGCAGAGAAAGAGCAGCTCTATGGAACTGCCAGGGTTACAGAGAGGTTGCTCATCTTTCTTCAGATCTGTATACATGATTAAAAGGAGCTAAACTCTTTATTTTATGCTTAAGAAATGGTTGAGCATTTTCTCTGTAAATGTTTTAATTTCAATTTCAATGGTCAAAAAGGTTTAGTCATTAAAGAAAAATACTTCTAAAATTGTTAAAACAACTGTTTATACCACATGGGCTGAGAGAAGAGGCTATGAGGAGACCAAGGAGGGACATTACAATTACTTGTCAACAACTCTTCCTGCACAGTCATGTTTCTTCTCATATGACAAGACCAAAAATTACTTCTCTTCAACAGCTCTTTCAGAAGAAATGTTGATGTCAAAGGAGTTAAGACTAAGGTCAAAGCATTAGATGATACTACTACTGTCACCCTAGCAATGCTGTCATCTCTGTGCCCGTGGGACTCTGGCCTGGGTACTCAAAAGGGAATTTAAATGCTGCGTGTGTTCTTAAACTCGAAACTGCGATGCTAACAGCAAACACGGATCTCCCTGAAAAAGATGCAGATCTGTATCTTCCCAAATAAATAACATATCAAGTTAGCAGACAACGTATCAAGTTAACAACTCAGTAAGTCTACTGCAACATTAAGCTGAATGGTGAGGTTGACACCCCTGAGGGACGGGATGTCATCCACAGGGAACTGGACAAGCTTGAGAAGTGAGCCCATGTGAACCTCACAAGGTTCAACAAGGACAAGTTCAAGGTCCTACACCTGGGTCGGGGCAACCACTGGTATCAATACAGGCTGGGGGATGAAAGGACTAAGACCAGCCTTGCAGAAAAGGAACTGACGGTACTGGTGGATGAAAAGCCAGACCTGAGCTGGCAATGTGTGCTTGAAGCCCAGAAGGCCAACTGTATCCTGGGCTGCATCAGAAGAAGCGTGGCCTGATTCTCCCCATCTGCTCCAGTCTGGTGGGACCTCACCTGGAATACTGCATTCAGCTCTGGAGCCCTCAGCACAGGAACCGCATGGACCTGTGAGAGCAGGTCCAGAGGAGAGCCACAAAAATTATGACAGGGATGGAACACCTGCCCTGTGAGACAGGCTGAGAGAGTTGGAGTTCTTCAGCCTGGAGAAGGGTCCAGCAAGACCTAATTGGAGCCTTTCAGTTCTCAAAGGGGGCTTATAAGAAAGATGGGGACAGTTTTCAGTAGGGCCTGTTGCAATGGAACAGGGGGTAACGGCTTTAAACTGAAAGACGGTAGATTTAGACTAGATACAATGAAGCAATTTTTTACAATAAAAACACTGAAACACTAGAACAGATTTCCCAGAGGGGCAGTAGATGCCCTCTACCTGGAAACATGTGCAGTTGGGTTGGTCAGGGCTCTAAGCAATCTGATCTAGTTGAAGATGTCCCTGCTTATTTTAGGTGGATTGGAACCCTCTCTCCTTGTGTATGGAGATGTGGCTTTGAATTCCTTGGGAAGAAAGGAAGGCTGACCCTGTGTTTTCCACATCTTGGCTTGAGGCTCTACCCACTGCACTATAAAATGCACAGGAAAAATAATGATAGAAAGAGCCGTGTGATATAACATAGGTGCTATTTGGAGTCCCCTGTCCTACACATTTCCTTACTAGCTAACTCCACATTCTGACCTATTTCCCATGAGATCTTCTGCAGATTTTGAAGATTTAGCCATTTTATAGAAGAGTAGCTTGAGCATCTATCCAGAGCATCTGTGTACATAAGTATTTGCGAAAAGAGAGGTATTAATTGTTACTTACTAAATTCATGGCAATTTCAAGTCATATGATTTTTTTTCCTTACCTATTTTCTACTTATCACTAAGTGGCTACATATAAATTTATGTCAATTCCTTAGCACTTAAATGAACTAAAAGCTAGTGAGCAGTACTGATCCCTACTTACCAGCAAAGTTTTCTTTAGCTTTCCCCTCACCCAGCTGCCAATGTGGTTCAGTTTAAATGTATGAAGAGGACTCTGTGCTCAGTGCTGAGTGTAAAGAATAGTTTGAACTGAAAACTCGTGCTTAGGTATCTCAAACATTTGTTTTCAGGCTTAAATGGAAATTATAATTAAACACAAAATCATTCTCAAACACATAAATAAAGCACAGGCATTACTCTGTAAGCGTGAGGTCGTGGCAGTACTCTGAGTGATGATATAACATACAAAAAAAGTATTTTATTAGACACAAGATACGATCTGAAAACTGTACCTCTCACTGAAGCATCATATGTCACTGTTTAAAGTAGGTTTCTAGCTTGAAAAGTAACTTTTTAGAACTTCTACCGTAAAAGCTCCACGTGCACATCCCATATGTTGACGACTGTCAGCTCAAATCTACTGAATCCCAAAGAAAAGTTACCTTCTGCTAATGGACAATCCTGCAAAGTAGATCTGGAAGAGTAAAGCTGGCTCAATGCATCTGACTTCATACCTGAACTCAGGCAGTTTCCCTGCTGATGAAGCACAAACTGCTGAGAACGTGGCTCACGCTTTCACAGGAAGGGTGGCTCTTCAGGCAGAAAAAGCAGTAAACTTGTATTTTAGTCAAGCCTCACCATTTGTGGCTGAACACACAAGGGGAGAAAGTCGGTTGGTTACATTATCCCCTTTATTCCAAGTGGGTTTTCACAGTTGAAGCAAAGCATTTCAAGCCTAGCTAGAGCATTCAAATATCTCTAAGCCTGCCTATTGAAGTGTTCCTGCTAGAAAACCCGGAGCTACGCTGTGGGACGCAGCACTGTTGAGGACAGAGATGGAGGCAAGAGCCAGGCTGGGGCTACACAGCAGCATCTGACAGCCATGGCCGGATGCCTCCAGGCCCTTCCTCCCCGACACTGACGTACAGGGGCTTTCCTCCCTGCAGGTGTCTGAAGTCTCAGCAAGGCACTTAGGGCAGCTGAGGCTTTGGACCCAGACCTGCCCCATGATCAGTAATGAGCTGCGCCTGGCAGGACTGAGTGGCGCAGCTGGGGCCAGAGAAGGGCACACATTGGTAGCTGCTGAAAATTTTTAGGATGCCATCATCTCTTTTGTTGCGAGGCCTGCCTATGAGAGGAGAGAAAATGCCACAGCTTTCGGTTTCTTCTGCGGTTGTTTTCTTCGGCCAACAGATTGATTTAAACCAAGCGTAGATCTGAGCTAAACAAGAGCCCCAGCAGTCTGATTCTCATAAATGTTTAAGGTCACTGTGTACCACTCTGTCAGCTTAAAAGGGCCTTGTGGACTTAGTAAACTATTTTTGCATTCACTGTAATGCTTTTGATATTACTTATATGAAGTAAAACGGCATTCATATAAATAAGAGTCAAGACCTAAAATGCAGTCTCCAAAATTTCCGCAAAGAGAAAGCAGAATTACTTAACAATGATCCCATCCCATAAAATAATCCCTTAGCTACGCAATTACCTTACTGCTTACTATAAAAAATGGTACCATGGTTGTAGAAGTAATTAGTAAGTCAAAGAAAAAGTAAAGTATATCAGCATGAAAACTCATTAGTATATGTGTCTGCTGCAAAGGCTGGGTCACGTTTGGCATCATCGTCAGTCAGTTTAAAGATTATGGGATTTTTGCCTACATCAGTTTCTAAGTTTGAAGCAGTTAACAATGGTGAAAGCTATGAAGTTACCTCATCTTTTTGGATACAGGTACCGCACACGCTGGAAGAAGCAAATCCCTGGGTTCAACCCTATTTTGTGCTTTCGACTTTCGTGGATGTGTCCGCTGCACTGGGAACAGGGAGAATTTTTTTTGCTGAGGAATGTCAGGAAAACCTCAATCAACCTCTCTCAACAGTAAGTCAACAATGTGGTTTAACTGGTAGGGTTCTCACAAAAATATTGGCTGTCATTCGAGAAATATGTGCTAGAAACTGCTAGCAAAACACCTTTTTGACCACTGCAGGCTTGATTCATGTTCCTTCGGAGAAAAGGTATGAGATGGGATATATGAGGAGGGGGATAAAAGAGGAGTGCAAATTTGGCACATATCCCTTTTAGGTCTCCTTCACATTCTCAACACAGAGTAAGCGTGACTTCAGGGCGTATTTACAAGAGCTGCCAATGCTGTTTTCCCTCCACAGCCTCTGCAGACCTTGCAGAGAGGGAGGTACCCCCCTTGCTGCTTGCCCCCCTGAGACTGGTACCTGCTTTGACCTGTTCCCCGCCGCAGCCTATTTGGCTCATGGACCTCAAGCAGGAACTGGGGGCCATTAGCCTTGGTAGGCTGACAGTGACTGCCACGAGTCCCCCTAACAGGAGGAAATCCCAGAGCACAGAGTGAAGGGAAGAGAGAATCAGACTGCAAATCCTAATTCCAGTCATGCTCCCAGCCCAAATTAACCATAGCGGCCACTGCGCAGATATAATAATTGAAGAATAGGCTGCATAAATATAAAGGTGTGTGATTTTTATTTTTGCCATTTTAAAAGCCAGTGATAGTCACACAGCGAGGAAAATGCTGCATTTTATGAGTCATCAGCCCACTTTATGAGATACATTTTGGACTGTATATCACTGTATTGCAAGGGAAAGTATTTCAATAAGATTAATTAGCTGATATTTGCAAAACATTTTGAATCTAGGAAGCACCATATAAATGTGACTATTATTATTGTTATGTATTATAAGGGAGATGCAAATCCTCTCTAAACGTTGTCTAAAGCCTTGCAATTTTTATGGTCACAACTTTGTCAAAAAGATTTTTATCTTCCTAGCAGCAATGTGCTCCCAAAGATGTTGAGCCTTAAATCAACAGCTGTTACACCTCAAGCAAGTTATGAATTTTCCTTGATTTACAGCAGTTGGGGTTTTTTATTTTTCTTTTTAGGCATGCAGGGGCGAGAAGCGTGTGCTTTTGCAAACGCGTAACATAAGGCCAGGAGTTCCTTGGAGGAAAACCATATCCACCCCCAGTGAGGCTGTTAAATCCATGTTCAGGCACTCAGCGAATGACCTGGTTTCCATCACACAGAGGAGGTAGCAATTCCCACTGAACATACCAGGAGCAGCTCTGAGCACGCACCTTTAACAACATCACTTTTTCGCTTGTCTAGGTCTGGCTGCAGGATCTTCCCTTTAGATGCCATCTAGGTTGTTTGGGGTTTTTTTGTTTTGTCTGTTTTTATCTACCTGTTTATTTGCTTTAAATCCTGATCCATCCTACAGTGAGAGCTGTGCGAATGCCAAGGGAGCCTGAGTTATTCAACTGCATCTCCGAAGGGAAAAGGGAGCTTCCTCCCAGCTTCCCTGGAGCCCCACTCATTATCCCACATTGTAACAATTCCTAAGGAAAACCCTAAGGGAAGTTGTCAGCAGCGTTTTTATACCCTCTTAACCTGATGCAGACAGCAACACACGTGCAAGTGAAGGGCAGATTACCTTGGGCTTGAATATAATCAGGATTAGGACCCGTCTTCTTTCAGATTCCCCTTCAGAGCTTCAGCACGAGCAATATTTTTACTGGGAACTGGGGCCATTTGCGTGAACGAAAGCTATTCTCTCCAGCAGTTCTATTGGAAAAGCACCTCAAAGAGGCAAAGGATGAAATTAGTGATATTCATCCATTAAGATCACTTGGAGAGGATTTCTGGGAAGCTCTGGCTCACCTGTAGCCCAGTGGAGTGTTGTACATTTTCTATATGCATGCATATAGCCTTCCCCGGCAATTACACACTTTGATCAAGAAAGACTGAAAACACTGGCTTTTTACACTGCACCTGCAGTGTGACATTATTTTCAAGAGAGAAGGTGTGTAGCACACATGTTCTTTACTATCCTGGCTGTGTTTCTGTATAGCAAACATTTCTAGACAGCAGTTCATTTTAAGGATATCAGCAGAGAACTCGTTCAGATTATTGCTGTAACAGGTTTGCTCACTGAGAGGGCCACATCTGTTCCAAAACCCAACCAATTCCAGCTTCTTATGAGTGAAATACGTATTTTTCTTCTTTCAGGGTATCCAGTGTTGGGAGCACGTGCAGTACCTCTCCATTCCTCTGCCTGATGTCACAACCCATAGGTCCACCTGGAGTTCCAGTTCCCACTAAGGGAATCCTCTGCAGACCCATGGTCACCTTGCTTCTGACCCAAAGCACTGTGATTCCTAGTAAGGCGCCTACCCACAACCGCGTGCAAGTAACACTTCCTTATTTACATATCAGCAGGTCATTGCAACAATTGTTTTGTGCCAAATCCTGCCAATCTCTTCATGTGGGTTACTCCAACTCAGCGTACAGTCAAGTGCAGCTATAGGGTAGGGCAGAAGAGGACTGAAAACCTGCTGGTTTTTAAATAAGACTCCGTCACTATGTGGAGCAACAAGCAGTCTCCCGTGGGAGAAAAGGTGGCAATAAGAGATACAGGAGTCTCAGGGGGATCCTGCTTGCTTCTCCTACCCCACAATACAACTTCCTCATCTGCAGAGACCTCCTCTACAAATTATTGAATTTGGCCCATATATAAGACTTCAAGGCATACATACAATAAATGTGGACTTCAACATTGTATTTCCTTATTTATTTTGCCTGTGTACTGTAGCGTGGGTATTTCAGGAGAGATGTAGGGCTTTCTTTCCCCAAATCAGCATATTTTAATTAAATCCTGCAGTAAATAATGATATTTGTACTCTAGGGCTGTCAAACATTTCATTAAAAAATCAACATAAAATAAATACTTCTATTAAAGATGTATTTTTTTTCTTGGCTCTAGAGTACGGCTACAGCCGTACTGAAAGACATGAATATTTCTCTCCAACACATATTTGGCTGAGAGGGTAATATTTTGCTCAAAGTGTTTCCTGCTAAACATCATGACAAAGTTATGTTGATGTTGCATGGCAATATGATGTTTGAAACATCATTTTAAAACTGCTCGTACATGCATAACTTTATGATTCACTAGATCATGCCCTGTATCTCAGTTAGTTGAATCCACAGGTACCTTAAATTTGTAGACATCACTATCCTTGCACGAGAATCACCCATTAAACTGGAATGATAACAGAACTATTTCTGGGCTTTACGAGATTAACCAGACTTTACTTCCTTCTATCGAAAATGCTTCTGCAACATGCTGTGTGCATTGGCAACTGAATAACAGACTGACAGGCGTAAGAAATTGCCGCATCCCCTCAGACGTCCATTGGATTTTTACAAGGAGATGAGTCCCCAGGAAGCTTCTGGGTACTGCTGTATCCGAGCAGTTCCTGTGAGTACAGCAAAGGTGGTTAACTAAGCAATCTGTATATCAGCTGCAGGAGCTCCAAGGCAATGGAGCCGCTCCAACATGACTTAAGGCACAGTCAAGTGCGGTTCCCATTCCGCAGTCTTGGCTGCGCATGGATGGGGGAAGAGCTGAACCACTGCTTCGTTCCTCTCCACCTCCCTTATCCCAGTCAAGCTTTTGGTAGTTTAAGTAATGGTAGTTTAAGAATCAAAAACTCACCTCTGAAGCTAGACTGTCTTACACCATCAGATATTCTGTATTTAACAACACAGTCATGCAGTGACTGGAAGAAAGGTTTGCTGCGCTGGATCAGCGTGCAAGGCTAATTTATTTGTGAAGACAGCCTGCCTCATTGAATCCAGCCTTGTCATAGGTGCACTCAATGAATCTTTGCACTATCAGTGCCCATCGCTCTTCTTGGCTTGGTGCATGTTTTGTACATCTCAGTATGAACACACAGGTGGAAGAATACAAGCAAAGATACAATAAGATCTTTTAAAACTGTATTTAAATGATTCTGGAAATAGTTATGCTGAACGTAAACAGCTTCTACACATGATGTGTTGTGTGATCAAAATTTTTATCATTATCTGCTGTGCTGCAGAGAAATCTTATACTGAAGGAAACAGCTCTTTTCTCAATGAGATTGTGTGACTCTGAGCCAAGGCTCTGACCCAGATCGGGATGACCTTTGTGTGTAATTCTCCATAATTGGTTGTTTCCCATTAAGCCTGGGCTTGCAATTTGATTTCTCGCCTTCACAAAAAGGGGCCCCAGCAGCCTGCTTAGATCAAAACTGCTTGAGTAGTCCCTCTTTTCCTCATTACCCCTGACCTCCAGCATCAGTGTCAATACCTGATTTGAGCACCCAGGAACAGAAGAGGGAAGGAAGACCAGGGAAGAGTCCTTGTGCTTCACCTGTTTTTTGCTGGACCTTAGCAGGGGTTGAGAGGAGTGGCTGATAGCTGGGTTTATGCAATCTTAAGAGACTGTTGAAAAGGAATCTTCTTGCTGTCTTCAGCTACCCAACAGTGAAGGCAGAGACAAACTCTTCCCAAAGACAGGATGAGAGGCAAGGGTACAAATTGCAACACAAGAAATGCTAATTAGAAATGAGGAGAAAAAAATTTACCCCCTGAGGGAAGTCAAACACCGGACCACTTTGACCAGAGAGGATATAGAGTATTCGTCAATAGAGATACTCAAGATTTGACTGGACAAGATCCTGAGCAATCTCTTTTCAGTGGACCTGCTCCAAGCTGGGGCTTGGACCGGATGACCTCCAGAAGTCCCTTCCTCACTCTGCCATTCTGCAGGGCCAGGATTAGCAGTGGTTTTGCTGCAGTAAAAAGGGAGGGTGTAATGCCTTTCTCTTATTTCAGTTCAGAAGTGAACCTAATCACCACCCTATTGCACTCTGACCTCCGAGGTCACTGAAGTAAGGAGTGATGTCACGTACGCTGGGGAGATTTAATAATTTATGTAAGTTTTCAAGCCTCAGAGCTAAATTCTTACCCAGGTTAAATGTCTGGTAAGGATGTGCCTCGGCAAGCACTCTGAGTTCATGCTGATAATGGCTTGCATGCATTTGTTCTATAGCTATCTATCAGAAGAGTTATATGGTAATTTAATTCTTTATGGCAGGTGGCTGATAGTAAATGAAGCAATCAAAACCCGCCAAATATTTCGCTAGGCAGTAACGGGGAAGAGTTACCAGGGTCTTGTGTGTCATTATCTCCCCCACTGATCCTTTGGGGGTTCTTTCTGCCATTTCTGTCTCCATAGCACAAACACTGTTCTCTTCCTACTATTCACTTCGTTAGATAACCACTGCATTGTCACAGCACTTGACTGTAACCAAATTAGAAAAGCAACCTTGTTCCCATGAATGTCACAATGCTAGTACAGCCTCCTCCTGCTTAGAAAACTGACCTTACTTCCTATTCTTGTGATCTTAAAGCCAACAAAGCATGGAGAAACAAGTCATTATTTCCTCTCGGTGACATGCTGCTGGAACAAAAGACCAAGCATTTGTTCATCATATGAAATGCACATGTTCATGCTGAAATAAATAGCAATTTACTCAATAGATTGCATGGATTAATGGGAAACCTCAAAACAAATACAAGTGGTCCTGATAGGGAAACAAAAATCTAGAAATCACGTTGCTTTTGGCTACTTCAAATCAATCAACATCAATTGAAAAACGTATGCAAATATCACGTAAATTCATCCTTGTCCACATCCGTCAGTCACAAGAACAAAGACTATCACTGGACATCTAAATTTTGTACTAATTGTAGTATTTTATTATAACATCAAGTGAAGGAAAACTGTCAGTGTTCTCAATAACTGTGTACGCAATAAATGCCTGAAAGATTGTTGCCATGAGTATTATCTGTCAAGCAAATATCAGTGCCTCAGTTATTGTTTTCTTTCAGCAAATATAAAATCAACCCCTGAAGAGTGATGGTGGAAGAGCACTGGCACCTTTCTAGCTCTGTATCTCTACCAGCCAAATACCCAGATGGTGTGAATCGACACAGCTCCATTGACTTCTTCAGAATTAACCTGCTTTAAATCATCTGAAGACCTGCCCCGTGGAAATTACCAGCAGATCTTCCAGCCACACACCAGCACTGCAGTCTTAGTGTTCCAACCTCTCTCAGGCTTAGCCCAGGTCTTCCTCCATCTGCTGCTTCCCAGGCAGTGCCAGCACTGATAGTGAATCTCAGTATTCGGGTGGGAAAATGAAATGCTTACGTTCTAGCCTATCTGCTTGAAGAGAAAAGTTTGCTGTCAGAAATCCCCCCCAAAAAACAGAAACTAGAAGGCAAATTAAATAATCCTGCTACTTGTGGGGGTTTTTTAACTAGAAATACTATATCTGAATTTCTAAACCACATGTCCTGGTTTTTCGGACATCACAGTCCTGCTACTGTGTTCTGATTGGTTAAGATCTAAAGACAAAAACATAGTGCGGCTTTCCCATTTTCTGCAAGGAGCCAACATGCTCTTTGAACTGCTTCATTCTTCAGGATATTTTTCCTGACACTGTCCCAGTTTTCTTGTTCAGGATTTTCTTGTTTGAGCAGCTGGAAGCGGCTTTTAAGATTTCAGGCACTTGATATTACCTATTGTTTGGGATTCCGGTTGAGAAGTTGATTGCCGTCAATTTATTGGAACAAATGAACCAAGAAAGGAACTGCATTCAAGAAAAAAACATAGTGTCTTGAGTTCTGCAGATCTAAAATATGTCATCTACACAGACATATAATTCAATCCTGCAGTAGCTGGTAGCACTTCAAACTGTGTGCGTTTTCAGGATCTTCTTGGTTTTCTTCTGTATGAAATTCCTTTTTTCACCAAGTCTTGCATTTTGATCAAGTTGCGTTTATGAAAAGAGAGATGGATCCTAAAATCAGGATCTCCTTTTGCAGTAAATTCTTCTGCCTTTTGTGTACGCAGACTACTGTAGAATAAGCCAGTCTTAGCAGAGTGACTCCTACTGAAATATGTGGGCGCGTATGTAAAGAACTCAAGAGGGCTTTATGAACCTGCGGTGAATCTGTTGCCCACACACTGGATTAACTTGCGAGATGGCTTTGAAATAGTCTATCTGAGTAATTATCTGTCTGTTGAAGAATCATTGTTGTCTATTTCAGTGGCTTTCTGCCATGTTATAATTAATGAATTTTTGTGCTGATTAATTTTTTCTGTATTCATTAAAATGATACAATCAAGTCATTTGGACCAAATACTTAATAAAGGTTTTTGATAGCCAATATAGTCTTTAATTTTCTTCCTGCTGACTAATTACAGTGAAAAATCAAATAAGAGCTTGTTTACATGAAAAATTAGAATAGTTATTTCACTTTAAATTCATCTCCTTCCTTAATCCTAAATAACTTCCCAAAAGGCCTAATTTAGGGAGTGAATAAAACAATGAAGTTATGCCTGTGTAAATTTGTGTATGCTTAGGACCTAAAGTAAGTGCCTCCGTTTCTTTTGATTGATTTTAATGAATTGCAATTACAAGTAGGGGATTTTCTAGGCTCCCACCCATGGGCAGGCTTGTCCCATCAACATTTTGTTGTCCCGTTCTAACGTGCTGTATACAGATATATTTGTGTGAGGGCATCTGCAACACCTGCCGTCGCCTCAGAGACCTAATGTTCGCTTTATGCAGTTGACCTCTGCTAGATATGGGGCTTCATGCTGTGACAACTAATTATTTTTTCCCTGGTTAAGGTGTTGTGAGCTCTGCTTTTACAGTGGCAGGTTTTGCACTGCACTTAACACCACACACGGCTTGATTAAACTCTGTATTTAAAGGTATTTGAAGGATTTATTGGAATACCTTTGCACATGCTTCCTCCCTTTAATGCCTTTAAATTTTTGTCCTGAATGATTCAGGAGCAACCTCTCAATTCAGTTGTTTCCTTTCAATTTTTTCCCACCATATTTCCAGCCCTGCCTCAAGTCAACTTTCAGTGATGGGTCAACAGCACCTTTATGAAATTCAAGGAAAAATGCAACACCATCCCCCTGGGAGGAAGAAATACTTGCAATAAGGCAGGCTGGGAAGCAGCTCTGTGGAGGAGGTCCTGGCAGCGCTGTTGGGTGGTGAGATGAGTGTGGGCAAGCATGAGCCCTGGCAGCAGTGAGGGCCAGCAGTGCCCTGGGCTGTGTCAGCAGGAGCACAGCGAGCAGATCAAGGAAAGTGATTATCCCTTTACTCGGCAGCTGTTAGACCACGTCTATAGCAATGTGTCCCATTTGGGGCTCCCCAGCATGGGGAAGGCATGGATAAACTGGAGTGAGTCCAAGGAAGGCCCACCACAATGGCTGAGGTTGGAACATGTAACCTCTAAGGACAAGCAGAAGCACTGGGACTTGTTCATCTGGAGAGGAACTGGCTTTGAGGGGACCCCACAGAAGCCCCTGCACCTACAAGGAGATTATTAAGCAGATGGAGCCAGGCTCTTCCCAGCAGTGCTTGGCTGGAGGCTGAGAGGCAACGGACATAAGGCAAAACCACAGAGATTCAGACTGAATATAAGAAATATTTCCCCTTGAGGACAACCAAGCAGTGGAGCAAACTACCCAGCGAGGTTGTACAGTCGTTGTCGCTGCAGGTTTTGAAGCCTAATTTCCAGGTACAGCCCAAAGCAACCTGGTCTGACCTTGTAGCTGACCCTGCTCTGAGAAAGAGGTTGGGCCCAAGGCCTCCTGAGGTCCCTTGCAGCCAGAATTACCCCATAATCCTATACGTGTCAGAGAGGAGTTAAACTATGCCCTTTGTGATCGAGGCAGTATGAAAGGTCACTGATGTCCATCTATTCCTGAGGACAAGAATTGTTTCAAATCTGGCACAAAGCTTACCTACGGAAACCTTAGAATTAAGATGCAAGAATTCTTCCTTTTATTTTTTTATTCTGAAATTTATGAAACGTGAGCCCAAGATCAAATAATGCTTTGCTAAAAGTAGAATAATGTACAGCAGTGTTCGATCAGATACTTTAGGAGGAAATCACAGTATCACAAGGTTGGAAAAGACCTCTGAGATCATCGAGTCCAACCTATGACCCAACACCTACACCCACTCCTACTTGTCAACTACACCATGGCACTAAGTGCCTCATCCAATCTCTCCTTAAACACCTCCAGGGATGGTGACTCCACCACCTCCCCGGGCAGCACATTCCAATGGCCAATCACCCTCTCAGTAAAGAACTTCTTCCTAATGTCAAGCCTAAACCTCCCCTGGTGAAGCTTGAGACTGTGTCCTCTTGTTCTGTCACCGGTCACCTGAGAGAAGAGACCAACCCCTGCCTGACTACAACCTCCTTTTAGGTAGCTGTAGAGAGCAATAAGGTCTCCCCTGAGCCTCCTCTTCTCCAGGCTAAACAACCCCAGCTCCCTCAGTTGCTCCTCACAGGGCTTGTGCTCCAGCCCCTTCACCATCCTCGTTGCTCTCCTCTGGACGCACTCCAGCATCTCCACATCTTTCTCAAACTGAGGGGCCCAGAACTGGACACAGGACTCAAGGTGCGGCCTGACCAGTGCCGAGTATAAGGGGATGATGACCTCTCTAGTCCTGCTGGCCACACTGTTCCTGATGCAGGCCAAGATACCATTGGCCTTCTTGGCCGCTTGGGCACACTGCCATAATAAAGCCACAGTATTAGGTTATGCTAAATGTAAAGAACCAAATCAGGCCCGGGCGTAACTCCTCAGGGTTTTGGTTAAATTACTTGAGATCTGAATGGAATACGAATATAATTTTGAGGTTTCCTACCACATATTTAATACACTGCTGACCTGTAAAGGGATTAGAAATTGAAGGACGTAGTGAGGATTGTGCTAGAGCAAGAGTTTGGCTGTGGAGGAAATTCACAGCATTTTGTAGGTGCTGTCACTTAGTGATCTATCATCTACAACTAAATGTCTCCTCCAAACATACATAACGCAGGGGACATTGAATTAAGTATAAATATCTTATCTGCCTTGGATATTTAGACTGTGAGTTTCAGGTACAGAGCTTAGCAAAATGGAGTCGGTGCTTGTTGATTAGATTTCTGAAGAAATGTCACCAGACAAATAGTCCATTATTACTTATTGGTACACCAGTGTGCTGCACTACTACCACTAATTCTCATCGGCTGATCTTTAGCTGGCTTATACCAGAATCTAGCAAGAACTCTGAATCGCCGCACCACCAGCTATTTAGAAAGTATGCAATCAGAGATACGTAATTGTAGTATAAAATCATCTCATTGCTCTCCCAGCAAAATAATCATACAGTATAAGCTTTTGAAGCAGAGATCCTTTTCTGTTAGCTGCTGTTAGCGTCATTACGGCTTGGCAAAAATATTACAACAAAAATTAAAGTACCTTAGCCTGAAGTGAGAAAAACCAGTATGTAACAAAAAGCAATCTTCTCAGGTTCTGGACATGTCAAAAGTACTTAACTTCTCAGGAATCCCAGCCCTAGCTGCTAATGGGATAAATCTAAAACCTCTTTGTCAATTAATTAACTTATCCCTGCTTCTCAAATTAAGAAATCAAATAAAGATAAACATGTAATTTTCTTTCCTTCCATGCTTCAATTCCCAAATGTGCTGCAAGTACGTTTTCTACAAACAGCCTCTAATGATGCAAATGATGCAAAAGGTACAGTAGATAAACACAGCCAGAAAGAAACCTTTGAAATACTGTTCTCTTTTTGTTTAATAGAAGAAAAAGGAAGCGTGGAAGTGCAGAGGTGTACAAGAGCAGTCGAGTAAAAGACTCTGTCCCTGACAACTCCGACCACAAAATTCCCACTAAAGGTATTTCTGCACAGAGAACGTGCCAAGTACAGAGGGCACCCTCCAGTGCCTGCTTAATAAAATGTCAAATGGTGCTTCTCCTGCGAACATAAAAATAAAAATCCTCTTGTTATCCTCCTTTTCCAATTCCTTATACTCTTAGAATTTCATCACCCAGAAGGGACTTCATGCCCCATCCGCTGCAAGAGTCCAAACCAACACTTTTGTAGGAAGTTTGACAAAGAAATAGTAAAACTGGGCCACTCTTACTCAAAAAGGAGAATAACTGTTGCTGTCAGTGGATGTTCTGCTGCTCTTCCCGTGCAGATGTGTCTTGGAGTCACTGGGAAGAAAAGGGCATGGCAGTTGCAGGGGTCTTCATGATGGCACAGCCCCACCAGGGCTGTAGCTATGTGTCCAGGACCGTCAACATGGACACAAAGCCATCAGTTTGTCTTCTGCTCCTGGGAGTGTTTATTTTTTTCACACAAATCTCTCTCATTGATTCCAGGTTTCAGGGAAAGAGAAAGCTGTCAGACCATTCTTTGATCAAATGGGTGTCAGCAGCTACCCAAGACAGGCAAATTTAGGCTGAGAATAAAGTGCCTTGAGTTCAGCACCACAGCTCCAAATCGGTGTGGAAAAAGCAGCTTTGAATGGGTTCCTCTTGAGTAACTCTGAACTGGTTCCTGTAAGTGACTCTGCATGTTTTCCACTTCAGGAGAGGGCGGGTCTCTTCAGTTAACACTCTAGGACACAATGCAGGGGAGAAGAACCATCTCATTTCAGGAGCTTGGAACAAGATACAAAAAAAGTTGCAGTGTGGCACCTGACTTTACCACTCATGTCCACTACTGACAAGGAATTTATATCCCCCCAGTTAATTCTATATCTAAAACTGCAAGAATCCTAATTTGGCACAGAGGAGCTCAAATACTGATTTTTTTTTTTTCTGAGAAGTCAGAAAGGAAGATTATGGAAAAGAAAAGGACTTGCGATGAAAACATATTTGCTTATGAATGAATAGATAATCAAACAGAAAGGGTTTAAATGTGAAAATCTGTCCGAAGAAAACACGTTCTTAATCTACCTAATTTTGTCAAGGTGTTGACAGGTGGTGTAGACTTTTTTCTCTTCAGGGAGCCCATTTGCTATTTCTCCTGCTCACCAGAAGCCTCCATCCATCAGTAGTTGTTGTTGCACTATTTCCCTATCTCAGGGAGATCCCCTGCTGCCATTTTAGCCATCTTCTCTAGCATGCAGAGAAGTCTGAAGGTGAAACTCCCCTATATTTCCATGTAAGATAAAGATACAACTAATTCACATAAGCAATCTCTACATGGAACAGAAATTATTTCAGATTCCTTTAGGAATTCTCTAAGCCTAAGCCTATCAGCCCAGCAAGGTATTTGAACATCCTAGCTTAAAGCATGAGCTACCCTAGGATTTCATGTGATTTAGGTAACTCGAGTTCACTTACTGAATGAGGCCGGCATAAACCACTAATCCTTCTCTTGCCTCCCTCTGACATGTATTACTGTGGACAGTAGGTACGCTGTTTCATAACTGGGCACAGAATGCAACAGTAGTGGTGGTTTTCAAAGAAACAGCATTGAAACTGATGCTCAGGAACAGCTTTACCTGTTGCTGCATTTAAAAAAGGGGCATAGAATTATATGATTAATACCTGGTGTAAAATTGTACGTGTGCTACATGTGTGTAGAAGCAATCATATTCTTTAGCTGTTCAATTATGAGTCACGGCAAAAGAGCTGTTACCCCGTGTAGACTGACTCTCCCAAGTTATGCCTGGAGACAGCTTCAACCTATGGCTGAAGCAACTCTAAGGCTCCACTGTGTTGGAAGATCCCAAGACCTCACTGTACTGTTACCCACAGAAAGAAGCTGCGGTGATGGGCACAGGCTGGATGTGCCAGCAGCTTGGCTGTGATTTCTGTGGGTACAGCATGCCTGGGGTGCTAGGCTGACATCTAAAAGGTGACTGAGGTTGCTGTCTGGGAGACTGCCAGACAGGCTCCTCTGGGTGCTCCAGGCTGGCACAGGCCAGCTGAGAAAAGGTAAAGCTAAGCACAGATGTTTATTATTATTTTCACTTTTTACAGAGGTGAGTGGCCTTCACTTATCGCTGTATTTAGGCATTTGTTTCTAATTGTTTTTTGGCTGTAGCCCATGCCTGCCTAAAGGTGTGATCTGCATGATATTCTTGATGTCACGAACAATTAGACTTGCCTATATCATAGAATCTTAGAATCATAAGGTTGGAAGAGATCTCTGAGATCACCAAGTCCAACTGTGCCTGTCTCCCTACTAAACCATATTAATATATATTATGCTAATATATAAGCTAATATGATATATTCTATCCACCTATCAGCCCCTGGGGACTACCACGTTGTTAGAAATGGACATGCAAACTAACATTCTCCATGTGCGATATAGCATATATAATACTAAAAACATGAGGAAGAACCACAGTACACCTGCTCAGTCTTTGTTTGTGCGTCAAAGTGTACGAACAGTACCCCAAAAAAGGCAAACAGCTACTGACAGGTACCTTACTGTGCATTTGAGCTTAGCAGCCCTCAGTCCCTATGAATGGTCTGTTCCATTGTGGCAACTGATTCTGGCTGAAGACCCAATCCTGTTTCCCTCTCTTGGGATACTGAATTGTTTTGCCAGCCCTGGTGCCCTTTTGCCCCATAACCCCATAGCCTTCACATGGTCAGAAGAAAATATATTCTCCATGTAACCAAACTGTTGAGGCTGGCTGACAGGTTTCAGCTGCTGCTGCACTCTGTGGCCAGGACTGCTCGGTGTCTTCTCATCTAGCTGGAGACACAGCATGTATGTAAGAAGAGTACATGAGTGAGGTTCAGGGACTATCCTGTCCCATGGGGAGATGACCATCCAATGATGGAAACACAACCTGGCCTGTGATGACAAAGTGATGGAACATCCCCCTAGAAAACCTTTTCTGACATGCTCCAGTTGATAAGATTCTTGACAGTGATGCATATCCTGATGTATTTTCTTATTCTTGTTGTTAGCTGCTTCCAAGCCACCGCTTTCCACATACTTAAGTGTATGTTCGTCAGTTTGATCCTGCATTCAAAAGCACATTCTTACCTTCAAATCCCTGCTTTGCCATATGATAATCATAGAATCATAAGGTTGGAAGAGACCTCTGAGATCAGCGAGTCCAGCCGTGCCTGTCTCCCCACTAAACCCTGTCCCTAAGAAACTCATCTACCCGTTTTTTAAACACCTCCAGGGATGGTGACTCCACCCCCTCCCTGGGCAGCTGTGCCAATCCCTGACCACCCTTTCAGTGAGGAAATTCTTCCTAATGTCCAGTCTAATCACTCACAAGCTCGGCTTCTTCAATGAAAGAGATTGGGTAATTCATAGGATGAAGTGTCCAAGCCCTACAGAAAGAGATGTCCGAGACACCCTTTCCAGCCTTCCTTCTCCACCCACTTCCCCAAAGAAAGGAGGTAGCATATTTGCACCTTAAGTGGATGGGCACCTCCTCTCTTTTCATCAGTGGATATAGCACCTAAGCAGAGTTCCCCACACGCCGTATGCTTCACACCGGTCCCTTAACAAGTGCAGACCACTTAATGGGAGAGTTTAAAGGATCAAGTAACCGAAGCAGATTTATTAAAGCAAAGGCACGGAAATTCCAATTAATGATGGCTGGCATCACACAAATTGTTCCTTTTCTGAAATGCATGCTAAAAACTGTCTTCAAATGAATTATATGACAGTTCCATTTATGCATTTCTAGAACTATAGCCCCCAGACTTATCTCTCAACCTTTTTATTTCCATTCACCAAAAAAAAAAAGTAGAGCTTTTATTTTCTGCAGAAGGAAGGAATTTATATCTCAAAGTTTATTTTGACAGAATAAGAATCAAGGTGAGCCCAGTAAACAGTACAAAAGAACCTCAGTTTTTGTCCATAGAAGGAGAGGTGATTCCCTTGCTAGAAAAGCGACAATTATAGGCCACATGAATATATTGATTCTGGACACACCGTGTCATGTATATCCTCCTTGTCAGATACAAGTGCCTGCTTCTTCATGCACATGAAACTCTCAAAATATTCACTTTTAGCAAAAGAAAATAATCTTCCTTCCAAAGACGTGGGCCGTGGTAGCCTAAAGTAATCTGCAAAGCAGAAAACGCTTTGGTATTGACTTTTTTGTTATTCCTTGTGTGTGCACAGTTCACAATACGTACTAAGTGCATAAATATTTATTGTAGTTTTATAATTGTGCTTTTACTGTGGGGTTCTCTGACATGGGGCTTAGAAGCTTTCGCTGTTTCTCAGTTTTGCATTTAATAAAATGTGCACTGAAGTAAAATCCTCAGATCGAGTAGTGCCGAATGAACTGAGATGCACAGACACTTATATCTGGCTGGCTGTGCACTACGTAAAATTGCCAAAGTGTATTTACAAGACAGAAAGAAAGCATCTCGGAGGAGCTACTTCTCACATCTTCTAACAGCACTGCACATTTGTTTCAAGTAAAAAAAAAACTGTCTTCACTTTATATTTCTTCAGGAACTGTGTAAAACAAGCAAACAAGTTTAGTAATGACAATTGTTGCCTTCCAAATTACAATCGTATCTGTTCTTAGTTACAGCAATTGGTACCAAAAAACCACCCACAAACCACGGGAGCTATTTAGACCCTGGTTTTCAGAGTTAGAAATGCAGACCTGGAGTAAACCCAGTCATTTGAATTGTGGAGATGCCCATTCCAAGTGTATCTTTTATAGTGATCATTGCTGACTTGTCTAGATCCACAGGCTTTATGCAGTTTCTTTACATTTAAAAAATAATTCTATTTTTTTCAGTATTTATCCTGAATCTTCTGTGAGCTTTTTGCTTTTGTTCACATTATTTCTTAGCTTGTTCTCTTAAAAAAAAACCTGGAGGAACCCTAGCCTCAACATCACAATGCTAATTTTGTCTAGTTTATCATCCTTTTGGCTGGAATATATGCCTTCAGACCCAGTAAGTCAAACTCCCAAGTTTCTTGTGGCACATTGAACCATAAGTTCTTCGTGAATCTCTTTGCCAGCAAGTGAATAAAGGGACTTTAATGCAACCCACTCTGATACGTATTCAGAGAATAGTCACTACGTGCACTCACTCAGCTCAGAACTGGTCTGAAAAGGGAACCTGAAACACATTAAGTAGTTTCCAATCTTTATATCAACGTGCAGCAGTTCATGATTAATGACCAGTTACAAAAAGGCCTTTCCTTTGCACTTGCAAAATGACAGCGAGTAAGAAGGCGTCCTGGCATCTGACTGCCACTGCAGTGGCAGGAATGCCTGCTTTCAAATGCAAGTTATAAATTCCTAAACAGTTAAGTCCTGGAAATACTCAGTGAACAAGAAAAAGAAGGAGGAAATGCAAGCAGGCACTGTGGCAGGGGATGGATGTAGATTGGGACTCGTGGAATGTGGAGTCCATGTGGATATTTAAAAACAAGAGGCTTACATTTGCTGTAAGGCAAACCTGTGCATAGAAATTGCTGTTTGCCAAATACAGAGAATATATCTTCAGCCTCTGCCTTGATTTTCTTTTAAATTAATGGAATACATTAAGAAAAAGGAAGTCTTAGGGGCAAAATACTGCATCTAGAATGCTCTTAAGATTTAAAGATATAGAAAAAAAACCCAAAACATAGCAAACAGCAACAAAAACTCTCAATTCATTTTGAAAAATTTATCAACCGTGGTATCTCTTTCCATGTAAATATGTTTACTCCTTCTGAGAGGGGTCCCGTGTCAGTGAAGGAACCATCCTCTTTGACAAACGGTCTATATTCTTGACAACAGTGTTATCAATGAATATAACTTCCTCAATCTTCTTTAAACACACATATATATATTTAGGCACTGTGTAGACAGTGCAATGAATGATTCTTATGCAAAGGGGTGCTGTTATACTGCTGTAAGTAGTGCCCCTTTTTACTCTGCAGCCCCAAATCCACTGATTTCACCGGAGGGACCTGGGCATGAAGTAGCAACCAATCCAAAGTACGTAACTGGTTTTTATTCATTGAACAAAATCCATCTAGGATGTTGGGCACAGACTAGAAAAATCTCCAAGTATTTCTGAAGGGGAAATGGAGACAATCTGAGCATTGTAAGGTCTGTTGGGCCAGAAAGAAGGTGCGACAGTGGAGCCGTGCAATAAGATCACTGCAGGAGGGAATTCTTGGGTTTCATGAGGTTCCACACTTTTTCTTCTACCGTGTCTTTGCATGATGTACAAGCTGCTACCCCCACTTCTGTGCACACAGGTGGGTGAAATAAGACCATCTAAAAGGCAGGTACAGGTTTTCTCTTCCTTCAACATTCTGTACACTAAGGCAACGAGTGTGACTTCTCCAGGAGACTGGTAAAACAGACTACAGCCATTAGTACAGCTTAAATAGACTCTAAGCAGGTTCAGAGTAAACAAAAAATACAGACTTGAAACCAAAGACAGAAACTAGGAGGAAAGTAGGATTTCAGGTGCCATCAGATATGCAGACAGGGAGGTCGGACACAATGCTCCAAAGGCAGCACAGCTCCTGCAGTACCTTAGCTCTGAGAGGAGGGTGACACATACACCAGCTGGATCACCTTCACTCTGGCTATAGCTGACAATATTTATAACAGTTTGCTTATTTCCTGCAGATCCACCTGGATTTTATCAGCTTATATATTCTCCCCTCAAAAAATTTGTTTTAATTTATCTGTTTTACTAATGCTGTGTTTTGCAGCAAGTGGCTTTGTTTTGATCTTGGGATTTCTTACAGTATTAACTTTTCGTGTTTCCTCAAATACAGATTCAGTTCTACAACTGAATAAACATGCAAGCAGTGGAGCTTGTGATCTGTTGATTTTATTGTCACAAACCTATTTTTAAAGAAAACAAGGAATCATGGAAATCATCTTTTCCCTTTGGAACCAGTTATTCTTCTGGCTCTGCTCAATCCAGCAAAGAAAGCTTTTTTATTTAACATGAATAAAGTACCTGAAAACAGCATGAGCTGCCCATGCTATATTTTTCACTGATGTGATTATAGAGGACATTTCCATCCCTTTCTTCTTTCCTTAGTTTTCTTTAGCAGTTCTGTTCAAGACTAGCACCAACTTTACTTCAGCAATACTTACTACATTAGGAAGTAAATGAGAGTCATCCCACTCAGTGGTAGAAAATCGATGTGAAATACCACCTGACACGTTTATAGCAGCATTTAATTAATCAATTTAATAACAGAATATTTAAACCATCATCAAAAAAAATCACAGGGCATAGCCAATTCAGTCTATAAATCAGACACTTTGCTCTTCTATTTTCATTCTTCAATTACATTCTGCAAACTAATCGGCAACACTTGATGGTAATATAGGATGTAGACAGACTATAACAGGTGGAGCAATCAGATCTTCACAAGAAAATTAATTTATACAGCCACTATTACTCTCTCGTACAGGCACATTCAGATTGGCACATACAGCCAAGCAAACAGCCTGCAGTATTGCTAATTGTGATTACAGCCAAATGTCATAAAAAACATTTCACAATATTTGAGGGAATGATAGCTGTGCTCCTTCTTTTATCATTTTGTTTTCTTTGACATCATTTTTGTAATCTTCAGATAGACTTTTGTTTGATTTTATTCTTGATTTGTGAACAAAGTAATTGTCTTGTATGCCAGTATTCATACCATTTATTTGAACTTCTTTAAAACCACTCTATTAGTTTCTGAATTGAACAGAAAGTATGTCAAAATGTCTAATGATGGCTCACATAAGACACAATGAGACACTTGAATGCAAAAAGTAATGATAAAATGTTTTTAAGAATATCCTATCAAGACTAAAATTCTCCCATCACGTATCTTCATTTCAAACAAATTAAATTCTTCCTCTCAGAAAAACAAACAATCTGTGAAACTCTGTTAGACATTAAGATTACCTTCCTGGGTGGGGTGTTGCCTTTCTGCAGCCCTCAGGTTCTTTTTCGCACTCGTAGCAGGCACTGAAGCTGCTGACTCTTGCCCATGGACTGGACCTCCTCCAGAAAACATCAAAGCCTGTCACTCCCTGGCCCCTAAACAGGGCTTAGGAGGGTTCAGGCAGCTCCCAAGGCAAACTGCAATTGAACCTCTTTCAAAGAGCTGTTAAAATCAGCACATGAAACATAGTACTACATACAAGGTATTCTGTGGCGTGCTTGCTGCTCCCAGGGACCTCCGCTTCTTAAAGAGCCGAAGTGTGAATGGAAGGATTTTCTGGATTACTTAAATTTTAGGAATGACCTCAAGAGCAAAGTGTTTAGTTAAAGCACCTTGCCTGCCTGCTGCAGGCTGGCTTCTCAGCACGAGGTGCTGCCAAACATCTGTTTAGCATGGAATCAGAAGGTTGGATGAGACCTCTGAGATCAGCGAGTCCAACCGTGCCTGTCTCCCTACTAAACCATGTCCCTAAGGAACTCACCTACCCGTTTCTTGAACACCTCCAGGGATGGTGACTCCACCTCCTCCCTGTGCAGCTGTGCCAATCCCTGACCACCCTTCCAGTGAAGAAATTCTTCCTAATGTCCATCTAAACCTCCCTTGGTGCAACTTGCGGCCATTCCCTCCTGTCCTATCGCTGTCACTTGTGAGAAGAGCCCAGCACCCACCCCATCACAACCTCCTTTCAGGCAGTTGCAGACAGTGATGAGGTCTCCCCTCAGCAAGAATGGTATCTCTGTATCCCAAATAAAAACTAGATTTCTCCTTTGCACAGCATTGCTATGGGGGAGGAAGGTTGCAGCAGAACCCTCAAGATCCTCAGAGAAAAGAACAGGTACAAGTTGTACGATTGCAGCTCAGATGAGAAGTCTAGAAGCTGCTTGTGGTACCTAACACCCACCATCCCTTGCGCTCCCGATGTCCCTTCTCAGCTCACCCACACTGCACATCTCCCATCTGCACAGGGACTCTCTGACAGCAGGCCTCGAGGGGACTTGCAGACACCTGGAGGGACAAAATTCTTCACATCCTGCGTTTGAATAGTGTCTGGTCCCCTGCATCACTAACACATGTTGTATCTTCAATTTGTCATCACTGTACAAGAAAGAAGGAAGCATTTACCTTGTAATCAGCTGACTGGAGACTAAACCACACCAGTCATCAGTTTTGTATATTTTATTTCAGCATACATTGAATCGTAAGACTTCCTATTACCCAGGCTCTCTGGGAATGCCTTTATTGGGGTTTATAATTCATTCTTTCTACCTGCCTTTAAGAAAAAGAAAATGGGGAGATATTCTAATATTCTACGTGTAGAAGGGGGAAAAAAGAAACAAACAGTGACCAGCACTCACACAGGAGCAGCAGGGAATGATTCTTAACAGAGTCAGGAAAAAACAGTTTCTTGCCATGTGTCTATCTGAGTTCTAGCAGAGTAGGGATGTGTCACCAGGAAAGTTGTGTAAAGGGTGGGTGCGTTTTCCACTCAACTCTGAAAACTGTGCTGGTAGATAGTGGTAACTCGCATTCAGCCATAAATCTGTTATTGCGGTAGCTCAGCAAGATGCTCTGTCTTCCTCTCTCATGAGCCTCCTATTTTGGCTGTTGTTACTGACATTTCCAAAGCAGTCAGAGCTACAGACAGAGTCTGGCTGGTAGTCAGCTCCAGTTCCAAGAAATACCTGCACTGCTGAGCACTGTCTCCCACAGGGCACTTCCAGCAGGGCCTTCTCAGCATCAAATGTTGCTCTTCCATCATTTGGCTGTTAATAGTTCATTGTCCTCCAAAGCATAATGCAAAGCCCCTGTGTCGGCTGCCAGGGAAAAAATATGTCAGAATTCCCTGGTAATACCATCCAGATCATATCCATCCTCGTGGCTATGTTATAATACATGCAGGTTATTTCTTAAGAAGTAATCAGTTTTTATAAAGTCAATTGTTGGAGCACCTATGGCAGAGAATTGAGGCTGCTTTTTTTCATTTTATGAGTGTGCAAATGCAAAGAAATATCTTTACAACCTGAATTTACAGCAGCTGCAATAAAGGTCTTTTGTTTTCACTTTCAACTAAGCTCAAAAGGGGATGCAGCACAGCCAAGCTAACTTACTAAAATAAATTTTGTACTTAATTAATAGCAAACAGAATGGCTGCAAGTGATAAATCATCCAGAGCCAGGAATGCAGAGTGAAGTCTGACATGGCGTCTCTGTTTCACACCATTAACTTTTTGTCACAGCTTTGGGGGTTAGAGACAGAGCATCAGTCTTAGCTTTAAAATAGGAAATATGTGTCATCCTTCACATTGTTTCAGTTTAGTCTTTATATTTAATTGTAGATTACCCTTCTTATGCAGAGAGCTTATTACAGTTTTCATTTTCTCTTGTTTACATTTTCATATCAATTTTTTCCCTACCAATCTGCAATTTAGAGACTGCTCAATGACACTAATGTTAATGGCATATATTACGCTTCTGTTCCACAACAGTGCATGTTTTTTAAAAACGTGAAGTGCCCATTTTGCAGATGCTCTGACAGGCTCATACTCTTATCCCTGCCTCCATGCTGCAGTTATACAGAACCTTGACTTACCCAAACAGGACCAAAAATACCTCAATCCATTCCATCCAAGGTTTTCTCTCACAATCTCACCACTGAGACAGAGTGGTTATCCACAGTCCTGTCAATGCAAAGAAACAGCATCCTTATCGCTAAACAAACGTGGAAAAGCATGTGTTGGCAAGAGCGTGCTTCAGTTTCTCTGTGCAGTGTCAAGATGTCATTGGAGATCGCAGAGGGGCTCATGAAGGGGACAAGATCCAGGCAGAACGTGTGTCTTCATAGCTTAACATTCAAGCAAGGCCAGGGCGAGTTGGCTGCAGTGTTTTCAAGAATAAGGAGGTTCAGGTCTTCCCTACTCAGCCTGAGTGGAGTACTTTTGCGAAATAAGCCTGTGAAAACACGCAGCTGGCAGTCCCACTGTGCTTTATACACCAGAGTGAGGGCTTTTGTCAGGCACTCACAAAGCTTTCTGAGAATTTTTGGAAGTCATTTCAGAAAAAAATCTTCATTTCTTGAGATTTTTTTTAAACCTCCGTATGAGGCCAATACAAAGGGTCTACACGGTGCTCGCTGCAGACAATAACAAGGACAAACGTTGCTCTGTCATGCTGGCAATAATGGGAGAACTGTTGCTGTTCTTACTGCTGGGCAGCAAGACTGGGTCTGCTCACACTGAGAAAGTATTCAGAACCTGTTCCAAGGAAAACTGATGTTCACCTTTACTGCTCTTTTCCTTGAAAAGTAACTTCTTGCTTTCTCCAGCAAGAGTGATCCTAACTATTGGTCAAGCTGTTTGTTCCTTCAGAGAAACCTGAGCTTCCACACAAGTTTGTGTAAAAGGGAGATGCTAGTCCTGCTGCGAGGAGGAACGTACCAATATTTTCATAAAACTGTTTTTTAAACTCTTAAACATTGGAATATTTTGTATTTCAAAAAACTAAAATAAAAAGTCCATTCCTCTGCCCATGACTCCCTCGATGCCTTTCTTTTTAGTCTTACCATTTCAAAACAGACTACAGAGACTGCTCCCCTTCTCTCCTGATGCTCATCAGAATAAGTGGGTCCACAAGAGACATATTCATCCCTTGACACAGGAGATAGGATTCAGTTTTCCTAATGCGGAATCTTGGAAACAGTTTGCTTTATGTCATTTGTGCACATCACTAGTAACACAGGGCACACAGGCTAAAAGGAGCTACCTGCTCTCTCAGAAATATGATTTTTATTTTCTCCTCCTGTGAGAAAAACTGAGGGACTGTCAGTGACTCAGACTGTGGTGTATAACACTGGGGAAAGGGATGCAGCAGGCAGGGATGTAACAAATGTTCTCCAGATACTTCATTTCACCTCTCATGAACGAACATAGAAGATCCCAGCTGTGCAAGCACTGACCAGGTCAAGCAGGAGAAATGCTATTCACAGGTTTACCGGTTTCAGTTGCAGATTTTTCAAGATGCTGCTTAAACTATGAAGAGCTGCCCACGTATGTTCACAGCGGGTCTGACTCCGTTTCTGTGTTCCTAGCTATGTGCAGCTGCCGAGAACTGAAGTACTGATTTTGCGGTAACTTTGCAGTAAACTACTCCATTTCATCCCGGCTGTTTCTCCCTTTTATATATTTTTTAATTAGTTTTGAGCTTGATGAAGCCCATTAGAGGCAATAATTAAGATAGTCTGAGTTTACGGTTACTCCAGATACAGGTATTTGGCAGAATTTTAGTTCTATTGAAATACAATTCAATTGCTCACACTACTACAGGTGAAAAAAATGTTTACTGCCCATATTTTTTCAGCCTTTTCTTTCTTGTAGAACTAGCAAAGGCAAAGATAGGAAAGTGATATAGTCTTGTCCACCCACTGCAGCAAGATATAAACACTTGATTGCGTCCTACCGACAGGGCTATTTTAGGCTTTAATTATAGGAGTTGTCCTTGCTCATTAGCCACATACTCCTGAAGTGCAACAAAAGTAAGTGATTCATTGCTGACACGTGGCATTTCATAAGCAGTCATTAATTAGCAAAGTAGCACTTGGATATAAATTGGTGAAGAGCATCAGTAAATGGAACTTTAATCAGGATGTCCCTTAGCCCTCCTCTTCTTCTGCACCTCCGTGGCATTCAGAGGCTGAGCTGCCGTGGAAATGCAGCACTTCCTCATAGCAGCATCGCTAGCGGTGTAAACCACCACTGCTCCAGTTGCCTAATTTAGCCTAATTTAGCCTGTTGGGGTGGGGTGAGCCCACTCAACGTCTGACACCCTGCAAAAGGCCTTTGGAACAGTGAAGTCTGTGGGCAGGGGAGGGGGGCGCAGCAGGTTACCCTGCTGCACGCAGCCCTTCGCTCCTTTGAAATCCATCTGAGGGCTGGCAAGTGTTCTCATTCCACAGCATTTGGTGTATTTGCAATTTTCACATAAAGTACACTGAGTTCAACAAGTGCAAACAAGTTGAAGCATTCCTAATCTACCTCTCTGGGTTCTTTACTAGGCACATAACAGAGCTTTTAAAAAGAAAAAAGGTCAAAGAATAAAAGCAAGAGCACGAGAAGAGGGCTTTCCATGCCATGGCATGTAACCTTTTTTGCTAATACAAATGCATTTCAGTTTGATAAATTTCCCTGCCACAAGAATCAATGGAATTAATGATTTGTCAATTCTGCCACAAGGCTAGGACAAATCTGTATCTTATTTTCCAGTCCCAAGAATTAGAAAAATCAAACTTTTACAACAACAAAGCGTTGTAGTCCCCTCCTGGTTGGTAAGCGAAGCATTTATCCACATCACAGATCACAAAACTGGAGAATGGCATTTACTTGAAAGCAGTACCCTTTAAAAGTACATTTTCAGAGCACACTGGAAATTCTTGTGTGGATTTCTGCGTATTGCTGTACTGCAAGCACCCTTCTTAGGAATTATGTTTACAAGAAATAGGTGAATCTTGTGCTGGTTTCAGCATAGGCTGATTAAGTATTCAGGATATATTTGCAGATATCTATGGCTGCTGGCTATTAAACCAGAAGAGTATAAAAATCAAATTCTCTTTTGAAAGTTACTGTTATTTTTCTCAGCTGGAACATCAATTTAACATTTACGGGGAACTGCTTTCTTTTTAAAGTGATGCAGTGAAGAGAAATTTCTACTGGTAGGTGACTGAGAGCAATTTTTCCATCCTGTCCCGGTGTGCTAAGTTCTATCACAGATAAAGAGTTATTAGACAACAGATCCAGGCGACCACCTTCCTGGAATGGTCCTACAGTCTCTGTAGGAACATATCTGAAATACTCAACCAACTTTACTCGCGAAGGTAATTTACAGACAACTTATTGCATGGAAAAGCTCAGGGAGATTTTTGAAAGCCGTTATAAGGAGCAGCCATTCCTTTAGAAGAAACTACATGTTCCACTAAACCAGCAAAACCAGGAGCGAGCTCCTCATTTAAATAGGGTCTTTTCATGATTCCTGCCCTGAGCCCACCTGTACACACTACAATATTATTCTGCACTCGTAGGGGAGAGCAGAAATTATTTAGAGATGCCACAGCGTACTAAGTCTGTGGGGTAAGAAAACTTGTGTTTGTTATTTGAGAACTCACGTTTGTAATGTTAGGGCTGTAAATGCAAGAGGAAGGCTGTGAAGCGGGGATACTTAAAAAGGAGATATGCAATGAACGGTGGCTCACGGGTGATAATAAGGCCACCCCTGGGTGCAGTTCAGAGGAGGATGTCGAGTTCAGGAAAGGTCAGAGGTGGTGAGGTCCAGCTCCATTAGCTGGATCAATTCAGCCCCATGGCAACGTTTAGCATTTGCCATGAGATGTGGTCCAGCCTAGAGGGCTCAGGGAAACAATAAGCACACACAAAACCCTTCACCCTCAGCCAGCTGGTTGAATTCTTGTTCCAAATATTGCCATTAGTTGATCCAAGCCCTTCATTTGCCTTCTGAGCTACAGCGAGGGTGATTTGAACTCAGCTTCACAGACAGATGCACTGTCATGCCTGCACACCCTGAATAGCAATTGTAAAACCGAGGCCAATAATTTAATAAACACAAAGACATTTCACCTTTTATGGTGGATAATGAAGAACAAAGGTGAAGTTTATACAGGCAGGCATGGATTCAAATTGAGCTTCCTTGTGCTGCTACTTCCCTTTCCTAAATTGCATTGCAGAACAGTTCTTATTTTATGGATCAAGAAAACAAACAGGCCGTCATTGCTGACTCTCTGCTATCCCCTACAAAAGCTAAAGCTAGGTAGGAAATACTGCAAGATTTTTATTTAAAACAAACTGGCTGGAAAGTGAAATTTAATTACTACACATGCTGCAATGATTCATCAAATGGTTGTTATTTATTTCAACTCAAGAAAAGAAATCTTCGCTTTCTCGTGCTTTGTCAACTTTTAAAACTAAATAACATTCAAGGAAAATATACATTTTATGATCAATCCTGTGAAAACCTGAGGAGTGGTGTCATTGAATTCCACATTAAACGAAAAGTGTACTGCCCTTTGATATAGCCTGAGACACATTTAAGACATCAATAGCAGAAGACACCATTACTCTCATCACTAAAATGGACCAGGAGCACGATCAGGTCATTAATTATTTAGATAAAGTAATAAACAATATAGAATTTAGTAGACATCAGAATAGATAATTTCTAAATTTGCACTAAAATTTAACTAACATCTAAGTATTTTCTGAGAAGGACACAGAGCAGCCTTTGAAAATCACTACACACTGAGCAAATTTTTGTGCACATATATTAAAGTCTGTTTATGAATCCATAATTTCAAATCATCCTTAAGAATGGCACTAAGAATATTTATACCATTCAGACAAACAAATCAATTTGAGACCTTTTAGCGGTAACAACTGACTTACTTGCTTCTAGTTTGTATGGGCTTCTAATCCATGCTGCCAAATTATATTTGTGTTCTGGTTTATGTTTATGTATTTCACTGCCCTAAGAACCGGAAGACATTTTGTAAAATAAAGACCAGAGAAACTGAGCACCTCAGCCTGTAATTGAGACTAAGCATATATCACAGTTCAAAACATATTCTTCTATGAGTATGTAAAAGCGTTGCCTTAAGGTCATGCAGATCTCTATCTGAGACTCGGAAGAGATACCGTGTGGGAGCCAAGTCCCACACCTGTTTTCTGCAGAATTGCTTCACCTGCTTTTGAGGCACTGGACTGTAAGTCTGCTTCAATGCTCTTATGATGCTGGGAAATTCACAAATAGTTTCCATAAGCACATTGGATTATCTTGCCATAAACCAGTCTTCAAGAACACAAGCGCTAAGCCACAAACACTCTCATATTCTGCCCTGGTTGGCTGGTACACTGGTCTGACAAAGACATGGCAGGACAGTCTTGCATTTAATGATCTACCAGAGAAATTCAGTGCAGATCCTGTTCCTATTGAAAATATCTCATGTGACCTTAGGGAACTCATTTACTCCATCTGAGCTTCAGTTTTCTGTTCGTGAGACTGAAGAGAACATCCCACACTGACATCTGGAGACTACAGTCACTTAAGTGCTGCGTATGTCATGAATATAAACAGGAAACAGGGAATGGGTAGATTTCACTATGAGTTTGTATGTGGTTTCAGTTAGCAGTGAATTGTCCATTGCTCTAAAAAACATGATACATGTCCATAAAATATATTATAAGTGTGAGTTTTAGGTAAAGTAGGATATGCAGAAATTATCAGCTTGATTTTTTTTCCTTCTTTATGGTACAATTATGAATTTAAGATGCAATGCATGTGTGTCTAATCAAATACCATAAGTTTTCCATCTTTGCATTACAGCATCATTTTTCTTTCTTGACAACACAGTTTGACAGTACTGCTGCATTAAAAGTGAATATGCTGGGATGGTCATCAGTGTGATGGCACAGCTGAAATGCAGCAGCACATTGTTAACGTTTGGAGGTGCCTCTAGCAAGAGTCCTGAATGCTGCCTCAATATAGGATTTCTTTGCACTTTAAGGTTTGTGTTTTTGTCAAGAAATGTGTTTGGGCAGACGTAACTCTCAGATAGAACTGTGTGCACTGCTTGTCTGTCTGCAGCAGTCAGATCACAGAGCAGGTTACAGGTGACCTAGCTCTCTCTGCAGCCCTACTGAAGGCATGAGCACACTGGGCGACTGCTGCTTGGAAGAAGAAATGACGTGAAAAAGCTGCCCATATCTAAACATGACACCAATCTAAATACCTAAGCCATTGTGGCCACCCTCCTGAAGTTAGATGATGAAGAATACAAATTTGTCTGCAAGAGCCACACTTTGATTTCTAGACAAAATGACATTGAAAGACTTCATAAAATAGAACTTTGAAAGGTAACTCACACATCTTTGCTGAAAAATTGGGCCAGACTCCTTGTACTCCTCGATGTCATGTCTCCTCCCATCCCGCAGAGGATGAAATGATGTATTAGCTCTGCGCTCGCTGTGTTGCCGATATGGCGAACGCTGCAGTTACTCAGCCCAAGCTCAAGCCAGAAGTCACAGCAGGCAGGGGAGACTGAAAAATGTGAAACAGGATGAAATTACAACATGGGCAAAAAATTGTGTCAGTAGCTCTGCCTCTGAAATGTTCTGTGCCCCTACATCAGAGATAAGGATGGTGAATTTCAAAGGGAAAAGCATGGATACTATGAAATCAAATCAGAGTAAACCCCGAAGAAAGGAAATATGAGACCAGTGCTGATACATTATAGATATACCTATTTTATTTCTCAGATGGAAAGCTGTATTCCCTGAATGTATAAAGTATTTTTAACTCTCTTGCAGACGACTGATTTGGATGATACAGAGATCTCAGGGGTATATGTATTGTTTCTCTTCTTTATTTTTGATGTTTATATCCTTATTTTCATCTGTGATATAGGAACTAATGTTCTGAGAAGCCAGAGTTGCCACTAAGGGTCTATATATTTACTGGCCATATCCTAAGATACTAGCATATATTTCCCCGGTCTCATATTTAAGAGTGATTGAGTATGTGTTGTTATTCATTGGTCCATTTTGGTTTTTTCTTGTTTGCCTATTTTTATGACATTGTTTTGTTAAAAGGAAAAAAAAAAAAAAATGATACCACACTCTTCCAGCAGTAAATCATCCGTTACCATTTACATATACATAGTATAGCTGCAGATATGTCTTCCTTTCCCTTCTGGGTTTCAGACTTTATCTTCATATAACATCTGTACATTCTGAATTCAAGATACAATATGACCTTTATTTTCTTAGTCTGCTGTGACCTCTGGGATAGAACCAATAGCCTTTTTTTTCATGAAAGCAAATTCAGATGTTAATTGAGCTGGATACACCAATTGGCTGACTCACACAAGTGAAGTGAAAACACACAGCTCTCAGTCTGGCTCATTTTATGAGTTTATAAAGGAAAAAAATCTGAAAAAAAAATTATACATCATTTACTATTAAAACGAGAAATGCACTTAAGCAAATGATTACAATTAACAGATTGGATCCCAGGTTTAGGAGATGTTCAGATCCAGATCCACCACACATCACAGTCTATCTGGAAGCTCTCACCACTGGCCTACAAAAAACCTGACAGATGCTCATCAGAATCATTACAAAATTTTCTGGCTAATTCCTAACAATTTCAAAACAGATGCTAAAGTTCCTGCTTTAACTTGCTCCGAATTCAACAACTGAGGACAAAATAAAACTGGATGAGGTTGGTATTTTGAAGTATAAATCATAAAATAGTATGTCAAAGTGCCATTTTCCCAATGATAAGAGAGTAAAAAAATAGCAGATAAATGGGCTGTGTGGGAAGATACAACACATCATAGCCAGCTCTCCATACACGTTAAAAATTAAGGACATCAAATTTAAAGGAGAGACAGAAAATACATCTTAGAGGACTTTAATGGCACAGTCCAGAGAACATTTCATTAGCAGTTTTGAATTATCCACTGCTTGTTTACCAAAGTTTGACTAAAAAAAAACCCAAAATAATTTACAAAACCATTACTAAAACATTTAAACTCCTGAAAACGGCTTTTCCGGGGTACCTTTTTTTTTTTTGTTCTTAGACCATAAATACGTCAATACAATTTCATTAAAGGCATAATGAAAGACATTATCAGCAGTGGTGGGAAATGAGTTCATTTCATAATTTGCAAAACAAGAACTGTCAGTATTCCTCTAGCTTTTCCTAATACCATTTCAGGCTTTAAACTACTTCCGCAGGGGAAAAGGCAGATAAAATGAATAAACGGCTTCCCCTAAGCAAAGTGAGAAATCTATTGAATGGCTCCATGACCATGTGCTTTCTAGGAACAAGCGTTTGGCACAGTGGAAGGTGCCGACCTATTCTGAACTAAATCAGATAGAACTCAGACCAAAAAAAAAAAAAAAAGGGTCTCAGTTTCTGCCTCCTCCTTCGGTGCCGCCCTTCAAGGGGGAAGCACAGCAGCACACTGCGGAGATACAAAAAGCTCCCAGGTAGGGTCCCTGCATCAGCAGAGGAAAGGGCGTTTGCCGAGGGACAGCACACTCGAAAGGCAGGTGTGTGCCAGCAGAGCAGCTTCCCAGGGGGGAGAGATGCTCCCCACTGCAGAGGCAGAGCCTCTGGAGCTGGGCTACCAGCACTGGGTGCTGGCAAGGCTCCCTTGGAACTTGCCTGGTTTCTCTTACTCTTTCTCCGAGGACCTGCTGCCAGCCACTAGCAGAGACAGGATATTTGGCACTCTTCATTTCTTACAACAGCACAGCTCAGTAAGGCAGACTGTATTTCTTCCGCTTCCGAATCCAGAAACCACAGGGCGCAGCAAAAGCAGTGCAGAATCGCTAGACAACATATTCAAAACCATCTTTATTGAATCTACTGCATTTCAGGTGTTTTTTGATCAAAATGCTCTTTAATACTTGACAAACTATCTCCTTTTCTAAATGTACTCCTTCTCCCCACTTCTGCTACATCCCAAGGGAGACCAGTCTAGGATATTAAACCACATGGACTGAAGCTACAGTATGGATATTTTACTACCAACAGAAGGAAATGAGAAGAAAAGAGAAGAACACGTATTAATTTGCAATTCCCTTAGGAGAAATAGCCCAGTCCCAGCCTACCCCATATATACTATTACTTGGGTTGTCTTCATTAAAGAATATTCTCAGTGCAAACAAGGAAGCCTGTATCTGCTCAACATTGGAAAAACCCATTTTGGCTTTGGTTTTTGAATTCTCCATCAGAAGCCTGCTTCTAACCTAAGAAAAATAAGTAAGAAAACAGCAAATAAAACATCTTTCTGCCATCCTTTACACTACACATTTTAATCTTTCAATCACCAAATTTTTGAAACACGCCACATCATTAAACACGACAAAAAAGGCAAAACAAAAATATTTTATCTCTAGAGATACACAGCTCACGCACAGGCTTACGGAAAGAAATGTTTTTACAGCATTTCCTGAAAAATCCACATAATTAGATAGCCTCTGCAGCAGCGCCGCTTCTTTCCCTGCTGGGGCTTAACAAACATCTTCCAGCAAGGAATTACTTAGTGCCTTGCAGTGGGACTTGCAATAGTCTGTGTCGTTATGACTGAGATTGGACACGGCACTCGCGTTGACACATCTTGGGTCTGACCTCTGACAGACCACAGGCAGGCAATTTTTGTGTTTTAATTCATCCATGGAAAGTGCAGTTTGGGATGGTTCAGGGTTTTCTTTGGAAGTTTTCTATTACTACCTACCTACTATTGCCTCAGTGATGGTCAGATCATTAAAGAATTGACTGTTCTTTCTCCATTGCCTATTTTTGAGTGCTTTTCTGGTCATATGCAGACTGGATATTAAATGAAATGGCAAAGTCTATCTAAAGTGCCAGCAAAGAAGGAACATGAGCACTTAGATTGTGGGAAATCTTGAGAGGGCCTTCAGAATTGTTTAAACATGCTGTCAAAACAAAGATTTGTCAAAAAATACCATACTCTTTAGCCCAAAACACGTCGATCAATGCATCTCAAGCTTTTACTCAATCCAAGAGAGCCCTCTGAGATCAGTTGGCCTGACTGCTGGCACACCTGCCCCGGGCTGGAGATGCTGGAAGCTGTGTGGTCCCTCAGCTGGAGCCAGTCTGCTGGTAGATCCCCCCAGAGTCCCATTTGGTGGCAGGCGCCAGCAGCTGTTCAGGGAAATTGGCATCGCTGCTCATTCTTGCTGGAGGTGGCAGTAAAAGTGACAAGAACATCAGTCTCACTGAACTGAAATGCCCTGTCCTGGGAGTTTGTCGCTTGGCACAAATTTCAAAATCAGAAAAATGCTTCTACCCCATATAATACTGAGATCAAACTCAAACAGGGATGGAAGGGGAGGTTATTTTTATATTATGGAAGCTTTTCTTTTAGTCTAGCTCTTCTTAAGGGCGACAAATAACTCCACCATACCTGTGATTCAACACACCCTTTGCCTGGCCCTAAAACTGCCACACCATCTTTCAGTTCCACCTTGCTCCCCTCCTCCAAAGACCCAAGAGTTGTAAAATCAATCTTAACTCTTCGGATTTAGTCTGGACACAATGCCTTTGAAATAAACAAGCCTTCCAATAACGTGTTTCAAACACTTCCGATTGAACGCTGCAATGAGTAAAAATGGCTGGGAGGCCTGACAGAGATCTATTTGGGGAATTTCTCCTGCAAAGGAAATAAATACAAGGTCTTTAGATACTTTTGCACTGCATAATCAGTTTGTACTGTTAGCATCCCCAGACAACGGTACGTGTATAGAGGGTGCTGCAGTTGGGATCATTACTCCTCAATGGCAACAGCTACAGTAGAGCCTTTCTGACACCCGTTTCCTGCAAGACACCCAGAGGAAAGAACAGCAGTAGATTATAAAACTGCTCTGAGTGTAAAGTTACTTTCCTCTCCCTAGAGTCTGACCTCCAGAAGCAAAAGCTCCCTCCCCAGGCCCTGAAGGCACAGTTAATGTACTTCAAGTCTCTGTTCTGCCAGTGAGAGTGCTCTTCTGGAAATAGGAACCTGGATCTTATTCCAACTCTAAGGACCACATAGAGATTTTACATTAAACAATCAGTGGTTAAAACACAGAAACAGCTGATGGGCAGAATGACAAGGTGGTGCCCACAATGAATCCCCAGCAGTCCTCTCTCTCCCACACACATTTCCCTCCTGCTCTGCAGAGTAACAAGGATTCCTTCTCATTTCAGCACCAGTTTTAAGCCTCCTCCTCTCTGGGAAGGTTTCTCCTGCTATCGTATTCCCTTGTGCTGGGCTCCTCTGGGGTACTGTCATGTACACGTGCATCCTACGCCTGTAGGAAAAGTATCCGTATGCTGTAGCTCAGCCTGAGATTTCAAAGCAGAAGCTCTTTCTGCATCAGAGCCACAAAATATTCCAGATCTGTGATGTCACTTACCCACATTTGAAAACTACTCCCACTTCATGGCATTTGAGCCACTTCCATCTTGAATAACAGAGACTTCTCACCTTCCACATCAATGCATGTAATTCTTTAGTGTTCTGGTGTCAGGAAGAACATTGTTAAAACTGTTATGAAACACATCAGCCAAACATATGCCCATTACGTAAACTTATATGAATGCAGGGGAACTAAAAGCCATGCCATTATGTTAATACTATCGAAAACACATCTATGTGTATAGACATGTGTCTCCAAGTTGCTATATTGATGCAGTAAGTGTATGTGTGAAATCCAGCCCGCTGCTGTCAATAGCAAAACTCCCTATACATCCAAAATAATACAGAAATCCATCTTATATATACTAAACAGATTTACAGGTATTTCAGCTGAGATTTTGAAGACCAGGAGGATCTGGCATCCAAATCCTATATGCAACTTCAAAAGTCTTTGCTTTGCAAATTTGTGTCTGTGGAGTCAACCGCATTAATTGGTTGTCATATGCAGCTGCAGGTTGCTGTCAAATTATTGCTTAATAGCTGCAAATAATTGCACGTGCACATTTTCGTGAACTTTATTTATGAACATGTTTTCCCAAGAAGCACACCTGTGGGTGCAAATGTACACATCCCACCCTGACAATTCAGTCTTTATCTTGTACCTGTTTAGTGCCTCAATAAAACCCCAAATAAACAAGCAAGAATTAAAAATCTTTTCCCCTGACTTCCCCTGGAGCAATATCCAAAACATACTGTTGTTTTTATTCCTGATGAAATCTTGAAATAAAATAAGCAAACCCCTCAGATGAACTCCCCAGGCCTGAGTGGATTTAGTTTAATTTGCCACAATCCTTTGTGGAGCTGCTGTTCCAGGGAAAGCAGCAGGTCTTGATCTTGGGCTCTAACAGATGGCCTCAACAATATGACATTAATAGCATCTGACGTGTTGTTTCAATGATCACTCTAACTCTCGGAGAAGTAGGCAAGCGTTACATACCGTGTGCTGCTTCAGATTGTTATTTTTGGCATGCTTCTGCTGGCATATGTTATGATGAACCATTCACAACATCTTACATTTCCATCATAAAATAAAGGGAAAATAAGAGAGTAGGTCCATAAGCCTATCATTTAACCCTGTTCCCAAGGTAACATTGCCTTTACGTGTGGGTCAGCTCCACAGAAACCAAAACCCAAACCGCATTTTGAAGGATTAGCTGTATTGTAGGAAGTGGAGTCCTGGGGACAGTAGAGAGACAAGTTGATGGAAATATTTATGGCCTGGCTGCGAGTGTTTCACAGTGACACATAATCAGAGTTTCCTACCATATGAATTAAATGGTGGCAATCTACAATCCTAACAGCACCTTGTGATTAAGGGAGCTGTGAGAAGGGGAATCCAAAGAGACAGAGCGCCACCCCGTTGAGGTGGAGTTTTCCTGCTAATTGCAGGGCTAATGAACACATCTCCTTTTAAGCCCAGAGGATTTTCTTCAGGAACTTGTTAAACCTGGCAATGAGTAAAATCACAAAATAGGATTTTGGGCAGTGAAATGCTTTCAACTGCAAGCAGGAATACCTAGCTAAAGCAGAAACACCAATGATTTTCACTGAGTGCAAGTCATTGAAGGGTCTTAGCATCATAAACTACTCTTGATTGCTTTTTTCACAAACGAGCTGTTGCCAAATAGAGGACAGACGGCAACAGGGAAACCCATCTCAGCTGCTTCCCTCCTCAATTTGCAGTTACATCCCCTACCATTTTTCCCCTTAAAAGCTTATCTAGCTCCTCATAAAATTATTTATTGTTATTTCTATGTGGGTTGTTTATTCAGTCAATGAAGGACAGGCTCCGGCAGCCCTCCCTCCCCTATCCCTCCAGGCCCTTACCTCTCCTTGACTTCAGCCGGTGCTGCCTTTTCCCCTGCCTCGACTCAGCCTTGATCAGCTCCTGCAGCCCAATGTCCCCTTGACAGTCCTGTGCATTTTCAACCACCTCTTCTCCAAAGACGCAGGGACTCCTTTTTCAGTGCATCTGAAGGGGCTCTTAAGTGGAGAAGTGTGAAAAAGCTACATCACAGAGAGAGAGATGAAAAAAAATCATGGGGTTAGTTAGGTTTAAAAGAAGAAAGCAAAATGTTTTGCAGCATCAGTTTGAGTTTTCTTCTATGTGAAGAGGAACATTACATGCATTGTTACAGGTACCAGAGCTTGAGCACACAAAGCTACAATATTCATAACCAGAAGCATTAGAGAAGAGACATTCTAGGAGTCATAGCCCCCAAAGGTGGCCACTTCTCTCTCATTCTGGCTATAGACCATGAGAGGAGCTTAGAAAAAATGGAAACTAAAAATGGAGAGCCCCATCCAAGGGACACGTGGAAGAGCATCTGACTGCAGTGTATTAAAAGCTCACTGGAAAAAGGCAGAGGAAAAAGCAGAGCTCTTCTGCAAAAGCACCTGCGCAGGGGAGGAGCTACAGTAATGGAGACAAGGTCAAACGCAAACTGGTGTTCTTTGGATATGGGGCAGACAGAAGATTTGAGCTTCCATGGAACTACTGGGATGTCAGTGCCAATGCTGACATCTCCAGCTAAGCGCACTCCAGATATTTACACATACTCACTTGCACTGGTCTCCATGAGGGCTCACATTACTAGAGCAGAAAGAGTGGGACAAGGCAGGACAAGAGGCAACCAGCCTGTTTTACAGGAGGGACAATCTCAGCTGGCTCTGAGGAAAGATTTCCTTCTTTGTCAGCAGCGCAACACACGAAGGGGCTCCCCTCAGGGGAGGTTGTGATGGGTGACCCAGCTGAAGCTCCAGCTCCCATTTGCTCTGCAGTCACCTCTCACGAGACCCCACCTGGAGTACAGTGGTTCTAGAATCTCCAACATAAGGAGGATATGGAACTGTTGAAATGGGTCCAGAGAAGGGCTATGAAGATGATGCCAGGGCTGGAGCACCTCTGCTATGAGGACAGGCTGAGAGAGTTGAGGCTGGTCAGCCCAGAGAAGAGAAGGCTCCAGGGAGACCTCATACTGGCCTCCCAGTACCTGAAGAGGCTACAGAAAAGCTAAGGAAGGACATGATCAAATGGCTGAAGCATCTCTGCTATGAGGGCAGGCTGAGAGAACTGGGGTTGTTCAGCCTGGAAAAGGCTGGAAAGTTGAGGAGGGACTTCTTACAAGGACAAGTAGTGATAGAATGAGGGGGGATGGCTTTAAATTTGAAGGGGGAAGATTCAGATTAGACATTAGGAAGAAATTTTTCACCATGGGGGTGATGAAAGACTGGCACAGGTTGCCCAGAGAAGGTGTGGGTGCCCCCTCTCTGGAAGAGTTCAAGGCCAGGTTGGATGGGGTCTTGAGCAGCCTGGGGTGGTGGGAGATGTCCCTGCCCATGGCAGAGGGTGGAATTGGATGGGCTTTAAGGTCCTTTCCAACCTAAACTATTCTATGATTACTCACATGCAAAGGACAGATGATGCCTTCTTTTCTGTATCATTGCTTTACTTTCCTGTGCTTTTCCTTCCCCGCATGCCCCTTCCAAACCTTTAGATAAAACGCTCAGCAATAAAGCAAACAGCACCGACACAGAGTGAAACCAAGGAGTGTGAAGCTGGCACTTTACTGAGATGAATGGGGTGGAAAGGCTCATGCTTTTCTGTTAAGGCTATCTGCAGACTCAGACAGCATTACATTAATTAGACTGTGGGAAGAAGCTCTTCTTGGCAAACAAAATGTCCTGTTAACTCATCAAATAGTTGAGTCTTGGACACAAGGAAGTTATTTTACATGCAGTGACAGAGAAAATTTTTTAATTTGTCCTAAAGAAAACAAAATTTTCCAGACAGCTCCAATTCATGCTCTTGTCTTTACAGTTCAGTACTCACTTAAGAGCCGCCCTAGTCTGAGCATTACCTTTGCAGAAAATAGAACAGATTCCACATTTACAATTTTTCCGGAGACCCTCAGATCAACTCACCTTGTTAGAAGTAAAAAAGAACATAATTTCTTTTTCTCAGACTACTTGTTCTCCAAATTCAGCCTGGAACCTAAAATGCAGAAAAAAAAAAAGGCTATTGTAGCTTTGGTTTTCTGCTGTCTCAGGAATCATCATTAATAAAGATAGAAAACCTAGTCAGTAGTTTTAACCATCTTAGGCATTGCTGTGTTGTCCCCAGGGTACGCAGGAAGACGGCAGCCAGCATGTAGGTCCTTTCTTTATGGTTCCAAGGGCGCACGTGTAGCCCCGCTGGTGCTGTGCCTGCCTGCTGCCACTCAGCTGTTGGCACATGTGCCTGGTGCAGGTAGTGCCCTGGAGCTTGCACTACCAACAACTACTCTCTTTTTCCCTGATCTGGAAAATAAAGGGTTACCCCTTCCTCTTTCTTTCCTGTGCGGTCACAAGGTGGGGGTCACACAGCTGCTGAACTGCCAGTATCTCCCTGAAACAACATACAGAACTCAGTTTGTGGGTCTTTTCAATCAGAGTAAGATAGTTTGCATGCTAATTCAAATTCCCACTCTACCTCTGGGAGGAATACTGACTCCAAGCTAAAGGAAAAGTAAAACCCAAGTAACTATGTCCAAATACCAGGTTTCATCTTGCCCCCCCTCCCACTCCTGATGCACAGAACCAGGGCTCTCGGCAGAGAGGGACCTTGCATCAGCACCTGGGATGTCCAGCCTAGGTAAGACATGCTGGCTTCTTTCCTTTCAGGCAGAAGACCTCTTATGTCTTTGGTCAGTTCTGCTTCCAGCTGGCTACTGTATTTCAGAGGAGGAAGAAAGGGAATTTCCCTGCCTGACTTTTAAAAGGGAAAGATCACATGCTCCTAATTTTGTGAAATTGGTCCTCCTGGTTCCAATCAACTTGCTCATGACTTTCAGGAGACTTCCTCAGGGAAGTGCCTGATTGGTAATTACAGTTGGACTTTGGCACCTGGAAATATCAGAGCCCAGCCTTACAGCACTTGAGGAATTCAAATACCTCTGGGGTGTGAGAAAGGAGCTGGCATTTTCCATGCTTTTTGACTTAGGTGTCTACCCTTTGCTTAAATTACACTTTCACACCCTCTATTTTGGCACTAATGGCTAAATTCAGGAAAACACCTGTTGAAGACACAGATATTCTACTACCATCTGGCCATCACATTAATTAACTCCTACATTAACAGAAAATTGACAACCTGATGCCAATGCTGATGTCAATCCTGGTGATATTAAGGTTGACAGTTAATGCCTCTCCATTCCATAATGAGACTGATATTTTTTTCAGTGTCTGGTGAAAGCTAGAGAACAGGCAAGGTTAGTCTGGTGGAAGATGAAAATGTTACTGGGAGAAGCAATCAAGGAACATTACAAACCTTTGGATAGAAGGAGCATTACTTTGGTTTGCAACTGAAAGGCCTAGTTAGATGCCCAGCCAGCTCCTGACAATTATGTAGCTGCATTACCTGGCATGGGGTCTCAAATCCAGCTGCTCAGGAGCTTACAAGACTACTGCCCATTACATTTATTATCTCCTGATTATTCTATTTACAACAAGCTCTCCTCAGGGAGTCCCCTGGAGTCCCCTCGGACAAGCTGCTGCAGAATCACTGAATGCAGCTGTTGTACGGTGGAGGCTCCTACTGTAAGCACACGCCTTGGCCACTGCAGAATTTGCACTGGCAAGCTGTTAGTTCTCACCTATAATTACCAAAATGGCTTGAGATCTGCCTGTCTGCAAGACACTTCTCTCCCCAGGTGATCAAACGGTAACAGTGGCACTCAGCGGATGTGCTCAAGCTGCCACCACGCCAATTTAAGAAAGAGCAGAACCCTCTTGCAATGATTTTGCTGAAGAGGGCTTCAAGCTTTGAGATATTTTCCATTAATTTGAACAGAAAGGTAAAATTCCCAAGAATGTCTTTACTATTACAAATACCCTGTAAAATCTAAAAAAGCTTTTGCAGTGATAACAGCAGTGGTAAAGAGGATGTGTGCAATCAGTATTTGTGAGTTGGACACAAATTTGTGAGTTGATACTGTTTATCTAATTTCATTACTCACCACTTATTCTGTAAATAAAAATGACACCTCTGGACTATGCATCCAAATTGGCAAATACGAAGGACTCCATCTTTTGGGGGGAACTTCAAGGAAAGTGGGGGACGAAGGAAACACAGGTCTCTAACAGAAATCAATCAAATTCATGCTAAGATTTGCACTGGCAAAGAGATTTTACATTTCAGGGTGGGACACAAGAACCCTCCACATTTTCATTAACAAAAAAACCTTACAACCTAGTACTTCCAAACAAGCCACCCACGCTGTTCAGATCACACACCCAAACTATCAACACTGTAAGAACAAAAAATGTAGCTTGAGCTTAAATTGGTTCATTTCTTTTCTTTTGTAAAGCACCACACATCTTAGCCTGATACTCGTTTTGCTTATGAATTTCTACCTGATTTACATTCATGTGCCAATATACCTGCTATCAAATTTGCTCACGCCATTTCCTTGTAGACCCCAAGAGCTAAGCACAGAAAGTTAATGCTGGTAGTTTAATACCTTGAGAGGGAGAATTAAAAGCTGTTCTCCTGGCATCAGTATAATCCTAGCTTGTTTGAATATAAAGTATATAACAAGAGGTGAGTCCCTTGATCCTTATCAGATGGGTGAAATATGCCCACATGTGCAGAGATTGAGAATAGCATGAATTTACGTAAAGCAGTATGGACCGGTGTGGAAGAGTGGGCTGTATGAGGGAATAAAAGCACACACACACTGCCCATGGGCAATCACTATTGACTAGGAATGGCCGCATTTGTTCCTTGTGATGGGTGAACAGCATATTAACTGGCTGCATTTTGAGGCTAATTTTGGAACAAATCCTTGAAATTAGATGAAATCTAGATAAAGGGGTTAAAGAAATGGAGGATATGAATGTATTGACTTCACATAATAATGTTCTCAATTTTTACTCCATCCTTAAAGCCATATCTTTGGTGCATGTCCTACTTCACCACCTCCAGAAATTCAAGAGAATGAGGTTGCATCTGTGGCTCTCTGGAAGTTCCCCTAACCCCAGGGATTTCCAACACCCTCAGAGCAGGGTAAAGTGATCTCGCCTTTGGACTTTAGGCTTTGGCACCCAAAGGTCTAAGAAAATACTTTTGATCTTCGTCTACAGTGGGAGGATCTTCACAGGATTTCTTTGATGAGCTGTAGGGTCTATTAGACTCTAAACTCAAAGATGCAGCTCACTTCGAGGAATAAGCCAGCATCAGGCTTACAAACTAAACGAGCTACACATTGCTGCCTTCTTTTGCAAAATTGTAATCCTCCATGCAAATGTTTCTTTTACTTCACATGCTTAAGTTTGCTTTAGCCCATTTATGGGAGATCAGAAGAGATCTTACTCTGTCTGGAAGAGAGCTCCCTGGTCAATAATCAGTGATTAACATCTCAAGCAAAAGTATAGAACATGATCATGAAAGAAAACATTAAGCAGACAGCACTGTGGATCCTACCAAAAATAAGATGCAATCATCTGCAACATTATCCACGTTTGGCTTAGAAAGAGATATCAGAGCTTCTGATGGCATCCTTATTACAAATACATTAGCAGCATTTCTGAAATGTGCTGGGTCCCACCAGGTTTTGAATGCCTCTAACAACACAGACTCCACAACCTCTCAGGAAAACTGTGCAAATGTTTGACCACCCTCACAGTAAAAATATTTTTCTTCTGTTCAAGATCCATTTCCTGCACAGCAGCTTTTGCCCATTGCTGTCACTGGGCATCCCTGAGAGGAATCCGCTCCTTCTCTTCATCCCCATATCCCATCAGGCATGCATACCCATCGAGAATTCCCCCAGAGCCTTCTCTCCTTGAGCTCAACCAGCCTCTCCTCAGCTGACAGATACTCCAACCTACCCTTGTGTACTGATCCCACAGCAGTGTCACCACTCCAAAGCAGCACAAGATATTTGGCAATGCCAGCGTCTCTGTTTCTGTTCCGCTCTGTGTCCCGCTTTGCTCCACTATCCGCAATACTGCCCAGTTCAGCCCTTGGAGCCCTGTGGTGTCCCTGCCCTGTGTGGGGCTGCCCAGTTCCCCGGGATTCCTTCCTCCTTCTCCCTCTGGGACTATGTGGCTGCCAGCCAGCAAAGCAGGATTGTCACCTCAAAAGGGTCAGTGAGTGTTGGGAGACACCTTGTGACGGAGTATAAGGGCATTCACACGAGAAGGAGGAGAGAAGAAGGAAGCCCTGCGGCTACCCTGTGCTATGGCACCTACTATGTGTGTAACACCCGGCTTCTCCTTCACCTTCCTGCATGACCAGACCAGACCAGACCAGACAGGGAGAAGTGACTAAAATTCCACCCGTTCTTTGCATAGGTATGGCTGTATTTGTTGTTTCACTCTACCCAAATGTATCCCATGGCTCTGCCTCCTCAGGCTCGCACACACACTTTAGCCCTGAGATGTCACTCAGGTAAGTATTTTCCTGGCTTTGCCCCAAGCTGTTGACTGAGCTTCAGGGACTCCCACTGTGAGAGCCCCCTGTGCACAGCCTGGGGATGTGAACCTCTCCTTGTCATCAGTTCTTCCCTCAGGTTAATTACCCCCTTTAACACGGCAGCTGTAATTTTCTCAGGATTATATAAACAATGCCTGCCTCCTTATCTGTCAAAAGTTCCGATCCAGCCCCTCATCACCATACTTCCCGGGCTGTAATTATAACATTATTAATGGTTCTCCATCCTCTGTGAAGTAGAAGTAATCTTGACTACACCAGTTAATCAATACCTGGACAAATGAACTGAGCTTTCCCCTGGGCTAGAACAAGTAATTGTGATCGGCTGGTGAGGTATGGTTACTAACACATGCATCTGGCAGAGAAGTGAAGTTTCAGATACCTATCAGAAGACTCTGATTTCACAGAGACAGTATTTCTTTAAGACTAGTTAAGTACTTGTCAGCAATCATTAGCTTTAGCTAATCAGTTACCCTTCTGAGGAATGACAAGCAAGAGTCTAGTGGACTGACTACAGAGATCCCTTGCTGGCACCATTGTCCATCTGTCCGTGCAAGCACCGAGCAGAAGGCATTGCGTTCGCAGTGAAGTCACAGGGCATCAGAGGGAAAAGCATCAGAAGGCAGAGTGGATACGGACCAAAGAAAACAGTAATTTTCTACAAGTCTTGAACACTTTGAGGCATCTGGTAGTCGATATGGGTTAGTCACATTATGTTTGCTCTGTTTTCCATGTACATACCACACGTGCAAGTTTACAGAACCCTGGGCAGCGATTACAACATAGAGGACAATGGAAAATTCTGCTTAGAAAATAACCTGGCCTCTTTTAATTCACACATACGTATTACACACAAGCACACTGAAAAACTGCATTGCCTAACTGAGGAGCCACACACAAGACCAATTAAGGCAAATTGTAATTTAAACACAGAAGGGAAGGAGGCCAATAAAATATCAGTTTGCTTGTTTGCTTTAATCTTCTAAAAAGACTAGAATAGGCTAGGTTTTGTTTAGAGCTTTACAGACCCCAGAACTGGGAAATGTCCAACAATGAAGGATGTGTGCAGGCTGCAGGCACTTAGGCAAATGTGTGAAAGTAGCCGTACTGTCTGTCATCTTGCCGCAAAAGATTTAAGGAATCTGCAAGGTGTAAAGGTCCTTTCTACAGTAGCAAAGATGAAGCCATCTTCTGAAAGGGAAACCCAAGTTACCTTTCACCATGCTGTAGCACTCCAGGCAACTGAAAGTAAGGTTGCAAGAGGGAATCACAGGTAACAAATGCTGTTTACAACAATTTCTGGAGTGAGAATGCCAGGGAGGCTGGAAGCAGAGCGGTCGCTCTCTTGATCTGGGTGGTGCTGGAAGTGGAAGGTTTGTGTTTGTAGCACACATTTACCAACAGAGGGAAAATACTTTTTTCCCAGTTTGTGGTTTCTTTCCCTTACGCTATGCCCATTAGAAATCAGAAACTCTGGAATTTAAGGGAATCCAGAGAAACCTGCTGTAGCTCATCAGTCACAGCAATGGCTTTGTGCAAATTCTGCCCAGACTTAATTTAAGTCAGCCCTGAGGCCACCACGATCTAGACTTCTTAGCTCAAAGAGTTACCTAACTGTCAAGGATCATCATAGTGTGGTAAGTCTTCAGGCAGACTCCTGCTCCTCCAGCTATATGACTTATTCCAGAGCTAAACAAAACAGCAGATTTCACTTAAATTCAAGCCACTGTCAAGGTTTGCCTGGAAATTGCTCAGGTCAGAAAGATACAGTGTGAGAGTCAGTCAACCAGAGACACCTAGTAATGCTACGTCTGCAGGAACTACAGACAAAAGCATTCACAGGTTACATCTCATTTCATCCTGAAGTAGACACCTCATAGGAAAAATTTCCCTCTGTTGCTCCATATTAATTCCTGGAATCCAAAGGGAACGCTGCCTATCTCCATTTTACAGGTAGTGGATTGATTGTGTCACTGGAAATCCCATCCCCATGAAGTCAGTACTGCTGGCTTGCCCAGCAAACACAAGCCTAGTGTATTGCTTCCAGAAAGGGCAGCAGTAAAGTCACCCACAGACTCAGCAGACAGTTAACCCAGCACCTCTAACCCAGTGCCACTGAGGGAGCTAGCAGTGCAACTGAGGATTCTCCTCTTGTGCACGGACAGAAGTACTGACAGTTTAGGATTTATAAGAAAGTAACAAACAAGGGCATTTTTTCCCTTAATGTGATAAGATTAGGTAACTCCAACTCTTCTGCTACTGATAATCTTAAATATCTTTCTTCTGTCAAAGTCATGTAGGCTGTTTTTGTCTAACCTTCTGACTCTTCTCCATTGTACGTCTAAGGAAAAGGAAGTTACTTTCTCTCTGCTATGTAGAATTCCCCTTTGGGTCTCCAGGAACAATGTGCAAAATGAGTGCTGAGAAATTTGTGCTCTGCTGTTGCTCTGAAGCCACTGAGAGGTGTCATTCCCATCAAGGCTAGTCCCCTCTGCTGCCCACCCTACCTCCTCAGCAAGATCCTAGATTTCAGCACCCACACTGACTTCTGCTGCCACCGTCAATTTAAGCAGCTCTCAGACTAGAAGCATTTTTAGCATCAACTTTACACTCATTGTTTATGGTGAGCACAAGGCGCAGACTCAGATTCTTCCACAAAGTGACAGTCTCATCACCATCTAGCAGAAAGGGTCTGCAACAATTGCTGCTACTGACTTCTAGATTTTTTTTTATTATTTTTTAGCTATATAATTTGAAATAAGACTCATAAATCCTCAACTGTGCAGGCTTTTACCCTTATTAATAGCTTTCATAGCCATCTTTATAGCCATGGCCTTCTTCCATCCAAGCATTGGCTCTCACTGGATTTTTAAAGCTCTACTGAATTTATACTTTGGAACAGGAGTTGCCCATTTACAATATTGTTGTCCAGAATCTCCTTCCAAATAGCCCTGATAAGCACTAATGTGTAGTCAATATTAACAAGCAACTAATTACAACTCTTCTGGAAGCTATTCCTAGATTTTCCCTCATTCAAACACTCTGATCCCACAAGCAAGAAATGTATGCAGTCAAGGCCAGCTCACAAACATGTCCAGATTAAAAGCTGAAACTCCTTATAGTCCAAGTGATTTCTATTCTCAATAAAACTGGGGTTAGAGGCAGAAAAATGTCATCCTGTCTTGTAAAGCAGCTTAGCACATTTACCAAATGCCTCTGGGAGAAGCATCCCATTTTCACCAGAGCTTTATTTGGCCAATTCAGCTGTAACAGTTCTGGGTACTTTATTATTGACAATTTGACAACTGGACTCAAACAGGAAATGTTTTGTGATTTCCTTTCACAAACCTGGATAGGGAAAACATTAAACAGAAATTGAAAACTCACTTCCACTGGCATTTTTCTTTTGGATCTATTTTCCCAGGGAATTTAACTTCATTTTTAGAGGGGTGTTCCAATAGCCCACTGGAAAGATAACACTTGCTTCATTTCCCTTCCCTCCAGCCTTAAACAACCAGGATTTATACAGTTATTTTTATTATTTTCAGATACCAGAGCCTTGCCTGTTTATAAAATGTAAGAGGTAGACAGATAATAGTACTATTTCACTAGTAAACAGGGAGCTGAATATGAAACTAAGCTCAGAATTCAAAACCCTGTCAGAGTGTTGGTGAATCATTGCATGAAACAAATTGTTCACTTTCTGTTCAGTCCATTAGCTACAAGGAATGGAAAGAATTGCTCTCACAACACGTAATACTGCAATTTCCTATATTCACTTAGCACTTCCCCTTTCCCTTCTGCAAATCAGAGGTATTACATTTGAGATTTAATTCGCTCCCTCAAACCACGATTTCTTTCCCAGCTCTGACAAACCAAGCTATCGCTTTGTGAAAATGCAACAGCCTTTATGTAGCATTTATGAATACAGTGCTCTTCCTTTCCTTTAGAAATAAGGTGATGGCAGAAAAATAGAGAATTATATAGAGGCTCTGTGCCTATCCAGGTGCAAACGGCCTCCCTTTTGAGTCTCCTGAGCTTTTTGATAGGTAGCCTATCAAAACTGAATTCACACGAACCCCATGTTGCTTGTATGCCCGATTTTGTGCTGACATTGTGACGAGAAAATCAATACTTGCCTACAGATACCACAAGGCTGCCCATGCCCCTTCCTTGCGTTTGTAAGTCTGGGGGAGCTGTTGACATTTTTAATAGTCCCCAAGTGTCAGGCTTCCTAAGCAAGCTATTTAAAGCAGCTCTGCCTCTGAAATGGGGCAAAGAAGATTGTGCTGGTACAACTGAGAGCCCTGACTATCCTGGAGGGCTTCACTCCAGCAGTGAGGCTGGGTTTACCATCCCAGGCAGAACTATGTGCTAACGCTCTGTTTTCATCCTCCAACCTGCACGAGGCTGCCCAGCTTTGCCAAGTAAAATCCTGTGCAGAAATATCGCTTGGTTTGAGAGAAGAGTAGGGCTACACTAGACAGCCAAGACCAACCACCTGCACGGTTTCTGCAATGGAAGGGAGTCCTGGAAAGGAAGGCTGTGTCGTCTATGCCGGGTACTTACAGGGATGGTGCTGTTGGGCCACTATTGTGCTGCTTTTTTTTTTTTTTCCAAGCAGAAGCCAGGTATGAGAAGAAAAGATTTGAAAGGAGACATATGGAATAAAATTACCGGCACTTTTCCACTTCTCTTTACCACCTTTCCTGCATGTATGACAGCCTCCATTAATTGATCCCACTACACAAACAGCCCAGACAAAGCCTGAGTTGCTTGGTAAAAACAAGCCACAGAAGACAAAGACTGGTCATTTGAGGGCACCGGAGCAGCCAGGAATGGGACCTCTTCTCTAGGACCCAGGTGGCTTTGTAACTTCTGCCCCTGTCAATTAGCATGGGCCAAGAGTCTTCTCTCAGATGCACAAACCATGCTGACCAGTACTGGGAGGAAGCAATGAGATCTCTGAAAAGATCAGACATCATTGCCTCTGCATCTTCCGTGCACTGTATTTTTCTAACACTGAAGAAGGGGCTTTTAAAAAATGCCTGCAAATGAACTAAGGAACAGGCCTTGCCTGCCTGACTTGCAGCTCTAGCTCCTGCTAGACAGAGATCCATCTCAGGATTGAGACCTGGAGGTAAAATGTAGCCTTTCAGTCCAGTAACTATGAAATCTATTTTGAACAACTTCTAATTGAACTGACTGGCACTGGCACTAAAATGCCCCTTGCAACATGTGTTGCTTTTGCAGCGACTGAGATTTTGACTCCCTGGTTCCCATCTGATGTGAGACACTTGCTTTTTCATAACTTTATCTGCAAGTGATCTATTAAATCATTAAATCATTAAAAGGGAATTCAACCAAATTGATCCTCCAGACAAGGTCTGCTAGAGTAGCAAATCCACTGTGTGTATAACCTTAAACTCATTTGCCACTAATTGGCTTTATTCACATCTCTGAGATTAGCAGTTCACTACAAGGAAGGATAGCGAGGGCAGGTAGAATTTTGGGGGTACCTATCAGTTGTCAAGCCCTGGGAAATGACAGCATAGCGTCTTAGGCATTACTCTACTTTCATGTAAAGTATTATAGCAAGACTGGGTAAAGAGTTTGGTGGCAACAAGAAAAGCTCAAGGCAGAAAGTGCTAAGAACATCAGCCACTCCATAATTAATATATCTGTTTATAATCCGTACAGAAAAATAAAACAGTAACACATTTCAGAAGGTATTTCGCAAAAGAAATAGAAAATTGATGTAATGGGAAATAAAAGTGATTTCATTTGTGCCACGCTGGTCTCAAATCACCCACTTTGTCTCCCGTGGGGAAGCAGGGCTGTTTGTTTCTCGCGTGTTTTATTGCTGCTCTGTTATCAGAATTGTATTCATGCTGGATCTCACAGAAGCCAGTGATGTAGGCGGACTTGGTTTGTGTTTCAGGTCATGTGCCAGTTTAACATGGACTGAAAATCTACCTCATGCTGCTTTACAACCCCAGCTCTTTTCCTCCAAAGGTGGCGTGCGGCAACAACAGCTTCTTCTGTATTATTTCTCCTGGACATTTGAAATTTCTGACTACATTAAAAAAATGTCTACCTGAATATCCATCACCCACTTGCATTCTAAAGCATGTGACTATGTAACCCATTTCACACTTCTTCCACCTGAATAGTCCACTCCAGGCCAAATCCCAAGAAGGTGCCAGCATTTATTTTTAGCCTCAGCTGTTGGCAAAGAAATATGAATTCTCACTCTAAGGTGTTGGAGGGCCTTTTAAAACTAAATGTAGTTGTTTTAAAATGTTTTGAACAGACTTCACCAAATTCTGATTATTTTCTGGTTACTTATCTTTTCTCTAGGACCAGATATAAAATGAAACAGAGGTTTCATGGAGTATTTCAACTGAGGAGGACATTATTTAGCCTCCAAGATCAGTTAAATTACAGGAAATTGCCAATAATGATGCCAAGAACATCTCCACAGCCTTTCTGTGTCAACTGGAGGGACTCGTTACTCATTAATATTTGCTAGTACAATCAGAATCCCTCTCTTAGTTCTGTGTCTCAAACGTACTTCAAAGCCTGGAAGAGGAGTCTGTCACTGTTAACCTGTTCTTCACTGAGAAGGCAAGAATTTGTCTGCGAAACATGTCCAGAGTTCCATAATCGATGACACAGAACATAGCCATTATGTAACAATATCAGAATTACTGCCTTTGTAAATTATTCAGAAATACAATAGTGGTTCCTACTGAGATAGAAGGGAAGATGTCACATTTCTAAAAAGGCACAGACTCTCCTGCTGACACAAGAAGAGAAGTTTCCAGATTGGGGTGGAAAGCTGATTCCCTGAATGGAATAGCATTGCACTGATCCCTACCTAAGCCCTAAATGCGAGAGCAGGCTGAGCAGCAGGTGTGTCTTGAACCAAAGCTCCCTTCTGGACTATACCAGTGTGTCCGTTTCCCTTGGAAGCCAAGGGAGTTAGGGAAAACAGGCCCAGATTTCACCAAAACACAAGGTTGATGTGTGGCTGGAGCACTCAAGCTCAGGAGCTTGGGAAAGCTCCAGGTTCTCCAAATTGTTCAAGGGATCACAGTAATCTTGACAGCCAAATGCAGGCACAGATAGGATGAAATACGCATTTCTATTTTGTTTATAAAGTTGAGCGGCTTTAAACCTTGTTTACCACAAGGACAAATGCTGCTTCCTTGCTGTCAGTCTCCTGCCTCTGGGTAGTTGTAACTAGCAGGTAACTCACACACAAAGCTCTCTCAAATGGCCTATGAACTATGAAAGAGAGCATCATAGTCAGCATTTAAGGCTACATTCCAACTACATATCCTATTCGTTCCCTAAGGGAAGACAAAAAGGTGAAGAAACACTCTTTAGGGCTGGTCAAAGACTGTAAGAGGAGGCAGAGGTGCAGGTGATTTACAAATGCTCCGCAGTGATTGCTGGTGACCGTCACTGCTCTTGTGAGCCGACTGGAGCCCTTTCATGAGCAAACCGAAGCCTCTTCCAGGCAATCAGCATAAGAGACTTCAAAACATTGTACAGCCTCTCTCCTGGTCTCAAGACAGTACTGACTGTGCTAACATCATTCCTGAGAGACAGAAGCCTAACTTGTCCTTTTCAAAAATGATGGAAGTTCTGCTGCCTCCCTAAGCTATCTGTTCCCCACATTTCACTGTTCCATAACTTAATGTTCCCTTCCTGTAATTTAAGTCCATTAGTTCTAGGGGCTGGAGAATAGTTTGTCCTTTCCATTTTGCAGCTATTTCTAAGTATTTGAAAAAGGTTATCGCGTCTCCCCTCATTCTCCTCGATGCCAAACTAAGCAATCCCAGCTTACCAGTTCATCACACAGAAGCCAAGCTGCTGCTGGCTGGTGATAGCTTTCAGTAACTGCTGACTGGGCTGGAATTGTACCAGCAGGCTGTAGGTGAAAGCCTTCAGCAGCTTTAGCTCTCTGAGCCAAGCTGTCCTTTCAAAGATGTGAAACTTTCTTCTGTAATTTATCACAGCACATCAGTAAATATGCATTACAGTATAGTACATTGCTGGAATTTTCTCCGTCACATTAGGGTATTGTAACAAGAAGAAAGGAAAACACATCTTATTTCATGAAAGTGTACTGAAGGGCTAAACTTTAAACAGGCTTCTAAACACATCTCGAAGAGTAGAGAAGGAAAACATAATACGTTAACACTTTCCCCACTCCATCCCCTCTACCAAACAAATGAAATGAAATGCATGAACCATATCTTGGTTTGCAAATGAAATTTAGTATTTGTATTTGCTGCAACATCTCAGAGGGTTGTTTTTCATTTTAGATGTTGCGTGGTAGTAAACACTGCAATGCTTTACATTCATTAAGCTTGGGCCCATTTACTCTTTGCAGGCAAAGCAAGTGCATATATCTCAGACCCATAAAGCATCAGTTCAGAATTACAGAGGAAATAATTGAGTCTAAGCCAGAACTCCAATTTCCCGAGTCCAGCTCACTAAGGCTAAACAAGCACCTTAGATAATTATGGCCTATTTTAAATGAAACGTTAGTGTAATTTCATAACTGTCAATAATTCCCTCATTATGCCTAAATGAGCTTGTCATCTAAGGAGATTGCTGCATGGTTGATCTTAATTTGCTAATAAAAAACATAGAGAAGAATTTCAGCTACGCTGGAACTATTTGATTCATAAAAGTGCAATAGTGCACTTTTTAAAGCATTCCTTCCAGGTCCTGGCTCCTGATTGGCTGAAGCCCAAAGCCAGTTTGCTCTGCAGCCTGTAAGGAGATGGCTTTGCTATGTAAGAACAATGAGCAATTGTCTCTCTAAATCACTATTATTCCTTAGCCCATTATATTTAATTTATTTTTAATCATGTTGTATAATAGAAATAAAATCACTGGATTAAGCATATATCTAGCAGCAGGAGCCCATTATCCTTTGACAATGTTCTGTTTCATTGACATTATATCTTCATTGTAGACAGTTTCCTTGCCATCATTAGTCGGAAAATGACTATTGGATTTCAAGGGTTTCTCCCTAATCCATAGTAAGATTTACTTGCTAACAGCACAAAACAAAACAAAGACACGCTTCTATTGTTTTACTGCTGTGAAATTCTTATTTTAAGTTATTCATAAATTTCAAGAAAAAAGTCCAGATATAATATAAGTATTTAAAGTTTTCCTGTATAGTTCTGATTCAAGGGAAAGTCCCAGTGACTTTGTAAGCTTTGGATCTTTGCTACTCATTGTGGTTTTATTTTACTTAAGCAAGAAACAATACTTTGTCAGTTCTTGAACTAAGTAAGGTCCTGGAACTCCAGGCTTGTCAGTCTGACCTCAGTGCCAAGGAAGGTTATGGAGCAGATAGTCTTGAGTGCCATCACGCACCATCTATAGCACAATCAGGGGATCAAACCCAGTCAGCACGGGTACATGAAAGGCAGGTCCTGCTTGATTAACCCGATCTCCTTCTATGACACTTAGTGGATGACAGAAAGGCTGTGGATGTTGTTTACCTAGGCTTTAAAAAAGTTTTTGACACCGTTTCCCACAGCATTCTCCTGGAGAAATCAGCTGCTCATGGCTTGGACGGGTCTACTGTTCGCTAGGTAAAAAACTGACTGGATGGCTGTGCCCAAAAAGTCATGGTGAATGGAGTTAAATTCAGTCGGCAGCCAGTCACAAATGGTGTTCCCCAGGGCTTAGTGTTGTGGCCAGTTCTGTTTAGCATTTTGGTCAATTCTTTGGATGAGAGTGCACCCTCAGTAAATTTACAGAAGACACCAAGTTGGGTGGGAGTGTTGATCTGCTTGAGAGAACGAATGGTCTGCAGAGGGATTTGGACAGGTTGGATGGATGGATGGATGGATGGGCTCAGGCCAACTGTATGACATTCAACAAGGCCAAGTGCTGGGTCCTGCACCAGGGACACAACAACCCCATGTAGTGCTACAGGCTCAGGGAAGACTGGCTGGAAATTTGCCCTGCAAAAAAAGGACCTGGAAGTGTTGGTCAATAGCTGGCTCAATGTCAGCCTGCAGTGTGCTCAGGTGGCCAAGGTGGCCAACAGTATCCTGGCTTGTATCAAAAGCAGTGTTGGCCACTAGGACTACGGAAGTGATTGATCCTTTGTACTTGGCACTGGTGAGAAAACTCTTCAAATACTGTCTTCAGTTTTGGGCCTCTCAGTAGAAGGCGGCCATTGAGGTGATGGAGCATGTCCAAAGAAGGGCAATGAAGCTGGTGAAGGGGCTAGAGCACAGGTCTCATAAGGAGTGGCTCAGTGAACTGGGATTTTTTAGTTCGGAGAAAAGGAGGCTGAGAGGAGACCTTATCGCTCTCTACAACTACCTAAAAGGAGGTCATAGCGAGGTGGGTGTCAGTCTCTTCTCCCGTGTAACAGGACAAGAGAAAATGGCCTCAAGTTGTGCCAGGAGAGGTTTAGACTGGATATAAGGAAAAATTTCTTCACTGAAAGTTTTGTCAAGCAGTGGAAACGCTGCCTGAGGAGGTGGTTGAGTCACGATCCCTGGAGGTATTTAAAAGATGTGTAGATGTGGTGTTTAGGGACATGGTTTAGTGGTGAATTTGGCAGTGCTAGGTTAAAGATTGGACTCGATGATCTTGAAAGTCTGTTCCAACCTAAACAGTTCTATGATTCCTCGCTCAATGATTTTTTTTCAGACTAGTTAAAGCAAATTTCAGAACAGTACATTTTCACCAGAGAGGGCTGTGAGAGGTTCATCAGATTCCATTCATCAGGTTCATCTATGCCTAGGTTGCCAGTGATTCGTCCGTGATAAGTGCTAGCTAGCAGAGTCATTACTAATACCAGGAAGTTAAAAAACTCCCCTGGCATGCTGATCCCCGTGACGTATTTCAACAGCTCTTCATTTGTACCAACAGCAGTCACAGTTAAATGTAAAACTAGATTTTTCCACACTCTATTAACAGCAACATTAGAATGCAGCAAGGGCCTTTTGGAGAAAAGAGCATTTTCTGTTATCTCATAGGTATCTCTGAGGAGGTGGCAGATTTCCCCGTGAAAATTATCCTTATAGATTGCCTCTTATTTAAGGATATACAGGTAGTATCAAGTGCTGCTCTTTTCATGCTGAAATTGCTAACAACACTTAAGAGCATCTGCATGACTGTTTCATCTGGGAGAGTGGCTTCAATAGATATCTCTTTTCCAAATATGTAGAAAAGCTATGACACTTTCACCCATACTGACATCATCTGCATAAGCCCTGTGGTTTCCATTAAGAAGGGTCCACACAATATAGTCAACTCTCCATTATCTTGGCTAATAGGAGAATACAATAACTGAGATAAAGGAAAGACATGCATAATTATTGCTTCCAGATAAGAGCCAGCTCAAATATTTCTGCACTGGGCTCCCTAGACAGGGCTTATACTTCTGTCAGAGCTTGCTAACTTAGAGTTTATTAACTCAGGTATTACCTGCATCCATCTGGTACAAGCTAGGCAAGTTAGGCAGCTTAGGTGTCTCTATTATTTAATCGCCCCACAAGTAATCTAATAACTGATAATTGTCTTGGCTATAATTAAACAACAGCTTCCATATTCATCCTTTTATATGTGCTGATACTGATACAGCAGAGACCCAGTCATGCATGGCCATGTCAAGGTTGAATGTGGCATAATTTGGAAAGGCAAATTATGCATGAAATGCAAAAGAGTACGTTCAAAAGACAAGGGAATGTGGAAGGCACACAATGATGTAGAAGGGCTTATATTCATGCCCAGAATTAACTCATGTTCTTCCTCTCGTATTTCCAGAAGCCCTTGGAGAAGAAGTATCCTCAGGACTGTCACAGGTAACACACGAACTAAAAACTACCTTCCTACACAAGCTGTCAAAGGGTTTGTGGTTTGGGAGGGTTTTTTGGGTTGTTTGCTTTTTTTTATTTTGTTGCAATTACTCAGCCACATTGAACATTTGTCAGTTATGAGTTCTAATAATCTGTGATCTCCACAGACCTGTTAATAATGATACTTAGCCTTTCTGATCTCAGCATTGCCATATAAATCGTATTGTTCAGTCACAAGAGACAATCAGTTCTGTTACAGATATATGAGCAAAGCATTGTCTTCACCATTACATTAAGAAATACAAAGTTTCTTGCAAAGAAAAAGAAAATGTTGCAAATAATTTTTTTTATGGAGTCTTAGGGGAGGAAAGGGCTTATAAAGAAATAAACTCAGACCTAATGAAATCAGCAACACCATTTCTTACACATTGAAGTGAATCATCTTATGGAAGCTAAACCATTGTCAGGCAAGTTTTTAATGGTGTACTTATACATGACATTGTGTCAAGGAACTGATTATTATATTCTATCATGTTCCACGTTGTGTTTACAAATTAGCATTGCTTTGGTTTGTCTGCACATTACAATTAGACAGAGCTACACAATGACGCAAGCGACACGCCAAGCTGTAAAGGGAAAACTGATGGGTTTGAGAAGTTAGCTGTATCATGTGATCTTACTAGACTGGCTACAGAAAAAGCAGCTGAGAACAAATCACAGTGCCACGCATATCAAATCCCTAAATATCTGTTCATTTTGCTTAAAGCATCACATACAGTGTTTAGATCACTGCGGAGGTCCTGCACGACATTTTCTATACTCCTGGTATCCTTCAATATCTCAATGCTTTGCGTATATGGATTGAAATACACAGAGAAGGGACGATTGATTGATTTGGCGAAGTCCCTGAAAGAAAAGAGAAAATTAACACCTCTTTTTTTTCCAACTGCTAAAGAAGAAAAAATCAGATTTTTGAGTCAAGGGAAATAATTTACCTCATCTTTTCTTTGGCTTCTTCAAAGCTTTCTGAAACAAAGTAAGCTTCCTGGAAAGTAGTGATAAGGCATTCTTGCAAACAGGTTGTCTTTGGATCGAATGTTTTCACATTGGCCTTGTCAGAGAGAGCATGCTGCAAAAAACCACCACAGAATCTGTTAAACCATATTTTGATACCGGTGTGTATCTACGCAACTGTACATATACACCGATTTTATATTACTGTGCTGTACATTTCCCATTAGTTCGTGGCCTCTGTTGTTTTACATACAGTGGGGTTTCAGTTTGAACAGAACAAATAATTTGTTACTTGAAAAAGCTCTTTTTCTGAGAGTATTTTTTCCAAAAAAATAATTATTAAAATTCTAAAGAGGAGATTAGAAATGCACCTGTCATAGAACTACAAATATGTATGTCCCAAAAATGTCACTGAACTGGCAGAATTGATCATCGTCTTAGTGGGTGAACTGAGTCCGACCAAACCATTCATATAACCTGTGCTTTACATTTCCAGGCCAAAATTATATACTATTTTCCTGACAGAAAGATTAGGAGTGAAACTATATATATACCTGAAAACCCATTAAATAATGCATGTTTATTGGATGTTGATGAAATGCATTTACCCTCCGCCACACACACCTGAGCATGTAGTACACACGCTTCATATAGTACTGCAAGAAAAAAAAAAAGACTAAATAAACAGGCATAGATAAGTACAGAACAGACACTGGGCAGACGAGGCATCAAATGCACCTACCCAGAGAAGAAATTTCCAATTAGCCTTTCTCTTCATGTGACTGGCACAAGCCACTAGAAAGGACACAGAGGTTTCAAAACTGAAAATCAAGTGCTGAGACGTCTTCCAAATCAATCTTTTTCTAGTTCCCCCTTCCACTTGAATACTTGTGTTAGATTTGGATCTACCTTAACTTTTAGAGCACATGTATTTTTATTCTCAGTGCTCTGTACAGAAGTACAAAGTAAGGAAGGAGAGCATATTTAGGTCAACTTTCAACATTCTTTAGTTCCCTCATATCTACCCATGGTGAAGATGTGCATGAAAAGCATAGAGAAATGACAGGGAACGAGCAGATCCCCGAGGTCCGAAGATGTCTCTTATTTCTTTATTTTCTTTCTGCATGGGCATTCTTTATAGCAGAGCAAAGTATTAACCTTAAAGTATTCACCACATCTTTTATCTGAGCACTTGCTTATCCTCATTCCTAAATCCCTATGAAAGGCTCTGAAAATATCACACTAGCTCTCAACCTGCAGTCTCCAAATAACAGGACATAAAACTGGAACAAGAACCTCTTCCTCTCCACCTCCTCTCCCTCCAAAAATAAATACATGAAAAATTAATGCATGGAATCTTAAAATGTCAGGAAATTAACTTCAGCACATGCATCCTTTCCTTCTCATAAAGTTTGCTGTTTCTAGCCAGCCATCAGTTAAATAAGTTTGAAACCAAAAATCAAAAATGGTCCAATCTTAACCAGCATCATCTTCTAAACGGACCGCAGGAACATGCACACCTTATTTGGCCCTTGTCTATAGCCTTGTTGTCACTGTGCCCTTGCAAAGACATAATATGGTTGACTGTAAATTTAGGCATTTACCTCCTTCTATACAAATGATTGGTTTTTTGACTGGGAAATACAATAGGCTCCCTGGGAGGTTAACTATAGATAAAAACATCTCCTCTTAAGGTGCCTTTGTACTTCCAGGTGAGACTTGATGCCTCAAATGTCTGAAGTGCAATGTTTTCAAACTCTGAGCAGATCTAGTGAAACCCTGTGCAGGGAATCAAGAGACTGATATTGGCCATGTATTCTTAGGAACTGAATTAGTAAGTGACCAATTCTGGCTCATGGATTTTTTCCTGTACCGAGACAGCTTCCACAGAATGGGTGACAGTGCTGTCCTCTCCTCTTCCGCTCACTACCAGCCTCTGATGGGACAGGCCCACTCCTTGGGACTGAAGCCATCAGAGGTGAGAAGCGATCCACCCTGTGGCTTCTGTATCATGAGCAACTGCTCTGATCATTGAGCCCTAATTGTATAAAAGGAGGGCGTTTAAAAAGAAGCAAAACCTAATTCTTTACCACAGCGGCTGTCCTCTGAGAAAGCCTTTCTGGTTATTCTCCTCAGATTATCTATATGAAATGACTCCTGCTTTATGAATCCCAGTTTAGTTACTGCATGAGCAGAGCTACTGTTTCACAAAGCAAGTCTGCAGAGACTGGGATGTGAATTCTTCAATCTCTGTTTCCAGGTCGTGTGTTTCCTGAGATTAAAGGATTCAGTCGTGCCTTCAACGTTATGTAACAAATGATCAGTTATTCTTGGGATCGTAGTTTGGGAATGAAGTGCCTAAATTCTGATGAATTCCCACCCGAGATACCCTTCTAGGACATAGTCTTTTGGCTCCTGGATCAAGCAGACATTGTGATGGCTACCAAAGCAACAGGAAGCATCTTTGCTTATCTGGAAGGTGTTTTCAAATTCTGTAGCCTGGCACCTGTTAATTGTCTACTATTGAACTGATATGCCGACACCAGCAATGTCAGAGTTCAGCAACTGAACTGAGCCTGCAGTCAAACCATAAACTGTCTAGTGTGACCTAGGATGATCAGGACACTGACTCAAAGCCAAACTAGAGGGTTTTTTTCAGAAACATCACAGTGCTCTAAAATGTTGGTCCTCGGCACTCTCAACATTATGAAGCACAGAACCTCAACAAAAAAACTTCATCTGGTGAGTACAAAAGCTTTCAAGCTCAGGCCTATATTTATTTTAATGAATGCAATTCACTTATGTTTTAGTTGGACATTCAGTTCTTCTGTGAACTCAAAGGAGTAAGTAATCAATACAGATTTCTCCATCAAAAACTTCAGTTATCTACCTCCAATGAGACGTCAAGGCTAACAACCACACAGAAAAGAGCTTTTGGTCAAATAGAGCATCTTACCATCTTGTGGATTTGTGATAACTGTCTCTAATAGCTCATTCATAAAAAATTGTAGTGCTTATGTTCACACAGCTCTTTGAGGTTCTCCTTCAGTTGAAGCAACAGCAGTTTGGAAGGAAACTTCCAAATGATTCACTGCTGATTCCCAGGAAAAAAGAAGCAGTATCAGACAGCTGGACAGCTTAAGAATTAGACAACTACCTATACTGGAAAAAAGCATTACACTAAAGAAATGCCTCCACTCCCTGCTAGACAAAAGATTAACAGAGTAATTGAGGTACCTAGCCACAGTTCTCTAGAGCCTAGGATGTCTGATAAATCTGTACAGGGATGGAAGATATAGCACACGACCTAAAGAAAGCTTACACCTTTCTGGAGTAGCAGTTGGAGAGCTAGTCAGATCTACTGGGGCATCTCAGATGGCACCAGGCATTTACAATGAGCAACAATGAATCATTTCCTAAATGATCACTACCACTGACACATGAAAAAGGAGTTTGGGCTTGCAATTTCTCCTTTGAGTACAAAAAAATGAAGTGTAATAATACAACTTAGGGCTTTTCAGTTTCACACACACACAAAAAAACCCCAAACCAGAAAGCATAATCTTCAGCTACCAAGGGGAAAACTTGAGATGAGTTATAAATTCTGCAGGGAAGGCAGAATAAGAACACAGGTGAGAAGTTGTGAGAAGTTGTCTGTGCAGCAGTACTTATTTCATTGCCTAGTTATTCTGTGCAGGAACACAGTGTCTTGGAAAATCTGCTCATAAATATTTGCCTGCTTATCTACAACATCGGACACTTTCAGATTTGCCACGTGATTTTACCAGAAAATTTTTATGTTATCAGTATAATTTTCTACACCATTCAGACAAGTAGAAAAAGACTCCGTATTTAGAATAAAAACACTAAAATGTAGTTGTTTTCTTCATCATCTTCATCCTCTTCATGAAACACAACCAAAACTTGTAGCTGAATATTTTTGTTTATAAAGGCTAATATTGCCTTTTCTTAACATAAGCTATCATTAAAACAAAACATGACTGGATATTGTATTTGACTTAGAAAATCTATACAGAAAGATCTGAAGTCTACCTCGGTTAAATATAGAAGCATGTAACAGCGACATAAGACTTGATCTATAGTCAGTTGAAGTTGATAGGAGACTCCTTTAATGAAAGGGTTCAAGAGAGCATCATACAAAGTAAATGGATTGAAATTTCCAAAGACATTTGGACTGCCTTTTAGAAATGGTTTTAATAATTGAAATGTACATTATTTCTGCCTTATCTCTGAGCCGCGAATATATACTGTGTAATAGCGTTAGCTAGAGTTAACCTGACTATATTAGGCAGAACATTTTATAACTACTTACTGTATTATTCGTTTCCCCCAGGCTTCATTTTTAATCTTCTCTTTCTCCTTATTTTGTTGTTCTTTAAAAAAAAATGTAAAGCTTGATGCCTCCATAGCATGCATATGAGGAGTTGCATTTTTTAGAATCCAAAATTCAAAGTCTAAATATTGAGTGGGGAAAAAAACTTGAAGGAAATCCTATATTGATAGGCTGGTGTCCACATTTCTCTAGCTTTCATTTTTCTTTGTTGTGAAAGCTGTTGATCGGGTTTGCAGAGTGGAGCAGTGTAGCACAGAAACAGCGGCGACTGAACAAGCCATTCACTCATCTGCTGGCCACCTCCACTGTGCAAATAGTGTGACTCATTTATTCCAAGAAATTATATATAAAATTGGCCACTGTTGTGTCTCCTGTGAACACTGTTGCATTGAAAAGTGAGCTGATAGGGAGGGCGGCTGGAGAAAGGCTTTTCTTCTTGCTGACAAAGGTATAATAATATCAAATGCCTGTAAAGTCAAAGTAGCAAAATTCAACATATAACAAGATCTACCTTCTTAGTGACAAGGATAAATAAGTATTTGAACCTCTTCACAGAAGGGTCTGTGGACCAACAATCGCTGTTGTCTTAAGAATGGCAATAGTTATTTCTGAAAGGTCTTCACTATGACTCCTGTTAAGAAGTACAGGGGTTGCACACGTGAGGGTCAGACTTCACGGCCATACAATCTGAGTCTTATATTCACTCCCATTCAGGACAGAAATAGCCAGCATTGTTCTCATAATTTTCAGAGTAATTGCTTCCATCCATTAGAATTTCAGTTACAACCAGGATATCGATATCATCAGGATCTCAACTACAGCCTATTATATTAGCATTACCTTTCAGAAACCTTCAGGTAAAGGAGGAAATTGTCCCTCCCGTTAGGTGCTAGGAGACAAGTGCAGAGGTGAGAGAAGTTGCGTTCCCAAGAAACATCAGAGACTGACAATGGCTTGATGCAAGGCTATGCATCAAAGTCATGGATGCCCAGACATTCTTTTTCCCAAGCACTTGCCTGATGTATCTTGTTAACAAGTACACTCACTGCCAGGTTTCTGGTCTAGAAAGAGCTTCTCACATGAGCAGAAAATTTAGTAGATTTTTGCATTTGTTTTCCTTACATTCTGCCCCAAAGAACAGTCCCACAAAGACTTTCTGGACAATTTTCACTTTATCAGTTCCTTCATGGAGACTATGGCTATTTGTGGTATGGTGCTGTTCTGTGCCTTAAGTCACAAGTGCGTAGTCTCTCAATAACTGAAATGTCTAACTCTAATCCCTATGCTCAGCATATGCAAGATCTGGTGAATTTCAATAGCTTATGATACATAAGAGGTCAAACCAGATGATGTAATAGTCCCTTTTGGCTTCACATCTATGAAATATATATGTAGCGTAATAGAAATGTATATAATATTATTGATTTATGGCAAAATTATTATGATATACATGGCAGTACCTTTGAAGCAGATCAATATAGTCCATTAATGTGCACATTATTTAATTTTTACTGTTGCTTTTCAAAAGGATTATTCTTTGCATTTATATTCTGAGATTATTGCTGAGTGAAGAACACAGATTTCGGATCACAAATGTGTAGTAAAAAAATACGCAGCCTTGACAAGAATAATGTGTTTGTTTATGACATTGATGGTAGAAGATTTATTATGTTCTTGACTATTCATTTCCTCGCTTTTATGCCCTTAGATTTTGTAAATGATGTGATAGGTATTTCAGGGTCAACACCTAATGACCGTAACTGTTAGTTTAAATAAAAGGCCTGATTCTCTGTAGACTCTTGCACAGAGTTTGAGCCTTAACATCGAATGTTCTTGGCCCAGAGAAAAACAAGTGGTACATGCTAATCTCTTTGCATTTAACCACCATAGCACTGTGGGTATAAAATATTGCTGGGCTGATACAGAATGCTTCTGTGGCTGAAATATGCACTGAACTTAGAGCAACTGTGCTCAAAGAAAAAGAGAAATTAATTTCCCTTGATCTTTTTTTCTACTAATTAAAAAATAGCAATTCAACTAATGAGCTTCACCATGAACACTCTCAGTTACAGGTGAAATACATAGCAAAAAGAAACTGAGATACTTCCATTAAACTACCAGGTGATTCACTGAAAGACATCCCAGGAGGGTGGGAAAATGTATAAACACAAATAAACACCAGATATATTGCAAAACAGTTTGTAAATACTATTCTGTATATGCTTTCAAAACCCACATGTTTATCTGAAAAGCCACCAAGAGTTCGTTTGGGTCCCAGAACACAGTGCTCCTCCCTCTCCTTCCCCTTCCTTCCCATCTGCCTAACAAAAAGATGTGTTACATCCCAAAATACTACAGTTGTGAAAAAATATCTTTGTGCAAGGTTAGATACTTTCACCTTTATAAGTACAGGCTTCTACATACTGTAGGGATGGACTTCAAGTCTAGCATGAGTTCATATGCATTCCTTAATTTTAAATATGATTACTGAATCAGGAACTTAATAAATGTTGTTCTTTTAATATCCATAACCAAACATTTAAATACCTTGGATTACTTACAACAGAATTGTGTCTGATTTCAAAACAATTTTTGTTTTGTTTTTTTTTAAGTAAAAATACCTGTTTTTCTTACAAAGCCCAAGGTACCCTTACCTGTTAGAACCTACGAGCCTCCTTTTACAAGAAATTCAAAGAGAAATAAGTTTTGTAGTTTACAGCTGCTTTGGTACTTCAGTCCTTATAAATCCATTTCATGTTTCAAGTGTCAGCTGATATTTCAAACTAAGCTTTTAGGTCAATGTCTTTCATCTTGAGAATTTTAACTGCTATTTGAAAGTCAAAATACTTACAGCCAACTATTATTTTGTTAAAATCAGAAGAATGTTGATTCTGTTTTGAAGGCACATACCTTTAATTCACCAATAGAAGACAGAAGTCCCGCCCCGTAAGCACGCAGTTGTCCTTCTTGCTTGCAAAGGCCAAATTCAATCGTAAAAAAATAGCACTGTAAAACATACAGATATACAGAAACATATAGTGTAGTTGCAAACAGACACTTCAGCAATGACAATCAGTACCATATTCACTTGATTGCCACTCTTCTTCAGAATTTCATGTCCTTAATATAAATTCAGATAAAGTGTGTTATTACTACTAAGTAATTTAAATTTCATGTTCTGCAGTAAGGGAGTTTTGCACAAAAATGTGAGCTTCTGCTTTTTTCTGGGCACCCAAGCAGTTCACAGGAATGGCTAGTTAGGAACAGACAAGCAATTTCATTCGGGTATCAAAGTCACTGATAGCAGTCTGCAGAGATTTTTGAAACTTTCTGGAAAAAAAACGAGGTGCCTTAAAATAAAATCCTACAAGGTAGTTGGTCTGCCTCTATAGGAACCTCTGAAGAGCTCTGAGATCTAGTTCAGAGCACTCGGCTGTAAACTCGAGCTGATGTCACTTTAAAGTCTGGCACATATTAAGTGCCGTCTTGCATTAGAATGAACTTACTTATATGTATGTATTTAAGAGCCTTCTCAAGCCAAAGCCTTAGTCTTTACCAGATTTTACTTTGTCAAAACTTAAGAACCAATATGGCACTTGGCTTCTCAAATTACAGAAAGAAAATTACACTTCACTTGGTTCCCTTGACCAAACCATTACAATTGTTCTTTAGGGCTATATTCAAGTAGGTAACAAATTGGGAGCTGTAAAACTGATGAGAAGGTGTGAGAAAGGTGTGCTACATCAGCATAACAGCACCATATCTAACTTTGCTGTATCCACCCAACAAAGTTAAATGGTAGGAAGACTGAAAGAAGCAGACTGAGAGCCCACTGGCCACTAAACACAAAAGACGATAGTCACTTCTGTTCCTACAGTTTTAGTTTTGTTTTGTTATGAAACATCAAGATTGCTTTTTGATGTTAGATCAAACAAATGAGATTAAGCTATTAACCATTCTACACATGAAGGCTTTGAGAAGTTGATTTCTAACATATGAAAGTATTGCATATACATACAGACACACATGTATGTGTGTGGGTGCTTATTACATTATCTGACAATTTCAGTCTTTGGGGACCTAACTCCACCGAACCTAAACGATTTACATGTCTTTGCAGGAAATATGAATTTGGGATAAGAAATAACCCAGTATTTAGTACTAACTCTTGAGTTTTTCTGAGTAACTTATGAATAACACAATGATTTTTTTTATCCATTTCTTCCTTAAACCCCTCTTTTCCAAGCTGAGTATCACACTAAATGCAAAGCAGCAGAAATTAACAGCTCTTTTTAAGTTCAACGAATATTTAGAAATTGAGAAATGATTTCTCCCTCTGACTGTCTTAAAAGTTCCTGTAGAGCTAGTGATTCATGCAGCAGGGCACTATGTAGAAGGGTGTAATAAAAAAGAATGAAAACATGAGCCCTGTATCTCATCCAAACCTGCTAATTCAGCTGGGAAAAAGGAAAAGTTGCCGTGCATTCAAACGTCTTGAGTTTGATTCCACCATAGTAGTCAAAGGCACTGATAGCCACAAGAGGAGGTGAAAGCACAACATTGTCAAACACCTCTGGCTTTGCTACTGACTTGGATAAGCCAAGCTGGCATAACTTTTTTCATTAAATGCAATGAGCTGATGTTACCATTTAGAGGAATACCAAGAGAACTGCTTTCCAAAAAAAGACATCTCAGGAACAAACAGCTAGATACACAAAATTACAATGGCATCGCTGTAGGAGTTGAGTGAAGCCAAGAGACCTACCGTCAAGAAGAGTACAAATTTAGCTTCCCTGACTAAATATTTTGCCAGAAAAACCTTCAGGGGGCTACAGTCCTCGTTCTGTCCTTGCTGCCACTGTCAGCAATGAAGCACACAGCTTCACACTTAAATCCCACTAACATCTTTGACTTTGCCCCCTCTCCTTCTACTCTGTTAAAAGAACCCATCTGGTAGCAATTCTTATGCTTTGAACACAAACATCCTGAACGACACAAAGCAGGCCTCAGCTCCTGAAAAAATACAGTGATCACAGTCATTCTCATTCTTAAAACCGACAACAGCTAAAAAAAACGGTAGCCTGGTGTTTGTCTGTAATAGATCTGTAAGAGCAGCCACGACTTTGTCCCCACAAGGAGGACTAAACTGATGTCATGCTGCTGCCAGGAGAATGCCCACTCAGCAATCTGTAAGACCAGTGGAGGGAAGGAAGAGAAATGCTTTCCACTCCCCTGAGGGATGTGCACTCATGGGGGAGGAAGGGGTACGAGGCAGAGAGTTAACGTTGGCACAGGAGACAGTAATCTCTGGTAGGGTGTTCACAAGACAGAGGGAGACCTCGATTTTCCTTCCTCAATGGATAGACACCACACAAAAAAGCATCTTTTTTGCTAAAGTTGAAAAATTATCATTATTATCGTTACTGTTATTATAAAAGGGAGTTATATTTATTAGCTAACATTGCTGATGCAAGACTGTCTTCAGTATTGATAAGACTTGCACTCTCAGTATAACAAACTCAAATAAAATGCATACAAAATGATAAAATACATCTGCTTGCTACTAGTGGTAAGAGCATTTAAAAAAAACCACCTTCAAATTAAAATTTGATTTTTTCATAAATTTTCCATATGCAACAACTACAACTTCTGTATTTAAGAGAGCTCTGCTTAGCTAAGAAAACGAAATCGCTCACCCAATGCTGCCACCTTCAGATGATCAGTCAGCAACACATGATCATCCCCATCTACAAACAGCCACGCAGAGGTGGATCTGTGCATTACCAGACTTTGTAGGCTTTAGCAAGCTCTGTTCTCAAGCCTACAAACATCGAGGCATACTGATAACACTAAATATACAGAGACACTTTTATAGACCAGGCACATAAATACCCACTATATGCCTCTCTTTGCATGGCAAACTAAAGTAACTGTGGTGTTCTATATTATATACAGGATAACTGCACTGGAGTGGGAATGACCGAACAAAGATGTCTGCTGAGAGGAAGAAATTTTTTAAAGCCTCACCTGAAGGCAAACAGCTGATTATTGCTTTGTCGTTACATTCAGGCTGGTGAATGCAAGCACAAATAGGGGCACGTAGGCTCTCATGCTCTAACGTCCAGACTTGGACCTACCTCAGGCAGTGTGCACACACACCCTGCAGCCCCAGACATGTGGCTCTTCTACAAGCTACATCAACGTCCTATAGTCTTCCTTTACTTCCAGTTCCACCTCATCTTTGGGGTGAAGTGTGACTCTACTGCAACCTGTAGGTAGGCTCCTGAAGTCGGAAATGTACCTTTCCACATTGTATAAATTCTATATTTCTTGAAAAGCCTTCCACTAAAATGCCATTCTGTTAGTCAAATCAGCAAAATAAGATGAAGAATTAAAAGGCCAAATGAAATTTTAAAATTAATTCTTAAGCCAAGAGATCTTAATGTAATAATCAAGACTGCCAAGAGAACAAGACAGCATAAGATATAATTTTGATTTATTTGTCTTATTTAACTGAAATACATGAAAGATAATTTAGTCATGCTCATGAAACTTTGCCTACATGGATTCAAAAAGTATTAAACAGATCCTACTAAGGGCTATTAAAACACCAATATTGCAGATCTCCTTCAAGAGTCCCTGAATCAAGTCACTGGCATCTAAAGCAGTATACCAGGCAAACACCACCACTGTATGGCTTTAGCCCTACACTGTCCTCCAGATGTGTGCAATTTGCCAGTGTCAGAGATGAGGTACTGGGGTAGCTGGTTTGGCCCAGTACACGTGCGATGATAAGAGTCAGATCAGTTGTCCTACAATTGACAGGAAAGATATAGAACAGATCAAGCCTTGGCAAACTCAAAGTCTGTTCTCGGAGATAAATATGATGACTGTTCTTCATGCTCAGGCACTGCCCTGCGAACTATAAACTGGACTACCAAAAAGAAAAAAAATCAGTGACAGCTGTTACATCTATGACAGTGTGTTTAGAAATTTTCAAAGGCAGGAAAAAGGTCTGATAAGCTCAACTCTCCCCAGCTGGTTTGTTTCTAACACTTTGAAAAATCACTCTTCATATCACATAATTTTGCATCTGGGAATCTTCCTCCTGGGACCTGTGCAAAGAGCTTGTGCACGGTGTTGGGTGCCAATGTCATTGAGTCAGTACTTCAAAGTCTGACTTGTCCATAAAAAGGCCTTTGAAGCCATTATACTTTGCTTCGTTTTCTTATGGTATAGCTTAGAGACCGATATTTGTGTTCACTTGGCATTTTCAGTATGATGTATAACATGAGATTTTTATCTGTTTTCTAAAAGTACCTTGTAAAGATATTGTCAGGATGAGTCCTGAGAACATCAACCGTGTCAAGAACTGATTCACTTGCACTCCCTGTCGCAAGGGGAAGAAGGAAGGATTGAGTAACCACGGGACTACAACCGCAGCACATGGACAGGAATATTCACCACTACAGAAACTGCTAATTGGAATGGGGCTACAGGCACTTTAAATATATATATAAAATTAGTTGCAATGAAGATAATACAACTACTAATGTGCGTGAATGCTTGCAAGACCAGTACCAAATAAAAATCCTTAAGAAAACATCTTTACATTCTTTCTACTGGATTTAATATTTCAAAGGATATTTGAATGGATCACTCTTAATTCAGATGTGTGTGATATGTTCACAATACGCAAAGATTAATTCCATTTTCTTTAGCAGAGAAGGAAATCTTTGATATTTTAGCTCTAAAATTATTCACATAGAGATGAAATCTCTCATATAGTTGTAAATACCTTGTAAAAAGATAGTTAGATACAATGGAAAGACTTTCAAAAATCCCATGGTTAGAAATTAATCCTAAGAATTAGTGCAGTAAAGGTGTTTTCCTACCCCCCCCCCCCCCCCCCCAAAAGTTGGTCAAATTGAAGGCAAATATTGATTTGGAGATATCAGAGACTCTGTGCTTTCTTTCTTCATTCAGAGCTGCTATAAATAAATTTCTGAAGAGTTGCTTATTTTTCAGTCTCAGAAATACCAATAGTCACCAAAAAAAACCAGCTGGCATTTCACATTTTACTGAATTATTCAAAATTCACAGTCTGTTGAGTAGTATCAAGAATGCTCTACTACAAGAAACAGATTTAACACAGGTAACCCAGGCAACTGGCCAGTACAGCCCAATGCTGGAGTCCAAACATGAAGCAACACGGGTTATTTGACAGCTATTCACGCGGGAAAATTATTGAGTAGGAAAGCAGGAAGATTTCTGAACAACGAATAAATCTCATGATGAGCTTGTGAACAGATCAAAAGCAGAAAAGAAGCAAAATTCAATGGGCAAGTCTTTCATTATAGATGATTCGTCTACCTCCAACAAAGGCAGTGACCCTATTCACAGCCAACAGCAATTCTAAATAGGAAAATAAAGTTTAATTTTTCAGAGATACTTTCTTGAAGTATTTTGTTTAGTCTGCCACTTTGAAATGTATTTAGGCTCACCAAAATAAGGTTTCCTTTGGGGATTTCAAAGTTAACAATATTCTCCTTTTTTCCTCGTATGACTGCTTTGCATTCAGACCTTTCAGTAAGGGTGAATGCTTCAGTAGATGTGGTGCTGCTCATTAGAGCACTCAGGGATAGATGCACACTAGCCTTTGCATTTCTGCTGACAGTCATAGCACATGGTATCACTACATGAAAATTCCTCTAACGCAGAGGCTTTGGCATACTCAGTGGGGTTTAACCCCTTGTGAATATTTCCAGATGATACGTTCATTTTTTCAGGAGTTTCTGGAGAAAAAAAATCATAATGGTAACTACAATAAAATTATCATCTTGAGTTTGTAAGGAAACAGAAAACATAGCTCAAGCAATGCAATGCTACGGTGGTATCAGTAACTCAGAATCAGAATCGTCAGGTTGGAAGAGATTATTAAGTCCAAACGTGCCTGTCCCCTTACTAAACCATGTCCTTAAACTATGTACCTCCAGCACTAGGGAGGAGCCCAGCTAAGACAAGACAACCTATATGGCAGTTGCCTACCTTGTAGATGCAATGTGTTTTCTCCAACAAGATCTGGAGGACATTCCTACCAACTTTGGTGCCTCTTGGGAGAATGTGACGTCCTGCTGTCCATTCTTACATGAAGGAGGCCCTCTTGCTACTCTAAAGATCAGGCAGATAATGAAGGATGAAGTACTTCTGGGATCTTGCTGCTGCTGCTACTCCAAAAGAAGTTTTCACAGAGTTGGAGCCATGGATAACCTACTCCACAACTGAATCATTCCTAAATAATCTGAATTTAGACTTGTTCTGCACAAGGATGATATCTGTCCACCCCTCTTATTTTATCTCAGTTGAAAATCTCAGAGACCTTTGGAGCTGCAGAATCAGAAACCTCAACATTTAAGGAGAAAAGTGTTTCTGTGAGGAAGGTCTTTCCTGGCAAGGCAGTAACTCCCCTCCACCAAAGCTCGTGGTCACAGAGAAAATGCAAAAAATCAATCCCACAAAAGCACACTTGCCTCATCCTGCTCAACACTGTCAGGGAAAGAATGTCTGTTTTTTCAACATAATTAAGTAATGGTGCTGAAGCTTAATACGCAGCTAAGGAGATGTGACCATTGAAAATATGAATTGCTGCTTAGATCATTTGTTAAACATGAGGCACTGAAGCCCTAATGCTTTACCCTGCCTATTTCCCCTTCCCTATTATTGGACTCTTATCTTGAACAACTTCTAAAACCTGGGGGTTTAAGGTTTATTAATTTCATATGGAGTTATTAAGAACAAATGATGTACAATAATGAGCCATTCCCTTTTCACTTTATTTTACAACATGTAACGTGAATTCATGTTCAGTGCTCCCTACAGTAGCTGAAGTGAATATTTGCTCATTTCCTTTGCAACCTGTTGCTTCAAATTTCAGCCATCTAGAGATTTCACATAGTTAATGTAAGAGGCACAGTCAGGTTTGTCAACATCTTAGCTGGGACTCTAAGAGATGGAGTCCTCTGAAACTCAAGCTAAAAAGAAAACTTAAAAAGTTGAATACATATATGTCACTGCTGTCCAACCACACTCTTCAGTCTATGCTGCCACATGTGACATACTTGATCCACCGCGAACCTTCCCAATTCACAGGCTGCAAGCAGGAACTGTCTTTAGGGTTCTGTCATTCCTTTTTTCCCATATCTTTGTCCTGCTACCCCTTCAAATGAGGACTTCAGATTAACAAAACCTACCAAAGTAAGAACATTCTGGATTTTATACACTATATGGGCAAGGGCTGATACCCTGGAAGTGCTCACTCAGCACTGCGGCTTATGCTACAGCTTGGAGACAATGACTCCTCTAGCATAGGGTCAGGGACTTGAACACTGGCAAGTTGGCGCGACGCAAGTGAGAGCAGAATCTGGAAAAAGTACAAAAGACCAGTTAGCTGTCTTCACCTGACAGCATTCCCATTTTCTGGGATGTCATCAGCTCTAAGGCTGTTGCCCCAATTGTGAACTGCATTGCTTATAAGAATATCCACAGACAAGAACAACCTCAGCCACTTTTCTTCCTCCAGCATCCATATGTCCAGTGCCTCTACAGAAGTCTAGCCCAGCCCTGAGGTCCTGTTTACCACAATTACCTGTAGACTTCAGCACTGGTCCAACATAATTTCCCCTTCTCTAAAAAGACTAACTTCCACTCCTCAACAGGCACATTTAGAAGAAGAAGAGAAGGCATAAAGTTGCAACATTCCCTCAAATACCAAGAAAACCTCTTCAGGCTGGGGAGGCAGAGTCTGTCCTTTTTTAACAGCCTGCAATGCTCTAAGGAAACTGCCTAAGGAGAAAACCAGCACCAGAGCCTCTGCCACTTATCTGGGAGAAACTTTTGATAGACTGGTAAGGTAAATCCACAAATTAACAAGAAGCAAAGGTGCAGTGACAAATCACAGTGCAGGCAATCCTCATTTTATAAGCAGAGAGTTTACTAAATCACCACCCTACGCCAGTCCACTGCCAGAATTAATTACTGTGGGCTGCAAAGCCACTTTAATAAGTGTCTGTGGCCAGCACAGAGATAGACCCCAGCATCCTCCCTGACAGGCTTTCCCCTGGGGAAGGCACCAGGCACATTTGGTGTTTCTCATGATGTCATTCCCAAGAGTAGGCTGTGTTCCATCTAATTGCCAGGCCAATTCCTGCATACGGCAATCGGACTGCAGGGAGTGAGGCACAAGTGTCACTGAACCTCCCATGCATTTTCCCTGAGGAAGGCTATAAGGTTCTTCTTCTTCTTCTTCTTCAGCAGCAAAAGTTCTAATGTATCTGCTAACGAGGGAAAATCACACCTTCATAAGGGGGAACAGTCTCCTGGAGTTGGAAGGATCTCAGAACTTTCACAAGCCCTGACATTGTGGGGGTAGAAACACATTGAATAGACAGGGCCAGTAACGATTTAAAATTCTTATTTCAAGGGAAAAAAATGTACTATTTCTTTGCAGTTACATCCACTTCAAATTAATTTTTTAGAAGCAAAAAATGGTAGGATTTCATTCTAAAAATAACAGCATCCACATTGATTTTCTAAACATTTTTTTAAAAAAATAAACTTCTTGCATCCATTTACTGAAAATTGATTTAATAGCTAAGACTTGTTTTCAAACATCAGAGTTTTCAACAGCAACACTGCATATAAACTCAATGTTCTTTTAATCACATAAATGCAAAGGGACTCCCAAAAGCTTTTGTGGTTCTTAATGCATTTGCTTAACCTGCCTTCCAAAAAAAATCCAAAAAAAAGATAGTAGGCATCAGCACAAAAGTGTACATTCTATTCATGTCAAGCTGACAGACAGATCAAAGCAGAAAAGTAGCTCAGGGAATTTTAAATATCTATTAATTTTGCTACTAAAAATATATCAAAATTGAACATGTTTTTACAGCCCCAAACAAAATCTTTTTCAAGTATAGTTGAGCACCTCCTTGTAGCTCCCTGATTTTCAGCAATGAGGGCATGTAAAATGAATCTATCATAACCACAGAGTAGTCAACTGAGTCACCATTGCGCTACCTGCCAGAAGTCTGTAAACACAAAGCAAATAACATGAACATGTATTCAGCAAGGTGGAAAAAAGTTATACTGAGCAAGTACCTGTGAGCAGAGAGATCACTTCTCTTCACTGTACCAAAGTCCAAGGAAATTACAGTGGCTGTGGTCTAGAAGCGACTTATCAAACGTGAAGATCACTCCAAAATTGTCACTAGTGACCAGGCTCCCACTGACATACAAAAGTTCTGTGCTCGTATAGGTCCTAAATTCATTGCAGATGTATAATATATATCTGTTCATAAGCTAATATGTTTATTTAAACTTGAAAAAATAATCCTATAAAGGTGTTTACACTCTATAAATGTAAAATGTCTTAAACCAAAATTTTAGCCACTTTTATATAGTCCAGCTATATAATTGTAACAATTACCGCCTACTGATTCAAGGGAGGGAAGAAAAACATTTAGAAAAAGAGTAATCTGTTTTAATCTGGTTTATGGGGTAAAAAGGATAACCTGGAAGAACCTATTCCTTCTAGCATGTCTTGAAAAAGCTCTGAGTTCAGACTGTTTTACCTAGCACTATTAGTAGACATCAATGCCACAATGATGATCTATAGAAATTTCTCTATAATGTATAGAAATCATAAAGCTTACAGATGCTAACTGAAACAAGGTTATCTTGTCAAAACTAATGCTTTGCCTGATGCAAAAGCAAAATCCCAAACCAAGCTTGATCCTAACAAACACATTGATGGTAGAGGGTGTTCAAACTGCCTGAAACGGTGCCATCATGTTGATGTTCTGGTGACCTTGCACTGAGACAAATTCAGCCACAGCTGGAATCAAACCAAAACAACCAAAACTAACAGACATAAGGCCTTTCTCCATAAATTTTTCTTTGGCTTCAACAGTGCCCTCAGGCTTATAATATTTGTTTTAACTTTCCAAAATAATCAGCAAATCAAAAACCCCTTAGCCAGGGCTAAGAAGTAGTTAACAGAACGTGTTGCGCGCTTTGTTTAGACAGAGAAAGAGACACAATGGAAAAAACTTCATGTCCTCCAGAGTGGATTCTTTCTCTGCAGAAATTCAAATTGCTAAACAACAGGTTTTGGAAAGTAAACTATTAACATTAATTTTATAGCAACAAATCCTACCTTCATTTGCATGTGTACAACCATATTGACTTTTAGGAGACTGTACACATGGAATTAAGGGTAATACTTAGCCCACAGACCTGAAGTCATTGAAAGCAGTAACAAACCTCCCCTTGGCCTTTTGTGGCATCAGAGTTGGACCTATAAATATATAATTAAGCTATACTTACAAAATCATTACGGTAGATCACCCAAAAATATCTCAATTAAAAATTTATGGGACCATATTCCAACCAGCACTTTGATGCCATTTGATAGAAAGATGACGACAAGCACAAGAACTACTTCCAAAGCTGCAGCACTAAGCAATTAAGCCCTAGGCATAGTTAGCTCTTTATGGATACCAACTATATTTTGTCTTACTTCCATAATTTCATCTGTGCATACATAGAAAACACCCAGGAACATGCTGGGTGAGAGAATTAGACTAAACACATGCAATGTGCTCAGTCCTTGAGCTAGTATTTAAAATTATTCACTTTATGCACAGTTGTGAATATTAAGTTAGGATCTTTTCAGCTCTGTATAGACATAAATTTAAAGACTCTTACCATAAGAAGATGCTATTTGGGTTATGCATAGTAGCTACATGTATGAATGTCCTTTCTGGAAACAAAATTACTTACTGAAATATTCCAGACCATAAAAAAAAAATAAGGGCATGGTTTGAGACCTTTCTTCACTACATGTGATCAGTTTGGTTTCTGCTTGAAAGCACAATCTGCCTTTCTTCTCCAGATGAGCCCACAGGCCCTCAAAAGGAGTGAATTGTGTGAGACCTGGGCATGGCTGAAATGAGTTGCCACATGCTGAACTTCACTTCTCCATATCCCCACGTGCTGTTGCCAGAGGACCTCCACATCTTGTACAAATGACTCAATTACCACTCTATGTTACAGAATCTTACAGACTTAAGTAAAAATAAACAAATGCAATAGAAAAAGCAAGGAGCATTACAAAATTTACTGTTAGTTTGCTTTGACACCTATATATATTCCTTTAACAATATTTCTTAACGTAGTATGGGATGTAGCAAAGTACACATATAAAGCTTTAGCAGCATGAGTGCCTCACAGTTCTGGACTGTACCTGAATGCATTTTACAAGTGAGTTTCACATGTATATGCTACTACAAAAGAAAAATAAGTATAGCAATGTCATTATGAATTGTATCTACACAGAGTCTTGGATTATTGCTTTCCTTCAACGTGTATCAGTGAAGGCACAGGGGCAGTCGGGAAGTGCAGAAGCAATATATTCCAAACCTTTCTTCTATTGCTTTTTTCCTCCATTTTCTTTATTTAAATCTTTATTCCTGTAACTTATGTCCTTTGTTTGTAGTTATTACCCAAAACATTCTGCAATTGTTGCTCACTGAAAGCTTATGCTGGGTGCTTTCTTTTGTCCCACATACATATGTTCTATGAAAGAGATTTTATGCCTTTTTGCTAATACATTTCCTATTCTAGGTCAAAAGAGAAAACAAATATGCAAAAAACTCTATTAAAATTCATAGACTCCTTCCACCTCTTCCTCCATCTACCTCAGCTGGATCCAACACTGAAATGGTAGATGCTTGCCCCCTGCATGCACTCCTAAATTCCCCAAATTCTTCCTGAGCTGGTTTTTTTGAGGCTCACTTTCATTACTGTTGTAGCAGAGCACACATTCAGAGTGTGAGCTATTGAACTACCATCAAAGATTACTATTGCAGAATCTGCAATTTCTTAATGAAAATGAAGTTGCTTCTGAAAATAAACCAACTTAATTAGCAAGCCAGTGCTGTGTGAAATTTGCACCATTCTCTTGTTAACCTACATGTCAAAATGTATTACTTCTGTGCATGTAAATTTGCATTTGCAGTTCAGTAACCTCACAGATTATGATCTAACCACTTCTGGAAACATAATGCTACAAGAAATAAAAACAAATCCAGTGTCTGGCTGTAATTTGTTATTTTATTAGAGGTTTTTTTCTTTAGTGTTTGTAACTGCTTAGGGCTTGATCTTCATAAACCACATCCTGTCTAAAAGGAGCTATATTATTTCTACAGCAAAATTTTTAATTCCTTCCCTGCTCCCAATTAAGTAAAATTAGTTCTCTCCTGCATCTAGCCTCCTCATTAGAGAGATGGGCACAAGCACACAAATATACAAGCATAGAACAACACTATTTCTAGTTACTAGTGAGTGCAAAATTTTGTCTGTCAGGCAATACGAGACCCTCTCAAGAAGCAGGTCACTGACCTGACCAGCTGGGCATCCTCATAGCAACAGGTAAACTCTCCTTCACGTTTGTACCTTTGAGTGACAAAGTACAAAGCACATAATGTTTCATTTCCAGATGTAAAATGACCTATGTTGACCTACTTAGATAAGAAACTAGTTAAATCGGGGCGTTTGTATTTAAGACTGTTTTGCAAACTAGCACTTTATACCACTCTCTACAAATTAAGAAAACAAAACCAAAACACCACAATTCCAACATCAGCAGTTCAGCTCCCCACCATCACTGTGGTGGCTGACACATGGTTACTTCATCATCTAAATTACTTCTTCCACCCCCTCACAGAATTTGCAGCAGCAGAATTACACCTTTGTATCTGCTGCTAATCAGAAACTGTAGAGGACTCGTATCCTTGAATAGCGATGCCGGTTGATAAAGGCAGATCCACTTCCCTCCTGCACCTGGATGCAGCTCATTCCTCCTGTTCCTCGGCAGTCAACAATGTCAGGTCTACAGCACAGGTCCACTGTTCCTGCCATACAAAGGCTCCCAACTCTATAGCAAGAACATCCAAAACTGGCTTAACTATGCAGTGCGGCTCTTAACTAAAACTTGGATTAGGGTTCAAACCACTTGTTTACCTTGTTGTCATTGAGATATCCTCTCTCTTTATTTTCCAATTCTAGCTGGAAAGACGGAAAGCATTCAGGGAAGGAATTAACATGCTCAAAGATACAGAGCATCTTCCGCGTGATGAGTAACTAAACAAATGACTGAGTAAAGGAGAAAATGGAACAGTTATGTAGAGTCATGATGGCACAGAAAAAGTGTACAGGGCTGATTTGAATGCTCTTCCCTCTTCAAATACAAAAAAGCTGGCAGGAATCAGGTTGAAAACAATAGAACGAGATAGTTCACCGGACAGCGAAAAGTTGAGCCATAGAGCTCTTTCCCAAAGTTACTGCAGATACTAAAAATTTACATGTCTTCAAAGACAAACAGCTGTCTCTGGATAGAAATCTATTCAGGATAATTAAATATACAGAAAGCACATTTGGCTCAAGAGTTCCCCAACTTTCTGAGTAGTTAGAAACTTGAAAACATTTGGAAATTGTTACACTCATCCTGTTCTTATATCCCTCCTAAGCAGCTATTTATGACTCCTCTTGGGCAGAAGCCACCAGCCGTGTGGCCTAACCAGCACAGCAATTCTTACAGATTCAAACCCAGAAACAGACTCTCCCCAAACCCAGAACAGAGGCCTAAACAATACCAGAATTCCTGAAGAAAACATTAAGCATTAGCTCACATTTCAGCCACAGAACTCTTCAAATTCTCCCTGTAGTAACTTCTCTGGAAAGCTAGCTTATTCTTATATAGCACAAAGCCATTTGGTTTTGAGCTACGAAGCCAGTTAGGTATTGCTACTGAGATTCTGTTCTTGTGCATCTGATGTGATGACCGTGAATATGCACTGCTGGGGGACACCACAGTATCCTAAAATATTAAATATCGATTAAATATTAAATATTTAAAGTTGATTTCCTCTTTAGTCTGGTTCTGTGATATATGTACTATCTTTTCTGCTCACCTGTTTGATTACACATACTGAAGGAAGGACCCGACATCCGTGCTTCAGCTACTTTATCAAAAAGTAATACTAAAAGAAACCCCTAAAAATTGGGGACTGTTACCTTTTATTAATTCCTTTAGAACATTATGCAGAGTGAACACACAAAGTAGGGCATGCTTTTAGAAGAGCAGTCAGCAAGCCTAGCAACAACTCACTAATCATTGGAAAATAATCCATCAGTAAGTTACCCTTCTCTCCCGACTCAAACAGAGCTGTATGACTTTGTAATGATTAAGAAGGCCAGAAAGTTTCATCAGCTTTTTCTGCTGTTTCTTGTATCTGTTTCAGATTTTGCACTTGGGCAACTTCCAAATAAATGTGCAGATAGGTGGAAGTTTGCCTGATCAAAGTCAGGAACAGAAACACAGTGAGGCAACAAAATGAACAATACGGATCACAGTATTTCCAGTCTCACGCTGTGTGGCAGGACAATGTTTGGCTATAGGGATCCATCATACCTGATTTCAGCTTTATAGTCCTAGCTTTTACACTAGAAATCGGATCATCTTCCCTAAGAGATGACCTTTCCGGAGTCATTTCATGTATCTCCCTTAAGTTCATCAAGATTTACTCAAGCAGTTTTTAAATCGTATTCACCTTGGGCTCTTCAGGCTGCAGCCCCTTATTCATTAACTACAGGTCCAGACGAAAGTGACTCCTTTGCAAAAAACTCCGTTGTCACCACTGGACTTAGGGTACTCACTCCTGGCATTCATCACACAAACATGGCATGCAATTGGGATACAGGAAAAAGACTGAGCAGAGATTTGAATGTTGAACTTCAATATGCTCACTGAATGCCATAGCTCTTGGACTATAATACCAGGTTTCAGTTGGCCAATTCATAATTATTTTTATATAGCAGAATAGCTTCAGCAGGGGACCTGATTACCACAGTGCTTAGTTCGCTGTCTATCATTTCATGACTATAAATGAGAAACATTCAAGCAGTCTTGATTTTTCAGATACACAGTGGGAATGTTCAAAATCTCAAATATTTTCATACTTTTCTGCTGCATTTGTTCATTCATGAAGGAAGAGAGCAATCCAATTCATAGGCTGTACTTACAGCCTAAGCTCTACCAAATAGCCCCTCTGGGAAATCTAATCTGTGGGTTTTGAAGATGAGAGACTGCAAGAGTCTGCTCTGTCTAGAGACCATGAACTCTGCATCTACCCAAAGTTACCAAAAGCAACTCAGTCAGTCTTTAGCTGCAATGCTCCTTTTTATTCCATCCCGGTTATCTCCTCAGCAAGTATAATGTGTAATTATGTGCCTGTTGTTCAGCCTGGGAGAAGAATTAGAATGAAGTCAACAAGACCAGATAATGCACATCCTGAGAGAAGACAGGCAAGTAAGCTCACATGAAATACCACTGACTTCTCCCGGAGAAGCAGTTCTGAACAGTATTTTTATCCCAGCATATATATTTAAAATATTTTCTTTGCGATACACAAATTGAAATCAGTTTTAGAAATGAACCATTGGCTTCAGTCATCATCCAGGCAAGGTGAAACGTTTAGATTCATAAAAAGCCTGAAATGCATTTACGAGACCTCATCACACACAGTTCCTTGAAATTCAGAAGCAACTCACCATTGTGGTTTTCTGCATAGAGGCTTGTAAAACCAAGAGAAATTTTTTTTTATTTCTACTGTCTCATGCTATTAAATATCAGAACAAATATCAAGAGAGATTAAAAGATGGCAATTGTACAGTTTTAGCGAAATCACGGTTTAAGCATAAATTCAAGTAAGAAACCACTAGAAAAAAACCTTAGTACGACTAATTAGTCTCTAATGGACAAGTTCTTGCGTGGAAAGATTTGATGATAAACTGTATACAAACTGTAGACAGTTTGCCAACCTCTATTCCGAACCACCACTGGTTAACGTGCCCCTCCTGAATTTTTTTACACAAACACATCCTATACATACTGCATCATGAAATGGCAGCCTGAGCTGTGCTGAAACAACTCACCAGGAGCTGGGAGTCATTTCTGCCACTAGCAAGAGAGACAGGATCCTGCTTATCAACTTGCAGCTTTACAAAAGACTGCTGCTCTCTGGCTCCCAAGTCCACAAATTACAAGGTAATACTGAAATGTAAACCGAGGTATATTTTTTGTACAATTTTCCTGTCAAAACCGTATGTTATGTGCTGTTAAATGTGTTGTAAATGATATATTACATAAATTAGTTGAAACACCTCATGTCAAGTCCTTCCTACCGCTTACGGTTTGATAGCAGAAAAGGCAGACTTTTGTTTATTTTTGTACTATGTGAAAGTAGGAAGACCAGGCATGCTGGAAAAAACAAGTCAGAAGCATTTTTATAAAGTCATGGAGAGTAGCACAAGACATCAGTATTGATGATGATAATAATTAGCACTCAGACACGGATGGCCAATACCGTGTTTCCTTAACTAGTAATCGCATTATACCACAATACAAGCAAAAAAGTGGATTGTGCAAGTATTTTGTTCTGTTTCAGTAATGTATCTCTCAGCCACTTGCTTTTTGTGTCCTCCCTCTTTCTTGCTCTCATAGAACACCGTAAAGGAAACTGCAGCTCTCAAAAAACACTGCGAAGACTGTTACATGGCTCTCTCAATATCCCACTTCTCATGGCAAGAATGCTTAAGTTTATAAAGCAGAAGCCACTCCTTTTTGCTTGCCCCAATCTGCTACAAGACTCAAACAAGAGAATGAGGGGAGCTTACATCCTTTCTTTTCAACCCTCTTAGCCTGCAGTCACCCTACCCCCTCCATCTGCCCAGCACCAGAACCTCCGCAATGCTCTCCCATTTAATCTCTGCCCTCAGTGGGACTGCACAGATGTGACTAATTACAATCTAGCAAACACTTCCAGTCTGCTCAGGGACCAGGCTCCTGCTTGCTCCACATCCACTGTGTCACCTCTGCAGGGACAAAAACATCAGCACGTTTCCTTTACAGCTCAGGACTGATGAGGCACAAAGAGCAGATCTATCAAGGCTGATACTGGTGGCTTTTGAAAGAAGAATGGAGTAAAAGATGACAAAATCACCTGCAATAATTCTTCCCTTTCTGGTCTGAATTCCTAAGAGGTGTTTTCCACTCTTCCTAAAGCCACTGCCCTCCCTGTAAGGGCTCAGCTGTTAATGTCATTGTCTTTTGAAACAGGTCATGCTAATGGCAAGCTTGCTTTGGGCATATTGCTTCAAGCTCATTAATATGAATGTTCTTGCTCTGATCGTTTGTTTCTCTATTTACTTTGAAGTTGCCTCACTGGAACCTGCACTGCCTTTCTGTGTTAACAGTTTTGGCTGGCATTACTCAGATCACTGCATCTCTGGCTCTTTTCTAGGATGGAAATGGAATTGAATGTTGCAGAAGTCAGTCAACAGCACCTCAGGTGACATTTGGTGCCCAGCTACTGAATTTCTTGGCCTCCTCACCCTCACTGCTGAGAAATGTTCTTTCTACTTGCTCTCAAGTTGACTGTTTAGATTGCATATTTTAGGGAAAGGAACCTCTGCGTTTGTAAAGCACCTGCCCCAGGGGAGTACAGCCACTCAATGTGCTTCTAAGAAAAATACCACCACCTGGGTTACCTTAAATCTCTCTCTAAATGTCTCTTCCACTTGAAGGACCTATTTCCAGCATGGGAGGAGAAATCAACTTTGACTCAGATATCAAATTCTCAGTGTGATAAGGGAAAGTGATTCAGCTGTCTTTTTTTATTTTTGGCTTCGTGACTCAGGAGCAGCTCATTGTTCAGAAGACGCAGTCAGTCATAACTGGGAGCTTCTGTGAGGAGGAGAAGTAAAAGCATTTATATAATATTCAGAGATCACTTTATATTAATATCTCTCCTCAAACAGATCAGTCCCAACATTGTCCTCTGCAACAAGCTCGTGTCATCCAAACTATTTTGGGGTGAAAGACTTGGACGTACAGCTTTCCTCAAATACGTACAGGGATAGCCAGCTGGCTACTCTCGCTTGCGGCTGCAGGTCATAACAAGGTAGATCTGCTTCTGACTAAATCCTTTCCTAGCAAATGTGGAAATAGACATACATCTTTCATGATTCCTCCATACAAACAACACTCTCTTCTCAGCAGACACCCATTAGAAAACCAAGAAACACACCCCGAAGCATATGAGAGGAACTGGCCACGAGCAAGACATAAAGCCTGTCCAACTGATGAATGAGGCCCATTTGATTAAATAAATTTGGTAGCCACTTTTGGAGGGCTACAGGAGAAAAAGCTAACAAACAGGTACAAACTGCTTTTCAGCAGACGACTATAAGCCACTGCTAAGCCAGTGCATCAAAATTATTACAGTTTAATTGAACCTAGTTTGAATTTGCCTTCAACACTGTGTACAAGTTATTTCCAGTCCTTTAAATTCCCACGGCGCTTCTTGAGTAGCAAAAAGCAGTAGCATGCTGGATAAGATTTAAAGTAACCACAGTGGGGTTTTTTCTCATTGCCTCAGAGTTTTTCATGAGATAAAATATTTAAATATGGAGTTGGTTTTTTATACAATACAGTTGGTCATTAAGAATACTTGCAGCATTAGTTTTAAGAGGATCCACAAAAGGAAGCATGCAGTAAGTGAAAACAACAGAACTGAGCAAGTGATACAGACCAGGGGTCACCAACCTATGTCATGATGCAAAGGGCTGCACATGAGTTATTTAGAAATGGCAATACAGCAGGAGCTGAGAGTCCTGGCAACACAACAGGACCCTTAACGGCAACCTGAGCGTCCTTTATGCAAGGGCCAAGAAGGCTCCAGTTGGGTGGCCAGTACCATCTAACATCTTTAACACACGGTCTCTGCCAGTTCACACTACCTACTGGCATGTACCTCACTGATACAACATAAAATCCACCTCACATCCACTGGCTGAGGCACTTGACCTAGGTCTAGATCTCCTGTTCCACAGCCTTGGCTTAGTAAACACATATTCTCCAACAGGAGCAGTACCAAGGATGCAACGTCATCTCAAAATCCATCGCACACTACAATGCACTGAACCACTGCAAAACAGAACAGTGAGTACAGAAATAGCAGTGCTAAGAGCCAAAGTGGCCACCTGTGGAGGAGCTAACAGTGTAAAGCTGAGAGCACACACCAAAATTTTTTCTTTCTTTTTTTTCCCAAAATTACCTTGCTTACTTGTTTTCAGCTCCTTAAGGTCGACAAAATCCATCTCAGCTACTGAAAAGCAGTGGCTATTGCACATAAAAAGTAAAACTGACTCGTATGTTCCACTTTGCTCCTATTAAAAACAACGGAAAAATACCTAAAGCTCTGTGATTGTCACCTCATAGTCATCTACAACCTGGAAACGCAGTCAGCTCTAATAAGACAATGCACGTCACTTCATCAGCCAAAGAGGAGGACAGATGAGAGAGCATGCCACAAAAAGATTTTGACTCACAGTGGCTAATTTCTGAACGTCTTCATCAGATGCTCCCAGCGAAGCAAGTCCTATCTCCTGTGAAAACTGTGCAAACTTGGGATCAGCAAGTAGAGGCACGTGTCCCAAAAGTTCATGGCACGTATCCCTAAGGGGATGGAAATGAAAAGAGCATCATTACAGAAGTTAATTCCATAATAATTCCATGATTAATTTAACATAAGCCATTTTACATGGGCTTGACCTCTACTTTAAAAGTCTTACCATGGAAGATGTTTTTTAACGTGGAGTAGTTCTTCCCTGTGTACGGTTCTGTGAAAGCATACAGGTTTTCTTCTATTAAATGGTTATTTGTCATTTAACCCCATCTGTTCTGTGATTTCCCCATCTCTTCTACTTTGATTGGGAGGGCCTGATCACTGCTGTCTTCCCAGCTTAGTACCATGAAGACTTCACTGCCCAAAGCCAGATGTCTCACAAGTACAATTTTCAGCATTTCTCTCCACATGAATCAAGTTCAAAATCTAATACATTCCCTCTTCCTCTTCTCCGTTCCCCCTTCCGCACCTGGGTACAGCTCCACCACCAAATATTTTCCTTCTTGCCACTAGAAATTCAAGGTAATATTTACAGAGGTTCCTGCATGCTTAATTTCCATTTAGCCCTGACTTCCTACTGCAATTACTGGGTATTTTTGTTGTACAGTCCACTTTTCACCAAGCGGATTTCAGAAAAAGCAGAGAATCCAAATCGTTTCAGGAAGAACTACTGTCCACATCTGTAAATGCATTATTAGTCACAACAAAGTGCAGATATAAGTGTACAAAAAGCTGCTAACCAACCTAAGGAAAGTGCACATGCATCATCTACAAAAGCTCTCAAACAATTCTGAAAGTTTTTGTGCATTTGTTCACAGAAAATAATGGACTTGGTAGTAAAGTTCACTTTAAAAACCGGATCTGACATTTCCTTTGCTTTTGTCTCTTCAAAGACATTTCTCTCTCTCTCTTTTTTTTTTTTCCTAAGCTGTAAACAAGTGTTTTAAAGGCAGGTAGAAAACATCAAGTTTTCTGCCTTCTATCCAAAATCATCCAATTTGTCTTCTATAAACTATTTTTGTTTGAAAAGACACAGAACCTGACACTTCAGATAAATCACGAACAGAAAAACAACCCTCTATATAATTTAAAGTCTCCTTACTCAGTACTTCTCACCAAGAAGTATGTGCCAACTGAGTCTAGGTAGACAGTAGTAGTTTCTGAATGCAGGCAAATGAAGACTAGCATTTTTGGCATTCCTAGTTTACCTCACCAAAGCTTAACAAATATAGTCCCAGTATTGGAGGGTTACATACAAGGCTCTCTTCTCAGCCCACGTGGCCTTGCTGACAGACACCAAACATTTGCTCATGTTATATTCACACTTTTTGATGAGAAAAACACCTCTCTGAAGTCGTGCATGACAAGTCTGAGCCAACCTCATATATGAGTAATTCACTCAACAATACAGACAAATTACCAAATCTCGTTTCTCTGCCTCCTAGACGTATATATTTCCCAAAGACATAGGGGAAGTAAACAGATACTCCTGTGCTACTTAGAATCATAGAATGGTTTGGGTTGGAAGGGACCTACCTCAAAGACAACCGAATTTCAACTCCCTTGCCATGGGCAGGAACATCTTCCACTAAACCAGGTTGCTCACAGCCCTGTCTAAATTGGCCTTGAATTCTTCCAGGTATGGGGTATACACAACTTCTCTGACAACCTGTTCTAGGGCCTCATCACCCTCATAGTGATGAATTTCTTCCTAATATCTAATCTAAAGTGGCCCTCTCTCAGTTCAAAGCCATTACACCTCGTCCTGTCACCATGCACTATGGTGCCCTTGTAAAAAGTCCCTCTCCAGCTTTCTTGTAGGCTCCCTTTAGGTGCTGGAAGGATGCTATAAGATAATCCCTAGAGCCTTCTCTTCTCTAGGCTGAACAAATCAGCTCTCTCAGCCTGCCTTCATAGCAGAGGTGTTCTAGACCTCTGATCATCTTTGTGGCCCTCCTCTGCACTCACTCTAACAGATCCACGTCCTTCTTACACTGGGGGCCTCAGAGCTGAACGAAGGACTCTAGGTTGGGTTTCATCAGAGCAGGGTAAAGGGGAATAATCCCCTCCCTTGACCTGCTGGACGAGCTTCATTTGATGCAGCCCAGGATATGGTTGGCCTTCTGGGCTGAAAACGCACATTGCCAGGTAATGTTGAGCTTCTCATCCACCAACATCCCCAAGTCTCTCCCCTCAGGGCCACTCTCAATCCATTCTCTGCCCAGCCTATAACTGTGCTTGGGATTTCCCTGACCAACGTGCAGGACCTTGTACTTGGCCTTCTTGAGCGTCATGAGGTTCACACAGACCCACCTCTCCATCCTGTCAAAGTCCCTCTGGATGGCATCCCTTCCCTCTAGCGTGTCGAACACACCACACAGCTGGTGCAGTCAGCAAACTTGCTGCAGGTGTGCTCAGTCCCACTGTCCATGTCACCAACAAAGATGTTCAACAGCTTCCATCCCAATACCGACCCCTCAGGAATACCACTTGTCACTTCTCTTCACTTAGACATTGAGACATTGACCACAACTCCCTGAGTTGATGAAACTTTATGGAATGGACACAGTTGTAGAAATACAGGCTCAGCACTCAATTTACTATGCAGAAATATTTCTAGACAACACCTACAAAATACGTTTAATATGTACAGCTGGCCAGGAACAGCATCAGACATCACACTTACACAAGGAAAATTGTTTGCATTTGTTTTCCACTGCCTATAAAGCTTGTCCTTCCTCCTGAAGGTAAGATCTTTCCACATCATTGCAAGTCATTTCAGAGGATGGGAAATCTCTGATTTCTCCTTACACATTTTTCCTCAAAAACTGCTGGTAAGAGCTTTTCTTTTATTATCACCACACCTCTCCGCTTGGTGATGGTCTGAGTCTTGCAAGATGATCAAAGTTCCCTACACCCATAGCTTAGATAGCATTCCCTTCCTCACTAGAGCTCTGACTTGAAAAATTAGCAGGCACCGTGTGGTATCCATCTCTTGAGGAGATGGCTTGCATAACTTGTGCATATAATCTTCAAAGGTTAATGGCCCTTCTTTATTTATTCCATTCCAGTCACAACAATTTTCTCTGTCATCTCCTGAATGGCTTAGCTTTTTAATGATACAAAGGACAGCAAGGAAATGGGAGTTTGCAGTTTGACAGGTACATCCAGAGGATTCCCAGTACCAAACAACTCACTGGAGGATGCTGAGTCCCACAACCATCACTTCTGAACACAGAAATGGACCACAAAGCCCCCTTCCTTCTTTGGAAGTCTGGAGTTCTAACTTCCACTTCCCATCTTTACTAGAGAACTCAGCACTGATTGCGGAGCACTTCACCTATGCTGCACTGCATCAGTCCAGATATATTTAAGGTAACTTCATAACAGTAGTTCAAATAACCAGAACAAAGGATATACAGTGGGATTTCAGGTAAGCACACTTCATCTCCAGGCAGGCTTTTACAGTAGCATGACTGCTATTAGAAGCTGAATGGGAACCTCTATGTCTGTTTCCCTGTGCTGAGGTAACACCATCCACAAACAAAGAAGTGAAGATGCGTTATTTCTAGTTCTGCACTGGGACACAGGCTCTTTGTGTCGCTTTCATCCTTGCAGGCAAAATGAGAAGAGACAAGGCGTAGCCCCATTAAGGTGCCTCTGTTGGCAAGGGGAGGAGGACAAGGAGGCAAAAGGTATTTCTCTCATACGTTCAGTTTGTAGATTCTCTCATTAAAGCCATGCAAAATAGTATTTCGAATGTGCAGTTATAAAGAGGGGAGCTTGAAACAAAAACATATAAACAAAATATAAAAAATCCCAAACTTACAAATCTTCCAAGCAGAATCATGAACCAGCATTTGGGATTGTCATTACAGTCTCTTATATTGCCTTGCCAGTCTGGCCCTTTATAGATAGCCTAAACACTATAATTCTTCGCTTAACTACCAAAGCTTGATTCTTTTGTTTTCTTCTATTCAGAAAATAATTAAGTTCTTTTAATTTATTCACACACATTGCTCAGAGAAAATAAGATTTTTGTAATGCACTTTTCACAGCAAAAGATTTTTCTTGGAGTAAATTAGCAGAGCAAAGGAAATCTATATAGCTCTGTGAATGTAGTAGAAACATAATGAAACTCAGGAAGAAATGTTTTAAAATGCATATAGTAGTGATACAGATCAAACCAAATGAACTCTCTAATTTGTATCTAGCTCTATAGCCTGGGTGTTAAATCTGATGGAAAGCCTGCTGAAGTCAAAAGGAGTCTTTTTACCAGGTTTATATCATTGAAATGCAACATTCACCAAGCTGCAGCAAACCTCATTATGGCCCCATATATCAACCAGCAGATCTCAGGGTGTTACAGCTACTGCAGAAGATGAAGAGCTGTCCCAACTTAAGTCAATTTAATTTTGTCATTGATTTAAAAAAAACCCAGGATTTCACTCTACATTTCTGATAATATATACTATATGCTATATCTCATGAAAAAAACCCCACATTTAAAAAGGGATTTTCAAAACTTTCCTATGAAGTTCCTGATGGTCAGTACACATTATTTAATTTATGTTAACAAGTAGGTCTGTAAGAAGAGAGTAACATCATTAGAAAATGACAACTTAATTCCTCTGCTAGTCATATTTAGAGGTGTTAAGATCATAACTTGGATTTTTAAGTTCAGCCCAAAAATAAGAAATAAAAATCCTCATTCTAATAGAACTATTATTACTACACAGTGACTTTCCAGACACCATGCTCAGAAAGGTTCAACAAAAAAAATAGTTGTCATTAATACTAAGGATCAATGAAACATAACACAATTCTGAGTGTAAGCAGCATCCTGAAAACTACAGGTATCTCAAACATACAGATCAACGAACCAGAGATCAGCAAAAACACAGATGCACTTAATTGTTTCCTGGAAGATGTTCCTTCTTTTGTTCCTCTTGGAGTTACATGCCTAAATCCTCTATCAATAAATAAAAACTTTTTTCTAGTTCATATTAAATTAATAAAGGTCACCATTCTTTTGCTGCACTTTGGCAGGTACTGCTATCTGAGACACTGGCTTCCCATAGGAGAGGAAATAATTCCTGAAAGATCTAGTACTTCCGAAGTAGAATTTCTTTTTTCAAAATATCTACAGATATTTTCAGATAGACCAGAAGAGGTCCAGCATCATAAAACCAAAGCCTGTCTGTCAGAATTTTCCATTCTAGAAATTCACCTAAAAATTGAAGAGATTAAAGTTCTAATTGTAGAGGCTATGGAAGTGAGTGAATTCCCTCAGGGAATACCACCTCCTTCCAAAAAGAAATATGCGTACAAAACTAGCCTCACAGCATTTCGGGAAGTACTTCGCCCAGTCCACAGGCTGAGGAAAAAAAGGTAGATAAGTGTATAACAGCACCACCTGGTGATTCCTGCCAGAATAATGTTGGAGCATTTTTAGATAGAGCTTAATATGTGGTTCCATTAATTCTTTTATATTCAAAAATATTACTCCATGGTTTCAGCAGCCTGTTCATGAAATCAAAGTTAGGCATGGGTCCAAACGTTTATACGGCTGGAGCTGAATATATACATATGAACTCTTTGTGTAGATTTGGGCAAAAATAAAATATACTCAAATAGACCAAGCTGACTAAACAACAGCTACAATTCCATGCTAACTGCCTCATGAGTGATTCACTGCAAAAATGTCTTTACTGTTGTCAGAAGATCAGCAGAAGCCTTTGGTAAAACTACTTCCATATTATCTAACTGGCGTGTGTTGTTCTGTTATTACTGTACAGAGCACACCATATATAAGACAAGACAAGAACTACGAGCACTTTGATCCTTTTTTCCCCCAGTTTTCATCAAGAGATCAAATGCCAAATATTTCATCCAAACTCGCAATATTCTGTTTTGGAGATGCTGCAATGCTGTCCCATGAAAGTCATAATTAAAGTGTCTCATATTTCTATCATGTTCCCTATAACAGGCTTCATATCTAATGGCCTATCTGGGTGAGAAAATAGTGCCTTGTGACTTGTTTGCATTGTATTATAGCAGAGAAATGCAGTTCAGCTATGGACCCTGCCCCCCCCCCCCCCCAAAAAAAATGGGGAAACAAAAAGACCGAATTGTAATTCTAAAAGAATTTCTTCTGGGGATTTGGGGCTTATTTTTTAACTTCTTTTCTTTGTTGTCCAAGAGAAAATAAAATTTTAGACATTTTTTCAAAATGTTTAGTTGAAAACTCCATTTTCCACTCAAAAATAATTCAGATACAGAATTTTTTTGATCCATCTATAAATAACCCAGTTATTTAACACCCCATAAAAAGTCCAAAAGAAGTGTTTAAATTAAATTCTTGCTCACCAATGTGAAGAGTTTTGACATCAATGGTGTAAGTCGATTTTTACATTTGTAGGAATGTTCCTCTTTTCAATCTTGTCAAATTTAATCAGATCTTTAAGAATCTAGTGAGCATATTTTTGCAGCACTAAAGGAAATGTAGCAACTTACGGTTCTGGTGTGTAGAGAGGATCTGAGCCATGTCGTATGTACTGGGTACAGTGAAAAACTCTATATGCTAAGCCAGCTAAAAAATCTCGGGGAGACAGGTATCCAGCAACTGGTCTCACTGTGAAGCCAGACCTTTCTGAAGTGAAGGAGATAATAAAAGACCATATTATATACAACACAGTATCAGTTTCTGAGGACAGGTAATGATCTGTGCTTAATTACTCTACCAGAAGCATGACAGAGGACGGAGAATCTTGGCTGTAGATCACCACACATCATTTTCCTGTATTATGTACAAGAACTGTTCTACATTGCTAGCATGAGTTTAATGAAAACAGCTTAAGGACCTTCAAAGTTTGTTTGAACATCTTTGTCTAGAAGATAGTAAGGTACAAGTGATGTTCTCAAATCACAGAGCATTTGATTTCTATGTCTAGTACCAAATGGGAGAGAAGTTTCCAAAAAGTTTAAATTGAAGATTACTTCCGTAAAATGTATTAAAAGCTAAAAAAACCCCAAACAACAGAGTATGATTAAAATCTGTCCTCATTTTTACAGATAAAATACTGCTTGTGAAGCAAAATACTGATTTTCACAACTGAAGTCCTCTTTTAAATATCTAACAAAGTGTTCCTTTGCCAGATTAGTCCTAGTGGGGAATAATTTCAGACTCAGTGACTCTGAAAAGCACATTTTTCTCCCAATTCACTCTTTACTCTTTCCAAGTGTTTAGAAGATACTGTTCCAAGTTTTTCTTCAACGGACACCACTACTGCTGTATTTAGTCTGAAAACATACGTCTGCAAGAAGCGTGAGATTTTGAGTTCATAGAACCTGTACACTTCAGCATCATTCCTTAGAGATCATAATACAATATATGACAGACCCAGCAGGACATAACCAAATTCAAAGAGGGATGAGTCAGTTATTAATAAATGCAGGTGTTCAAAAATAAAAGTTATGGACGAAGCAGGGATTGAGGAAAGTAAGCCTTTCATTACAAGTGTTGTATTTCTCTTAGCTAAAGATTTTTCCATACGTGTTTGGGACAAAATGCTTTGCAAATTTTTCTTGTAACACTTAACAGCACATAACATTTTTTTCCAAACACTTGTCTTTATAATATTTTAGTTCCTGAGCTCCAGAGTTAGAGGATTAAGGCACAAGTATCTGTATCTGAAAGGACCCTTGAGGAGAAATGAAAATCTTAAATGAAATCTTTGGTAGCTTTTCCTCTAGAGTTAAAGACAGCAGAGTTATGTCTGCCACTTCTTCCATACAGGATACATTTCCATTACAGATGAAAAAAGGGTATTTTCAAACTTAAATATGTAATATACTGGTCCCATAAAAATAATTTTATTTTTTTCAACATATAAATACGATGACTAGCTTTATGAGGTCTCGGGCACTCAGGACAGACTCATATGCATCAGGCTGAACAAGTGTGCCAAAGCTGTTCTGCTCATTAAATTCAGTTACCCTGGCATTTTAATCCCTCTTTCACCTGCCTGGATATTTGGGGGAAGCCCGCTGCGGTTATGAGAATCCCCACTCTGCGGCAAGGAGAAGAGCAGAGCTAACTCTGCTCTTTGGTTTCATTGTACTGAAGGACTTTCATCCCTGTGCAAGACATCATGTGATACACATTCAACTGTTTAATTCCTCTCAAATTCATATCTGCAAATACATACATAAAACTGTCTTGCCTCAACAAACACTCATCCAGTTCATCCAGAATTACAATTTGCACTAAACCAAAGTCCACTGACAATGCTGGGAGTCTTTAATTCAATGTGCTTTGTATTTCGTACAAACAGAAAAGTGTGTTTCCATAAAATCAAATCTACTCAAAAACTAAATATGATTCTTACCTTTAAGAAAAATAGAAACATCTTCCAACTGAGGCACATTATCCTCTCTGTATCCACAGTACTTGGTCAGCAGAGGAAAGTTTTTTAAATATTCACGACAAGCATGGGTGGGATAGAGCTTACTGAGTTCCCTAAATACTACCCCCCATGTTTTAATTTCTTCAGCTGTGTACTCCACTCTGGGAATGGGTTGACCACTACAAAAAACAAAATAATACAAAACACATTTCAATACAAACAGATTCTAGACAGATTGTGGATGGCAAAATTTCTATGAAAGGTATTATTTAAATAAATAAAGGACGACAGAGACTACCAAAGCTATTAAGAACTGTATTAAAGTGACAGCTAGATCCCTTTTTCTTTGAGTTACTTTTTGATTATATTGTATGTATCACATTCATTTCTTAAGAACTGTATTTCTTATTAAGTAATGACATTATTTCTTGATCTTTGTATGTATCACAGTAGAAAGATGGATTTCTTACATGCCATGTTTCTATATCAGAGTAATATTTCTCCAGTTATTGCCACTGATCCCTTTGGAAGTGGTTAGCTGATCCTGATTCAGTCTAACTTGTAGGTTAATTAAGACAATCAGCAGATTGCATGCTTTATGCATTCTTTAGAATACATAATGTTGACACACAATCATCACCTGGCATTTTGCAAAGTGAAGATTAACCAATTACATATAAGTTTAGAAATGCATGGATCCAATTAAAATATACATATTTATTGTTTAGACCAGTGTTTATACGTGTAGATATGTTTGGAACCCCAAATTCATGCAGGACTACGTCATGAGGAAGCTCACCTCAGAGCCAACAGCCTGGCCTAGGTTAAATCAAGCCTCTAAATACATCTTTCTTTTTTTTTTTCTTCTGCATTGTTCCTCTGTCTCCTCCTTCTCACACAGATGTACAGAAATTACAAAGCAAGAGCCTTCCAGGCTACTTGCTAATCGGTCTCTGACACTGAAGATTTGCCTTAAGTGGTTACAGCTAATTTAAAACTGACTGACAGAGTGAAGAGTGTGAAGGGCTCCTTCCAATTCACACAGCTTTGCATTTAGCTGTAAGGAATTTCCCAAGCCATGGTCATGGGCTACCATATCACATTATGAACATCCCCTATATAATCTTTCTCTGGATTTAATGTTCACAGTCTGTAGTGTGTAATCTGTGCAGACTGTCTTCTCCTCACGCATCCTCTTTTCCCACCCTGTAACAAAGCCCAGACTGGCAAATGGATTCACAGGATCCCCTTCCACCACATCAGTCCCTATCTTCCACTCCCCTGCAACAAGGCTGGCAACGTGAGCACTCCCAGCCCAGTGCTGCGGCTTCCCCGGTGTTGCAGACAGCAGCCAAGCTGTATTGGGCATGGGGAATCCCACTGCAGCGCTCTCCATCCCAGCTGTTGCCTTGTTCATAATCCTGTCTCCTCTGTATGAAGTAATAAGGAATGAGCCCTCACGTCACATGCAAATGCTGCTTTGCAGTTGCTACATACATAAGATAAGAGTGTTCACCCTACAGTCACTGTGTCTGTCCCCTCACCTTTATTGAAGACTTACTGTTTAATCCCCTTGCCTTTCACTATATCAAAGTATTTTGATCCATGGCAGTACCTGTCAGTCAAAGGCTACTTTGTATGAGGTACTCACACTCGTTAAGGACTCTCTGAACATCCAATGCATCCGCTAGTTCCCCCTCAGCCACTCTTTTGCAGACATGACAAGAATTGCAACATATTTAGTGAAGTATTTCTCAACAACAGAAGCTGCACTGGGTCTGTGCCCATTCTGTACTGGGAGTCCATCTTTCAGGTCTAGTATCTATCTTCACCTTTACACTTTATCAGCCTTAAGATGCCTGCCAGCTCATGGAAAGCCTAACACAGCTATTCTGAATTGTATCATACATGACAGATACAAGCAGGTTACCACGTCACCCACCTAGGGTTGCCAGAATACTGTGCAGTAGCCTCATTCCTTTTCCTTAAACCTGACCTCTACTATGGACACCGCCACTACGGCTCAGCACTGCCCCAGCAAAAAGGAAGAAATCTGTGCACCCAGTGGAAAAACTCAGGTTTGTATTTAGACTGTCACTAGAGAGGTATAAACGCAATCAAGGATCTTAAGCTTGTTCACTGCTCACTAAAAGGTTTATAACTTAGTTATTGTTTCAATTAATTCATTAGTACTGAAGTAAGGTTCACCGAACATTAATTCCTTAATAGGATTTATGCCTAGGAGAGCTGATCTTATTTCCAGCTGATCATGATATTGCTTTCTTTATTCAGAGGATCAAGGCAGCCAGGCTCGAGGGAGGATCTATGCTGTTTTCACTTAGCTCTGCAAATCTGATTTTTCTTACCCTTTTACTTCAACAAGCAAGACCCACCTTGCACTCAAACCTTTCCATAAATCACAGGAATGGCCAGCTTGCACAGCCGGTTTTCTTGTGGCTGAGAAAGACGACTCTACAAGCTAACCTATCCTGAAGTTTTACTTCCCCTTACTAAAACAAGGTCTTTCCATTTTGCCATGGCGATGAGCTATCAACTCATATTATGAATTCTCTCTTAAACCTCATATTTTTCCTCCAGATTTAATTTTCTCAACACTTCTGCAATCCCTGCTCAGTCTCAAAGGACTAATTAGGAAGATTAACACATTTTCAATATCTTTAGGACAGAAGCTAAGAGAAGGAGGGAGGAATTTTTTTTTTTGGTCCATTTATTTCATACAGCTGATCTTCACTGCTGTGCTCTATTAGCATATCTTTCCCTTTAACACCCAGCACCAGCAAATATCTGCTCCTCCAAGTTAATTTCCTACTGTTTTTCTTTCTCTCTCCACTACAGAAGCCTCTATGTTCAATCAAAGCAGAACTTCTACCACTATAGAACAGCAGCAATTCATAAAGGAAATGCTGGTCCAAGATTTCCAACTCAATAATTCTTTTAGAAACCCAACCCTTTGCAGCCAGGACTCCGTTATTTTTTTTAAGGAAACGTGTTTAAGGTTTTTTTTACACTGGAAAATGAAAAGCAGAAATGCATAAAGCCTCAATAAAAGATTAGGAAGGTCACTTCCCTGGAAGACACTGAGAGGTTCAATTTATCCCTAAGGGAATCAGTCCTTACAATAGAACTGTTCTTTTTGTATAAATAAGTAAACAGTCATTAGACAACAGAAGAGCATGTGATGAGACTGCAAAATAGTTGTGAGACACCTAAATTAATTCTGAGCTCTACAGCACAGGTAACAGAAACAGCTCACTTGTAGCAGCACAGAGTCCTCCCTGAGCTTATTTACCTTTCCTCAGCATGGCTGAGGCAAGGCTGAAGGATCCCTAGGTTGTCCCCACAGGCGTACCCCAAGAGAGACTGCCTGTACGACCCAGCAGACACCTCACATCGCTGGGGTGAACATAACCACTACAGCAGGCTTGAGGAGTATGAACAACATTTTGCCACATCTCAGGTAACTGCCCCAATCACAGGCCTCCCAGCCATTTTGTGGTCCCTGGCTAAAAATACTTGAAGCATCTTGGTTTCCCTCTGCTGATAATAAGAGTTTGAAATCGTTTAAAGTTTTGAAAAGATCAGTGGGATGAAGGAGTACTTCTGAGGAGCTTTACTGAAGTACAAGACCTGGCCTCCAAATAACCTCTCTTTTGGGTTGTTCAGTTTTTGTGATGTGCCTGCAGAAATGGCTCTTGAGCCTTCAAAAGCTAAAGAAAGAAAATACTTTTTTTCTTTTTTTTTTCTGGGAATATGTAGGATTATTCTACATGATTTTTGTGAAAAGACATTTCTCACTGGTTTCAGGGCAGAAAAAAAAATAACCTTTGTATCAGAAGACAAACCACTGCTTAGTGAGAGGGAGAAGGTAGGAAGATATTTCCAGCAACTCAGCAGCAGTGAAATGCACGGCACAACTGCTGCCATCATGGGTAAATGGAGAACTATCCAACTTACTGAAAGAGCTCAAGGAACACACATAGTCTACCTTCATCCACTGGTACTTGCTTGACATTTCACACTGCAACAAATGCCAGGCAAGAAGAACTAATTGTACAGCAAGCATTAAACTGGGAAAAATCATGATAAATAACTGTAAACAAACAAACAAACAAAACCTGTCTCAATTTACATTTGTAAGCTGGCTAAACTTATGATTTACCTGATCAGCCCAGGAAGTTTCCCTACCAACCAGCACCCTGCCCCCAGCAGGCAGCAGCTCTGTGTGCTGGATGAATGTCATGAGCACCCAGCTAAACAAATGCCACGGAGGGCAGAAAAAAAGGGGAACCAACAATAGCACTTAGGCATTTACTAGACTGGTAATCGCTTAACAGCAGGAATGGGACAAAACCAAAGGAAAAACATTATCAGGATTATATGGTCACAAAGCAGAGTTAATCCTTCTGTTCCCCCAGCCTTCTGCAGTCTGTAGAGTAGTTTCACATTAAAAAAAAAAGAGGCCAAAACCATTCAAAAATCCATTTTTATTTGCTTCCCAACAGGATGTGCCTTCCATGAAGGAAGAAAAATATGTTGGTTTATATTCTTTAAAGAACGTAGGTAGAAATCTCAAAGGAGAAAAATGAAAAAACTGAAGAAGTGCAGTAAAATGGAAAAGAACATGAAATTAGTATGTTCTTTCCTTTGAGAATGAAGGCTTAGGCCTGTTGCAAATAAAACCTAGAGTATGATTATAATTAGTTGAATGCTTCTATGACAAGAAAATTGCAATTGCAACACAATAGATATTTGTAGGTAGCACAGAAAGTTTCCTGACTTCCAAAGATGGCAGCAAATTGAAAATACTGATTTGATATGGGGAAAAAAATATCAAAATGTGTTTGTGCATAGACACCAGCTCCACTAACTACAGAAAAATCCACTGACTGAACTGAGAAGTGCGGAGCTGTGTGTCATTTAGGGATAGGGTTTAGTGGTGGCCTTGGCAGTGTTAGGTTTATGGTTGGACTCAATGATCTTAAAGGTCTTTTCCAATCTAAACCATCCTTCATGATTCTGTGTTGGCAACATTCCTAAATGCCATTTTGCAGCGCCCAGTATAAGTGCATGAAAAGAAACAATACTTTTTTGGTTTAGTGAGCTCATCTAGCTACATAGAGACACTCTATGTGTGTGATTCAGCAGTGCATCAGTTTGTCATTTACACATGCAAGCATTTGTAAAAGAATTTCTTAAGTTTAAGCAGCTATGAATAAAATGCTGAAGAGGTAGTGCTTACCTTTCAAATGCCTTACTTGCCTGTATCTGTACCAAAAATGTAACAGGATTTCAAGCATCATGTTTGTCATTTATAGCCTACACTAAACTAGTCAAAGTTTAAAGTATGACTTTGTCTACTGCTAAACTTCATCCTGCAGAATTAAGTAGAGCATGAATTCTAACTAGTCAGCAGCATGGGGAAGAATTATGCCAGTACTTACTATTTATAGCTCATGGCAACATCCACAAAGTACTTTCTTCTCTGCCGATAGACATTGTCTTTAAACCCCTTAAGCAAGGAAGAAGAGAGTAATTTACAATAAGAACAGAAAATTAGCTGTAAGAATTATAAAATAAATCATTAAAGTGTTTACTTAGTACCTAATTATACTGCATTTTGACTAACACTATCTACTGGACTGCCAGAGAAGATAAGGTATTCATCACTTTTTTCCCTGCCGAAGTCCCACAGGAGTTTTTTCAAGACAGGTTTGTGCATAGGTACAGTCATTCATCCAAGATGTCAAAAAAGGGAAACTTTTTCCTTGTCATTTCATCTCACTTAGGTTTTCCTTAATCTGAATGGAGATACAAGTACACACGCAGGCACAGAGCAGAATAATTGACCTATCCTTAATACATCTTTCTTCACCAGAAGAATCAAGCACCCAGTGTTCAGATGCAACTCATTTCGAAGACACTACTTTAGCAGTTGTCAACAAATGCATTAGAGACTGAACCATCAGCCTCAAGCATCACATAAGCAGACTGCTCCAATTTGAGTTACAGAGGAAGGGCTTGTGAGGTACAGCAGACTCACATCTTTTGTATACGAAGTGCAAAAGAGCTACATAACACATACGTACCAGCTAGAACAGCCCTCTGAGCTATTCAAAACTAGAACAAGATCTCTTCTATGCCTATAACAGATGTAGACACTTCATGCTTTGGACTACAAAAAGTCATCTATGTTCAAGGCAGGACTGCCAATCTCTTGAAGACAAAAACCACTAGAGTTACCTAAGTTCCCCAGTTAGTGGCCCAGAAAGTGCATTTAAGTTTCCCCTAGTCAGAGCTAAAAAGTAAAATGCACTTTTTCCTTACTGCTCCCATACACAAACACAAATCACTGAAGGGAATGAAAAGATGGCATTGTTTGATTTGAAATATTTGCATAAGCTTGCAGAAAACTCAGAAGGCATTTTACTGCCCCATAACCAAAGCTGCAGAGGTAAGGGAGGATGTCAAAGGACTGCAGAAAACCTTCAACCCTTCACTCCCCCTTCACTCCTACACAGAAAAGTTTTTTGACTGGCAAAAAAATTGCTGTAGTCTGGGGAAGCCTCCTTGCCTGCTTAATACCTTTGGATAAAAGCACCGAGTTACTCAGCTGCAGACTGTTCAAGAGCCAAAAGGGGATGGAAGACAGCACAGCGGACTTAAAACTGTCAGGTGTAATGTAAGTGAAACTCAGCCAATATGAAGTGGGTTAGGGTTATGCCACTGAACTGGTGCTGTGCTAGTTCTGCAACAGGATAATTCTCTTCGATCCTCCGGCATCTACACACCACCCCTAAGGAACAAGGCAGGCACCAGAAATGGCCTCTGAAAGGCCAGTCAAGAGATTTTACAGGTTTTTTTCCCCCATCTCTAATACCTTGCATGCTGCATAAGGTAACAAATGGTGTGTAAATTACAAGAGTTCCCCCAAGTGTAAAATATGTATTCATATAATGCAAATGTCTTTTTTCATTGTCTGTAAAACTGAAGGCAGATTTTCAGCAGATCACTCAAGTATTTAATGAAGGCACCCGTTCAGAACATAAACCGGTATCAAATGGCCCATCACAGTCATCGACTCAAGGCTAGAATGAGCAGCCACTAAGGCCTCTGTTGGAACCAAATTACTGTTAATGGTTGAAGATAATCAACAGATTTTTTCATTCTAAGAAAATGTGAGGTACATGGCAGAAACCAGGATCCAGGAACGCACTGCCCAACCGCAGGCTCACAGTGTGGGAAAGTCTCACATGTGGTTGAGATGGCTGGGAACCAAGCAAGGCAACGATGCTTATTACGGCTGATACGTGGGCAGATAATGCCAGGGACAGCAAAGTGGGGCTGCCAGAGGACATCGTGATGATGTTCATTTGCTTGTGTGCACAGGCATGAGGGTCCACACCTGAGGCCCCCGCCACTGTAGGAGCTGTGCAGCAGATAAGAGAGAAGGCAGCAGTTTGAGTACCATTTCTGCACTGACATAAAGCCACAAAGCCAGGGCCCCTCAGGAGCACTGACCTCTCCTCAGCCATGGCAGTCACCAGAGAGGAGTCTGCACGGGTGCTGCAGTACCATGGTGTACCACAAATGCATAGAGACTTCCTTACACTGAACTGATCTTCTGCTCTCACAGTCTCTTTGGGGCCATTTTTCATCGTCTAGGACAATACCAACAAAAATATAAGTGACAAAAAAAAAAGGAGACCATCGCCTAAAGCTACAGTTTTATCTGATTCTATTACAAGACAATCTATAGTCAGATATCCTAGTTAACTACCTACTTCTTTTAGCTGGAAGTTTCCCACAATACCTATTTATTTCAGCCTATTTTACTTTGGAGTAGGAATGAGTACAACTGGGCACCATCAGTATCTTTCAGTCAAGTCCAAAGGTAGGAATCTGGATTTATAACAAGTGAAAATGTTGTAACACAAATGCTTGCCATCATCTGCCATCTAGAGACCCAGAAGTTAAGCATTTATGGATGTCAGCCAAAAGAAATAAACAATAACAAGCCTATTTTTGCCTTTTGCACTGAGCATTTGGTACCACTGCAGATATGACTTGTGTGGAATGTCTCCTGTCATCAAAGTCAGGAAACAATGTGAGACACCTTCCCATCTGCTGCATTCATGCAGAAACAGGAGCACGTTGCTCTGATTTATTTTGCAATTATGTCTTGTGTCCAAGGAAGTCTTCCTTCATAATTCTTTCTTCTCTGACACCTAGGTTAATATCAATTCTTACCTAAGAGCTGTGACAGAATGGAAGGTCACATCGATCTAAACTCTTCAGAGTCAGAAAGATTTTATCAACCAGTTAATTAAAAAAATACATAAATGAAAGCTGTGCAACAGGGGACACAGTTGTTCAAGAGTGAAAAAGTTTTCTGGAGGACCTCCTTTTTGGGTGTCCTACTACAAAAAAAGGAAAATTAATCCACTGAAACCAGTGAAGAGAATTAAATCCCCATTTTCTGAAAACCATATGCTCAAAAAAGTACTCAGAATCAGCAAACAGTCTTTTTATTTGACTGGCAAATATTCCGAATGAATTATCTACAACACAATGTTATGTTACACTTACAGGATGATCTGCATCCAGCTCAGATCCATACATCAAAACTCTCTGTGAGCATTTGTCTAATTCAGATATCTTCCTGGGGAACCAAGGGACACAGTCGAGATCTGTAGAAGACAGAATGTGACTTGAATGTACTAGAGTGTAAGACTATGGAGATACCTGTGCAAAACATTTGTCAGTGTCTAAACCAAGTGATACAAAAGCATCCTTGCCTTCTTCATCCGTCCAGATGTTTTCTGGTGGATTGAGAGATACAATATTAGTTTGAAACTTGAGCAACTGGATTAGTTCATTAAATTCTTTCTTAGTGCAGTCACAGTCCACAAAAATTTCCACTTCTGAGTTTCTTCTCTTTGATTTTCGTGATTCAATATGAACCATACTCACATGTTTCTCCTGTGGAAAGATGAAATAGCATATGAAATACAAGCTATAAGGGGAATATTGATAGCATGTTCCTGAAGAAAGTTTTTCCCAGTTATTAAAAGGTGTTTTCATTGAAGTACTCACTTGGGACCTACATAAACAGTTAGTGATGCTTAACAAATAATAAAAACAACAAAAAAAGTCTGTATACTGAATATAAAAATAATACTACTGTGTTTAATGAAGAGTGTTAATAATGATTTAATTTTCTAACAAGGCAATCTTTTATAAAGAACAATATTACTTTATATTTTTTTTTAAACTGTAATGCAATTGTTTATTTATCTTCGTTAAACACGAAATGCAATTTTAGGCAATTAGGAAATGTGCATACCAATACTGTTAAATTAACTGGATTTGAGTGTGTTTACTTACACATTATTAAATACGTACTACTTTAGTATCATCTCTCACAAACATGAGGGAGGAAATATATTTTTAAAAATAACTATATATCAGTTCTCATCTATCTTTCTTGCAGCAATTATGAATTACTTGAAGTAGTAAAAGTAATGAAATTAAATTCCAATACAATTTATTCTCTATTATAACGTCCCCATGAAATTTAAACACAAGGGTGTAAATAGTTCTGACATTAAAATTTTCCTATGGGGTATCTCTCCCACAAAACTACTGGTCTGCCAAGGATGTCATGCAATGACAGCCAACCATACGGTGTGGAGGCTGACCTGATCTAGTGTTGTGATAGCCTTGCTTCAAAACAGGAGGTTGGACTAGATGATTACTTTCAACCAATATTTCTACTGACCCTTTGATTTTTTCCTGGTTTTGCCAGACATAAACTATCTGTTACTTTTCACAACTATCCTCTCACTTACGCAGTGAAGCAAATAAAACATTTTTTTACTTCCAAACAGGGAGAACTCTGCGCTTGCACTTCCACCTGCCTGCTGTATTTCACAGAAATGTCCATTTTGGGTGACAGACCCCTCTGGTACCGCCAACCAGCAGTCTCTGCTTTTATACCCCTGAATATACGTACATAATTATTTAACTGGTATGCTTGATGTATACCATGCACCTCCTTAGCTAACCCATTCAACCTAACACATTCACAGAAGGAAAATCTTCCATCTGCTGAGGGTTTTGAACCTGCTATTTGTAAACTGGCAGATTTCAAAGCCAAGCAGGATCATTTTGATGATCTACTCTTGAATAACACAGAGCACAGGACTCCCCTGCGTGTTTCCAGCTGACACAGAGCTAACAGCTTTACACATTCTCTCAGGAAGTTGGGCAAGCGGCTTTGATCAACCGTAGGCTGAGAAGAGGACAAAACCCTGTGCTCACCCTCATGGTGCTCAAATCATGAAGTGATTCCGTGAATGGGGGTGGCATCTCTGCAATAACTTCCAGTTGTGTTTTAAGAGAACAGAGTGAGTTCTGTGCCCGTTCCCAGGAAGGGGGATTTGATGTGTAAATCCAGAATTTCTGATACGAACCGATCCAAGCATTTAAGCCAGAGCTGCAGTCAGACACTTAACCCTTGCAGAAAAGCAGCATCAAAACCATGATTCCTGCAATTCCTTTCAGCTTTCATCAAACAGCCTGGTTGCTGGCAGCCTCCATCCCGGGGGTTAAACTTATCCCCTTTTCCTTGGCTGCTTGGCTAAGGAATCTAAACGTCTGCATCAGCTTTGGGAATCTTCTCCCAGAGACAGATCCTGAGTCAGAATTGGTCATGCCCAGAGCTCCCACACTTACATCTCCTAACTTCCTCTTCACTGCTCTGCACAGACTAAACAACCTAAGAATTTTATCATAATGCTTCGCTTTAACTACCCTCAGACGTGCCTCCAAGCCCTCTTCAACTTAGTAATAAGGCAAGCAGACTATGGGCAGGACTGAAATCCACCAGTTGCATGGGGATCTATATGGAAACCAATACTTGACAATTTACGTTCTAGTTAGACACATAAAGCCCTGACCCTGCAGGCACTTAAAGGTGCATTTAACTTCATGACAAAACACTGTCCTGCAGCAAGGCTGCCACCACTGCCTGACCGTATATAGTTTAGATTCTGAACTGCTCTCTGAAAGTGCCTCCTTTCATTGTGGCCTCCACAGACAACTTCAAATCTAATTTACAGTGCTGAGAATCACACATCAGAAATCTAAACCGAGTAGTGTGAAAATCAGCATCACTGTTACACTTTATTCCAGAAAACTGTTTGTGAGCCCAAAAGGCTTTGTTGAATGGTCCATAAAATTTTAAGTTACTTTTATTCAATTCTGCAGAGTGTAACTGCACTCTATTCCTTCTGCCACAGTCCATTAGATTTATACCAACAAACAACCTGACCTCAGTAGCCTTCCTCAGCACAGTCAGCGTAATGATTTGTAAGCTTTACCTGGAAGAGTCGAAGAGCTTTCACCAATCCACCAACTTCATTCTTCAAGGAAAACACCACGGCCGTCTTTCCACCCTCAGAAATGGATTCACCTTTCCCATTTCCTTTATTCCCTTTCTTTTCCTCATTTTTCCCAGAACTCGACCTGTTTAGCTACAAATGGACAAAGAACAGCATCATTTCGGATGCAAAAGTGTGCTTCCCAAAATTAAGACTTTTTAGGCAAAGAGAAATTTTTATTAGAAAATACCTGAATGGAACTCATCCAGACTTAATTTAAAAGGTAACACACTTACTTGAAACCAGAATCACAGGTCAAAGGCAGCTGTTAGAGATGATCATGTAAGTGGCCAGACCATCAAAAAAAAGGTTAAGAAAAAGCATATGAATACTTGGGATACAAAGATGATGCTTTTATTAGTGCATTACTATCATTAGTAACAAATGTGAAGCAAAGTCTGAATTACTGCAAAGCCTGCAGTGATGCTATTCTAGCCTGAATATTGCTGCAAAATCACACTGCAAAATTGCAGTAATGCTATTCTAACTTGTACCAGTCAATTTATGTCTATGTTTTCCTATTAACTATTAAATTTAAAACATAAACTTTGTGTTCTCTGTTTAGTGTAATTAATGTTATCATGTTACACCATTTTTCCTGAGAAAACAAAATCTTTGTTGCTTCTAGTGGAAGGTGTCCCTGCCCATGGCAGAGGGGATGTAACTGGATGATCTTTAAGGTCTCTTCCAACCCAAACCATTCTATGATTCTATGATTCTAAAAATGAGCACAGAAATACAAACTTAAGACTGTACATCCATAGAAGATGACCTGGCTGAGCAAATCATGAAAATACAGAAAATCACACCACACTTAGCCACTTCTACGTTTTGCTTTCAACTTGTGGGTCGGAGACTGTTTAAGTCAAATTTCAGCCAACATTTTCCAAAAAAATATAATTTTGTCAGCTTAGATCTTGCTGAGATGCCAACATATAAACGATTCTTCATAAGATTGACCATGATTTTAAAAAACAGCTCACACTTCCTAGTGCCCAGGTTGTGACTCCTGGAGAAATTAAGTCTCCAGTGAAATGGGAACTGCTTTTTTATCATCACTAATTATAGTCACAAAAAAAAAAGTGAAAATAGAAATTAAGAAACATATACAAGTATTCCGCGTGGATTAAATTGTCCTTTGGTTAACTGTAAAGCAGCTTACAGAAAACAACCCAAAAATTAATTAAGTTTTTAAACAGGTCTCGTAACACTTGATAAAAGTCAAGTTAAATCTCTATTCTTATATTTTCCTTACAGGTAGGTTATCCTACTTGCATAATATCCGTGGACCTGCAGTGATGGACTTCAGCAAAGAGTCCCCCTGTGCTTCTAGAAGATTTTGCAAGATTTTATCAAGGGCTTTATGACCTAGAAAAAAATTAATAAGCTTCAGCCTGATTACTTTGCAAACCGAACTATATTAAATGGTTTTCTTAAAAATTGATACCACCGACAGTGACGAGGTATTTGCATCATGTCCATCTCAATGCATTCACAAGCTTGATGTCAAATTGGTTTATTTTTTTCACCCAATCCTAGACCACTCTGAACTCTCCCTCTCTGCTGAATAGAGCACCCACACTCTGAAGTTAGCTCCCACTGGAATTTCTGAGATTTTTGTTAAGGTACAAGAATGCATTAAAATGCATTAAAATGCATTATCTTACTAAAAGCCACTCTTTGAACAGCATAGGTGAAACCAGTCACAATTAAACTAGTAACTAGACATGCTAAAAAGTCTCTGTGGTCGTTTCTCATCATTTAGTATACTATATAGAACCAGTTTGGAAAATCAACTATATTTGTAGAATTTTATATGAAAGGTTTCAAACGTTTACTTTTTAGTATTTGAGTTTATAGGATTCTGCTTGGTAGGAGTTCTGCTCAGGGATAGGTTAATATTTGGGATTTGATGCGGTCATTTTCACAAACATCAAGCACACAATCTGCACACAGAGTGAGAAGGATGCTACTTTATAGCATCTGATTTTTCACTGTGTGCTGCTTTCTGGAAGCTACGTACCGAGGACCACATAGTCAACTGAGTTCCTGAGAATCTCAATACCATCTGTTCCTCTGGGAAACGAGAGCATTTGGGACATTCCAAAACTGTCACTGTATTCCCTAACACTCTCAAGCAAGCCTGGTATGATAACTAAAAGACTCTCTCAAGCACATAAAATCTAGAATACCTATTTGTTATGAGCCCAGTAGAAGAGGCTGTGACATTGCAAGAACTCTGATATTATCAGCCACACTCATTACTACACTTCATAATTAAATAATGACTAGCAGACCAACTTTCCTAATGAAAATTAATTACCTGGAGGAAGCGCAAGTTCTCAGGAATGTCATCTACGGTAGAACTCAGTGAAGAAAGTAACTCCGATGTAAGGTCAGTAAAAAATTTATCCAATTTAATTCAATATTTACAATCGAAGCAAAGAATGTACAAATAGGGATATTGCACATTTTGCTACACAGACAATAGGCCAGTTCACAACTGGCACAAACTGGTGCATTCTATCAGTTCAACTCAAGTGATCCGAATCTTTGTGTGTTGCAAAATATTATAGGAGGCAAAAGTCTTCACAATCCTAAATAATCTACATATTAAGAGCAGTTTACATTATTAGTATTAACATTCTCTATATTATTAAAATACACCTATTAAAATACGTCTACCTGTAAGCATCCAAAAGTTTATCCCCAGAGCACTTGTTGCACCCATACTATCACCTTACAGAGAACTGTTTCTATCTCCCAACAGGGTTTTCCATAGGGAAATCTCACTTCCTCTATATGATGCTCCCGTGTGTTCTCACACCCCTGATAGTTGGTAGAAGCTATAAAACCTCAAAGTGCTACAGGCACTGATGCAGTGTAAGTGCATTTGCTCTGCATATTGCCAAAAAGGTTTTACATGCTGTGAGGCTTGTAAGCACCCTGAAAAGCCAGATTCTGTTGGCAGGACTACTTGGAAGCATCTAAACGCACCTAAACTGGACCCTAATGCTTTTACATTATTGCAATAGTGATGTGGTTAATTTCTGGCAGCAAGGCTTGTATTTCTAATGACACTTTCACAGAACCATAGAACCACAGAAACATAGAGTCACTTGGTTGGAAAAGACCTTTGAGATCACCGAGTCCAACCATACCCGTCCACTGCTAAACGAGATCCCCGAGCAACAGAATCACTTGGTTGGAAAAGATGTTTGAGATCAAGTCCAACTGTACCTGTCCACTATCAAACCACATCCAGCACTTCATCTACTTTCACTGCTGTTCGAAGACACGTTCGAGGCAGCATTTTAAACGGATCAGACTGCTAAATTAGTCTCATCGGCCCCTGTAGCTTCTGAAAAAAAACTGTTTCCCTGGCGTTGCAGCTGGCATGAAGGGGGTCGATTCCCGGCTCCCAGGAAGCGCCGGCGGGACCCGACCCGCTTCGCAGCATCCTGAGCAGCACATCCCCGGCCCCCGGCGGAGAAGCCCCGCTCCCAGCCCCGCCACTCACGGTGAGGCTGCCGACGGCGGGGCGCTCCTCCGGCAGCGCCGAGTCCAGCGAGAAGCCCCTCCGCGCCCAGTACTTACTGGAGAACATCATCATGGCGGGCTGCATTGGGGCGGGCGGCAGGGGGGCAGCGCCGCGCTCTGCCCGCCTCGCCCCGCAGACGCTCCTTTTATTCGCCCCCGCCGAGGCTGATGGAAACCCGATTAGAGGGGAACCCGTCGCCGGGTGACGAGAGCCGCCGGCACACGAACGCCCACGGTCCCCGCTGACCTCAGCCGCCGGGGCGGGACGGGGAGCCGTGATGCCCGGCCTCGCCGCCCCCTCCCACCCCACCGGAGCCCGCCAGGGCCAGGAGGCTCTCGGACAGCTATGCCCACCGCCCCTGAGGGAGGGCAGCGCCTTCCCCTTCCCTTCCCTGGGTCAGGCTGGGAGAGCTGGGGTTGCTCAGCCTGGAGAAGAGAAGCTGCAGGGAGACCTCATAGCGGCCTTGCAGTACCTGAAGGGGCTACAGGAAAGCTGACGGGGGGGGTCTTTTAACAAGGGCGAGGAGTGATAGGATGAGGGGGAATGGCTTTAAATTGGAAGGGGGGAAATTTAGATTGGACATTAGGAAGAAATTCTTCACGGTGAGGGTAGTGAGACACTGGCACAGGGTGCCCAGGGAAGCTGTGGATGCTCCCTCCATGGAGGTGTTCAAGGCCAGGTTGGATGGGGCCTTGAGCAGCCTGGGCTGGTGGGAGGTGTCCCTGCCCATGGCAGGGGGTGAAACTAGATGGGCTTTAAGGTCCTTTCCAGCCCAAACCATTCTATGATTCTATGATCCACACCACTGCCTGCCTGCCTCGTGCAGGGAAAATCAGATTCCCCAAAGCTGAAACACTGAGGAAGGAGCTGCACAAAGCAAGTACCAGGAAATATCGGTCATAATGCTAAGCTTCATTTCACTTCTAACTCAGCTGCACAACGCCTCCCATCAGAACCGCAGTGCCTTCAGCCTTGCTAGTCTTAGCACCTTACAACTAGAGTTTACATAGCTGCATCATTGCAGAATTCGTTTTGCTCTTAAAAAGACCAACAAAGAAGCAGAACAGAAGATTTGAGACTTCCATAGTGCTCATAAAGTATCATGGAATCATACTGTTTATTACAACTGAAAAAAACAGCCAAAGCTTCCAGTCTAAACTGGCCATTGCCAGTCAGATGACTCTCTTCTTTAAATGGATGGTCATGTTCTATGTTCAGGACCAGGAGAGGTTCGCAGCTGTCTCAGAACTTGTGGGAAGCTTGAGGCAAATCTTTTTTGCCTCATTTTTCCAGAGTTTCCCATGACTGAAATGTACTAAGGATCCTTTCTTCTGCTTGACAATAAGGTTGTAATAGTATTTGGTTCCTCTGCCTGCTCCTGTAATGCAAATCAGTCTTTTTCATTATGCTAACCCACAAAGTTTTACTTCATTTTCACAGTTAGGGGAAAGCATGTCTACATGTGACAGTTCAGTCTCATATCTTACCAAGAGATATTCTGTCACATTTATTCATTATTTTTAATAATGGAAAAGCAAGTTGGAGTCTTTGGACTTTTATATTCTTACTTGCTATGCCTGAGATACCTAGACACAGTTCCTGCAGCTGAACAATTCATAAAAGTGAGATCACGTAGCACTCTGAATGTTTGAACGATGAAACCAAGCTCTACTGAGCAGGCTTTTCTCCTACCAGCATGACAGAGCACGATTTTATCTACTGTTATATGCTAGCACTGCAGCTGAGACATCAGACAGATCAGTGACTCTACTAGCCAGTAGCCTCACTATCTATCAACACTCTGTGCACTAACCAGAGCATGGCAAAGGTTTTCTGTCTCTCATAGCCTCCTCAGGATGGCTCATGAATGCAAAACAAACAAAGGTACGTCATGCCAGCAGGTACCGTGTAACAGGCAGGGAAAAGTCAAATGATTCAACAGTTGTAACCAAGCTGCCTGCCCCTGAATCCCACAGAGAGACGGATTCTTCCTGGAGAGAAAGTTCTTCTTTTCCAATTTGTATTTTGTAGCTGGACTTTCTCATATAAAAGAACACAAATTTCTCATATTAAAGAACACAAATTTATGGACTGAAAATGTTTATTTTTGGTTCTAGCTACAGTACAATAGAACTAGTACATGGCTCTGGGACCATTGCTAAACTACAGATTTTGTTTAGAGATCAACTATGGTTCACAGTGCCATAAATGAAAAACAAGTGAACACTTAAAATCCCTAGTGAAAAAAATGGAAGTTCATTGAAGCAGCAGTTCAAAAATATATATATATAATATATATGGTATAGAATATGGTAATATATATGGTATAGAATGTATGCCAGGATGCCATACAGCAACCTTATTTCGCTTTGGGAAGTAGGGTTGATGTTGATAGAAATAAAGGTAGTTGTCTAGTACACAAAGCTAAGCTTACTTTTATTTCTAAAAGGCATCTTGTTGCCTATAATCAGAAATCATGAATTCCAAGATCATCTTTAGTTTACACACATACGTTTTTCTCTGCTCCTGTAAGAGAGCAGTGTCACCATTGTCTGGACACCTAAACTATGCACTTTTAAAGCTTAAGAAATGCAGAATTCTCAAGTGGAAATTTAACTCTAAATTTGAAGCAAGTTTGTGAGATGTTTTCAATGTTTGAGTCATTTCTCCTCTTTTGGATACTGACTGTCCATTGCAGCATAATTTTCCTTAAAACTCTTTGTAACATTTGATGAAATTTACTAGCAACCTTAAGATCTTCCATTTGATTTTAGAATCATAGAATCACTAGGTTGGAAGAGACCTCTGAGATCACAGAGTCCAACTGTACCTGTCTCCTTACTAAACCATGTCCCTAAGAAACTCATCCACCTGTTTTTTAAACACCTCCAGGGATGGTGACTCCACCACCTCCCTGGGCAGCCTGTTCCAATCCTTGACCACTCTTTCAGTAAAGAAATTCTTCCTAATGTCCAGTCTAAACCTCCCCTGGTGCAACTTGCAGCCATTTCCTCTTGTCCTATCTCTGTCACTTGTGAGAAGAGATCAGCACTCACCCCTTTCAGGCAGTTGTAGGCAGAGATGAGGTCTCCTCTCAGCCTCCCCCAGGCTAAACAACCCCAGCTCCCTCAGCCACTCCTCATAGGGCTTATTCTCCAGCCCCTTTAACAAGAGGATAAAATCCACAGTGCAGAGCAGCTATTATACACCAAGAAATAATCTGAATCTACATCTGGCTTTCCCAGATCACCACCAAGACTTTGTGTATAGGTGTGCTACAGCAAAAAGGAGAACTTCGAAGTCATAATGTGGCAGAATGGTGAAAGAAATTAAGCTATGAAAAACTATGAAGAAAGGACTTCACAACAATCTAAAAATGAAAACATTATTCAATGTAAGGTCAAAAAAAGCAAGGAGGAAAACAGATACTCTTATTAATGCGACAGATGTTGTCACAAGCAGAAAATAGATGCCTTGATACCTAACCAAATCATCATTTAATTGGTACAATTGGACTAGCCAAAGGAGCCTCTTACAACAAGGAAAGAGATATGTACAATCAGTTCCCAGAGCATCGAAGATACACACACCAACTCAAAATTCCATTTCTGATTGAGATGAGTCTGCTGAAAAATCTATGTTGAGAAATGGACCCATTTTTTAAGTCACGAAGATACAGGAAGCGTGGGTTTTCAAATAGCTGTCAAAATCATCCCAAGTTCTAATAGCACTGAGAGGATTTTAATCAACCAAAAGGTGCTGGCAAAAGTTATCTACCACATGATTGACTGGCTAGGAAGACCTGGGAATACAAGTGACAAATTTTGATCTAGGATTTGGAAGACAACATGAAAGGAGAGGGTACTGCGTGAAGAATGAACCCAAAATGAATTAATGATCTTCATCCAAAAAAAAGAGTCAGAAAAGAAAGAAACTGGCAATTTCAGATAAGAGAACTTCAGTAAATTCAGTTATTGCAACATCCAGAAGGAGGAAACCTAGTGCAGAAAGACAATTCTTTCCTTGATTCAGGAAAAAATAGATTTTCATCAAGAAACTGTTTCACTGTAGAGGAAGTGTACTCTTCTACGCTTTTACTAGTAGTATCGTAGATCATTAGTTTCAGCTCAAAAAAGGAGTTTACAGGAGATGAAAACTAGAACCAAGCTACTAAATACAGACAGTATAACACATTAACGCATAGAAAAAGGCTGTGCTACAAAATTAAAAGTAATTGTATAGAACATCAAAAGCAATTTTTTTCCAGCAGCCTGTCATAATTAATAGCAAGGGCAGAGAGGTAAGCTCTTAGCTTTTAATGAGATAAAACAATGTTAGAGAATACTTGGGGTAAGTCTGATCATAGCAAATGATTTGTCACTGGAGCCACATTTTCCAAGTAGGCTCATTAAATATCTGCCATCAATAACTATTTTAAGAACTCGGGATGGACAAGTGACAAAAGATGGGGAAAAAGTCAAAGTTACATCCATTTTCGACAAGATACTTGGGAGGAGGAAGGGCTGAAGAATTATGAACCAGTCTAATTTAATTTGTTTGAGAAAATAGATGTACCGAAATTATTTGCAAATAACTAGAAGATAACAAGTGATTAAACAGGCAAGATGGATTTGCTGAGAACAAATTGAGGCAAGCAAATCTCATTTGCTTTTATGAGTGTCCTGTGGACCAAGGCAAAACAATACGGGTCATCCATCTTGATGGTAGATGAAACTAATAGATAGAGCAGAGGGGTGGGTTTGCTGTTAAATGGAAGGTCGTAGAGAACAGGAGAGCCACAAGTACCTGCACTCACTCCTAAATTATTTAAGAATAGCCTAAATAACTGTGTAGAGACCACCCATAAATTCCTAGACCTCAACCATTACAAAATCTAAACTGATATTGGGAAGCAGAGGACTACTTATAGATGGTCAGCTGCACAGTTACCAGAGAAGGCAGAACTCATATGGAGGGAATCAGAAGCTACAGAAAATCACCAGCTGCATGTGATCATTCAGTCTGCCCTGGAAGTCTACACACCTGAAAAGTGCTTTTGTAGTAGACTGCAGGATTTACAAAGGTACCCTCTAAAAGGATTAGACAAGCATCGGGCATAAGATAGATGTGCCTTCTAACAGGAGATAGCCTAGCTAGTCTTTTATTCACAGACTTTTAAAAGTGCTTTCAATATTGCAAATCTATGATTTTAACAGACTTTAGTGTTTATACTCAGGTATGTTTCTTGTGGTGAAAAAAATCTGTGGTATGATTGATCTGCCTAAAAGAACTGGTTAAAACTGAGATTTATCGGCTCCTTTATGTGGTTCACTGTACACTGCTCAAATTAATCATACTGGCATAAAAGATGCAGTGGCACAGGACAGAGAACAAGCAACCAAGACTGCTACTTTCAGTAGGAGTATAGAATCATAGAATGGTTTGGCTTGGAAGGGATGTCAGATATCATCCAGTTCCAAGCCCCCTGCTATGGACAGGGACACCTTCCACTAGGTCAGGTTGCTCAAAGCTCCATCCAACCTGGCCTTGAGCATCTCCAGGGATGGGGCATCCACTGCTTCTTTGGGCAGCCTCTGCCAGCGCTCATCATCAAGATTTTTTTCCTGATAGCTAAACTAAATCTCTCCTCTTTCAGCTTAAAGCCGTTACCCCTGGTCCTGCATGATAAAAAGCCCCTCCTCAGCTATCCTGTAGCCCCCCTTCAGGTACTGAAAGGCCACTAAAAGGTCTCCCTGGAGCCTTCTCTTCTCTAGGCCAAACAATCCCAAATTTCTCAGCCTGTCCATGTATGGAAGATGCTCCAGCCCTCTGATCACCTACAACAGTAGTTATCCTGTTTTGCTGCTTGAGGAATCATCATGTCCCTGAGCCCAAATATCTGTATTTTAAAGACTTTTTGGTCTGCTGCATGAGTTGCTTTAACAGAAAAAAACAGAAGAGTGTGTGAAAGTTCTCAAAGACCAGTGCCCAAAGGTGGCGTGCACCCATGTAACCTAAAGGATATCTGGAGCAATTCAGACACCAAGACTGTTTTGGGAAAGTTTCTGCTGTTTCATCTCATTGAGTTAGCAACAGTACAGCTGAATACAGGTTGCTTATGTGAAATACAACTATGTTTTGCATCAGGTTGAGAGGGGCACTTTAAAAAGTGTTATTTTCAAGACAAAGGATTAATTTATTTCTAGTATGATATCAGACACCATGAAGCGTGGCTGTCATCACACCACGCTGGGTCTCGCTGGGATGGAGCTAACTTTCCTCACAAGCAGCAGCCTGCGGGGCGCTGTGCTTTGGGTTTGTGCCTAAAACAGTGTTGCCACACCAGTGTTGCAGCTGCTGCTGAGCAGTGCCTGCACAACACTGAGGCTTTCTCACTTTTTCCCCCAGGGACAAGCAAGAGGCTGAGAGCCGACACAGCCAGGACAGTGGACCCAAACTGACCAAAGGGATATTCCATACCACATGTCATTGTGCTCAGCAATAAAAGCTCGGGGAAAGGAGGGGGAAGCTGGGACATTCATGGCCATGGTGTTTATCTTTCCAGGAAGTGCCTGGACATTTTCCTGCTAATGGGCAGCAGGGAATGAAATTCTCTTTGTGCTTTGCTTGCAGAAGGAGCGTCTGCTTTCCCTGTTAAATTGTCGCTGACTCAATCGACGAGTGTTGTTGCCTTCTTTCTGTTTTCTCCCCATCTCATGGGAAGAGGAGAGTGGGCGAGAGGCTGAGCAGATGTTTGGCTGCTGGCCAGGGTCAACCGCACCAGAGAGACAGAAGAAACAAGTCACTCACTACATCCTGAACTGCTAACCTGGGCAAAAATCTAAGCTCTACACAATGTGGCTCTGCTGTTAGTTGGTTATTAGCAAGATACATATATAGAAACAGTCTAAGAACTGATGTTCCAGTAGAGTACACGTAGCTTGTATAATCAAAATGTGTACTATAATTGAATTCCTTCAAAACATAACCCATCTAGAAGACTTCATTTATTTCAATTACATGGACAGTTTGAAATATATATATTTGATTCAATTATGAAATTCATTTTGGATGAGGCAAAAAGTGACATCCTACAACATATTTTTTGTTTGCAATTCATCAAAAAATTCAATTTATGCCAAAGATAGTGATCGGACATGAAAAATAGCACACATTCTTTTAAAAAGTTTAAAATTGAAAACTCCATTTAAGCTTGAATTTCATTTTTCATTTAATTTATGAGGCCTGCAGTGCAACATCACTTAATTGAATAGCAGACACTATCAAATCCCACTAAACACAAAGCACAATTTATCTTTTAACACTGTAAAAAAGCATTAGAAAGCATCTTTAAATCAAGTATAATAGCACACATATGAAATCTGTCTGTTAAGTGCTCGGTTATGTATGTGTCTCTTATCACCTCATCAGTGCTCATATACAATCACATCAACTGTTGAGCTAGACGTAAGTACATAATTGCACATACAGAACCAAGGGTTAAGATTTCCTGCTTTAATCCCAGCCACCACAGAGCAGCTCATGGAATTTCTCCGATGAGAACAAGTACTGACCTGACTGCCACAATTCTTTTGCACAGCATTGGCACCAGTCACTGACTAAAAACATTCAAAATAGTCAACAGGTTTGAAAATATATTTTAAGATACTGAGCCAGCTACAGACAAAACCATGTTACTTTTCTACAGCCCGGGGACCAAATTTCAGTTTTAAGTTGCATCTGTACAAGAATATTGACTAAAACTGACTCTGAAGAACAGTCAACACATTTCCTAAACAAATGATTACTCCTGCTCGCGGGCGGATTAAGTACTTTTTCCAGTCCTATTTGAAATGGGAATCATTTGCATCACACCAGGACGCATGAATTGTGCTAGCAGTACCAAATACTGACTGCCGAACCATTTACAATAAAATCTTTTATCGAGTTAGGCAACAGTCTTTTAACAGAAAGTTATTTAGACAAGTGAGGGAAAAAGTGCCTCATTAATTTGAACTAAAACATTGTCTCAAAAAGTAAAAGCTAGAAGAATACCTTTACACCTTTCTGAAAAGTTTCAGCAATGGAGCTCTGAGTCAGTGCTGAAGGTGTTAGGAAGTAGGGAGGAATCTTGATTCTTCTCTGCTTTTGCTGACTAAGGCCAAAGAATTTTATAGAATAATATGTAAGGAAAATCTAGAGAAAATAATTGAGAAGGCACTAGGAGCATCTTAAGTCTGCCCACTAGAAAAATGTCAAGATTTTAGGAAAAAACATGTCAGCAACAAAACTGGGCTTGTTGAACATGAACACCTTAATTTTAATGGAACTATGGATCAAAACAGAAACGTTGCCAATACAATCAACATAACCGTTGTTTCCACATCTGATTCCCAAAGTAATCAGGACCTGTTATAACGTATGTGTAACCTTCATGTTCTTTCGGCGGATTACCTACAGCAATGAACACAAAACCTCCACACCTGTTAGAGGCTTGAAGGCCACTGGCTACAATGTTCACTGGGAAGAAAACACAGACATCATAGATGAATGGGACAGGTACACATTTGCTAAATGTTTTCAATACAGATGAAGCATTAAGTGATTACTATGGGCAATAAGTATAGCATTGTCCTTTTAGCGGGTTTTTTTTAAATCTCCCAGTATCAAAACCATTCTAAACACATTCACATTGGCCAAACTTCCAAGAAACTTCAGCCAATTCTTCTTTCTGTAAGCTATCCTGCTCTCAGTCAGAAGAAAAAACCCTCAAGAAAGTACTCCCGAAACAAGTAAAACTGCCCTAAGAGGCAAATTAAGAAAAATTTCTTTTAAGGACAGACCTACATAAATGTAATTTTTACCTTGGAACAGATAACACTGGAATACTGCTAGGATTGGAAAGTATGAAGCTTTAAATACTCATCCCAATTATCTTCAAGTCACGCATTAAAAAACCACCAAAAATCCCAAACTGAAAACCAGAACAGGTTTGAAAGGACTAAAAAAAAAATTGCCTCTTTTATAGCCTGTCAACTGTAAACAAAAATATATTAAGAGTTAGTTCATAATTGTCAATTCTAAGCAATCTAAATAATTCATGTATAAAAGACACATCCAGAACCTCCAATCCATGGCATATTTTCAGTCTTCATGATCTCAGCTTACATTAAATCCATCCCTAACAATCAGATGCAGGCTGAGGTACCACTCAATTGCAACTTTTTGCAAGGCTGCTGGAAGGAACCTACAGGTAACGAACATGGCAAGGGACATTTGTTTGTATTGCTGGGAAGCAGAGCAAGTCTATGTACTCCAAGCTTTCTACAGCAGCTGCTCACTGTTAATTCAGGAGAGCCTTCTCATCCTTGACACCCAAGTGCTCAACAAAAAGCAAAGATCAACAATTATACCCAAAAGGAAAGCCACATTTTACTTCAAGGGCTGGTCATAGTTCTTAGCAGCCATAGCTGTAAATCTAAGTGAGAGAATCCCACTTAAATATGCTTTCCCTAAACATTTGAACATTCATGTTCAGTCGGTTATGATTTTCTTCAAGATTTTAATACATTGCACATAATTTTTTGTGGCTACATATCCCAAATAACTAAGAACTATGCACAGTTAATTGACAGAATTGTCCATTGCATTTCTCAGCTTTAGACATTTCCCTCCCCCCTTCCATGGCTTCATTCTAACATAATTTTTGACAAAACCATTTTGCAAGTACACTTCAAAGTGAAGTTAGGTGCTCCAAAAATACTGAAACTAACTGGCTTACGATGTTAGGAACCAAAGTGTTGATTATGTAAGTTCTAATGCCTTTATGTATTCTATGCCATGTTAAATGAACTGCCAAGAAGCACAATGCTCGACAGGGAACAAAAGCGTGATGCTTCACAGTAATTTCCTGGACAGGAAATGAAAGGCTATAGATACGCTGAGCTATGAATCCTTGACTTTCACCACGTAAGACTCTTCTTATTAACTGATGAGAGATAGCGCATTGACGATATTAAAAACAAAATCTGTACCGATTCAGCTCTCCAGTGTTTGTTCACAACTGGTGAGAGAATTTTAATCGGGTCTCAAATTATTGTAACGACTTGATTTATCTATTAAAGTCTTTTTGTATTACTTGTACTTGCTTTAGATGGCACAAATAACGTTTGTAAAAGTAAACTGTCAGAAGAAAAAGCTCTGCCATATCCCATACATCAACTGCCAAGAGACAAAAGGCATGTTCCACTCTGAAAAAAAAAACAAACCACATAATCCCACTGCTCTTTATTACTCACAAAATATATAATATTGATGGACTGACCATAGTTAGCAATCCCTTCTATCTCCTGGTCTTATATCAACAACCAGACAACTAGATTTTTTCTCTAAATATGATTTAATTAAAACCACTAAATCAGCTTTGATTTTTATTTTATATATGTACAATAGTTACCAAATAATGAATACACTGAATCAGTTATGTTAAATTTCACATAACGTTAAAGGACATCAGCATGGCATGGAATAAACTCACACTGCCTTTTGCATATACAAAAAATGCTTTAACGTTAATTGCGAGTATTATTTTGGTTTGTTTGGTTTTTAAATCAGCTTCTTATTAATTGTCCAAATAATCTTGCCATAAAAATACTGTAAGTAGTTAATTGATCAGTTAATATATTAGCAAAGATAAACATTAGTAAAGTCTGCAAGAAATCAATTGCAAAATTACCTCAAGTGTAGGACTGAATGTGTTCACATGAAAGTTACCTTCAGTTAGAAAAGTTCTGAAAAAGAGCTCAAGTTGGAGTTGTGCATTAATTTGGTCAAACTGATTCATATGAATGGTCAAGTTTATTCAGATATTGAAAATATGACTATCCTTTTTAGTATTCACAAACATTTGTGTATATAGTGTGTGTGTATGTGTGTAAATATATATATATGCATATATAAAGTGAAGATATGTTAATGTAAAAATATATTGTTCATCCACTCCTATTACACAAAATTCAGTATTTGGACATTAAACTGTATAAGTATAAATGTCCACTTCAAATCTACATTCAACCAGCAACAAATACTTAGAAGTATTTTTGTAAACATTTGAGATAGGGAAAACCCATTCATTTACAAAACGATCCTTCTTGAACACATCAGCATTTCTTCAGCTTGAAAATTTTGTTCAGCAGCTTCAGCTGGCCTATTGTGAATCTGCTCAATATCAAAGAGCTCACGCTGTCTTAGATCAATACATGTGAAAGCTCAGCAAATGCAGAATTTCCAAATTCATTCTTAATCACCATCCATTTCCAGTTCACCAGCAAAAAGAAAATGCACTTGGCTACAAAAATATTAAGGAATGTTATTGAAAACAAAAGGCTATTTTGGTAGAAGAAACTACAAAAATAGTTAAGTTGAGTCATGTTGTAAAGCTTTAATGCAAGAGCATTACAGTACAGATTTTTCTTTCCAACCTTAAAGCTTAATCAACACCAAATTTAAATATCCATCTCTCAAGTACTTGAAAAAAACGTGCTTGGTAAAAGTCTTTCTTCAGTTTAACCAACTGTAATTATGCAGGTGCCAGGCTCTGTGTCTCAGACATCTGTTCAGAGCTGTTGCTTGTTCCATTGGCAGCAATTACAGGTGTTGAGAGACCCTGATATAATGACGCTGGACAACTCAACACAGCTCCGCTTTCATCCTCTCCAGTATCTGAATCTGGTGTTATCGAACTGCTTTCTATCCCCAGGATCTCACCAACTGCTTGAGGCAATTCCTATAAAGGAGGGGAGAAATTAAAAAATACTGTAATTAAATGAAAAAAGCTAACAACAAGGTGTCATTCGCAGCCCCAGCCCCTGCCCCAGTCCATCCCCCACCTCTAGTAGTAATCATTCATCTGAATTTAGCTGTACGAAAGCATCTCTCTGCGTTAGTTCCATTAAAGTTACCGTTTCCTGTATCTGCTTTTTGGAAAGACGGCAAAGGGGACAGGCTCAGGAATGAATACCTGATTAACAATATAAGCTTCATTAGAAAAATAAAAGTCTAAACAACTATTACAATTATACTTCATGTTATTGAAATTGGTTTTATTGAGCGAACCATTAGATTCTGTGTAATAAAACTAGCATGCTTTCAGTGCAATGTATCTTTCACCTCATTTTTTCTCAGGCACACTGAACATCAAACTACTTGTACTGAGTTTTTCTAGTAAGTTAAGAAATCGTGACCAAAAGGCACAACACAGCTTTCCCCCATTACTCTATAAATTAGGCAGTCTTGCTTACAGACTTTTAGAATACAGGTGCTGTACAGATAAAGCACATCCTTTATCATACTCAGGCATTTAGTTATTTTGCAAGTCATACACATAACACAGCCAACTACCTACTTTTACTGTCTATAAATACTCACGGTAGATATATTCAAAATATCTTTACCTTGCAATTCATCATCTGCATAGAAATTGCTTCTGCTTTGCAGAGTATATATTCCACATCAATTTTCATAGACAGTTCATTGATATGCTAAAAATATATTCACAAAGAATAGTTAAGTGTGATAAATGGTAAATATGCTTTATTGTAAAATATACTAATATTGTACCTGCACTGCTAATAAGTACCTGCACTGCTAAATATGTTTTATTGTAAAATACACTAATATTGTACCTGCACTGACCCTTAAGCTACGAAAGGCTAAGCATACTCTGTTTGCTTTGACAAACGGGTACTGAAAGATGCAGTGTGCAACAGCTGGCTTTCACCAGTATCCAAGATCTGCAAGAAGAATCCACGGAACTTCTAAATATGACAAACTATCCCTCCTAACTATCCCTCCAAACTATCCCCAAACTCCACAACTCATATTTTCAAAGAGATAACAAGATTATAGAAGAAAAATCAAAATTTAAGATTAAACAAACTAAGCAGTAGTCTAAGGTGGAGAACTGTTTTCCATTTCCACTAAACACAGATATCAAAAAACCTATTTTGAAAGCATGGAGGAAGGACATTCAGTTCACATTTAAGCCCCAGAAGACAGTTCACACCTTTTCCTCCTCCCACCATGAAATATGAACATATTGCAGTAACTTCAAGAAGTTAATTAATATTTTAAAAATGCATAAGAATACAGTACCTTTAATATTTCATTAAAGCCATAGTGCTTGTCCATTATTTGCTGTTTTTCAGATTCTAAGATAGCGCAACAAAGAAGAAGATGAAAATTCTGGCAAGGCAAATCCGTCCACATGACCTGTAAAAATAAGAAAGCAACTTTTGAAATGCTTATGCTTTTCCACTGAAAAGAAAAGCAGTTCTTGAAAAATAAGCCCTAAATCCAACTGGTTTAACTAAACAATAAGCTATTTTTGAAGGCAACTGAGTATCTGTACAATTACTTGACACTTTCTTTTGGTCAATTAGTGACAACTGCAAGTCCAAGTCACCAAACGTGTATCTGGTTCTGCCTCAGCTCATGTGAAATTCTCCCACTCAAGATTACTAACTACACAGAAGTAATTAAAACTAGCAAATTACTGGTGTGGTATAGTATGTCTGCATTAAGTGTGAATTGGTAGAAGTGTGTTATATGTAGCAATCCCCCCCAAAGGTTCCAACAGTTATAAATAAGGTCCTAAAGTTGTTTGCAATCCCCCCACTACAGGGACATGCAGGTTTGTGTGTGTGTATGATTTTCTGACTGCAGATGCATTAGCTTTTGGTCTCACAGAGGCCACAGGTTATCATTCTCGGGTTTATGGGACCCTGTTTTAGCATGTTCACAGGAGTCAAATCTTTAAAAAGTAAAAGGTATTTCAAGAGAATGTGTGGGGTGGGCAGAAAGCTGGAGAACAGTTTTTACAACAAAAAAGAGAAGGAAACAAAAAATCTCAGCATAAATTACTCTGACAAACAGATAAGGGGATTTAAACCAATGGATTTACTCTCAAAAAAAGGCAGGTGAAAAAAGCAGGCTCATCAGGATTCAGTCTTGCTTCACTAGTAAAAATTTTCTTGCTTCATTACTAGTAGAACACAGCCTTAAAACTCAATAAAGGTTTACTTACACTTGAACCTTTATCACTAATGCGTCACCCAAGCCAGCTTCACCCAAAATAAAGTGCAATGTTTCAATTAAGACTGAAACATGTTTCAATTAAGATTGAATTCTCTCAGTCTAGGATGAAATTTCATATCTTTTTCAGGTATCCAATATTCTGTTAAAGCACTCTATGCTTTAACATAGATACATGATGCTACCTTCGTGGTTCAGGCAACTCAGAGAACAGAGATCTAAAAGAACAGCCCAAAATTAATATATTAGACAAACATCCCCAGAATTCCTGGATATTGGAACTGGAATCTCAGATGGTACCTCTCATTCTTCCTATTCTACTCTTCGCAACTGAATATGTCACAGGGTAACACTGCTTCAAATGGGTTCCCTCAATTCACATGCTATTACAAAAGAGCACATTAATTTTGCTCAGACTGAAATACCCTAAAAAGCAATTCATTTCCCTCTACTGATTACAAAGGGGAAAATGGTCTCCCATGCCTATAGCTTGCCTACCATCCCAGATATATGCTCCTCTGATAACCAGGAAGCTGCACAGCTATGAACAGGAAAAAAAAGGAAAAATTTAAGCTAGACTTCAACTGTGACAAAGGTGACACTAGCTTTCACATAAAAACATCAACACAATCCCATAATTAGTTTGTTTTTAAAAGAAAAACAAGATACCGCCTTTCCCATTCGTTATCTCCTAGCAAAGAAATTGAATGCTTGTAGTAAACATACATTATTATGTGCCAGAAGGAACCCACAAGACTATCATATATCAATAGGTTTCCATCATGCTCCTAAGACAGAAAAAACACACTTAAGAGTTAGAAATATAGTGTGTTTCCTTTCTGTATGCATATGTATACATGAATTAAGGCAGAGGTTATAAAAATATGCTAGCCTGGGACTATAAACTATAAATAACAATACTATTGCCCTCAATTCAAAGAGAAAAAAATAGTGTTTACAGAAAATACTGAGAAGACAACATAACACTGTGGGGGTGGGGAAGGTAATAGGTAATCCTTTTCCCCCAAAATCATTATCATTTTATCCCTTGGAATAAAAGAATTCTTTCGGTTTTATATATTTTGATTCCCTTATGAATGTTATTCATAAACTTTTCAGTCCTCTTCAGTTAAAATACCACCTCAGTATTCTATGACAGTAAATTTCACCAAATGATGATAAGAAGCTAAAAAAAGATTTACTTTAGACAGTTTTAAATGCTAGTCATCCTCTTTATGTGACTCCTTTTTCATGAGTGGAAAAAGTGAATAAAAGCATCAACATTATTTTTCATTATACCAGAAACAACATTATTTTTCATTGCAGTACAAAGTTTATGCATCTCAGTCCTGTCCTTTTCATTATCCTTCTGTTCCCCTGCACAGCTCTATGGGATGTCGTGTCCTAGAAAATACTCCTTCCATTCATCTGAACATTCATTCTCTTGTTTAGGTGTTTTCAGTGGATGCTGTGCTCTTGTTAAATGCATCTTAGACAATAAACCTGTACTGTTGACGAACTTCTCAATTTTCTGGGAACAAAGAATTAAAGAATGTTCAGCCAAAATCTTAGTTAATCTTATTTACTCCACCTGATCCAAAGGTCATTTAAATCAAAAAAGATGTCATTGACTTGGAATTATCAGAACTTTCACATTTTGATATTTTACATTATGTTACATGGCATCATGAGGCTTTATCTCCAAAGTTAACTGGATCCTCTGACATTATCCTCTTTATGGTTTTGGCTAACAGAAAAACTGCCCTCCTGTACTTCATTGTATAAAGTACTACCAATATCAAGAAACTAATCAGAAACACACACAAACGCTACTTCTTCTAGCATAAGTGGGTTTCCATTACAAATGAACTGATACTCTCCACTTATTAGTTTCATTAAAGAACCCCATCCTGTCCAAATCTTTTTAAAAAAGCCAAATGATCCCCACCACCTCTTTTAAGTATTTTTTCATTAGCTTTCATTAACAACTCATTAAGTTGTTGTTTTGGCCCAAAATACGTAACATATACTAACATGTCCTCAGCTCATTGCACTGAATAAGTTAAAAAAAAAAATCTAGTAAAGTATTAACTACTTTGCAGAATGATACACGCTTTTTCTTCTGAAGTCCAAAGACCGCTAGAATTTGTGTGATGAAATATTATCTTACCTCCCAGAGTCGAAGAATATCTTGAAAGCTAAATTCCCTTTTAAATCTGATAAGAAGCCATCGGAAGCAAAAATAAAGGTAGCCTGAGTCTTGAGATTCTAGAAATAGGAGCATTAGATTACATAAAACACCAAATTGGCTTAAGACAAAGCAAGAAAAAAAACCCACCATATTTTTTAGGTACACAATGATTGATTTTTAAGATGGTACCCCTTTTCAGAATCAAAGATAATGCCACAGGATGACTTACTTTTTAAATCAGTAACAAGATGACTCTGTTTTTCAATGGGCATGGAGGAATTACTGAAATCTTTTAGGTGTTATTAATTTACAAGTTCTGTATTCATCTAGTATTACTATTGGAATTATCTTTAAAGACTGGTAAGGTTATCAATGCAGACAGAATGCAGTAAGTTGTTTTAGATATCGTGTATGAATAACACACCTACCTAAATAACTGCAAAATCCACTGTCTAGTAAACGAAGCAAAGTACTCAGTTGAATTAGTTGTGTCTTCATACCCTGCATCTGTTCCTCAAAATTCTGATGCTGGATAGAATAAAATATTAGCACTGTTATTTTTAGTAATCAACAATAATTATAATTTATCAATTATAATTTTGAGATTTAAAGCTATTTTCATTTTTAAAAAGTTGTTATTGCAAAGGTGATTCTCATTCTTCAGGTATTTAACATATGGATACTTAACTGTGCTTCTGTCTAATGAAATGTCTGCCTTTAACTGAAAGGTTTAACTAAAGCAGTAAACTATGTTTCTTTGATAACAACTTTTGTATGTAATAAATAAGACCTTAAATTAGCTGATGATCTGTACCTCCAAGCAGCACCACAGCACTCAAACAAAAAAAGATTTTATTTTTTTTTTTAAATTTTCATATCAGTCACATTGTTTCACCACTTGCACAATTCATAAAAGCTTTAGTTTGTGGAAAGTCTACATTGCATTTAAGAAATGTGAAAAGGTAAGTATGACAGGGAATTCTTATTGTGAACAAAATCCTGCTACAAGACTCCTGACGAATAGAAATTTGTCTGTGATGGCTCCAAGTTACTTTGGAATTTCCAAGGTGTCGAATTTGTCTGTAGTGCACAGTAATAGTATCACAAACCCACTATAACCTATGTCAATCAGAAAAAACATAGTGAATTCAAACATAAGATGACTGCTTTAAAAGAATTTTTAAAAGCCAACAAAATCCATAAAATAAAATTAACCTCAAATGCTTTCCTTAGCTTATCTGTTTACATGGGCTAAAAAAGAGCCTTATTTTACCATTTGATCCATGTAGGATACAAAGCACCAAAAGGCATCTACTTCATTCTCCATAACGTACAAGACGGGTGAAAGCAAGTCACTCATTCCCTGGACATAACCTTGATGGAGAAAAAGGGGAGTAAAAAAAGAAAAAAAAAAGGGAATTTAGTTGAACTCAGTGGTTAAACAATGCATCGAATGAGTAGTGAAATGAATGCTTGCATTCTAGGTTTGTAAAGATCCTATAATTTTCCAACTCAACCACCAGTAAAGACATTTTTTGTATTAGTAATAACCAACATTCAGCGGATCTAACAAGATTTAGCAGCGGTTTATGCCAATCTAAGAGAACATAAACCAAACGCATTGCTTTTATAGTTGTTAAAATATGTATAAACTAAGCTGACAGCAGAATAGATTTTTAGTAAAAACACTTCCCATTTAGAGCTCAGAAGCATATATTGATATTTTTAAGAAGATTAAATATATACCTTGCACCATCATAAATACAAATTCATATTTATTCTTCTCTCCATCTGTAATTGATTACTTGCTTCCATACATTTAAAATCATTTAATGTCTTCCCACTTTCCTCTCCCACCCCACCAACTGAAGAATTTCTTTTCAAATAGATTTGAAGAAGAGATGTTGAGTTTCAGTCCCAGGAAAACATATGGTGCAATAACTTCTATGAAGAAAATTCCACACTTGATATTTCTTTTTTTCTGGCAATGAATATGCTTTAGGCTTTCCTGCATTTAGGGAAGTAGGGACTATTCTGCTTGGATGGTATTTTAAATACGTGAAAGCTGAAGATCATCTATGTAACCAAGCAGCCAACAACAAAAAAACCTGCTACCTATCAAACTGCAGAAGGGGATTAACAGCACATTATTATTTGTGAGAACCATGAAAGAAACATATTCAGATCTGCCTTCATGTTTCTGCACCCAGAAACGGTAAATCAAGTTTATATGCCCTAAAATCACTCACTTTCCTTATAAGGAAAGCTTACCTTTAACTGGAGCATATAATTTTTAAAAACAGCTAGAAAATTTTAGTTGTATACAAAACATTTTCAATTTATAGCTTTTTAATGTTTTTAATGTTTGTAATTAGCAGCTCAATTAAGTGTAGAAGACAAGGACTTTTAAAGCTCATTTTTCCCTTTCTTCCTGACTATTGTAACTACCTGATCATTGATGTTTAAGTCAGTTTACCTACTGCCGTATTGCTGCTGACCTCCCTAAGTAACAGGGAGCATGATTTATGTGTATGTCTATCATCAGTGGTTTGTTCAACATGACATGACATTTCTTGCTTAGACACAAGTTGGGCTGATTCCGTTTGTTAACAATGTAATCATAACTGAATAACTGAAAAGAGAACTGGAGTCAATGACTGAAAATATGAAGCAGGTGTCAGAAGCAAAATAGAATAAGGAACAGAAAACAGATAACTAACTAAAAGGTCAAAAGAAAAAATATTTCCCACACATTCAATACTGTAGCAAATTAAAAATAAATGAAGAGAAAATTCTGCTCAAGACAGAAGAGTCTCTTAAAAAATAAAATCAGTTTCATTAATGCAGACTTGAGGAATTAATTCTGAAAAATGTCGTATTAACACAGTTGTTCTGTGCCCTCCCCTATCTGGCAGTTTATGGCATTATTCAGACCTCTCTACAGCTGCTGTCGAAGGATTAAAAGCAGCCCAGTACCAATGCTGGAGTAACTTAGAAGCCTTGGGCAGACAGAATGTTAATGTACTATACTTCCATTATTCTCACTTGTTTATAAAACAGAAAGCTTAACCACTGCATACATTTCAACCATATAAACAAAGTTTTTAATAGAGTGGGTGGTGAATGCTTTAATTTCACCTTTGTCACTGCATGTCAATGCAGGCTGAAATGTGGAAAGACACATGGAACACAGCTACATATTTAAACAGTTTCGATCAGTTTAGTTTTCTCCTTTTTCAACCCAAAGATCAAGTCTCTCTGCAGACTTGACAAAAAGGACAGAAGTCAATAAGTAATATGGTTCTGCAGCAAGCTTAGTAGCAACTGAAAATTTGTTCCTACTTTTTGCCTTCAAATTTGGCACAAAGTGGGCTTTTAGAATCCAAATATTATTCTGAGACAGAATGCTAACATCACCCCTGAGTACAGAACTGCCAAATGCCATGCCAGGGGTGGAGAGGACAACCAGCTGGTGTTTTGCCTCTACCCCTTCCTTCTAAGACAATTAACAGAAGCCAAGACTTAGACATCTCATATACACTGTGATTAAAGCAAGATATTATAGCCTCTTCCTTCTGCAACAGATGCGTACACTATAGCGTAATTTTTTGACAGACTGTTAAATGTACTCCTCGAGAACCAGCTTTTAAAGTATTCATAAGAACATCCATGTTTACAAACAGCTGGTTCAGCATGCTGAGCGTTAATTACATCAGTGGCAGTTGGTTTATCACTTTTATTGGTATACCAGCCTTAAAAATGTATATAACACTCAAGCTCCAAAGACCCAAACCCATTTAAAACCCTGAAAAGCAAACTTCCTTCAAGTCTACAAAAACCAAACCCAAACCAAAACCAAAACCACAACAGAAGAGCCACAGTGAAGACAAACTGCCACTTAATTCCCAATCCCACCTCAGATGATGAATTCAGATGCCTGTAAGAAGCATCAGATAGAAGAGAGGAAGAAATATGATGGGAAACTGAACAAAGTTAGCTACATTATCAAAACATTAATCCTGGCACTTAAAAAATGTATTGGAATCAATATAAGTTCTACTGTATTAACAGGCCTTAAGATAAACGAAACTGCATATCAGGAACTATAACAAAAGGCTTTCACGTTCACAGAAATACAACTTACCTAAGTCAAAGTCGTACATGCAATAGGTCATCAAAATATCATGAAGTAAAATCAATCCTGGATTATCTTCGCCTTCATAGAATTTATTTGTTCTATCTGTCCTGTTTACATCTTTTTCTAAGAAAAAAGTCCAGATTTAAAAACATTTTCAAAACAAGTTCTACAAAGCCAGCGTCAAATGAATTCAGAATGCTTTTTTTAAGCTGCTAATTTTTTCCTCAAACACTGTTGCAAAGCTTTGAAGTGTTTAAGACAACTACATAACTGAATGTCATTTCAAACGAAAGAATATTTTAAAAGAAACAAAATCCTTCCTGTCTGCAATAAAAGGATTTGCTTATAAACAGATTTTAAAGCCTTTTGTAGGCTTTTTTGTTAAGATTTTTTATGGAAAAATTCCTGATTACAGTTCAGTGAAAATGTTTTACACTTACAGGGATTAAGAACAATTGTATGCGAGTTAGCTAGGCAATGCCATTCATGAATACATATGCAATGCCACATAAGCCATAGTAGGGAAGTTAACACATGATCAGCTCAAAGACACTGTGATTGTCCATCACAGCATGTTTATAAATTCTGTTTAACAAGTTCTTATAACTCAGTGAGCCAAAACTACCTCTCTCAGCCAGTTTTCATGCCTCAAACATACCGAGCACACAGTACTGTCTTTAAAAACGTGAAATACTATCTTTAATAATGTGAAATTCAATAATCATGTATTGAAAGCAGAGTTTTGAGTCTACTTTAAGGATTATTTGTAGTTTGGAATCCATTGATCAGCCTTAGCATTTCAAACACTTGAAAAGGAACAGAACTGCTTCAATAGAAACAAAACTTCAGCCTTTTTTGTATGTAGAATTTTTTTTCTGTTAACACACCCACCCCTTTAAAAAGGTAGTTTACTAAAGATCAGACTTTCTCAACCCTTTCTGCTTGTCTGTGGAAGAACTGCCTGAAATAATTTTAGCCCATGTCTCAGAATAACCCAAAAATCTTATCCTGCCTCCTAAATATAACTATTTAGGCACCTAAATGTTGGTGCTCAAATTGCACTACCAAAGAGAACTCGGGATACAAACTGCTAACAGCAGAACTGATGAAAATTTTAAAAGTATAAAACTCCACAAGTCAGAATGCGCGAACACAAATCCTTGCAAGAAATTTTAAAATAAAATATACACATTTTCACATTCTTATTGTATGTCATTATTTCAATGACATTCCCAGTAAAATTACATCATGAAAAAACATGAAATAAAGAGCATTTTGTTATTAAGTAAAGGATGTTAAAAACTCCAGCCACTCTGTAACACTAATGCATAAAGCTCTGAATTACACTGGTTACGAAAATTTTAGTATTAAGTATACTATAAAGTTTAGGCATGTCTGAAAACAGTCACATTAGTTTTTAGCACCTCTTTATACAAATTACGCCAAATATTTTATTTTTTCAACTTCATATTGAGTTGTAAAAGTGTGTGGATTTGTATGGTTAGGTATGTTTCCAAATCTAAATTTACCTATAAGACTCCGATAATCTCTTAATCTTGAATTTCGCTTTTCCTGTTCCTCACTGACAGATTTCCACTGCAGTTTCATCCTGAAATATTCATCCCTGAAAAAGAAAGGCAATTTTGAAAACAAAACATGCTCAATTATTACATTTCTTTTTTATTTAAGCAGTCATTCATTCTATTTGTCCTTTGGCATAAATGGAATAACAACACCTTGTTTATATGTTGTTTTCTGTTCGGTATAACAGTCCCTTTCAAGAAAATCTCACATACTTGTTTTGCATTCAACGATCTTTATCAGATGTTTTTCAAGTTTCCCAAAAGCCTTCTATATCACTACTTGCCCTAAGATTTATTTTGTAACAAAAACCCTACTCTACTCACGTTTTCTGTTTTTGAAGATTTGCTCTCTCTTCTTTAGTGCTATTCCAAGGAAAATACCCCAAAAGAAATTTCCATGCCTCTTTTCTTAAAGTATGGCAGAGACCCTAGGGAAATACAGTTATGAAACATTAACAAAAAGACTATTTCAATTTTGTGAGCAAACATTCCTTGAGTGTTACAACACTTATAAAAATACTCTTTTGTTACTTTAAGAAGTAAGCTGCTTTTTACATTATAGCTAAATCTTATCTGCTAACTGGGTATCAAACTTGGACGAAACAGGAGGAAGAGAATATGATTGAGTAGAAAACTGCAAAGGCACTTGATCCATCCTTAGAAGATAAAAGGGAAACTTTACAAAACTTATTTCTTCCTATATTTTTGCTTCGCTGCTGGAAATAAAAACCTTAGGGGCATCACAGACTCTGACAAGCAAAAAAGGTACCTTTAAAATTTTTGTATTTAAACATGATTCTGCTTAACTGTCAAACTTCTGGTCTTGCCACAAACTAATCCTGAGGACTAGACATCCATTTATTTATTTTTTTAAAGAAATATTTTCATCTAACAAGACATGGCCAACATAAAGATGAATCTTCCAAGCAATCAATAATGCTGGTGTTCACTCAAGGACACTATTTATCAAAAATCTTTCAAAGTAATGTTCATCATCTGTAAATGACAAAAAAATATTAGTTGAATCATATCCTCTCTTATTAAAAGTGTTCATATCAACTCTGGCAGTATAGTTAGGTGAACAAGGCATTTTTGCTATCAGACTCCCCAGTTTACCAGTCCAAGGCCAACTTGATTCCTCACTATATTTCTTCATTTACCATTAGATTAAGGCAAGGATATGGTACAGAAAATAGCATCAACCAGTGAAAAAACAAATAGCAACTGTAACTTTTCCAGTAACAAGAAAACAGTTTAAGAAAGGCTATTTAACGAGGTTCTGCACTTAATGTACTGGAAGTTATCCGGATCTTGAGTCCAATAAAATGGATCACTTACTAATCTGGCAAACAACAGCCATGACAAGGAGATGGGCCACTGGAAGAAAAGGCTTGTCCCCTTAATTGGGGACCTCAGGCACAGGTATCTTAAATAACAGTCATGGAAAATGAAGAGGGCCTCAGTTTCACGATATCCCCCTTTACAATGTATTATTTAATATGTATAGGTCCTTAAAAAACTGTAATATCAACGTTCTAATTCTCTATTTCTGGTAAAACTCCAAGAACACAAGACTGCATGCTTTCAAATATGCATCAGCAGGTGCACAAAGAATGCATTCAGGTAGCTAGGTAGCACAGGGGGGAAAAAGAAAAGAGAAATACTGAAATAACATTAGGTAGAACAACTACAGGACATAACTAAAGTTTTCAAAATTTTCACCGAGAGTAAATTCACATTCACATTGCAAAAACTCTCAGCTCAATAATAAATATCAGCAAAAGTGTTTAGGACTTCTCTGATGAGGGCCAAATGCAGCCAGACTGCTGGGGAAAAAATAAAAGCTTTTGTTGAAGGATAAGAAAATGCCTCAAAAAGAAAAGTATAAACCTGATATCCTAACACTGAAGCACTGGTGTTTTCCTGAAATGCACTTTGATTTCTCTTCTTTATCACTTAAGCCTTTGGGTTTTCAACTCATCTCTTTAACCAGCCACCACAAGATCTATCTCCTTTGTATAGCTGCAAGACTGTTGAGGTGTTTTATTAGCATGAAATCATGCTTTATCAAGTCTCTCCAACAATACCAACTGGCTCATGCTCAAAATCCTGCACAAAGCATTACAAGTAAAATGAAAATAGCATAACCATGATTTGGAAAGAAAAAGCATCTAAAAGCAAGCCAAAGGTCTTAATGACTTTAGAAAAATGAGTTACCCCTTTGAATATCAATCGCTTTATGTAGTCGACATCTAAAATTCTTCCTTCAGAATCCATATTCTTAGCCCACTCTTCAGCTGACACAGGCTCTCTTCTACTAACTTCAGGCTGTTTTCCGAGATCAATCTGGAACACAATAAAAGACATTATATAAATCCCACTGAAATGCTTGAGCAGTTTTAAGCAAATGGGCAAACAGTAATAAGTTTTCCAGGTTCTTATATTCAGTGCAACTACTTTCACACGTGCGTACTTCAGTCAGCAACTCTGAGGATCTAAGGCTGTGTCCACATTAGCAAGCAGTGCAGACCAACTTAAGCAGATCTTTAGAGCAAGACACTGCGTCAAGGACCTGGGTACACATGTTAATATTTCAGATTTTGGAGAAGGATGTATGTGTGTGTTTTAAATAACTTTCTACCTGCACAAATACCTCTGAACTAACTTCACATGGACTGAAACTTCTTTGCAACTGGTATTAGGTATGTGCCAGATACATTAGCACTTGAGAACTGAAAAATGACTCAGGTTCAGAGACGTTATGCTGACACAGAGTGCACAGTGTGACAAAGATCAATTTAAGTATAACACCCCTTAAAAAAACAGGACTGTATTTGTTTTCAGAACTCCTAAGAAACATCAAAGTTTTACTGATTGTGGTTAAGTCTCTCTCAGTTCCCAAATCGCATGTAGAAGTACAGCAGAATTCAGTAGGCAGTAATTCCTTGCTTTCTAGAAACATTTTGATGATGGCAACCACCAAGTCGTGTTTTAATTCTTTAGAAGTCTAGCCATTTACCAGATTAAGACATCTAGGTCAGTGTTATTTTTAATATGTAGCTCACACAGCTTTTTGAACTCAAGGAAAAAATAGCATTCAAATTAGTTTAACACTCTAAAACCATGCAAGCTGCTTGAACAGTAATTGCAAGCATTTAAAACTAAACCTCTTCCAACTATCTGTAAAAGCCTACACAAAATGATTCATGATCCAATTATAAGTTCATTCTAGCTCTGGTTCAAGTCATACATAAATCTCTACATTTTCACACCCTAGACATTAATCATCCAATTAAATACTTGGGTTTAACCTTTTCAGGCCTCTTAAAAAACACACCTGCAATGTTAAAGTGATTAGCAAGAAAGTTGGTTGTTAACCTGCATACCCCAATTTCACCTAACATAGCTCTATCTGACCACAGAGAAAACACTAAACATGAAACAGGTCACTTTTCAGGGTAGTAACTCTAGGATAACGATGATCCTCATTTCAGTAACGACAAACCTTCTTTCAAAGCAAAACTCATATTTGCAGGCACAAAAATCACATATTCTATAAGTATCTTTTGTGAATAAACAGTAGGGCAGCACATGCCACAATCATCAAGCGAAAAAGTATAACTCACCAAGCTTGAAGTCCTATCATTCCTTTAAAAGTGTGCATAAAAAGAATCAATGCATTTGTATCATATTCATTTACACACTCACTCGTGTAATGACTTCAAATCCTGGTTCTTCCTGCTGATTTATCTTTAGTCCTGGAATAGCATCATTGAGAAAATCTGCCATTTCTGATGGCGGTCGCCTTTGATTTACAGGGTCACTTAAACGGAAACTGTCAAAAATGTAGTTTGTGACTCTGGAAAATCTTCCCATTGTTACTGTGTATGGATCCTTCTTCAATTTCTGTGTTATAACAATAAAAACAAGCAAAATAAAGAAAGCCTCAGATTATTTGGAATTCTTGTACTCAAAGCAAAACAACAAGAAGAGTATTTACAGGTCTCAAAGTTATTGAAGTTTCACACACTGTAGTTTCGTACAGTACATTCAACACATGATTTAAAAAATATCTGAAGTATTAAGACAATACTAGTGATTGATCTGAAAGACTGGATAACAGCGTGTTCAGTAAGCCTGACCTACATAAGAAACTGGATTAGATTTACTGTTAACTTTTCAGTGATTAATGCCACAAAGCATCTTCCTTGTGCCTAGTTTCTCTAACTTCATAGAGAAAACATGTCTTGAATCATCATGCACTCTGCTAGGAGTCTCACACAAAACTTGATTTGACAACTAAGTATGTAATGTAATTCAGTCATGAATTTTCTTTAATTAAGCAAATCAGCGGGTCAAAACTCCAGTCTCACTCAGGTCACTGGAAATTTTGCTGCTGACTTTCATAAGTCCACAAACTCCACAAACTCCACCAAATGTTAAGCAGTTTTAGCATTAAAACCCCTCTTTTAGGCAATATTGTGCTCTTTGCTGCTTTATTCCCAGCATCCATTCAAAACTGTCAGAAAATATCAAAGAAAAGAATAATTAGTTAAGGAAAATTCAGAAAATCCTAATTACTGTGTTTTGGTAACTCCTAAAATTTTTCCTTCTTCCCCTTTCTGAAACTATCTACACCCAAATGTATAAAATCAGAGACAATATTAACTTGAATAGGTTTGAAATAGTACTAAAGGGAAGTTAAGAAATTATTAGAATATAGAAAGCAACTCACAAGTAAGTGTATTTCTATAGTAAGCATTTGGTTTAGGATACAATCAATGCTTCTACAACAGCAATGATTCAGGGAATATTTGTGTGACATGGTAGGGTGAGGTTTTTTAATAAATGTCTTTAGAATAAAAAATTCAAAAATCGTACACATACTTGTAATAAGCCATATGATGGTTCATCAAACAGATTTTCAAAAGACTGAGACAGAGACTTGTTCTGAGAATTGACAAGAAGAATACGTTTATCCTGTGGAGATCTGCAATAAAATTAAATAAAGGTTTCTGTAAATACCACCAGTTTTTCCTGAAAATGTGTTTAGAACACTTACTGGTTTTTCAAGTTACATTTCAGGTTTTGTGCAAAGAAAGCAGGTTTGAGGAAAGCTCACTCTTAGTTTTTAGCACAAGTTCACACTACACTACAAAACAGGAATTTCATTTTTCATCATCACATTCATTCTGTATTTTACTCTTTCATTCTTTGAAAAATCAGACTCCTTTTGAGAATTTGAGGAATTACTCTGTAAGACAACTTGTTGCCCACATGTAAATAAAGTTTTCTTCAACTATAGTTTCCTATATTTGACAATGGACAAAAAAAAGAAGTGATACAGGAAAACACAGTCAGCTTCAACACGTGTGCTGCAACTCCTTTAGCATAATGGAGAAAGTGAAAAGAGACCATGTCACAATGTACAGTTAAGGAATTCTTTCTACCAATTAGAAAACCTTACATTAAATTAAGGCATCCTGTAAAACATTACATAAAATACAAAACGCTTTTCAATGTATGAAACCACACCAACAAATTTCTAAACAACAGTATTACAACAGCTACTGTCAGAATAATTCTAAGATTCACACCAATAGGAGCTTATAAACACCACAGCCATTGTACTGTGAAACAGAACCATCTCAGTATAGCTCTGCAAATGTATTGCTGTGTAGACTCCAAAAGCTAAACGAACACAAGCCCGATTTTGCCTAACTCACTGTATTTGTACACTCTTGTTTTTCAATATCACATTTGCTTCTCTTACAGGCTTGCACAGGCTGATGAAAGCAATAACAAAGATAACAAAGATAACTAGGCTGCTCCTAGTATTTAATCTGTTCTTTTATTCTCAGATCCCACTGCCCCCAGCATCCCATCTTCTCCCCTGCACCAGCATATACCCCATCAATTTATTCATCAGCTCCTGAACTGCTAATTTACAGCTAAGTATGTAACAGAAGAGAGAACAGCTCAGAAGCCAGGCTGATATTCAAGACTCGGAGCTGGTAGCCAGGCAAGGGAAAGACAAGCATTTTGCCATCTGACTCTAATCCATTGCGCAGACTTACACTTATAAAATACGTCTCTATTGCTCTCTCCCAAAGTTTAAATCCACTATTTCTAGCGTTTGAAAGAAAAATTACTTTTATTTTTATTAGTACTTGCATCATCTACTATGTTATTGAAGTCAAAGATAAGAACTTTAATAAGCCTTATCTCTCTCCCATTCCAACAGGACAGGACACTATTAACACCAGCGGATATGAAAAGCAACAAGAGATCTCATTTTGAGACAGCCAGACACCACAGTCATAGTTTGGAGGCAGCAATGGTTAAGGAAGCTCAACTGGCTTTTGCTAAGAAGCAGCAAAAGGGCAAAGGCTGAGTCATGTATTACGCTTTCCTTGACTAAAAGCACAAAAACTTGGTATCATATCTCCTTTTTAATTAAACATTCTCTCTGGACAGTCAGTTGGGTATCAGCAGCTACTTGGGTAATGTTCAAAACAAATCTGTGAGCTAGACACTTTATTAAACACTTACTCATAATACTGTGGGTTAGAAAGTGCTGTCTTTACTTGCAGTGTTTCCTCAATGTTAGACTGGTGCCACCAAACTAGGAAGCACATCATCTTTAAAGCAATAAATCACAAATATTTTGTTCGCACTTAGTCATTTCACACACAATGATTTCAGCAGTGTAAATAATGGTGCTAGAGAAGGGCAAAAACTTTGAGGCAACAGGAACAAAGGAAGAAAATACCTATGACAAAGATATTTTAGAAAAAAAGCTAAACTTTCTGCCTTAACAGCAGTATCAGTAACAGCAGTATTATAAACTAGAGGTTGGGATAATAAGTAATTATGCTGCCAAGTATTTGCTGATGGCATCCAGAAAGCTGAATAAACATCTTTCCTAAAAAAGTATGTGAGGTTAGATACACCATGAATTAAAGCACAAATAACCACTAAGAAATAACAGAAATGTACAGAGACAACTTATGTGGAATATTTATTCTTTTCACTTTCCTTAAAAAAATAATCATAATTCATGACTAGACCACAGAAAAGAATTTAGTGCCAGAAGCAGAACTTAAATGCAAGTGAGGAACCTAGGTAAGAAAACTAAAATTGCTCAGCTCAATGCTCAACTTCACTCAAATTTAGTTTCCATAGCTGCATCGGCGTTGTGCTATGAAGTTCCCAAAGTATCTGCTGTAGCATTCATCACCACTTAGAGCTGTTCGAGGTGGCAACGGAGCTCAGCACATCATCACCTCACATTTCCCTGTCTCACCTTAGGCAGGGAACTCCATGTGGTAAGCATTCCTGCAAACTCAGTGCACAGCTGCTGGGTCAGGCTGTGCAAACCCTACACTACTGCCTGCTTTTAAAAACAGACACGTGAGGACATGACCACCTCTCTTCGTACAGTTTCTTCTCCACCTGACAGCTACTGTTTTGAACTGTCCTGAGAGGAATGTGCACATCACCTGGCAAGGGGCTAAAAAGGATAAGAACTACAAATCCACTGTGTCAAATAAAGGAAGACTGCTAAGTGCCCACTCACTCGTGGCAGACTATCTGAAAGACACAGTGTTTGAAACAACACAAAACCACTACCTGTTTCATTATCATTCAGTGACTCACGAATAACCATTAATTTTACATAGCAACGTGAAGTATAAGCATTTGCAGATCATGACTTAATAAAATTAGACAGTTTGCATACTAATGGGCATTATTTCCAACATTACATGCAGTAACTGACAAATGCTGGACAGAAGTTAGATGTCCGACTTAAAGGAGCTGAGGTGACTAACTCAGTAAAATGGGTTAAAGTATTCTGATATATTAGTTTAGATTCCTGTTTTTAAAAAAACTTTCAACCATGAAGTCTGAAGATATAAAAAACTTCCTGAATATGAAAAGACAAAATAACTTGTTACATAGTGGAGCAGCACCTTGTAAGTATTTTATAAGTTTATTCCAGGTGACCCAACATTAAATACATGGAATTTCATCAAAATTAATGCAAGTATAACTACAGATCTGTAGTTGTAGAAATGCATTGAAGATTTTTGTTGCTTACTGCTTTTTATTTGTGTGTGTATATACACATACACATATCTACTATATGTTCAAACAATAAGCTCTTTAAATGTCAGCAATTAAAAAACCCAGCAGCATGAACTCATTAGCTTTAAATTGCTTGTTTTAAAACCTCAAATGGACTAACTAGAAAGAAGGCTTAAGGGAATATCTTCATCTAAAATTTTAAAGTTTCTAGTTTAGATTAAGTCAACGCAAACCAGTGTGCTACACTGTCAAATAAACTCACTAAGCCTACTTAAAACTAGGTCCTATTCATTAAATACATACTACAGGAATTAGAAAATTTGAAATACATTGCTGCCAGTACACACATGGATCTGGTATAAAGCTTTCAGTGATTCACCATACTACAAAGGTGCTTCTCCAGTATTTGCTACATAGGTTGCCTCAAAAACCTGCCCTAGCCTACCAGCAAGATATCCACAAATAAGAAAACAGAGCAGTATGCTCAAAAAGGAACAATTTCCTTGGGAAGAAGGGGATGGAGGTTGGGGATGGCAGGACGACAGTATTCCCCTGTGCCTGCAGAAGTACTGAAATCAGGTAACTAAATGAAAGGAGTTTTAGGGAAGAAGAAAAAAAAATAAAAACAGGGAAACGCAAAGGGGAAAAAAACCATAACAGCATTTAGGATTAAACTGTCCTCCAGGATTTCCTAATATACACCTGTACAGAGAATTTTCTTAGTTTTATCTTGTCCCTCTAATATCCTCTGTTTGTTCTTCTTTAATTTTCCCCTTAAAATGCTTGCACACAATGCTACAGGCAGTACTATTCACCAACTAGCCACATGCTGTCTTCTCCAAGGAGCTGACAACTTCTGTTTACCATCGGCTCCATCACCACATCTTGCCAGTGTCAAAGCCTTTCACAAATCAGTTCAATGAATATATAACCCTCATGTCCTATTGGCTTGCTCTCCAGTCTAATGGTATTATTTGGCGACAGCATTTCCTGCTTGTGGAAGGCAACTCTGACCTTGTCAATGCTACCCACATGAGAAGAGCCCTCTATAAGGACTCCCACATCCATCTCACTACTCACCTTCAAATCTGTCATCAAAATATTATGAGATGATAATGAAAGAGATGATAATAAAACACTTTTTGGAAACAGAATACTTGTTACACTGATGTTACACTTGTTATGGGTGTAGCTATTACACCTCATTGTTACTTCATGCTCTACCAACTCTTATTTACCCTGTTGCTGCCTTGAATTACATTTATGTCTACATGGTAAGAACAGAACATTTTATTTCCTTCTGTACTTATGCAATGCAAATCAAAAAGACTCTTATCCTAGTGAAAAACCTGGAGGCAGCAAAACAAAAATACACAAAAAACCCTGAGAATTTAAGACCATGACAGGATGTAACTTTGTTTACATTCAGAAAGTTGATTTGAAGAGTACAGATCAAGTATGAAAGATTCCCCAGAGAAAGAAGCTACAGGGGAACAGAATTATGAGGGAAAGCATTTATGTACAAATTGATTCAGTTGACAGTACTGTAAGTTACCTCGTGCACTGATGACAATACTCATAGATATTTCACACTAAGTAGAAGACCTCAAATTTTAACTCAAATTATCCCATTTAATAGAAGGGGTTCACGAAGGATTGAACTTTACACTGAGGGTTCATGAGAAAGTTCTGTATCCACCAGAGGGAGCTACTGGGGTGTCATGGAGCTAAAAGCACTACAACAGATTCCAAACTATTTCATAAACTCATCCAACAGGTTTTAAACTTCAGCCTACATTCCAAATCCGCAGGTGAAATAACAGTGTCAGTCATCTTGCAAATAGATTCTGCTAATAAAAAAGAGAAGGGAAAATACATCATGAAGCATTACTCTGAAATTCACTGCAGAATTGAAAAAGTAAACCAATAATCCATATTTTTCAATCAGAATTAAGAGCTGTGTGATACTTACTCATTCAGTACAACGTGTTTTTCAAGGCATTTAATCAATAGTTTGCTATCTCCATGATGAAAGTGAAGAGCTGGAAGTTTCACATCATCCTTCAGACAGAACACCAAGTAAGACCATCCCATGCCTTCTTTGTTTTGTTTGATTGATTTCAGATCTGTCAAACTGAACAGGAAGGACCACTTGCTTTCTCCATTTGCATGAGTTGTAGCATCTTAAAAGAAAGAAAAAAAAAAAAAAATCAAAAACCCCACACAATTTTAATTTTACTTCCTGTGTTAGCAATCACAAATGCATCGTATCTGTCACTGTTCCTAAAAAACAAACCAAAACTACAAACCCCAGCATCAGTTCTGATAATAAGATATGTGCTGTAATTACTGCAACTGCTAGTTCTGGGTTTCTCTTTGTGCGTCCTCATCTTCTATAGACTTCTAAAATAATGAGCAAGTCCATCAGACTGCTACTCTAGAGCTGTACCTACAGTTTATAAAAGTGATCTAGCAGTTAAATATACAGCTGCTGTATCAAATTCCAGTAGCAGGCTGAATCCCCCCAGCATCTCCACCAGGTAGTCTTACTTACTCAAACTAAAGACAGTATACATTACAATGCTGTACGCTATATATTGCAGACAGCATTAGCCATGTGTTTTAAGACTGCTACCAAAGTAAGGGAGCAGGAATTCCCCACTCACCCCTGTGTCCCATACTGTGCAAGCATGTATACACTCTGTGCAAGACTCTACACATTCAAAGAGAAGGGATTAAGTTTTACTTTACCCAGAGGTAGCAAAGTTACCAAAGGTAGCACTGACCACACTTCCTGGTCCACCTTCATCAAATTACAGTAACTGGAAATAAGCAAGAAGTGGCAAAGAGCATAATCCTAGTAAGTAGTGCTCACTGACACTCATTTAGGATGAAGGTGTACCCTGACACCTGAAGATGAAATATCAGTACCAATCACTCATGTAATAAACCATTCTATGTCTGACAGAGGTGCTGGCTTTAGCTTTATATCGTGCTAGCACTAAAAAACTCCTCTCACTGTATTCTAGGAGCAAGGACTATGCTTCACCCAAGAACGCTCATAACCTTAAATGCAAATCTTGCACCTATACGGTGAAACAAGCACAACAGACCCCAGTTACAGGCTAAGAAATAACACAGGGAAAGCAAGTATTAAACAAAAATACCACGGGAGAAACAGAGAAAAAAGACTATTTGAGAATCACTGACCTTTGGCCCTCCCTCCTTTTTACAACATATCTGAGACACTATAACAAAAAATTATTTAGCTGAAGTTAAAAAGACCCATGCACCACCTAACTGTACATTCCATCTCCCCCTGCTGTTGCAGCATGGAAAGGCAATTGAGTAGTAAATCATTTATTTTCTCATTTTCTTTTCTAAAATGACATCTAGTTCAAATTCCATTTGTTGAAAGAACGTGAGAGTCCAATGCAGATAAAACTGCTACACCATTTAATGACTGTGACAGCAATAACTTATATTTAACATTTATTTTCAATACAATTCTGTAGCAATTTAAAGAAAAAATTATATTGGAGGCAGATGGCAGCTATTCCGGTGTGAATTTTTCCACACCCAGAGATTTACCTCTTATCACAAACGACTCCTAGCTTTTCAATTCCTAATAAAATCCATCTTACTGTATCTAAAAGGCAATTCTTCACTTACAATTCCCATGATGAAAACACAAAATAAACCCACACTTATTTTTAAAGTACCTCCATTGGAATGAGGTTTCTTTTTAAAAGAGACTGTGGTGACCATGTCCCATTCTGCTTCATAACTACTCGGACGGTCTGTTCCTCGGGAACATTTTTCTTTAGGAGTTTGAGTCCACTCCACAACAGAACTGGAATCCTGAGGAAAAAAAAAAAAGTGTAACTATCAAAAAAACACAAGGCATGAAAATTTAGTTAGCTTCTCAGGCTTAACAAGAAGGATAAGCGTGTTTAGTTTTACAAATTAAAAGAACCTGTAGTATTAAAATCCTACACCATTCAGTTCACACAGGAAATTTGAGCTTATAGACAAGAAAAGAGGTTTTACTTAAATTCAACATAGTGCTAAAATATCCTAGTCTCTCTTGCAGACTCTACCAACACAACAAACTTTTTATTTAAATGTAAAACATAATCTTTCTTTTTAGTTACACCCTCTTAATATTACTTAAATACCCTATCACTGGATCTCGGAATCTCCACAGACTTCTGTTTTTATCTCACATTAGAACAGTATCTCTCTGTTTTGAGTTTAATTACGAAGAGTGAATCACCAGACTACAACATAGTAGATGCAGGGGGACTCGTTACCATGATACATTCATTTGGTCTTTACTATTCATACAGTCAGTCCCTTCTGTTTGATATACGAACAAAGTAAAACTATAATATAGTCATCTACACAAGTATCCTAATAATCTGAACTGGGCTACAGTCCACAAATATGATTCCTACATTAATAGCAACAATAATCACATAAATCGATTTTGCTTCCAGCTGCGAGATCACCTACACATAAGTTAAAATAAAATCTCTGGAGAAACAGAATGAAGAGCACTGATATATAACAAACATACCTTTCCGGCACAGAGAATATTAGAAGCATCCAAAGTATCATCCAGTGGTCTCCAGTCTACTACTACTTCATTATCCTATGATTCAATCATAAAAAAAAAAAGAAAATCAATACTACACATATCCCTATTTACTCATATATATTTATATAAACTATGTAGTGTCAAACATCGTGTAATGTTTGTTCCTTTATGAAATCCTATACTTAAAAAGACATTTAAGATTTTTCAAACACATTACATGCTTCATCGAATATGCAAAGTTTCTGTAACTGCATTATGCAAATACCTTTTCTATGACACGTAGTATTCCCGATATTAAGCTGTCCTGGTCATCATTTTTTCCACATGATGAATGAATGAAAACACCTTCTTGCTCATATACAACCTAAAACAAAGCAGGTAACAAAAAACCCAAGATTTTAAAATTGTTTCTCTCTCCTGTTGTAGTAATCATTATTTTGACTCACCTACATAAAATTAACAACTCTACCTTGTTAGGGGTTGTGTTACCCTCCTTTCCTCCCCATCCCCAAGATCCAAGTATTTGAGGTACTTAAATCAAGAAGCAACAGAAAATGGAACTTGCACCTCTTTCTTACATAGACTACTTTTCCCCCACTTGCCATTTAGGCATGTTGAAATTATAACCTTAATTCAAAATAAAATTGAAAGTCTAGTGTACAAAAGATGAACTCCTCTGAAATAAAACACTGCAGCCTTAGACAAATAATGGCCCAATTCTACATTCAGCACGAATGGCAAAGGCTCCATTTCAAAGGTAGAATATGTGACAGTCACGAGAGGCTTGTAGAGTACACACTGCCCACAGGCCTTTTGCATTTATGCGTTTACAAAACTCTTCACACTACTCTGACTATGCTCTTCAAAAAAAGAAAATCCATCAAAATTCAGCAAGCTCTTCAAAGCTACATGCTATACATACTCTTAAAAAGCCTACAGATGATGTAAAAAGGTTCTGTTTTAAACAACTTTCAACAAGAAGAGCAAAAAAGTCCCTAACATACCAAACTTTGATTTTGTGGAAGTGAAATTCATCAACTAGTAACAGCCATTTTTAATAACCATGTTAATTTTCAAACCAACCTGCAAACATTGCCTTAAGGGAAACATATTCTTAAAGGAAAACTCTAATAATTCTAACTAATCTAAGACAGGTATTATACTTCTTTGATACTAAAATATCAGTATCTCTTTTCTCAACTTTTAAAATCATCACATTTGCGTTCACACCAGTAAACTAAAAGTTTAGGTGTATAGGCTTAACTAGCCAGACAAGAACAACGAGTTTCAAAATAGCAACAAAATGTGGTTAACTTAGCCTTTCTGTTGTAGATTTACTTCTTAAATTTCTCTTCATTTTACACAAGCAAGAAATTTCTGAAGTGTCCTGTTTAATCCTAGAAATATCACTTGGAAGAGACCTCTAGAGGTCACTTAGTATAACTTCCCTCTTGAAGGATTATTAACATCAAGTTGCCTCTCAAATATTGGAAGCCTTCTATCCTCTTCTCTATTACAGTTTTTTCTCTTCTTTACAAAAAAAAAAAAAAAAGATCCTTCCCTTACTGCTACCAATACCTGTTTTTTAAATTGAGACTCTTTACACAAGACAGCTTTGGAATTCACTTAAATTTTATCTTCAGGCTATTCGGACCTAATCTATCACCACAACTAGTCAGAATTACAAACGAAAGCAATCAACCACTGGGACAGCTGTTCTGGAAAAAAAAAAATATTTGTATCAGACTTGCAGTGTTCAAAGTTCATTTCTGCCAATAATGGTAGCAAGTATCACAAAGTATACCTTTCTCAGTCTAGAAGGCATGTGATCTGATAATTGTTTTTATTATTTTTCCATCTATCAAACTCTCAGAAAATTTCCTTTCACAGGAAGAAAAAACGTGTTCCCAATGCCACAGTTGTCATGAAACTGAAATATTCTACATTGTTCTGCATAACACACGCAGCTCCCTGCTCTGTCCTCCATTGGAACAGGTGATGAAACCAAAGAAGTGAGAATAGATACTAAGAAGTTAGAATTCGTGTAAAACAAGAATTCTCACAATGCAGCTTATTTCCCTACCATTACTCAAGAGAAAAACTACTCCAAGTTTGAAAGTCCAGAAGGCCAAATTGTTGGGAATTACTCTTATCCAAAAACAGGTACAATCCCAAATTTATTTTTTCCAATTATTAGGAAGTATTTATAATAACTGAGCTTAAAAAGTACAATTTTTAATACCGTTGAAGAAATACGCTATTGCATCTTCTGGACTCAAGGTAACTAATTTGAAGAAAGATGTGGTGTTAATCTTACAAAAGATTATCTGGGAAGTGCCTTAAAGCTTACCCCACTGCAAAATATTTTGGAAGTTAACCACCTCTGAATTATTTGAAATACTGAGCTGCTCTGTTTAGCAGTACTTTGTAAGATGACTCCATAACTGAATTTGAATAAGTTTACTTTGAGAATATGATTTTATAGTGGTAGCACCTGGAGATTAGCTACACTGGATGCTTGTATTTCACACAATGTTCTTCGCAACTTGAAAATTGAAAAATGCTACTACATATTCCCATAGCACCTTATAGTAAAACCCAATTTGTGGTAGATTTTTGGTTTCTGGTTTTACAGCACTGGCAAGCTATTAGTCAATTCAAAGAGGGAAAGTAACGTGAAATCACATGTACAAGTAATAAGTTCTGAGCAAAGTATCAAATTGAAGGACAGTATACCAATAGTTGAGTTTGAATTAAAAATAAAATCCATCTGCAGATAATTGCTAACACTGTGTAGCTCAATTCTGCATATCATGTGGCCCAGAAAGGAACATGCAAGATGAGTATCTTGACTTAAGATGTGGGAGAAGAGAGAGAAAACGTTGGAAGGCTGATCAGAAACACCATTAAAATTCTGCCCAGGGAAGCGGTGGAGTCACTGTCCCTGGAGGTATTTAAAAGACATGTAGATGTGGCGCTTAAGGACATGGTTCAGTGGTGAACTTCCGCAGTGTTAGGTTTATGGTTAAACTCTGATGCTAAAGGTTTTTTCTAACCTAAAAGAATTTTATGATTCTGTGGAATTACTAAGGGCTTTATATACTAACAGAGGGTCTGTAAAAATAGGGAACCACAGCACAATATTCAGGAAAGCTGAACGAAGCAATAGTTGTCTACTCATCAACTATAAAAAAAACAGAGGGAAGCAGCAGAACTGAGGTTCAGTTTACATGTCATGGCATACGCTAGTTAAGGTTCTGGAAAACTGCTGAAGTATTTATAATCCATGTCCAGCCGAAAATAACTTTCTGAAGTCCCACTGTTGTCTCAGTAACATTTTCTGAGAAATAAATCGTATCATTCCTCATACAGTAAGGACACAGCACTGGACAATTTGCATCTCCAGCTTATTATACCACTACAATGAGCAGTCAATGCACAATGTTTGTTGCTTTTTACTGCTAGGGACACACACGAGCAGAAAGCCTTCAGTATACACCAACAATTACAGAACACAAGCAAAGCTTTTTTTATTAAATGCTTGTCATTTGATGGCAATTTATGTTCTCGTGCAACCAGCTAGCGAGAGAAAATAGTACTGCACCCAAAGACAATGAGGTGCAAACAAACCAGGAGAGCTAGGATATAGTACCACCACAGAACAGAGTGGTGCTGCCCTCCTCACCCATGTGTTTCTCCCCCTGCCTGTGCTGGGCACCTAAGTACCAGCTGATGTCATGTGCACTGATTGTTCATACCTTATACTCTTGCTTGTACCTCCGTCACACTTGAACAACCTGCCAAACACAGGACATTTGAAGAGAATGGAGAAGCACTGCAACTCCACCAGCTAATCAGCCAGTCTCATCTTTCAGACACTTCATACTCTCTCCCTCTGCCCTTACCCAACTCACTCTCCTTTTCTGCTACAGAGTACAGATCGCTCTGCCCAGATGCCATCCAGCTTCTCATGACAGATGCAGTTACATAGTGAACCAGCCACTGCTCTGGGGTCATTAAGTAATTGTGTCTCTGTGCAAATTCTGATTCCACTAACTTATCAATAGCAGTTACTTCGGTTTTGCCTTACGTTAAGAGAATCAGATCTCACTATGGATTCAACAATTGAAACAGCAAGCAGGTGTGCTCATAAGTAAAAAAATGACTAAGTCTGAATGCTCCACAGACTACAAATTAAGAAAAAATGGGTCTGTCTGCAACCATTAACAACAGTTATAGCAGGTGTGCAGCACCTTATTTTCAGATTCTGACAGGAGGTAAACAGAACAAAATACGCAACACAGTAAGGAAAAAACAGCAGACCAAAAAAATAAATTCAATTGACGCAATGGTTGTCCTGAGAGACCTTACATCCACAAAATAAAGCACCTTAGTTTAGAGATGTGCTTCAAGTTAGAAGAAATATAAGTCTATTTAGAAATCTGCATTACACTGCTTTGATTTCTGTCTCCTTCTTTGGAGTAGCTGAGGGCTGCCCAGAGCTTATTCACATATCCACTCTGAACTGTCACTGGGCACATCGAAGTACCTACTACATCAGTAGTCTGCTTTCAATAACCAGATACCAACACATTTGAGTGCTCTACAAAGCCTCAAGCTAACATTACTTAACCCACATGACCTTTGCTCCACAGAATATACGCTACAACTTCTGACATTCGGCTTTTAATAAAAATATAAAGCCATAACCTTCTATGTCTTTTGTTTGCTGAGCCTATGGCTCAACATTTCTCCTAAGACAGTAAAATTTCACACCCTGCTAGTCTTAAAAAAGTCTTACCAACACCAAGTTTCTAAGCAGGGGGAAAAAAAACCCTCAAATACTGTTCATGTTGTGACAAATATGAGAAAAATTGCAACACAAGGAACACATATCATAAGAAATGTTTCCTGCTTGACAACAGTAAGCCTTTAGAGTTCTGCCTTAGGTACACTGAAGATTTCTTGAACCACAAAGTATTTCTGCTACTCATGAAACAATATTGGGATATCTGTGAAAATACAAGTCTGTTCAGGATACCAAGAGTAAGAGCTTGAGGCAGTAAAACACGATTTCTACTGTGAACACTTCTGCAAGAGAAATCCTTAACGAATAGAAAACAGAAAGAATATACAGACATTTCAGAATTATCAGTGAACTGCTTTACATTCAAGCACAATGAAACCTTAAAGACATTCAAAAGAGGCAAAAGTAGGAAAGGGCTTCTGTTCGCAAAGAAGACCAAAGTACGATATGTTCAGAAAGGATTATGATTCTTCACACAGTAAATTATGAAGGCTCAAAAGGTTATAGTGAAGATTTTAAATCAAGTACTCAATAAAATGGCATGACAATGTGTAGTATTGGAGTTCCTGTGCCCCTGAATTTAATCGGTAGAAGGTGCAGCAAGACACTGCCTATACCATAGAATATACATCTAAAACAATCACAATCCACTTTACCTGTGCTAACAAACTACCTGAAGTATGTACAGCTAATTTCAATACAACATATTTTAAATCTCTTCACTGGTCCTGGCTATAAAAAAATATATACTCTCAACAGCAAACACACACCCCATTCCCCAACACTACAGCATTTACAGTACTGTAGTAGTAGTTACAGAGTTACTCCAAACAGTTCCAGTTTCCGAACTGGCCAAACATCTGAGCTTAGACCTGAAGCTCAGATGTCTGGCCAGATAAAGCCCTGAAGCTTTACCTTCAAGAGTAAGGGCACAGGCAAGTGAAAAATAACCTCGTCAACAGCTAACGTGCCAACTGGTAATTTGAGAAAGATCTAACAGCCCATGTGCTGAAGATACTCTGAAATCCAAGAGCATAAAACAAAAATCATTACTGTCTTTAGAGCAGCTGTAATCATAGCCTACACACCAACAGATTAAAATAAAAGATTTTACTTCTCCCCATACATAACTTTTTACCTCGTTTTCTACCACAGTTTTCTACTATACGGGTGAATCCAGAGTCGGAAATAAGGAAAACAAATTGCGATTTTCTAAAAAACAAAAATACAGAAAATATACCTGCTCTCACGCATAAAGTCAAAAGCACTGAAAATGGAAAAACTTACTGTCAAGTTACATGTAGAAAAAAAAATGGCAAGTCTAAGAAAGCTCATGCTGTTCTTGTATGGATGGACATTAATAAAGAATGAGTCACAACTCCAGAACTCAACAGCAATAACTTAAGTTTTCCAGAACACTGTTAACCATGTATAGAAAAAAACACTAAAAAGAACCTTCTAAGATACAAAACACTAAGAAAAATCAAACAGGACAAAAATCCAAGTAAGGTAGTACATACAGGTACATAACGTAACCAAATTTGTAATTCATATCTCATTAATGTATGGAGCATAAACCAGAGACAATATGAAACAGTAGAGCTGTGAATCCACTGATATTAATGAAGTCTGGGAAATTAAAAAAAAAGTGACAGAGAAAGGTAAACTGTACAAATATAATAGAAAGCACAATCTTATATGGTTTGCTGAAACAAGACTTCACAAAAGCTGAGACAATGCAGGCTATCCCAACTGCTAGTATGTTGCCATGTGCATTCCATGGAAATGACTTTGTGTAATATTTTGCAGAAAAGAACATATACATTAAAATATATTACTTTTATGTGATGAGATCTGCCAAATAAGACTAAAGCATTCCACAAACTGATGGCTACTACTCTTTCAGAATTTTACCATTTGAAACACCTCATTAGAACACTGCATAGCCAGAATGAAAAGTGTAATTAATTTAAGACACCCATAGCTTGGAAGTACACCAAAGGGCAAAATGCCTTAAGTGAGAATGCTGGGTCTGTAGCAACTTAACACTGTGTTTATCTGACCTGGAGTGAAGCTCCACTAGCTTGTAAGCACTTCTAAAAACCTGCTGTCATCCAAAGGAACAATTTGTGATCCAATGTGCTCCCTAGCTCAAGAGAAAACTAATCCAGCCAAAAAAAGCACAGACAGTTGTACATATACTTCAGCTTGCTAGATCAAACCACTGAGAGATCAAATGACTACAGTATGCAAGCAAGCAGAAGTGCAACACACAGGTGGGGAGATCTAGAGGATGGAACTGCTCCTGCTGAGAGCAGTGAAACTTCAAACCAGCCCAGCCACTTCATGAAGTCTGAGAAAACACAACTGTCACTTTTTTCCCACCAAAAGAGACATGGCAAAGAATGTTACTGAATCAGAAGTTGCATTACTAAGTTGCATCAGTATTGTGGACATGGAATAACTGCAGCAAAGTTTCGCAACATCTTAGAGATTTAGTATCTGGCAAACAGACTTTTTTTTTTTTAAGGAACAATGTATATATGGAAAACTTTCAAACAGCAAATTCACAGTAGTTTTTAGTTTCCCATATAAAGTATGATAGTATAGCTGGTTGCAGGAAAAACTTTCTGAAGATTCTGATAAAAACGTAAGTAGGGGAAAATAAAAGCTGCAAAATGAAAATATTTACCATTATCCAATAAACTGCTAGACTGACAGTATGGCTATCTTTACATCTACAACACCTAAAAGCATTACAGAGCTTTGAAATAAAGTTGTAACAACTGCAGCTGAACAAACTGCCCACTCAGCTCTCGTTGAAATGGATATGCAGACAGGCACAAGCAAGATCTCTACTGAATTCTCCCGCTACCTAAATGCACTCCTCAGCATGATCTGAGACACAGACAACACTAATTACATACATACCGAAATCAGCAGGAGTTGAAATAATCATCTGCAGCCATATGGTGGAAAAGTGAAACTGAAGACTATCTCATTCTAACTCTGGCTACATCCAGCCAGACACCACACCAAGATTTTAAATCCTAGATAAATGATCCAGATGCTCAGGAACTCTTGCATTGCAAAGCACCACTTTTAGAAGACAGAGTCACAGAATAAAAATATTTCTACACTAAAACCATACAAGCACAACTCAGATCTGTTGAAGGAGGGCCAATACCTTTCCCCCTGTGACCTCAAAACAGGACAGACATTTGAATGAAGTCCAGCTCTTGTGTTTTTTCTTGTCAAGCTCTACTGTTTCATAACATCATAAAATGGTTTGGAAGGGACCTTTAAACATCGTCTAGTCCAACCCCCCTGTAGTTAGCCACGACATCTTCAACCAGATCATGTTGCTCAGAACCCCATCCAGCCTTACATGGCATGCTTCCAGGGATGGGGCACCTACCACCTCTCTGTGCAACCTGTTCCAGTGTTTCACCACCCTAAGCATGAAAAATTTCTTCCTAATACCTGGTCTAAACTTCCCCTTGTCCTACTGCTATAGGCCTTGATAAAAAGTGTTTCCACATCCTTGCTTTAAGTCCCCTTTTAAGTACTGAAAAATCTTAATTCACAGAAATATAGAATGGGTTGGGTTGGAAAGGACCTTAAAGATTATCCAGTTCCAACCCCCCTGCCATGGGCAGGGACACCTCCCACTACACCAGGTTGTTCAAGAGCCCATCCAACCTGGCCTTGAACACTTCCAGGGAGGGGGCATCCACAGCTTCCCTGGACAACCTGTGCCAGTGCCTCACCACCCTCACAGTGAAGAATTTCTTCCTAAAATCTAATCTAAATCTTCCCCCTTCCAATTTAAAGCCATTCCCCCTCATCCTGTCACTACCTGTCCTTGTGAAAAGTCCCTCCCCAGCTTTCCGGCAGCCCCTTCAGGTACTGGAAGGCCGCTATAAGGTCTCTTTCTGTTCTCCAGGCTGAACAGCCCCAACTCTCTCAGCCTGTCCTCATAGCAGAGGTGCTCCAGCCCTTTGATTATCTTCATAGCTCTCCTCCAAATCTGTCCCAACAGTTTCATATCCTTCTTATATTGGGGATTCCAGAACTGGACACAATACAAATTCAAGGCCATTTCATTTAAGAACATTTGGTACGGCTCAACAGCATAGAGAAACCCTTTACATTACCAAATTATCTGACTGATAAGGCTTTGCATCCTCCCCGGGGCAGGTGCCCGCATTCCACCAGCACGCAGGCCGGGAAAAAGGCCACCAGCGTACAGGAGCACCTCAGGGATAGGCGGCCACGTAGACGGGACAAGCCTCGTTCCTCCAGCCCAGGCTCAGAGCCCAACCCCAGGCCCCGGGGCTGACAGCGGCCTCTGCCCACACCGGGACCGGCTCGGGACTGGGCGAGATCACAGAATCATAAAATGGTTTGGGTTGGAAGGGACCTTAAAGCCCATCCAGTTCCAACCCCTGCCATGGCTGCTCGAGGCCCCATCCAATCTGGCCTTGAACTCTTCCAGGGAGGGGGCATCCACAGCTTCCCTGGGCAACCTGTTCCAGATGGGGCGGAGCGGGCGGGATGCGCCGCCGCAGCCGCCTCGGGCAAGACCCGAGTCCCCCCCGCCGGCCCTGTCCCTGAGGGGGAGCCCTCGCTGAGGGCCCAGGGGCTCCTGCGACCGCCAGGCCCGCCCGTGGCCGGGGCGGCGGGTCCGGGCCCCGCAGCCCCAACAGGGCTCCGCGCCCCAAGGGGAAGGAAGGGCCTGTCCCAGCCGCCCCTTTCGCAAACCGGGGCGACCCCCGCGCCGCGCACAGCGGAACCCCAGAGAGGGGCGGGCAGCCCAGGCCCAGCCCAGCTCGCCCCCGTTACCTTGCCGCTCGGAGGCGCCGCCATGTTTGCCTACGAGTGTTTATGGTGACGTTGCGCTCCTCACGTGCTTCCCCCGCCGCTCCCCACAACAACTCCCGCCAGGCCCGCCGCGCGCCGCGGGGGGGCGCACGCGCACTCGGGCGGAGACACCGCCTTCACCCTCCGCCCGCCCGCGCAGAGAACAGCGCGGCCGCTGCGCGGGGAACGGCTGTGAGGCGGGGCTGCGTCGCGGGGGGCGGGGCTGCAGGCATCGGGGCGGGGCTGCGGGCGTTGAGGGGCGGGGCACGGTAATGGCGAACGGAGCTATGGCCGCGGGGGTGCTTCGGCCACGGGGTACAGGGCTCCGGCCGCGGGGAAAGCTACGGTCAGGGGGGCGGGGCTATGATGGCGGGGGCGGGGCTTGGACGTGAGGAACAGGGCTATGGCGGCGGGGCGCGCTCTGGCCACGGGGGGCGGGGCTACGGCCCTGAGGCGAGGCCCCTGTCACTGAGGGCAGGGCTACGAGCGGGGCCGTCATAGCCACGGTCACGGAGGCGGGGCTTGGTGCTCCCTCACGGGTGGCAGCGGCTCCGCCTCCGCCTACGGCGCCGCCCGGGAAGAGGAGGTGGCAGCGCAGTTATTACTTTTTCCCGAAGGCTGCGCTGTTTTCACTCGGTCTTTTCGCTCTCTTTGGATCCCCCGCGCGCAGCTCCCTGTGCCGGGTGGGCGGTGCCCAGCCCTGTCCCTGCCAGCCCTTGGCTGGGCGTTATTCCCCCCCGTACGGGGTAAGGAGGCAGCGAAGGAGCTCACCTGAAGCGCCGGGTCCACTGCTGGAGCCCTCGGCACAGCAAGGACATGGAGCTGTTGGAGCGGTTCCAGAGGAGGCCACGAAGATGATCCGAGGGCTGGAGCCCCTCTGCTGTGAGGACAGGCTGGGAGAGTTGGGATTCAGCCTGGAGAAGAGAAGGCTGCGGGGAGGCTTTAGAGCGGCCTCCCAGTACAGGAGCGGCTCCTTATCGGGGAGTTCAGGGATAGGACGAGGGGTAATGGTTTTAAACTGAAAGAGAGAAGATTTAGATTAGAGATTAGGATGAATTTTCTTACTGTCAGGGTGGTGAGTCACTGGCACAGGCTGCCCGGTGGATGCCCCATCCCTGGAGGTGTTCAAGTCCAGGCTAGGTAAGGCTTTGAGCAGCCTGGTCAAATGGGAGGTGTCCCTGCCCATGGCAAGGGGAGTGAAATTGGATGATCTTTAAGGTCCCTTCCAACCCAAACCATTCTATGACTCTATGACACAGCCACAGTCTAGCAGGGGCACAGTGGAACAGGCAAGGCACCTGTCTGAGCACCAGGGACACACCGGCTTCCACAGCCAGTGGTGAGCACTGGTGACCCAGGTGGGTCCTGCATGTATAGCATAGAGATACAAGAGGTTTGTTTGGGTTTTTCCTCACCCTTATAGCTTTTTCTGAGGCACCTGAGGTTGTAATTACAATTTGAGGACTGTTGAAGAAGTGATATGAAATGCACTCAATATTCTCTATGCTTGTTTTCTTTCTTTTCCTGCTGTTGCACTGTGTACAAAGGAAGTACTCGCCCATATGTACCATCCAGTTGCCCTCTTACCCATGGACCAGGTATTTACTGTTCATGAAAAAAGCACCACTTTCAAGAAGAGATTCGTTTGGTTCCTACCATATAACACGTTTATATTCATAACAGGAAAAAGCCAAATGTTAATTAAAATCTCATCAATGTTAGCAAGTGTTCAGCATCCATCTGTGCAGATTCTTAAATTCTGAAAGAATTCTATGGATGTCAACAGGTTTTGATTGGTCTTCTTAACTGGAAAAGTATATAATGTATGGTATTACTTAAGCTGGAAAAAAAAATGATGTTTCACTTAATGCCTACAACATTTAATCCTGCTGAGATGATCTTTCAGACTTTTATTATATTCCAACATCTCATCATAAAATACTTTGAGCAAGTATTATATCCTTCTTTGCTTATTTGAAGCAGATGAATGAAATGTGCACAGGGAAGCAATTTGCTACTCTGAAGGAGAAAGGTAATTTAGTCTTTATCTCTGCCATAAAATGTCATAATTTGCTTTTGACTTACCAAATTTAAAACTCATTTGGCTAGATTAACACTCATACTGTACTTCTTACCATGGGAAACCAGATTTGCTAGTCTCAAGACAAATACTGATTTGCTTCAAAGTTGTGAGGCCCTGTTTCACTCTGTGTATATATATTTATAAAAGATGAGAAAATAAAAGAAAACTGTAGTCAAAACACAAGTCCATTTAGTAATATCTTGGTCTGGAAAGCTGTATGGGTGTGGCAAAAATGGACATCATTGTTACGGTGGTCCCTTTTATTGAATATAGTAAGAGTATAACTGAGTGCTAAGGTGAATAACAAGGAAAATGCCTGCACATTAAAATTACACCACCATAAATTAATTCATTTGAGATGTGAAATTATTATTTGCCGTCTTCCACACCCACACAGGTTTAATCTCATTTGGTCTCCCAACACATTTATTTTTGTCCTTTCCCTTTCTTACACTTTCCTTCATTTCTTTCTCCTTGCAATATAATCACATTATTTACACACTCATATGTAATCCCATTCCTCTCTACACTTCCTTTTCACCTCTCAGCTCTCCGAAGCCTGCAACACGCACTAGGGACTTCCTTTGTTTAGATCCATCGCATACTCTCATTCTGGCACTTCGCTAAAACTGCTTTGTCAAGGTTTCTTTTGAAATTTCTTTCCTAGGAGCAGCTCACAGAATTTAGATTCCCATTGCATTATCATAAGCCTTTAACACAATCTACAGTGGGCTCCTTGAAGTCTGCTCTCTTCACTAGCGTGACTGTCACCTTGTAGTTCTCTTATCTCAGACTTGATTATTAACATATTCAAATAAAGACTCCCCCTCTTTGTAGGTAATTGTGTCAATGTATTTTTATCTCATGACTCACTGTTCTATTTCTACTGCAGCCATTAATCCTGATCCAAATTAAAATCATCTTTCCAAGCAGCAGGACAGAATGGTTTTATCCTCCTTCAGACTCTCTTGGCACCCAAAACTTTCCCTTCAATATTAATATCTGTCTCCAAGGCCTACAGCTTGATGGATACCTTAATCTTAGATATCTCTCTGGATTCTGTCTTTCACATATCTAGCTCTATTGCAGACTGTCTTGTACAACAGCTCCAAGACACAGCTTTTCCTGTCTATCTACACCGCTAAACATTTTTTCTCATTTTTTCTCGTTTCCTGATAGTGAACACCATTTTGATCTGTTCAGACTCCTGCAGAATGCTTTTGCAAAGGTCATCAATCTAGTCCCTATCCCCTTAACCCTCTCATCTAGCTCCTACTGTCTATCTACGAACTCTCACTCTTCTCTACTGCCCAAGATCATGTTTTCATGCAGGAAATTGTGTGGAAGGTGTTTTTTCTCAAGCAGATCTTCCTGCAGGTCAAAAAACTCCCTTAAAAGCACACCAAGATGTCTCATTATTCTTTAAATCCTACCCTCTCTTTTCCTAGGGAATGGACTCCAAAAATAAGTATTGAGTAGATGACTGATGAACAAAACCCGCCCTTCATGGTGTTGACCACTACATCGCCTCATTATTTCCTTGTCTATTCTGTCAGTCTGCATCTGTGTGTTGTTTCTTACCATTTCTTTGATTGTCAGTGGGACTGAATACATTCCCTATTATTCACATGAGCATAAAATAATGTAGGTTGAGTAGAACTTTTGTACATCATGTGGTCCACCCCACTACTCAAAGCGGGACTGATTTAGTAGTTGAGTCAGATTGCTCAGGGTCACTTTTGCTCTGTGACAGAGCATATGACCTCTTGGCAGAGTCAGAAACACAACTGCACAGGCACCTTGCAATCAGCTGAGAAGCATGAATCTCAGCTGAAGGGCTGAGAGAGGGACCAAAACCAGTGTGTGGGGGTTAGAGGTATGCTCAGTGTGACATGCTTACAGAGAAGATCCTGCTCTGAGCAAGACAAGTGTTTTCCATTTTCTCCACTGAAGTTCGTTGAAAAAAAATATTCCTGACCCAAATGAGGATTAATGGCTGGTTTTAAAGAAATCTGGTCATTTAAGGGAAAGCCAGTTCAAGAGACTGCTATTCAAACTCTCTTATTTACCCAAGTTGGAGACCAAGCTAAAGAATCTAGCAGAGTAGGATCTTGTTCCTTTGTGAGATTAAGGTCCTACAATAATACCACCACTACTACTACTAAAAGTTACTTCTTTCCATGTTTCCATCAATAAAAAAAATGCTAACACTTAATTACAGTCTCTCTGTAGGCTCACAGAATGCTAACCTGTGCCCCTCTATGCATTCTCCCTAAAGCTTCCGGTATTCCCATATCTATTTGTACAGTCACTTAAAAGAAAAATTAAAGAAATGGAGCAGGAATTGGAAAATACTAAGATACAGACTCAACAAAAAATGTGAGTAGTGAGCAACAGATATTATACACCCCTTGTGAGAGGAGAAGGGGTTTAACACAATGAGTTTACATATCTGTAGACAAAATCAGAGATGCTTTGCCAACCATGGATTCATGACTCAAGATAATGGCAAAAGTGCTCTTCAGAAGAAGGATGGGAGAAAAGGACCACTTAGCAGGAGACAGGCTAATGCAGAGAAACAATATTTTTTTGAAAGAGATGGAGCTGTAAAAACATCCAGGAGACGGTGAATTATTTCTAGACCGATTTCCATAAACATTTTAATCTAGATAAAGATTATTTAATTTGTCAGGACTGGTTATTGTTGCCAGACCTGTGCTAAGGTAATCAGTGTTTGCACTAGGGAGCTGCAGCTCAAAACCTGACCGAAGACAGAACTCTATTCTATTATTCCCTAGGAAAAGCAGTACCTGGGGCTTTAGAGACTAGACTTGGAAAAAACAAGAGGTGTAAAAGAAAGGTACAATATTAAATAAGTCATTGACCAGTAAATACTTGAACATCCCTGAAGCTCAGTGGAGCATGAGCTCTTATAGAAGCATCATGAAGTTCTGGCTAAGCCTCAAGCAAGAAACACGGAAAAGCAATGATCAAAGCCCCTCTCTTTAAAACAATTCCTGATCTTTGGATCTAGAGTTGTGTCCAGCTCTACTCAAAATACAGTTCAAAAGGAAGATCTTAGAATAAAGAAGTCCCTGCAGTCTTCAAATGTAGACTTTAAAACAAACTTGCAGACAGGGCCATCATTTGACAAATCTACAGGTACACCGCAGAAGTAATACGTAAGTCATTTTGAAAAATAGCTTATGGAGAAACATTATATGCCAGGGGAAGAATGATTAGAAACATTTATCTTTAGCTAAAGACATTTGATAGATTTGATTCCTAAGAAGTACCATAACACAGGAAAAGATAGCCTTTAAATGCTGTGAAACAAGCCCAAAAGGAAAAGCTTTCACTCCTGTTATGCAACCAGAATAGGGGACAGCACGGCATCACCTGCAGGAGCTATCAACTAAGTAAAGAATTAAAAGATAAATTCCATTTGCATGGCTACTGGACATCAGTTAATGCTTGCATGCCCGAAGTTAATACATTTTTGTTGGAAAACATCATGAATATGCAGTAGCAGAGTATGTGTGTAAAGTCATAGAGAAAGTGCCATTCATACAGGGCAAGAGACTCATCTTCACAAGACTTCTTGTGATCTATTTAAAGCATTAAAATTCAATACATTTGCTTCTTATCTGGACGTAGGACCACCTCAGTTCCTGGGATTATTCATTACTCCCAAACACAGCTCCCCAAAACTGGTATCAGTCCCACTGAACTGCATTTCTGAGTTTGAAATTAATCCTTGCTAAGCAGCAGCTCTCACACAATGACCAGGATTGCTCTTTTTGTTTCCCAGAGAAGTCTTCTCTCAGAGGTGCCTTAAAGTCAAACTTGAGATGCTTCTCAGGCTTTGCATTGTGACTTTCCTTTGATGGACATATCTTCAATGTAGCTCCCTTCTCCTTTCATCAGGCATAGGAAAGGAGTTGCTGCTCTATTTTTGGTGAATAATAGACAGGTCCCCCCACAGGACTCTTCTTGGGTCTCCCATCCTATCATGCTGCTCTCAGCATCCCAGTCACCACTTGCCTCACTGTCACGACACAGAGCTCTGTCCCACAGACCAATCTATTTCATGAGACGTGAGCACTTCCTAGCTAGTTGCCTAATCTACCAGGCGTCCCTCTTGTGCCCTTCTTCCTTGTTCTTTTGTGAACTATCATTGCATAACAATGGAGTATATTGTTATTTAAGATGGAGAGGAAAATGACTCTTCACTATCAGACTGCAATATCACAGGATCACAGAAAGGCTGAGGTTGACAGGGACCTTTAGAGGTCATCTAGTCCAACCTTCCTGCCCAGAGCAGATTGCTCAGGGCCTTGTCTTGTCCAGTTTTGAGTATCTCTAAGGACAGAGTCACCACAGCCTTCTAGCCAAGCTGTTCCAGAGTTTTGCCACCCTTGGAGTGATAAAGATTTTTTACGCTTAAATGAAACTTGTTGCATTTCAGGTTTTGCCCACTTTTTCATGTCCTAAGAAACCAGCTCCACCTTCTTTACTCCCTCTCATGATGTATTTTTAACCACTGACAAGAACTCTGAGCCTTCTCAAGACAAAACAGTCCCTGTTCTGAAGACAGTCCCTGTCTTCATATGACAAACAGTTCAGTCTCCTACTCATCCTTGATAGCCTTTCACTGGCCTCACTTCAGGATGGCCATGTCTGTTGTACTGGGAAGCCAAGCACTAGACCCAGCATTCCAGAACTCTTTCACCAGGGCTGAGGGGAAGGATCACCTCCTTGAACTTATCAGCTCGTAGCCAACTTGTGCACCATGACACTCAGATCTTACTCTGCAAAGCTATTTTCCAGCCAGCCAGTCAGTCCCTAGCCTGTAAAGGTGCCTTACGTTATTTCAGTTTACAAACCTGAACGATACACGACACCAAGTTCCTTAGGCTGACACAGTGCTAAGCCGCTCCCCTCCCTTCTCCATAAGCTCATTATAAAAATACCATGGCATTCCGTAGCTCTGTGCAAAAGTCCAAGACCTTGCTAACTACACAGATGGGAATCTAACAAGGAGGGTATCTTCACCTTAGTGGCTCACTCTTCTCTGAACCATCTGCTCTTACAAGGAATCTTCTGCCACATGTCACAGCACTCCAGCCAGCACTGAGTGTGCAGCCAAAAAATGTTCCTGGCTTTCCTGTGGTTTCTGTTGCTGTCACAGCTGCAACTCTAGCTATTATTGCTATGTCAAGAGCTGCAGCAGCTTCTATTGTTGTTGTTCACACATATTTCCCAGAGCCCCATGATCCATTCCTGTATTCAGAAGTGTCAGCTGCCCACATGCTCAACCACATGAAAACCTGGCCTGCACAAGACAAGCGTGGCTTCTATCAAGTCCTTCCATCACAGGCTTAATTTGTACAAACAAAAACCCCACAGCAGAGAAACAAAAGATAAGCAATGCCAAAATACTTTTTCCTCTGACCTTCTGCTCAAAAGAAGTGGATATATTCCAAGCAAATGGAATTTGACAAATGCAACCCACAATTTTTCCAGGCTAATCCAGTTTGTTGCAGATCACAACCAGACAGTAAATGGGGACCTGGACTCTGGGTGCAGCAAGACATCCAGTAAGAAGCTATAGAATAGGCTTCTCTTGAGTTCGTCATATTCTAAGTGATACCAATCCTTGATCTGAATTATATTACAGAGGTATCTCAGGACTTAGCTCTCACATGCTCTTGTTTTCCACATACAAGAGGAAATGGAAAAAGAATCCCCTGTCCTACTCCACAATTAGAAGGACAGGAGGGAGAACAGGCTCAGGCTACATCCTTTCAAGTCAATCAAGTCAGCATGGGGCACTGACCTACAGTCAGCCTCTAATGTTTACTGATTACCATGGCCTTTTATATAACTACAGCCCACACCATTTAGGTTTGAGACTAATACCTAGACCCGCTGCCTGGAACAGCACAGCCACTCTAGGCATGCAACATGTAAACATTTTTTTAAAAGGCAGAAGAGGACGTAGCCACCTGGATGAAAGCTGCACACTATGCCATGGGGTCTCAAGGCCAGAGCTCGTTATGCACCCTGGCACAATTTATTTCACAGTAAAAACAGCCTGTGGGACCAATTAGGATGTTCTCTACTCACCAATTGTCTCTATGTCTATGTAGAAACTGAGATATGAAGATACAATAGCATTTCTAACCTGTTCCTCTAAGAAAATACAAAAAACCCCAAACCCTAACTTGAAGACAGAGAGCACGCAGGTACAGTAATATTCCATGCTTGGCTGCCTTCTGACACAAGGTAAGGCAAAGATTGGGACAAGGAGATTAAGTACACATAGACTGAAATTAAAAAGGAAGGCAATCCCTTTCCTGACCAGCATTTATTTGCATTTGGAACACGAAGGCATGGAGATGTAACAAGACATGAAGGCAGTACAATGGACGATGAGCGTTCTTCAAATATTTGCACTACATCACATTTTGTATATCCATAACCACAGCTGTGAGTTCTTGGTTGTGAATCTGACATTTTTTTTATCTATACATATCAAGTATTAATAGAATTCCAGAATATGAAACTAACCAAATCAGTCAAGTTTTGTTGTAAGAAAACATTAGTTTGTACAACTGATCACAAGTTTACAATAGCTTTGTTCTCTCAGTGGGTCAAAATTTTTTTTAAAAAAATAAAAGAAGCAGAGTAGATAAACCATGAAATGCTCTGCATTTGTCATGCAAGGAGAGACCCATGATTGCATCAGCCTCCACAGAGATTAGCTGGAAGCTATCCGAGAGTGATGACTAAACAGAAACTGATCTGTTGTTTGCCGATTGGCACAGCCTAGTATTGCCAGAGCTAGGAATGCAGAAAGCAAAGACAAACAGTAACTCCCTCCCTTGTACATATGCCTTACAAAACCACCAAGAGGCAACGTTTCCTGGAAAGAGCAGGAAACTAACGGAACAGTTTTCGGGTGGGGTAGTCAATGCAGTATTTCATCCCAGCCATTCAAAAACCATGGATAAGGATGGGTCTCCACTACCAACACAGCCCTTCCTTCTCTTAATTTGCCACCATAATTCACTTCAGAGACTACTCCATTTCCCCAGCTGAAATCCCTAAATTCATGAAAAAGAATGTGTCCCATGGTGCCAAGCACTGCATTTTTCACATGCTGAAATTTCTGTAACCAGTATAGGCATATCTTATGGTTGAGGATTATTTTACAATTAATACATGACACAAAACAATGTGGAAACAGGCTGGCAGAGGGGTATTGGATATTCTGCTGCCTCTTGCTATTTGAAACATTGACCATAGGACTCAAATTGCAGAGTGTAAACACAGGCAGCACACTTGCTCTTCACCATTTAATATAGCCCCTTTAATGAGATGCTGACAGAATTTGGGAAGACTGAATCTGTGAAGGAACTACATTACTCTAAAAAGCTCTTAAGATTTTAGTTTCTTGACAAAGAAATCCTCACCAAATAGAAAATATGTTTCCTGACACAATGATAATAGAAGTACAGACTTTTTAAAAGTGCAAGTGAAAGGACCAAGGACAGCCAAAGCAGAAACCATGGAAACTCCCCTTGTATCTCACCCTTCTGGCTTCTTGTTGCTTGCTCTTTTCACTCTGCATCCATCCAGTTCAAATTCACAGCACTAGCTGAGCTGCAATGTTCACTAGGGAAGTGAACAGACATGAATTGTAGAGGTAGGGTATCAGTAGGATACAAACATATAATTAGTGGAAAATTCCCAGTCTTGAGCTGTGGTTCCACATTTGACTTGTTTTAGCTGTTCCCTTAGCGTACAGTTCGTGTGCCTGGGGCTATCATTAACCTACCAATGTGGTTCAATAGCAACTGCTTCTTCACAAACCGTTCTGGGCTGCTGAACACCATGTTTGAGAATCAAATCTGCATTTTGATGTGTCCCTGCTCACACCGCAGTCTCCGGGGTACATGCTAGCATAACACAATAACCTCAGTGTGCCTAGTTTGGCATCTTAAAGCCATCTTTCATCACATCATATTCAGATGGCTACGGAAATTGTTATTGTAACATAAAACACCCATTGCCTCAGTTGTCCTCAAATCTCTTTTGTAAGCCAGGCCCCAACCTTCAGTAATTTCAGGGCTACTTTATTACAGACTGTTCTGTGATTTACTTAAATGTAAAACAACAATTTTCAGGTGACAGTGACAAGAATTTCCAGTTCTGCTTTCTTGTTTTGATTTTCAGTACACATCTTCTCTGCTTTCTGTTGATCCATTTCCACTTACATGCATATTCACTTTTAATATTAAGCATTGTTTAGCATGACTGCTATTCTAACAAGTTCTTATTTCCCTAGTAGATTGACTGCTTGGAATTAATTTATCACTGTCTTCACATAAATGCACTGGTGTATAAAACAGCCTAAGATGTATTTGAGAATTCCAGCTACAGCAATGCACTGGGCAACTTAAAGTTCGTAAAGCCTTTGCTAGATTCTGGTTTTTAATATGTTTTTTCAAATATTTTTTAATCCACAAATGCCAAGTAAGATTATTTCTACAACATTTGGCAATATTAAGTTATCAGATACTCTAAAAAGCTGTGTCCTTTTCAGTGTTGGCTTTTGCCTGGCTAACTTAGTCCCTGGGTTCAAAGAAAAGTATTCTATTTGATTGAGCCCAATAAGCTCAATGAGCTTATCTGATGAGAAAAAAATCCAATAAGGTAATCATTATAATGCCTATATGATCAAATAGCACTGACAGCACTTAAAGATTTAGGTATCAAGTGCTTTCCTCTTCTTTTTTTCACTAAGAAAAGCCCGATTAGGCAGTTTAAAGTTTCCTCTTCTGAAAAAGAGAAGCTACTAGTTCTTTTCCACTGTGAGTCCCAAATTGTTGGCCTTTCAGAATGGTGTAATGGTTAACTTGAAAAAGGGTCTACAATTTAACAATTTCAACAGCTCAGAAAGAGACCTCTTATGAGTTTGGATCTGCCATAGAATATCAACTACTTATCTGTTGCCAAGAAAATAGTCCTTGCTCTCTCAAATCCTGTCAACTTGAATCTCTTAAGTCACTGCCAATATCCAAGAATCAGGAGTTCAGTACCAGAGATGAGTGAGTCACCATTAAACTTCCAGTACTCTCCATTGGTTTGGAAGCAGGATGAGACCAACTGCCGCAGAAAATTGTTGCAACACTGTTACTCACCATCCTTCACTGTAATACTTTCAAATGGCATTGTTGCTGAATGACCTATAATGAAATATTAAAACCCCTTGCAAGAGATCTGTGAGACTATATAGACTGAAAAAAATTGTCAAGAAATAAGAAAAGGTCCTCTTGTGAAATAATAATGTTCTTAAATTGAGCAGAACTGAGTATTACTGCTGTGGTACCTATTGCTGTCTAGAACAGCTAGAGAAGCAAACAGGGAACACACGTTTCCTTTCTTATACAGGTGGATCTCCAACACAGAGAAGTTCCCTGTAGCAGTAATTCATTAACAGGATGGATCAGTGCAGTCAATGAGCAGAAGAGAGGGACAAAAGCCCTCTCTTCACATTTACTCTGCAGCTCTGTCAGGTTGTGCTGCTTGCCTGAGTTGCCAGTGGCAATATAAACAATTATTTTTTCAGTGTCTTTCAGCATCCCAGTATTTTATAAACACAAAGCTAAAAGATGTCCAGTGGAATATGAATGTGTATACAGCTCCTCTCTATAGCCATAGTCATCACCTAAGGGCTGAAGAACATGCCAATCAATTGAAGGTTTTGGCCAATTTTGTTAAATTTAAGTCTGGGAAAAAAATCAGGAATCCAGAGAGATCAGCTTGAAATAAATTGGCATTTTGGAAGTAGTTCATAATTTTAAATCACGTTACAGTAGAACTTTTTTTAAGCCAAAACATATGCAGAACAACTTTGTCATAATAGTTTCATAGAGTCTCACTTTTTAAGCCAACTCAAGACAATAAATATTCCAGATTCTTCACAACTCTCAAAGCTTGTTTTCCACTTTATTCTGCTCAATACAGTGGCCAACAACAGCTCCAAAAATGCAACAGGGAAGAGTATACATTATTGTTGTTATTTGATAGGAAAAACTTAAGTTCAGTAGATGGCCACAGCACCGAGATGCACAGGTTGGTCCTAAATAGAGGAAAACTCCTGATGTTGAGTACAACTGTCTCAAGAGTAGCATGAACAACAGTGTCCAGCATAAACCCAGTTAGTTTTGGGGCTTTGTTGAGCTTCTGCAGCAACTAGTGCCAAGGATGTGTCTTCATGTGCAACTCCTTACCATAACCACAGTAAAAGCTATCCTCACTGACTTGTCAGGAAAAAATCCTAAACTTTGATGCAAACTAAGGTTAACAGAGTCAGTTAACTGTAAATAAGTCATAAATCAGCAAATCCTATTCAAGTTTAAAGTAGGTTAGTATTGTGTCTGAAAGCCTGTTTCAAGTCAGTTGTATTATTTTTTGTGAAGCAAGATTGCTATTTCTAAGAAGAAAAAACAACTTTGGAAGTCATCTTAGAAAAGGCTTGAATTAAGCAACAACCATGGTTGAGAAGCCATGCTAGCAACTCCACCAAGAAACAGTTAACTCAGCAGCTCACTACCAGCACCTTCAGTTTTTCTTACTTGCCTTTTTCTACTTCTCCTTTTCCTTCCACAAAAGTAGAAAAATGAGAGGTAGCTGGCTCCAACTCTTATTCCCATACTCTGCCATTCATACTCTTAACAGCTTGCTGCTTGTTAAGACTCTCAACCTCCATTTGTCCTTGTTTTACTTCTATTCCTCTCACCTTCTTTAAACTCTTTATTCTGACAGCATCCAACACTTTCCGTGAACTCCATTTGAGCTCCAAACACCTCCCATGGCCTTTGTGCAAAGCTTTTTTCATGTGGCTTGAAATCTAAAGTAGGAATTGAATTACTAGGTTCAAGAGATGTAGGCAGAGATACAAGCTGAATACCTAGAACAGTAAAAGTGGCAAGAAAATAAGGCCTAAGGGATACTTTTTCACATGGAAGTAAGCAAGAATGCCTGTCTACTATGTGTGAACATTGAAGAACAGTATGTTATCCAGGCAGCACTCAATTACTTGACTGCTTCAAGAGACCAGCCAATACAGTTCATCCTGACACTGGATGCCCCCATGGGACATGACTGTAAAACAGATAAAATGGTATCTCCCAGCCTTTGCAGCAAGCTACACTCATCTCCAAGTACTACACATCTGAGTTTAATAAAAGTCCTTATCTTAAACAGTCTGTCTGGTATTTAACTTCTGAACTATAGTCTAAGTGCAAGTCCTTTAACTCCTAACAGATACATACTGGTGCATTAAGATGTTAGGACTTCGGTTTGTTAGTTTTTATTTCAGAAAGTTTCATATGTAGCTCAAGTATTCACAGCAGCAGCATCAAGATTGTGATCAAGTAAATTAAAAGTTGTTTCAGAAAGGAATTTGTAATAAAGTTACTCATAACTAATAAAGGTCTAATCTTTGTCAAGATTTACTCCGAGGAAGTGTGCTCAACACTGGCTTACGTGCTGTAGCAGGTGTCCGGCTGGTTCTATCTATCCCTCAAAGAAGGTACTTTCTAAATGCAGACACAGTTGCTTTCTCACACTCTTCTTAGAAGAATGGCCTCCTTGTTGCTACCTTCCATTACTGAAAACAAAAGATTTTCTTTAAGACATACAAACCAGGCAATCTAGACAGATTCCAGAAAGTACAAGACTTTTAAAAACCAAATCAAAGTCTTAATACCGGGTTCCTTGAGTAAGATACTTTTGAAATACAGAAAACCAAACTACCTGTGCTTTCCTTTATATTTAATGCAAAGAACACTCTACATATCCTCATTGAAGATGCTTTTTCCTGGAACTGTTGTATTTTGTCTGCTAACAAGGAATATGTCAAATCTCATGTTAATCAGCCTAAAGAATCTGTCATATTTTAACTTGTATCTTGGAAACCAACTTCCCTGACTTCTTGAAGCTATACTACTTTAGTAAGGTAATGTAATGATACTCCGCTAAGCACAGATTTTAAGTTCAAAAGTAAGTCCAACCAAACTGCAGCTTGGACAGGAAGGTTCCAGAGAGTAGTTTCATGCTGTAGCTCAAGTATGAAGTAAATTGCCAGAACTTTTTCTAAAAGATATTTGCTAATAACAACCAGAACCTTTTTCATCCTACAAAATTATGTTTCCTTAGCCCATCTAAGTTTTCAGTAGTAACAGTTTTAGTTTTTTAAGACTAACAAGTTATCAGCATGGATTTGTTAGTTTTATAATTTACAGAAGTCACACAGAACACCCCTACTACAGAATACACTGAAGAAAAACGGTTTAGCTACAGCCAGAAATTCTACACACTGCTTTTACTTCAAAGTACTCAAACATAACATTCCCTTGGATAAACAACTAGTATCCATTTCCAGACCAGAATTGCATTTGTCCATTCCAAGGAAGTGGAGAAAGCTCCGCTCTAGGGACATCACACACGCACTGGTGTAGGTAAGCCCTCATAACACATCTGCTTATAAAGTCTAGCTGAGGTTGGGTTGTTTGTTTTCCATCTCTGCATAAAAATGAAATTTTAATTAAAAAAATCTGCAACTCCTATTATGAGGAGATTCCAGTCTTGAACAAAAAAGAGACTCACCAATTTCACTCCTTATATCAATACTGTATCCCTTCTAAGACTAACTTTCATTTAACCATATAGATTTGAAGGTAACTGCTTTTAAATCAAACTAAAAGCACCTGGTTTTCAACTTTGGCAAAGCTTACTGTTAAATATAATATGAGATTGTTAAAAACACTCCTGCTATACATCCAGACATTATTGTTAATTTAGATTCACACCGAAGGTCTCTGCAGTCAAGAAACTTGATCTTCACTAGCATGAACAGATTACCTTTGACCATCAGGCATACAGTCATGTCAGGAGAGCATAGCAATGGTAGCTTACGTGAAAATAACTACATTACACTCCAGGCAGAAAGTCTGGAGAAAAAACGCACGAGGACCAGTCTGTATCAAAGCCATCTATTATTTCAGAGAGAAAAAAAAAAAAATCAGATTAAGGACAGCACATTTCTTTTACACATCAGACCGATTAGTTACTACTATTCCTTTTGTGCATCACAACATACCCACACCATTCAATGCATTCATATGCAATGCTAATTCTACCCTTCAGAAAAAGGAAGGCCAAGGAATGTTCTATTTTGCCACAGACATCACCTTTACTGTTTTTCCAAGCATGACAACTCAAGTAAAAAAAGTCAGAGCACAAAACATTTTGAAGTTTCCGCTACCACCATTTGTGTTCCTTTGTGATAATATTGTATACACTTTTTCCGAAAACCCTCACCCAAAAACTTAAGTGGGCTTTAAAACGCTTTACAAGAGAAAGAGCAAGTCAGGACTAAGTTCGGTTCTGTCTAGTATCCACAAAGTTACAATTACATCTGGCAAGTTTTATATCTTCATCACTCCAAATCAGAAGCAGTTCTAGTTAATGTCAAATCTTTTGTTCACTCAAGCCCTCCAACACAGGGGGAAAATAATGCTTGTTAGTAGTTTACAGTGCTGTCTTGGGACACAAATGTATTACTGCAGCTTGAGAGTTTACCATGCATCTGGTTTACTGGCTACCAGATGAGTGTTAAAGTTGCTTTGACTTTCTGGGAATATTCTGAGAGGCCAAAGTAATTGCAGAGGCAAGATACATGCACGCGCCAACTGTTTTAGCTGGGAGTCAAAACACCTTAATGTTAAACAGCAATCTAGGGAAACATGTTCTCTCCACTAAGGGGATACTCTAAATACTGCTGCTTGCCAGAAAAGCCTTTAAAAAGAAATCCTGTAGCTATGAATTTACCAAAAAAAGCTCTTCTCAGGTAGGGGAAATAGAATGAGCAACAGTACATATGAACAGCTTGCATCTTTCACTGACTTATTCACTTCACAATCACTGACAAGACTGATGTACATATTTCTGCACCTGCAATTGTAAAAGCAGATAAAATATTTAATATGTAATTTACAATGTATTTTTACCATCTTGGCATACAGGATGAACAGAATATATCAAAGTAGTTGACAGTTACAGGCTTGTGGAGGCCCTGCAAAAATATTACTTCAGGTATCTGCTAATTTAAAAAAAAAAATCAATTTGCATTTTATAAGTGAAACAATTTAATCTACCACAAAATACAAAGAGCTGCAAAAATGTATACCATTCCAACAACAATGTATATAAGTTATTAAATAATGATCTGATTTAAAAGAATATAAATGAAGCCTTTAAGTAGGTCTTTTCTACATGCATATTATTCCTCATTAAAGAAAAATATGTAAAAAGGCCATTGGTAATTGCTTTGTTAACCACTGTAGAAAATGCCAATTCTCTGGTCACAGATGCCACTAGTTTAGCACTTAAGGTCTCTGCAGTGTTACATGTGATTATTTTTAAATACTGTTAATTCTATTACTCCATTGGTAAAGAATGTGTGACTTGGAACATGGCAGTCTTCATACTGAGAGGGCAGTGATGCACAGTTTTATAATTATCCAGAAGAACAGCACCCTCCACTGCTCTGTACTTGTGGCTCGTCATCAATGATCTGTACACCTCGCCTTGCTATTCCTGACTGACTGGAACCATTGCCTCTTGCTCTTTCATCCACTTGAGCAGTTTCTATCATTCCTGTAAAGAAACAAAGAAAGAAAGAAAGAAAGGCATTAGATGACATTCCACTGCATTTTCACACAAGACTGTACATATAACTCATGTATTAAGATCTCAGAGTTCAGCAAGACTAGTTCTCCTATTTATTACGCCCAATTAAGTACGCAAGTAGCACATGGCATAGCTGCAAGAATAAATTTAAATCTTCTTCCTCAAGCAGTAACATCCAGCAGCTCCTGTTGACTAACAGAGAACTCTGATGTTCTGGAGCTCATTACTTCAAAAGCGCCATTTACCCATACTTATCAAGAACATTTTGTTAAAATAAAAACCAAAAGAAATTTCACACACTACACATACCACCCCACACCCCGAAAACCCCTCCAAACTACTCGTAAAGCATGCAGGTGAGGTTTCGTTTAAATTCTTATATCATAAGAACACAATGAATAGGACAACTTCCCTGTGTTATGTTTTTATCATACCTTTCATGTCTACCACTTGCTTAGACTGCTGCGTGAAGTTGTTGCAATCATGCAACCTTTATTTGTAATTGATAGTTTAAGAAAATTTTTGAAAGAGGCTGAAAGAGAGGGTTTGAAGCAGGCAATAGTGAGCCCAGTCACATGAAGTCTGATTTGAGGTCACTATTCACGCATAGCAAGTCAAACAGCAGACAGGGCTCCAACAAATGCCAACGGCATTTTTGAAGTACAGTATAAACTCGCAATATTGAAAGCATCCGTACATCAAGCTTCCATAGCTGTTACGAGTACAGAAGTGGCTTGAAGTAGACCCGTATGAAGTTAGTTCTTTGTAATGGTTCACATTAAAGCCTTTTTATATGGTTTTAATTGTTCTTAAACTTTGAGCATTTTGTGAATGAGCTCTTCACCAAACTAGATAATACCTACTTTTACAAAGGTCAAGAAACAGTTCTTCAATTCCTTTGTTCTGTTTAGCTGAAGTATGATAATGTTTTGCTCCGACAGATTCAGCATACCTGTAGGAATGCAGATACAGAACCTCATTGTACTAAAGGACTCAATCTTCCTAAGTCACTTTACATGAACGAAAAAGATAATCACAAGAGTTCAGTTTATTCTGAGTTCAGACTTAGTTTACACACACTGATTTCATGTAAAAAGGGAACTGCCGTGATTATTTCAACTGTTTTTCTTTGACAATGTCACATTTAAAAATGTATTTAAAACTGCAAATGTTGACTTTAATTATGTCCAACTCTAAGTTACACTTGGGTCACTAAGGTCACTCCAGGACTCTGATACTAACAGAACACTTAAGACAGCAGCCAGCTAGGTACTGCTGGTTTACTCCTGCCAGTTCTTAACAGCATCGCAAGTCCAGCATAATTGTGCAATGACTGTTTCTATTAATAATTGGTGTGACTTACGTTTCTGCTTCTTGCACTGAAACATGTCTCTCTTTTTCCAAGTCTATTTTGTTACCTGTTGGAAACAAGTTAATCATTCAAGTCATTGTAACCCAAAATTACCCAAAAGAAAGTAGTCACGTAATCAGTGTAGCCCATCATTTTCTTACAAGCTGTCTCAGTAAAGACTGGCACAGGTCTCAATCTGAAGCACAACATTAACTTAAGAATTCCCTTTCACCCAAGCATTTACTGGTAATGAAGATTAAGTTCTTCTGTAGAGAGATCAGGACAGCCAAATATCTCCATATAAGCCACTGATCTGCTTTTCTTTCGTGATTTATTAGCAGATCATCTGTGCTGCAGAGGTAGCTTTTGTAGAATATGCATATATCTATCTTCCTGAAAGTGTTTTAAACACTAGACCCGATTTTAAATCTAAACCCAGTATTTGTTGTATTCTCTTCGCACTGAATTACCCAAGCTTTAAAGACTCACTCCAACCCTCAAACGCTTATGAAAACAGACAAACATCCAGTCTATGCCACTGATAAGAAAATGTCTGAGTACTTGCAAGGTCAATACACATGAGATTTATGTTTCTCTTTCTTAAAATACAGTCTGCAGGTGTCTATACCATGCACTTCTGACAGTCTAGCATTAAACAATTTGGTTTTCAAAACTATCATTTTCCTCAATTCTATCGCCTGAAACTTGTAGCTCCAACTGAATTTTAAATATTAACATAAGCTTTACCCCTTCACACGTACAAGCTGTCAAAGCATTGTTTGGAAGATGCTGTTAATCAAAGAAACATTTCCAATTCAGTCATTAGAATTACACGTTAAAAAAGGCTTACCTACTATACATAAACAGATTTCATTTCCCAACATTTTTCTTAATTCCTTAACCCAGTTTTTTACCTGCAAAAGAACAGAGCTAAGTTTATTTTCACTTATTATACTACTAGCTTAGGCACTGCAGACTGACCCATTTCTTTCATTAAAAGTTTTACTGTAAACTTGAAACAAACATGTTTAGAGCAACATAGATGGACAAAATATTCTTTAGATAGCTACACATGGCTCTTGTTCAGCATTTCTTAAGTTTGTAGTTGAAGTGAAGGCAAATGACTTAGATTAAATTTCTGGAGAAATCAAACAATTTAACTTACAGCACTCATGTTAGCCCCACTCCAAAGACCAAGTTCACTGCATTGGCCACCTTTTATGAACAGGCCCTTACTAACAGGTCACAATTAGTATTGTGAAGGTAGTGCTACCTGAACTGAGTTGTTCAGGTTATAAAAGACATTTGTTTCCTGAGAGAGCAGATCAGACAAGAGCGTCATGTCAGCTGATAGTCAGGTATCTTATCACAGAATCACCTGAGTTGGAAGGGATCCAAAAGGATCACCAAGTCCAACTCTTATACCTACAACAGGACACTCCCAATATTCACACCATGTGACTGAGGACATTGTCTAAATGCTAATAAAGTGTATACATCAATTTTAAATAGTCTAAATTTGCAGATATGTATTGCTATTTCTGAAAATAGAAGACTCCCATTTACACACTCATATCACAGATTATCTTTACATCAGTTTACACATCACACAACGGTAAAAGTTTGTCCAGTACCTTTTGAAAGGAATCTTCATCTGTTATATCGTATACTAGAATAGCGCCATTAGAATCCCTGTAGTAGATCGGCCCCAGTGCATGAAATCTTTCTTGACCAGCTGTATCCTGCATTTAAAATAAACAATACTTGAAGAAATTCTAAACACTTGGAAATTTTACTTTATTAAAATTTTACTTTATTACCTAACATTTGAGTTCAGTAAACCTAGGTAATTTTTCAGGAAAATATTCTATTTAGCTAGGAGAGGGAAAACAGGAAAGTCAACATACCCATATTGCAAGGTTTACTCTTTTCCCACCAATATTTAGCTTCTTTGTGAGAAAAGACGCCTGGAAAGCAAAACAGATTAGAGTTAATATTTACAAACAAACGTCTCATTTGACTTCCAATTAGTTTACTAATACATACATCTGAAACAAGAAAAGACAGATTTCTAGATCAAAATACTCCTTGAGCCAGAAGGCTGAGTCAATACTATGCCAGTTAGTCATTTGACTACAGATTGCCAGGAGTCTATTCTAAATAAATTTGGCTAAAGCAAATCATTTACTACATCTTTTTGCTGTTGGTTGGAATGATTTGGGAAGGGTAAGAGAGCTGTGTGGAAAGAGTTTGAATTCACAACACTGATAAGTCTAAGCTGAACTCAAAGCATTTCACAAGAGTACATGAAGTTTGGGTAGGAACCAGCCTAGCAGGATTTTCAATTTGCAGGAATTAGATAAAGTAGTTCACTACTAGTGAGCTTGCAGAACAAAACAGAATAGATTGAGTTCCTTGCAAAAAGTCCCAGAACACTGGTATTCTGCAAGTTCTCTTGTCTGTGTCTTTTCACTTTTTAGCTGAGGCGAGACCACAATCTCCTCATCTGTTTCGGAGGCTTTAAGGCAGTGGTGTGGTTTGTTTGGGGGTTTGAGGTTCCTGACTGTTCCTGGATGCTCAGGGATATGCTTCTCAGCTGACACACAAACAGAAAGCAAGTGGCAGGATAAGAAAAGCCGCAGAATAAGCATAACTGTAGTAGAATTCTTAGAGTGGTTTGATCTTCTGAAAACATTTTGCAGGACCAGAGCACATTGCAAGTCTAGTTTAATTCCCGTAGCTCACGAGTATGACCCACATTTTCAAAACACCATCTCTCTTACCAAGCATTTAGTTCAGTGGCTAAAAAGGGTTATAATTTAATAAAAGTTTAATAGGCTAGAACAGGCTCTGAAGGAGTTGATAACTTAGGAACCCATTCCCCCCATTCTGAAGCCTAACGATCAGATTAACAGACAATTCCGTTGCACTGATTACCTTGTTTTTAGTCTTAAATTATGTTCAGTTTTCCTTGCGGCTTGACCTCAACTTGCATTTGGATACAAGCAAGCACTCAGTGGTATTTTATGATACATCCATCCCAGATTATTTTAGGCTGAACTGTAACAGCTCAACATAAGCCCTGTTTGAACACTGTGCAGGCACTGAATCAAGAGTCATGTGTATGTGGAAAGCATCACAGCCAGATCAGCTGCTTGAACCAGCTTGCTGCTTAACTACACAAGCAACAGGTACGCACGCAGAAGACCGTGGTAGTTCAATTTACACCAGCCTAAACAGCTGTCCAAGTGCTTCTCTGGACTGCCACCTGTATTACAGTTAAAGTCATCCAACACTACTTGCTAGTGCAGCTCCCCTTCTTCAGCTGCTTCCCTAACATCAACTCTGGCATCTGTGTGACCTAAGGTGAGGTGATTCAAGGAATCTTTCTTTTTGAAGCAAATTGTGCCTTCCCCCAAAGTATTTCATTAAGCCTAATAAACAGGACAGAGCAGACCAGGAGAAAAACTGAGAAACTTTCCAAGCACAAACAAAGAACTACTCATTATGACCACTGAATTCAACATAACTAAAGCATTAATGCTACCCCTCAGTCTACATCGAGGTGGCATAAATCAACTTCAGAAAAAGTTCTAGACAGCACGTTAAAAGTATTTACCATGATTGCTAATTTGTAACAGTTCAACCGCAGAGTCGCAAATAAACATCATGAAAATTTTAATTCTTCAATCAAAAACTTTGCAGAATGTTTATGGCTTTTAGCTAGCTGTCCCAAAGGACTATCTGATCAGTGTATCATAATTTGTTTTACTACACCAGAGCTTAAAAGCCAAAAGCTTAGAGGCAACTTCAGAAGTTTGAATTCACCATCACTTGGGCCACATTAAAAGAAGTAATAGTTATACACAATGAGTCAAGCTTACCTCATAATATTTCATTAATCTGCTATACTACAGTACTTGATATTCTAGTGTAAATCTTAACAGAAAAGCTCTCCTGAACACTGTTTTGCTTTTGTTACCACACTGAATCAAGTCTGCTCAGCCGATACAAGTTTCATCTAAGTGCTTGGGGATCAGATTTCTGTAGAAAAATACAGAGAAATCCTTCATAGGATTTACATTTAAAATCACAGAACTCAGTATCCATAAACCCATATCATCATGGCTTTAGACACGGGGCTAATTAATAGCACAGATACCTTTACTATCTGACAGAGCAAATACCAAAGTAGGTTTATCACCAGAGGTAAGTTTTGCTCCAAGTATCACCAGTCTTTCAGGTCACTACAGCTTTGGATAACAATACTGGGTTTCAGCAGTAAGAGTAGAATACATCCTTTCCTGTATTAGAAGACCCAGACATTCAAGTAAGACTTTTCAGTGTCTACTGAAGAAAAAAAGAAAAAAAGAAAAAAAAAAAAATCACAGGAGACTGTGGCAATGGTCCTTGCTCTCTGCATTAAAACTTGATGAATTTGTACTAATGAAGTTTTAGCCTACCTGAAGCCTTAGGCCCCTAGCCAAAAAACAAGAGACAATATCCTGTATCAGATATCCTGATTACAAGCAAGTTGGTGTAAAAGCTTGCCTGATAACAAGATAGGAACTTGGTATTTGAAGTAGTCACCGTTCGTAACAAGCAGAAGGCTTTGTGAACATGCTCTGAGAGGCAGTCAATAGTATATTATAGATTACATCATTCCTTCTTCATGTTCACATACTTGAAGAATACTCCATTCTTGAATTAACAGGCATTGATAAGTTTGGCATATTTACCATCAATAAAGTACATTTTGCAGTCACAGCAGCAAATGTGCCAAAGGCAAACCAGCCAATAGCTGCCTTTTAACACTCTCCCACCCCTCTTCAAGTTCCATTTGTCTCACAGAAGAGCATGGTTGCTACTCTTCACTCATTCTGAGGTTACAGATCAAAAAACTAAAGTGAACAGTAGAAGTACGGTTTTTAGAAATCTATAGAGTTAAGTCCGAGCTGTGACTCAACATAGAACCAGTAACTCCTTTCCATAGTTTTCATTATTATGGTAATTCATTTTTGCTAGGACTTTCAAAAGTCCAGAAGTGTACAGGACCACAGTTAATTCAAAGATAAATTAATTGCAAAAATAGCTCTTTGAAAGTGTTAATTTGGTATTTTGACTCTAGTGTCTTATGACTGGTCTGAAGAACATATACAATTAAAAGAAAAGGAGAACGCAATTACAAGAGCTGTAATTTAATTCTCTTCATGTTCCTGTAGAAAATATTTTCTCTCTTTTAATTCTTCCTTTTAAGACCTCAGTTTCACATATCCACCAGGCCTTGTTAGGAGCTGATAAAGAGCAGAACACTAAGACCCAGCTGGAAAATACTCTCTTGAAAGTCACCGAACAAAAGCAGGTGCTTTTCACCTGCCCTATGAAGACTACTACATCACCAACAGAAGCAAGCCAGGCATACAAACACTGCCTATAGCACCGAACCTCCTTGCACTATCTTCCCCCACTGCCCCCCTTCCACTACCTTTAGACAGCCAAGACATCTTCTCCAGGTTATGCAAGTCCAGCAAAGCAAGCAGTAAGTGTGATTAGCACCACATCAGCAGCTCCTCCACATACCTGACATAAGTACACAAAAGCTGAATTTATCTTGAGTAATTAACAAACTGAAAGCATCTACCTGATTTTTTTTTGTTGTTGTTTAGCAATAGGCTTATTAATGGAGGAATTCCAGCACAGTTCACTTGGTACAAATTTATAATTATTTTATAAATTATGAGATCGCCAACATCGATATTTCAATCAATGGGAACCAACTCTAACTGTTCCACCAGTTCCAACAACAGGTGTAGTATCCATTGCTTGCAAAAACCCCTATGTTTCCTGATTCAGATTTTTCACATTGTTCTAGATAAATGTTTCCTTATGTGACTTAGTAGCTACCTTAAGATATTGATGACCTGCAAGGGGAAATAAAGTACATGACTTGAAGCTAACATAACAGTAATACATCCCAGCAGCCTCCTAACCTCAAAGGAACTCCCAGTTCACCATTTCCCTCTAGCTATCAGTTAGGGAAGCTGGAAGGGGGGGACAACGGACACATGAAGAAAAGAGAAACAGCTCCCTTTCACTAAAAGCCTTCTTTCACTAATACAAAAGAAACTCTCATATTTGGGTGTACACAGGTTAACTTCATAATAGAATAATACTTAAGTCTGATAATTCAGATAGGAAAGCATAGATTAGGCAAGAGATTCAAACCGATCAATTTAAAGGCTTCATGTGCTCTACCCCACCACTGGACTCACACTGCAGCCAATATTACTAAATAAAGCTTCCAGGAGGCTATAGTCTCACTCTTTGTTGCAAAAATATTGGAATAATGCAGAACACAGTACTAAGTTGGAGATTACTGTGGATGGAGAGCCTCTTGTCTCTAGTGATCTTTTCATACGATTCATCAATGGGGCTCCTTTGCTGAATCAGGAGCCTAGTATCTAATTTTAGCTTTATTGGAACAAAAGTAATTTGACACAATACTTTGAACTGATGCCATGAAACAAGGCCACTTTATCAGGCAAAGCCTTCGATCTTAAAAAAGAGGATGTTTTGCAAAAATGTTACATCATTGCTTAAATGGATATCATGGCTTCTCCTTATCTTATTTCAACGGATGTTTTACTTTGCTAGTGGAAGAACTTACTAAAACTTTTTTGTAGAACTACCGCATGAAGAAAACCAAGAATAATTTACAAGCGCATACGATATATGGTAAGGTTCAACAGCAATTAAATATTGTATTTTACAATCAATAAGATGTAAGTGTGGCTAAGGAGGATCAGAAGAGAAAAGCAGATGAGCTGAGAAACACAGTGCAGTTAGAAGATACAGGCAGGAATCAGAAACCTCATGACAGCAGAGAAAAACTCAAAATCAAGCGTGAGCATGTGTTTCCACTCCTCTGCTAGCACACACCCCCCCATTTCACATGGTCAGAACCAAACTCAACCATAGGATCTAGAGACATTTTCCAGACATCATTTTGGAGCCATTTAAAGGTCCATTTTATGACATTTGAGACACGAGTCTGTGTTCCAACTCACATTTCCTTCTAATTTTAGGTTTTCCACTACAGATTTTAAGAACGATGAACAAAAAAAACCACTGAGCTGCATCGCATGCCAAACTACTCAGCTTTACTCTTTCTACATGGGATATGAGAATTCAGCTGTACACAATCATTTTGATGTACTTCAAATGACTGTTTGCTCAATACCACACTTCAGCTGCAGCTCTTGACACTTAAAGCTACCAGTCATTTCCGTAGTGTATCAAATATCAATTACCTCTACAGCAATCAGGGCTACAATCAGCTTGCCGTAAATACCATGCCATGCCTAGTAAACCTACCAGTAGGTTCATCCAACAGCGGAGTATGAATATAGGATAATAAAGTTCAATATGTGCTCTTTTCAGCACTTCATAGCAAAATTAGAGCAACAGTATTTGTTTATGAAACAGTATTGTTTATACTGCCTCTCTAATGTTTCTTTGGTTTTAAGGGAAAGTTTCACTATTAAATACTTCTGAAATAGCCAGCTCACAAGAATTTCTCCCTAAATGCACAGGAATAGTGCACAACTACCCTAAGGCTAATCTTTGGCATCACCTACTGTTTATTCTGTACCTCATAGAACGTCAAAAATAGTTCAAACCCACTGGTGGCAGGTCTCTATTTGCCAAGAAAACCAAAATTTACAAGTATTACACACTACAGTGCTAAACCGACAGTTCCATATCCACACACAACTTCTAAGATGCTGTGCAACTGCTGTAACTGCAAATAAAAAGGTTAAGCAGAGACATCCCAGAAGACTTCAACATACAACCCACAATGCAAAGTTTAAAGCATGTTTTCTGAGACCATATACAACATCAGTGTTTTATTTTGTATCATAGCATCTATGCCATTCAGTGCTACCAGGTAACTAAACATTACTGTCAAGAAGACACCCTGTCACATTTCATAGGTGAAACATCACTTTTAAAATTCTTATATATCAGCAGAAAGTACTTCTGAGAATCAGGTCAAAATTCAGGAAATAACTTAACAAGCAAGTGAGCCTTAAGAATCTTCTCTGCTATTAAATTTTAAGTCTTAATCTCATAAATAATTTTGTGAAAGTTGTTTTCTTTGAACAGTAGTATTTAGGCAGGTCAAGCGTTCAGATCTGAGAACATCAGGATGACTAAAATTAGCAGAAACACAGCACACATGAAACAGTCATCAGTCCACTACCAGTGATTACACTAATAACATTACTTTCAAATTGTTTCCCAAGATCCAAATGAAAACATTCATATACATAACTGGAAAAAATAAGCAGTTGGCATTCAGAACAGAAATGAGACTTTTAAGTACTGAAAACTTAAGTCTGAGACTTAAGAATCAGAATATCGCCTTCCAGCAAAGTCAACAAGAGACAGCCACCATTTAAAGGGCAGCAGCGGTCACCCTGGCCATTGATAAATGGTAAACAGGACGGCAAGCACCTAAGTCCTGGTGTGGCTTTACAGCGCAACATTCCACCAGCCCAAGGGTGGAAAGGGTGGGACAGTAAGGAGTGGACGGTGGACCCAGGGGCCAGATGGCATGAGCCAGCAAGCCTAGAAGGTGCACAAGTGAAAGGGAGAAGGGTAGTGGACCCCCTCACACATACACACACAGAGAGTGTTCAGTTCTGGAATCCCCAACAGAAGAATACAGAACTGTTGGAACAGGTCCAGAGGAGGGCTACAAATACGATCAGAGGGCTGGAGCCCCTCTGCTGTGAGGACAGGCTGAGAGTTGGGGCTGGTCAGCCTGGAGAAGAGAAGGCTGCAGAGAGACCTTACAGCAGTATTCCAGTACCTGAAGGCAGCTACAGGAAAGCTGGGGAGGGACTTTTATAAAGGGCAAATAGCGATAGGGTGAGGGGGAATGGCTTTAAATTCAAGGGGGGAAGATTTAGATCAGACATTAGAAAGAAATTCTTCACACTGAGGGTGGTGAAGCACTGGCACAGGGTGCCCAGGGAAGCTGTGGGTGTCCCCTCCCTGGAGGTGTTCAAGGCCAGGTTGACTGGGCCCTTGAGCAGCCTGGGGTGGTGGGAGGTGTCCCTGCCGTGGGGGTGGAACTGGCTGGGCTTTTAAGTTCGCTTCCAACCCGAACCATTCTGTGATTCTACAGGCGCGCGCACACACCTGCACACACGCCCCCCCTCCCCGCCCGCCCCCGGCCCGCACCTGCAGGGTGGTGATGTGCTTGTCGTTGAACTTGTTCTCGCAGTAGCGCAGCACCAGGGAGGTTTTCCCCACGCAGCCCTCCCCGAGCAGCACCACCTTGAAGGAGAAGCTGCGGCCGCCGGCCGCCGCGCCGGACCCCGCCGCCATCCGCGCCCCGCCCAGCCGCCACTTCACATCAACGCCCCGCGCCGCCGCCGCTCTCCGGGACGGGAACCCGCAGGGCGGGAGAAGAGCGAAAGGAGGAAAGAAAAAGGCAAGGCACCGCCGAGGCCCCGGAAACCGCTTCACCCGCCCCACGACCAACGGCCCCGCTGCCCCTAATGGCGTCTTCTTCCTCCTACGTCACGCGCCGCTCGGTCACGCGCACCCCCACCACCCAATGGGAGGGGGGGACGCGGCGGCGGCGGCGAGAGGCCACGCCCCTCCCGTCCACTCGACACCTCCCCTTGGGCGGAGCCGGACTGTGTGGGGGCGGTGCCTGCGCCGGGAGGGGGCGGGGACTGTCGGGGGGCTGTGCCTCCCTCAGGCCCCGCCTCCAGCTCTGGCAGGCTCGCAGGGAGCGCAAGGAGGGTTGGGGGGTGTGTGTGTGTTCCGAGTCATAGAGTCATAAGAGAACGGAATGGCCTGAGTTGGAAGGGGCCCACAGGATCATCGAGCCCAACTGCTGTCCCTGCACGGCAGCCCCGACCTTCACAGCGCGGGGCTGAGGGCGCTGACCAAGTGCCTGGCCTGCCGGGAGGTGCCTTTGCCTATTGCAGAGGGGTGGAACCCCCTGGCATTTACCGTTCCTTCCTACTCAAACCAGTATCTGATTTTTACTCTTTCAGGCTTGATGCCATGAGCTGTTCCCTGGAGAGCTGTTCCAGTGCTCCACCATCTCCTGAGAGCAGAACCTTTCACCAATATCCCGCTGTTCCTGCTGTTTCCTTAGGTACTATCATTGGTCACCAGGGAGAAGAAATCAGGGCCTGCTGCTCCTCCTTCCCTTGTGAGGAAGCAGTAAATGGCTATGAGATCACCCCTCAGTCTCCTCCAGGCTGAACAGGCCAAGTGACTTCGGCCGCTCCTCATTAACCTTTCACCAACTTTGTGGCCTCCTATGGACACTCTCCAGTATACTTATCCTTTTTATGTCCTTTTAATACTGTGGCACCCAAAACTGTACACAGAATTCAAGGCGGGGCCTCACCAGTGCGGAGTAGAGTGGGACAATCACCTCCTTCGCTGGCTGGCAATGCCACGCTTCACAGTATCACAGTATCATAAGGTTGGAAAAGACCTTTGAGATCATTGAGTCCAACCTATGAATTGATGCTTGATGCATCGTGCTTGAGGCACCCCAGGACACGGCTGGCACTCTTTCAACAGTCACCTGGCATTTGCACCAAATTGGAAAAGCAAAAATCTCAACAAATGAGTGCCACACAAGCTGAACAAAAATTTTGAAAATCACTGTTACAAAGTCTGCTCTGCACTTCTGTGCAAAAAACCCAATATGTTTCTTGATTGCATTATGACATGTGACAAAAAATGAATTCTGTATGACTGCTGATGGCGTTTCATGCAGGACCAAGGTGAAGCATTCCCCAAAACCGAAGCTGCATCAGCGGAAGGTTGTGGTCACTGGTGGTGGGCAAGTGGAACCATGCACTACAACTTCTGGAATCCTGGTGAAAATGTCAAAGCAGAGGAACACTGTCAGGAAGTCAACAAAATCCATCAAGTACTAAATGTGGCACTGATTTTCAATATTGGCCAATCAAAAAAGACCAGTTCTTCTCTATGACAGCACCCGACTGCGTGTGTCACAAATGACTGCACAAGCTGCATGAAATGGGCTACGGAACGTTACCCAGCTTACCTACGAGACCTCTCTCCCACGGATTCCCATGTTTTAAAGCATCTTGACATCTTCCTGCAAGAGCATTTTGACAACCAAGCAGCAGTTCATAATGCCTTTGAAGAATTCATGAGTTCCAAGACTCCAGAATTCTATGCTACTAGAATAGACAGATTTATTTCTTTTTGGAAAAAAAAAAGCATAGATTCTAATGGGTCTTGGTTTGATTAATGAATTTTATTCTAAGCTGAGATACACTGGTTTAAATTTGATAGTTAAAACCAGCAATTATTTTTGTACCAACCTAATAAAAATACCCGCCTGTCCCCAAAATATGTAACAAGGGGGAGTGATGAAGCGGACTGCTGGGGGGTGACACTCCAGGCCTGAGTGTAACAAATAGCTTTACTATATCTAGGAATAAACTCCTAGTAGAGATAGAAGGCCATGCAGGATTTAGGCATGCATATGAATTTGATTTAAAATGTCATAATAAGGCTTTCAAATGCAGCAAATGTATCTACCAAACATCCCCCTCTGAACAGGAGGTCAAAGCTTCTAATAAAGAGATGGTGCACATCACAAGCACAGATTTTTATTTCCAGCTTCAGCAGCCCTGTCCCTGTCATCAGAGTTATGAGTATCTAAACATTTGCAAAAAATTTCTGTGATACAGTCCTTTAAAATAGACATATGGGAGCAGGTGATGAGAAAGACATGAGAAAAACATTCTGTCAAGTTCCTTGGTCATAAGGATCTTCCTCTTGTAGTGTTTCATACGCTCAAGAACTGGATAGCTGCCTGGTAAAACTGGATATCATTACTTAATTGAAATCAGTCCTCACAAACCAGTCCAAACTACCTCTCTCTAGTGATCATTTAGTGGTAAGAAAAATGATGCTTATGAAAAGGCATCATTGTACAATTTCCTTTTTCTCTGTCAGATACCATTAATGCTCCGTTGTGTGAGAAGGAATAGAGGAAAGAACAGAGAATATGTCCAGGGGAATGAAGATCAAATTTCCTGAAGCAAGATGCCTCATTGCTGAACAGCATTATATTCACATACAAAATGGGTTGGTTTTATTTTGTGCAGATGTAAATAAAGTTGGACAAGGTAAAAAAAAAAATCAATGGAGACGCAATCTTTAGGAGTACCTTTTCTTTAAACGAACTCCCAATTTCATTAGCACATATCACACACAGTATCACAGTATCACACAGTACCACAAGGCTGGAAAAGATGTTTGAGATCATCGAGTCCAACCTATGACCCAACACCAACACCTACTCTTCAGCTAAACCATGGCACTAAGTGCCTCTTCCAATCTCCTCTTAAACATCTCCAGGGACGGTGACTCCACCGCCTTCCCGGACAGCACATTCCAATGGCCAACCACCCTTTCAGTCAAGTATTTTTCCTTATATCAAGCTTAAACCTCCCCTGATAAAGCTTGAGACCATGTCCTCTCGTTCTGTCACCGGTCGCCTAAGAGAAGAGACCAACCCCTGCCTGACTACAACCTCCTTTCAGGTAGTTGTAGAGAGCAATAAGGTCTCCCCTGAGCCTCCTCTTCTCCAGGCTAAACAACCCCAGCTCCCTCAGTTGCTCTTCAGCAAGATACTATAAAAATACTGTTGCTGGAAAGCAATGCTGATTTCTGTCAATCATGCCTTCTGTCTATAGGCAGTAAAACTGACTGGCGTGTTAGTTTTTCTTTCAGACTGAATAGGAGGACATAAGACCAGGTTGGGATTCAGGTTCCCAAAGACAATGAAAATCAATGCTCGCAAGCACGAGCTGCTTGCAGGGCCAAGTAGGTTCAGGCTTTCCTGGGTAACTGGCAGGCAATGCACCTGCTGAGATGCAGGGCTGTGTGGGAAACTACCTTGAAAACTGCTAGCAAAAGCCTCTTCCTGTTCTTGTAGCTTTTTACTGTTTTCAACAAAAGCAGGTTCTACGTGCATTATTTATAAACACACAGGGTTATACTGAAGAATACACCCAATTTGAACTTTTCAGTTCTCCTTTAATAGAAAAGATCCGCATATCAGTTACACCTGATTGGTTAAAAGGGTACTTTCTGCATGGGTGATTTTTCATCAATCTTAAGTCAAGTGTGTTATTACACTGAACAGTGTGGTGGAAATACAGGCTGTCTTCCACTGAGAAAGGGAGCTGAAGATCTGAAAAGGGCTACAGGAGAGACGCGCTGTATGAGGTCCATGTGCTGAATGCGTGCTGACAGCATAACTGTGAGCACTGTTTCTCTAAAAGAGAGCGCGGTGAAGCATAAGACACCAACTGAAGTTCAGTTCTGGCAGACTGTATTTCTCCAAGAATCCTCTGCCACGGTGCAGTCAGAAGATGCATCTTCCCACTGACAATAGGCTGCTGAGAGTAACTCTTGTATTCCATCATTTCTGTTTTCTTCTCTCTTGTGTGGAACCTGTAATCACCGATTTTCTTTTATGAGAAGTCCTGTACCTTCCAAAACTTCAGCCACCAGTGCTATTTGGAATTATAAGGTCAATCTGTCTGAGAATAGAAAATTCTTTTAGAGCTACCTGGAGTGTCACATTTTGCTGTAATCTGATATATATGACTTATTAAAATCTGCAGGTTTAGCTATCTATGATAGTTCTCAAATAACTTTTATTGACAGTGTTAATTTAATTTGTGAAGTGTTTATTTCTGCCTATTTAGGAGGAGAGTGCTTCCCCCTTTTACATAATGTCCTAGAAATACTTGCACAAACCTTCAGTTTTAACTATGTTGCTGATTATGTCTGCATGAAAAATGCCTTTTGAGGCATGTTTTCTATTTTTCAAAGAAACTACAATGCCATTAGTTTTTATCATTGTTGGTAAGACTTTACTCAAACCTTTTACTTCACAGGCAGCGTCCTCTTTGAAAGTGAAAATCATATGCTTCTTTTGACTTGCATTATTAGATCTCCTTATAAAAATATTTCATATTTGAAACAGAGATGCTCAGAATGAAATGTGTATTATTTGTGCTTCTAACATGACTTATAGAAATATCCAGTCTAGATGGAGAGACAGTAACACTGTTCTACTAAATTTCAGTCACAGGGAACATCAACCTACCCATTAAAAATACAGGAGGTATTTATCTAGAGTGAGACCAATACTTTGGGTTTCTTAAAACGTGATAATTCAGTAAGCACATATTAAGAAATGTCAATGTAGTAAAAAGGTTTGGTCTGCTCAAAAAAGATAACTATTCAGGTTCTGAAGATGAAGAGTAAAGATGAAGAGCAAAGCATATGAACCTGAAGAGAAAAGAGCAAATTATTCAGAAAGAACCTTGACCTAGAGGGAGTTTTCTGGAAAAATGTTAGCCTCTCACTCCCTGCTGCGAGCCTCTGTGTGCCTGGGGGGATGTACTTGACAGGTTCAGTGATGTGCTTAGAGGCTTTGTGCAGTATGAAATTAATTTCTAATTTGTAGAAACAAGTAACACATGAAATCTGATTTCTAGCTAAGAAACAATGCCAGCACTGGACAACTATTATTTTTTTTCTTGTAAGGAAAAAGATTATTATTTTTGAAAGTGTTTAAAAAAAAGAGAGGGAAGGCAAGGGAAGTAGAAAGTAGTTAGTAGTCATTTAAAATAATGACAGGCAGAATATGAGCAGGACAGTCAAACAGTAGAGGGTAAACCCACTGCTTATAAAGTTCATAGATTTTAAAATGTTATAGCTACAAAAGCCAGTACTTCCCTCCCCCCAGAGTCTGTTTACTAGATGTGTGCTGCAACGTGTTAACAGAGAAAACATGAAAAGAAGTAGAAATGCTCATTTTAAACCCAAGCTGGCAGACCAGGGAAATTCCAGAGGAAGGCAGAACTGCTAGGATTATGTCAAAATTTAAGAAGTGAAGGTGGGATCCATGCAAACATAAACTACCTCAGTTAATATCAGTCCTTGGCAAATCTTGTTTCAATAATCATGCAAATGTTTTCAAATACAGAAGCAGGGAGGTGGCAGTACAGACGCAGCGGGTCTGTATTTACTTCCTGGGGTGCATGAAGCATGAAACTTCCCACCAGAGTAACTTGCTGCTGCGTGGTGCAGCAGATGAGGAAGTTAGTGGCACCATAGGTTCCTTCAGACTCTGCTCTGAGTGAGAGTGGGGGGCACGCTTATCCCCAGTGAGACCTTGCAGTGCGCTGACTGCAGCTCAGCCACAGCAGTAATAGAATCATAGAACCATGGAATCATAGAACCATAGAATCATAGAACCATGGAATCATAGAACCATAGAATCATAGAATCATAGAATCATAGAACCATAGAACCATGGAATCATAGAACCATAGAACCATGGAATCATAGAACCATAGAATCATAGAACCATGGAATCATAGAATCACAGAATCATCAGGTTGGAAGAGACGTCTGAGATCACCGAGTCCAACCGTGCCTGTCTCCTTACTAAACCCTGTCCCTAAGAAACTCATCCACCCATTTTTTAAACACCTCCAGGGATGGTGACTCCACCCCCTCCCTGGGCAGCTGTGCCAATCCCTGACCACCCTTTCAGTGAAGAAATTCTTCCTAATGTCCAGTCTAAACCTCCCCTGGCACAACTTGCGGCCATTTCCTCTCATCCTAAAATAATATAAAATAAAGGAAGGGTTTGTATTTGTAAAATAAAATAAAGGAAGGGTCTGTATTTACAGGTTGACTAGCCAGTAAACTTTCTCAGAGATTCTATAGTGGGAATGGAACATGGAAAGGAAGCGTGGATGCTAACAGTCATCCTAAAGCCCACGTGTTTAGTGCTACTGAGCTGCAGTTAAGCAGTGGTAATTGATGGGTGAGGAAAGGAATGAGTTTCTCTCAGCAAAACCAGTCTGCTTTGGATGATGGAAAGCTTACTTAATCAATTATACATCCTCATCCAAATTATCATCAGTATAGCAGCAACCAGCCAGTTCACAGCCCAATGACAGTTCCCTGTTGCTCCAAGGCTCGTATGGCCTTCGGTACACACCCAGACCTTGGCTCACCCATCATCACCGTGGCATTCAGACCGTCAGCTGTGGGGAGGAGCAGATGATGGCACAAAGAAAAGTAATGACACAGAAGAACAGCTAGTAATTAAATGAAGCATTTAAATATTACGTGTGTCAATCAGCAAAGTATGATGGAAAAATAGGTCTCATCAGAAAAACCCAAGATGAAATTACAGGCTTGGCTGTTAGAAGATAATGTCATAGCTATACTAATTTTTTTAAGGTGCTTGACATATGTTAATGATCTGAAAGAAATTACTTTATAATGCAATAAAACATAGATTCAGTGTGTCAAGAATTGGATGATTAGTTTAAAATAGCTGTTGGTGAGACAATCGTCTTTGGAAATTGGTATCTCCTTTGGGGCTCCCTGGGTTTCCTAAATGGCCTGGAAAATAAATATCAGATCAGTGCTAATCAACCTTGAAGTGATGTGGCACTTTCCGTGCAATAAGCAGTGATCAGAATAAGGCAGCCGGCAAGAATACTGTGAAAAACTGTTTCCTGAAAAACAGGAACATTGTAAGGGGTGTAACAGTGACACCTCTCAGGCAACATAAAGAATATGGGAGTCAAAACCTAACAAGTATCTCAGTGGATGACTGCAGCAACAGGGCTGAGGTAATTTCTGCAGTTGAAATAAGGAGGTAATGAAGAGATGGTTTTATCTCAGTGTACAGCATTGATAACACTGCTATTGGAATTCGGCTCATAGTTTATAAAAAGGACAGAGATGAGGAAAGGTCTCGCTTTGGTCAGTTTATCGATGCTGTAGCAGGGACAGGCACGAGCAAAGAACTAACAGCAGGAATCCCAAACCAGACAAATTCAGATTAAAGTGAAACACACATTTTAAAACCAAGACAAAAGACATAGTGAAGCAAATGATTCCTCATCTTCTGGCAGCTTTGCCTGAGGGTCGATGGAGAGCCTGATGGCGTAACTTTTACGGACACAGATTGTATTTCAGGCAGTCACCAGATGTAGTTCACAGGAGATTGACCACCTCTGCCAGCTCTGAAACTTAATAATAATTTTAAAATATTTTAATTTAATTTTTCAATATTGTAATCAGCATATTTAGTGCTGAAATAAAGTCAGAAAGAATTACTAATGGTCCAAATGTGAATCATCTCTCACTAAAATATAGTGCCTTCATCTAAGACTTCTAAAGCTCAGAGGAGAACTTGAATTCTTAACATATACTTCACGAGCAGACCAATCCTGGGACTACATTTTATGGTTTAAATTGGAGCAGTGTATTCTAAGTAGCCTTCAAAACAAGGCAAAAACCAGATAAGCTATTTTTAATAATATCATTCGATCTTTACTCTTCATATAATGCTTATTGCTGCACTCTAAAATGCGTTTAATTTTATAGATTCTTTCCTTTGCAAAGTGTTCCTTGAAGTGCTTTGTAGTACAGAGACTGGTAATGAGTAAGTAAACAAATAAGCAACAATTCCATGCTCAATTATCACTCCTCTTCAGTCCTGCATTTTAAAATGTTGTATGAAGGGCAAGTGACTAGACAACTGGACAATCGGATTATCACGTGAGCTCTTAAAGCAAGTTCTTTCATTTCTAATAACTGAACAAATAAAATAGAGTCAGCCAGCCTTTTCCCTCCCCTAATAATTTCTTCCTAAGAAATTTCTAATTTAAAGCCAGTTCTTTTTAATTACACTAAGTAACCCAGTTTCAAGAGAGTCACATGGACACAACAGGAAAAGGAGTGTAGTTTATCAAGGGCAATCGAAATTACTGTCAGCAGAACACATCCCGTAATAACAATCATCATCTTTATGCTTTGACGAATATTTTCTTTTAAAATGCAAAATCCCGTGTTGTTAAGAGCGTAGAGCTGTAGTGATAGAAATACTGGTCCCATTTTCTGTCTAGAAAAATGCTTGAGCATGACTGCTGCTCTCAGGCCTGAAGCAGCTGATGCTCCAGGGCAGGATGAGGCGCTGGAGGGGTGTGGGGTGTTACACCCATCATTTCAGTTCTACAGGAAACAAGAAACCTCCTGTGCTAAGTAAGGAGACGCTTAACATGAGCGGCCCCACTGGGCTCCAGGTTGCCCAGGGAGATTAGGATTACAATTTTGAGAACAATACTTTTGAGAACCATGCTTCAACAAGGCACAGCACTGATGTTTTTTCTGGCCAAAATCCTCCATCTGGCCACGAATAGAAGCATTAAGTGAGTTGCCGCTGCGTTGTAGCCCAGAGGAGGCTGCCTGTCAGCAGGGAGGCAGACAGCCTCTGCAAAGTGAGTTCAGCAGCGTACGTAACACTCTGTGCACGTATATATGGAGAGATATGTATGTATATATAATTTTCTATTATATGTATAAATGAAGTGTATATATAAGGTGAAATTAAGGGTTAGATTAAGCTCATTGTAGTCATTCAACTAATAACATACAGCTCTTGAAGTGGGAGCCCCTTTAGAAAGCCCTTATTTATATCAAGTGGCTTCTTAGCCAATCAGTAAAACCCATCCCCTGTGGCAGGTTTGCACATCCAGCTTTGCACTGTAAAGGCAAATATGTCCTTCAGGGGAGGCTGCTCATCAGGTTCCTGAGCTTACACAGCTGCAGCAGTGTGGGTGCCAGTGGCCTCAGCCCAGTGGGATGTGAGGAAAGGCACCTCCCCAGAGCGGGACCGGGGCCAGACAGGCTGCTGTCGCCTTCATGGGGTGGCACCTGTGCTCTCCTCTGCTGGCTGAGTGTCTGAGGTTGCATCTCCACCTGCAGAGAGGGGATTTACAGACTCTTCAGGCCTGAAACTAAAGCCACGGAGGACAGGTTTGGAGCCAAAGATAACAGTGCTGGAGATATAAAACATGTCATTACCATAATGAAGATGGTGTCACAGATAAGTGACATGGGACTCTCACGGCTTCCCAAACCCATTTTATCTGTGTTCTGCTTCCGGCTTTATATTTTATTTTAATTCTATAATAATAGCCCTCATAACATTACTACAAAACATCTCTCAATCCAAGCTGAGGTTTTGGGCCTCAACCTAGTTTGTTCAATACAGCTTTCTGAGAACAAATCATACAAATCTACCTTCCAGACTTTGTAAGCTCATGGGAATTTCACAGGCAGGTCTGAGGTGATGAATCTCCAAACAGCCCCATGGAATGAGTGTTTCTGGAAGACTTCTGCTCCCGAGGCTAAAGATGATGCCCATGATGTTCTACTCGTAGGATACGTTCTTTGCAGCTGGATTTACACAGAAGCTCGAGATGGCAGTTTCTTCTGAACATACCTGCAAATCTTCTTTTCATACAATATTAGTTGTTCCCTTACAGTTAGCCCACTGCATCACAATAATAAATAATTTTATAGTAAAGCAGGTAGTAAAGTGACCAGATTTTGCTAAAAACACGTTATATTTCCTCAGCAAAACTCCTTTCAGGTTGTGCCTTTGTTGAAAGCAGCGGCCAGAAAGGCATCTGTTCGCTATCAGGCCCAGTTGATCACCTGTCCCTCCAGTTTAGAGTTCATGTAGGAAGATACACAGTCTTCTATACTCAACATCTAGTCATGTCCTAATTGTTCAAATCTGCACTGCTCTTAGCTCAACATGGTGTTGTTTCGTACCTAAGTCTTGCCACATAAGGAAGGAGATGCCAACACCATTAAGATAAATACATTTATTATTATTAACATCATTAAACAGTTGAAACCTTCCTTCTTATATTGTTTAATCATGTACTTTCCTTTCCCCACACAAATTATTTTCTGAACCTTACGCTTCCACAAACATAATTCTTCACCTGCGGGGTGCCAGGAAACACGCTGACTCAGGGACTGCTCCAGGGCTGTGGACAGAATTGAAGACTGCTTATAATTGGGTTACTTGGAGTAAATTGTGAAGAAACAATTATATTCCCTGGCGAGTGTTTCGTTAAGCTCTGATAACATTCCCAAAACTTGCTCGGCCAGATAGATCACACTACTTTCCCCGTAGATAAAGGGAAATGAGGAGCTTACATTTAATTCAAAAAGCATGATCCTCTCATTTCCTTCTTCTAAAGCTCTCCCTCAATCTATACGGAGGAGTAAAATATTTTATGGATGTACCTCAGAAAAAATGAGTAGTAACATCATAAAAAGCAGATTCCCTGCCAAATACATTTTTTAAATGAGTGGATCCTTGGTTAGCAATTCTCTGCAGTGTTTTGGTAGTTTTGTTTTTCCCCGTGGAGACACTGATGACTACAAGACATATTGCTGTTTTCATTTAAAAAATCCCCCCAGATTTATTAACAGATTTCTAGCAAAAGGTATTTGCCAACTGAAACAGACAAGATCAACAAGAAACCAACACACCCAACAAAACCCAAAAGAAAATAAAACAAAACAAAGAAAACCCAAACAAACAAACAAATTAACCCAAAACGAGCCCTCTGGGGGAAATCCAGTTTTCCAAGTCATCTTTACAAGCACTTAGATCCAAAATACCATTGCATCCTTGGTTAATACATTTTTTTCCATGACTGCAAGGGCGGGAGCTTGAAGGTGTTTACTAAACAGTACTTACCACAATGAAAAAATGAAGAAGGGACGGAAGAGGGTGGGGTGTTTGGAACACCTGTTACTAGCAAGAAGGGCATTGCAGTCCTGTTCTGAACGGACCAAAAGGACTTACTCTACTGCCAGTGTCGTCTTCTAGTGCTGAAAGAACCCCTGCTCAGGCAGGAGGGGGCAGGATGAGTGAACCAACTTTCCTGCTCCCCAGCTGCCCACACTTGGTGGGAATCCTGTTTGCTGTGTTCAATACAAGCACTGCAGGCAGGGAAGGAGGGTTTGTTTGCTGCAAGCCAGAAGGACATGGAGCGTGTGTTTTCCACTTCGAACTATATGTTGGTTCTTCAGAGTGAAAGTTCCTATCAGGATGTGTTCAGATCATGAATTTTCTCACATTATAGCCTTTGCTGACTGAGCAGAACTGGCTGCTTAATCGCTTCGCTTGGCAAGGCACAGAAATCATGGCTCCTGTGATTAATACTAATAAAACTTTATTTTATTATTGATGTTTTGTAATCAAGCTAGTTTCAACGTGTTCATTCATTTAAAATATGCACAGCAGTTCAAACAAAAGCTCAAGAGAGCTTTTAATGACTAAAACCTGAGCTTGTTTTTGTGTTGGCTGTTCCGCACCGTTTTGCCTCACGGAACAGCAACAGTTAGTTTAAATGGTGGCATTTACTCATCAGCCTTGTCCTTATCACACGAGGACAACAGCAAGCATAAAACTGTGAATCTTCAAGGGTGACAAGTGTAAGAGTAGGTTCAGTTCTTTGCCTTTCAGGCGGTGAAAGTGTGATAGGAGATTGAAAATGCTGTGTAGCAGACACCTCTGAGCTCTCAGCTCTGTCAAGTCTCCCTTCTCGGCTGCTGAGCTCCCCAAATGTGCAGCAGTGACCGAAGTAATAACGATACAAGCTCTGGAGTTCCAGGAAATTCAGTCTCTAACTGAGATAAGAAACATTCACTACATGTAGGTCAGCTCATAATTGCCCAGGCCAGTTCTCTTACTTCAAGTGGATTTTTCCATTGAGGCGTCTGGCACTGGCTGGTTTCCAGGAGGGATGCTGAGACTTCTGCTCTGATTTGATGGTACATTTGGTGGTGCCTAGAAAAGCTGATATCTCTGCATGCATTTGACAAAGAAACAATACAAGATCCAGGAAGGCCCAGAAGGGAAACACAGTACTTTCATGTGGTTGGCTCATAAGAATTGAAGGCAACAAGCTAGTGCCTTGAAGCCTCAGGCTTCCTTCTGTTGTCTCCGTACTTCACTTCCGTAAAGAACAGCTGTTGCTACTGTTAAAGGAAGAGATGGGAGGAGCCGGAAAATGATCCTGCTTCAGTGGAGGCATTCTAGAAAAAAGTCTGAAGTTACAGGTAATTTTCCACTTCTCTTTCCATTCAGCTGTAATCCTGCAAGGAAACGTGAGCAATTTCTTGGACTTTCTTTTCCCCACAGCCTGTTAACATCCTAAAGATAATGTCAAGAAAATCACACATCTTATAAAGAGGCTTTTTAAAAGGTGAAGGCTGAAATTTCTTGTGTATCTGAATTGATTGATTCCACGAGGAAACATAAACCAATTGCTTATGTACTTCAACACAAAGACAAGGTCTCCCTAATGGTACAAGTGTCCGAATCGATGTGTTGTTCTGTGCATAACAATTTTCTCTGGCCAAAGGTAGAAGAGACCTTCCTGTCTTCAAGGCAGCAATGCCTGTACCTACAGTGTGAGAGCCTCGGGGAGCAGCACTGCAGAGGAGGTGCTCATAGTGGAGGTTATGGGTGTGAGCATATCAGGAACAAGGGCTGTACAATAAGAGTTGCAAAAGTGGAAGACTTGTGATTTTGGCATAGCAACAAAGGGAAAGAACAGTTCAACGGAGCTTTTCAGGAACTGGCCTTTATTTTGTAAAAGCAAAGTTTCTAAAGGTTAGTATTGAAAAGAGGATGACTGATTCTTAGGTAATTAATTTCCTTAAACATTCCCTGGCTGTTCATCATCTTTGATCTCTGCTTCTGTACAAAATATGAGAACTTCAGTAGCAGATAAAATGAGCAGACACCACTGAAGCACGGTGAAGAGAAGCTTCAGTACAACCTCCAGTGCAGAAAAATTGAAGAAAAAGAAATGAACAGTGCTGCAAAATTTTGATTCTCCAGAACACTTATGAATGAAACTGACTGTAGTAACACAGCATGCAAATTGTCTGGAGGACAGTGCTAACCTTTGCTCTTTTCACTGAACTCCACAGGATCTTTCATTGCAACAACTCATAGATGTCATCAGCATCAGGTGTCCCTATAAATGGCAGAATAAATTCAGCATCAGGGAACCATCCAGGATCTTTTGATTCTGTGACACGTTTACCTGGGTCCTCACATCATTGCAGGCAAATCATTGGTTACAGCCTTCCGCCTACTCCCTCTGTATAAATTACACAACAGGATCCTTAGTTACGGTAGGTGATGCCGTGGAAGAGAATACAGTGCTCACCTGTGCAGGGAGATTTCTCTGCTGCCTGTTCACAGCCTAGGTGTGTCAATGGCAGGTGTATTCAGGAAGCCAGCTTTGGGCTTCTGCCTCCAGGTGCTGCAGGACCTGAGACTGTTGGACCTGAGACCTGTAGGCTTCACTGGTAGTTCATAACGGAAGAAGTCAATTCAAAATATTCCTTAAAGAGGGCCTACAGGAAAACAGAGAATGGGCTCTTTCTTAGGGAGTGCAGGGACAGGATGGGTAATGGTTTTAAGGTGAAAGAGGGGAGATTTAGATTACTGATTAGGAAGAAATTTTTTACTGTGAGAGTGGTGAGGCGCTGGCACAGGTTGCCCAGTGAAGTCGTGGCTGCCCCAGCCCTGGGGGTGCTCAAGGTCAGGTTGGATGACATTTTGAGTAACCTGATCCAGTGGGCAGTGTCCCTGCCCGTGGCAACCTAGCTTACGAACTCAGAAGTCTCCCATGGGGGAATAAAGCCTATTTGCAACAATTAGAGGCATTGGAATAATTCACAGAAGCAAATAATTCACAGGGCAGAGTGAGACTGCACCCCTGGTGCTGCCTGGTAGAAGTCAACCCAGACCCGATGTCCCAGTCCTACCCCAGGAATTGCTGTAATGCATTAAAACAGTCTTCTCAGCAAGTAGAATTAATTGGCAAGTCCCTCAGGACACAGAGACCTGCAGCAATAATTGAAATAGGACTTAAATTCTTCCAGTGGTGTTGTTGCAACATTAATACCATAGTAGAGCTCTGCAAATCACTGTGGAAATCCTGCTGTATTTAGTAATTTGTGATTTTATGAGAAAATCACTTCTCCCAATCAAAGGCCTGCAAGTTGTTTTGTGTCTGAACGCTTTATGCTGCTTAGGTATTTTTGCATCCAAATAAATTTTAAATGTATTAATGTTAGCAGCTGAAGAAACCTAGTGTATGTAATGACAAATTCAAGGGGAAGAAATGCTTCCTTTGATATTAGACTGTGCTTCTGTCAACAGGCACCAGCTGATAACTCCGTTGTCTGTAAAAGAAAAATATTTTGCTTTTTTTCATGCAAACCAGAGGACAGGATGAGCTAAGGTAGCAGGATGGTACATTTGCACGGCTGTATAAAACCAACACGCCGATCAAAACCCAACAGATGTGTCAAATATTAAGTCCTAGATTGCTGCTTATCATTAAATTTACTTCGCTGCAGCCTGGTGATGTGATACCATACGGTGTAGGTGGCAGTGGGTGAATGTAGCTAAGCCACTCCGCAGAGCTTTCCCACTGCTGGCCTTCAGGAAGCACCGCTGCAGAGATGACAGGTTTCTTGCTAGAGCAGCATAGCATGAAAGGCACTTTCTGGTGTCTGAGGTGCCAGTGTTTTCAGTGAGATATAAAACTGAAACATTGACCACCTGTATTGTTTAATTAGTTGAGGAAACCTTTTATAAGACTGTGTAATTGCATATTCATGTCTCGTCTGACCTGTGATTAGTGTGTGGTTAAGTGGCTGTGTTACACATAAATAAGCCCCACAAATATCGATGAGAGCATTTTCACTCACAAATTAGGCACATTGTTTTGACAGTCACTGCTTGTTCAGATGCATTTCCAGGCTCATATATGTAGTCAGTTCACAAAGTTTACAGACCATGAAGCCAAAACATATTGTTGCCATTAACTAGTCTGACTTCCTGTCTAATTTAATGATAACATCTTCCCTTACTTATTCTTATGTGAATAAGAGATTATTTTTTAGGCAAACATTCAATCGTGGTTTCAGCTTTCTATCTGAGCCACCCTCTAAATGCCCATTTCATGTGTAGAACTTCCTTTTCCATCTGGATTGCTTTAGTACTACGTAATTTGAAGGACTTTTACTACACACAGTTCCCAGATGCAGCAATTTTAAACAGCCTATCCACAGTCATTTCTTTAAATCCTCCTTTGAAGACCACTGGAAAGCTTTTTCTGAGGCTGAAAATACGTGCCAGGGTAGGGAGGATCTCAATCGATGGTATTAATAACACAACCATTTTGAATTAGTTACTTCATGTTTGAAAATCAAGCACAATTCATCGAAGATAAAACCGATTAACTCAATCCTGCAGCCACGCACGCAGTTAATGAACTTCAACCACCTGAGCAGGGCCCATTGGCTAGAGGTGATGTAGGGGAGCGTGCTGACTGCAGTTCAGCAGGGTTCTTCAGAATCTGCCCAACTTGGAACAACACCAGCACGTCCCTCGATTAGTAATACTTCAGTGGAACTTCTTGTGCTTAAAATTAACTGTGTGCTTGAGTATTTTGCTGGCAAGTATCTCGCTGCTCTCTGCTTAGTGTGGTCAAAGACCGATGAACTTGAGCTGCTTGGCTCAGATTAGGCATAACATATTTTGCACAGTGTGTGTATCTTCGGTTTGCTTTTCTGTTCCCAGTGATTAGAGCAGTGTTCCTTTCTCATGATTGCCTTTTACAGACTGCTTCTGCGATACTGGGAGGAGAGCAATGTTCAGATTCTGAAACTGCAAGCCAAGATGTTTGCTTGATGCCACTGACCTTGGCAAAGCAGCAACAGCGTTATCAACTGTACAGAGCTTTGTACAAATCCTGTGCTGAAAACAGGGTGTAGGAAAATAACCCTGCTGAAAACTTCGATCAGCCTGTGACACTTCAAATTAAAATTGCTCTGGCACAGTAAACATGAAAGTGCCCTCATTACAAGGAGTCTTCATAAAAATTACTGAGCCGACCATTTCTTATTAAAGACAGGACAATAAAAGTGCAGGTGGTTTGGCAAAGCTGATTTACTTTTCCACTTATCAGCTTTCCTACCTGAAAAAACAAAGGGAACCAACCTGTTGTACGTGCTCATGGGCGGAGAAGTAAAATAATCCCGGTGTGGAAGCGTCTGTTTTGTCCTGACACGGTCTCACACAGGACTGATGCTTCGATTCTGGGGGAAGAGGCTGAGCTGATTTTGTTTTGATTGCCTTCAAATCCAAAGGCATCTCTTTGCATTGAATTCTCTTACAGGAGACAGTACCTTAGCGCTCCTCAGCATCCTTAGTGCAGAAGTGGAGCTCAGCTTTCTGCAACTTTCAACCCTAGCTGTCAGATTTTATTGTTTTATATTACACTTTTCCCTAAACCTGAATGGGAAGAAACACGTTACAGGTCCCAGAGGACATTAAATAGTGGTTTCATGTAACTATTTGCACTAGTAAAGAAAAAAATAATTGCACAAACCAGATCAGTCCTGTGCCATGCACAGAAGAGTAAACGCTAACTTTGTATTTGTTGCTATGAAAAGACTCACTGTTCTGTGTTTCCTCTAATTCACATTCATGAGGATGAGAGAGGAGCTGCGGACTCCAGCCCAGGAGCCAGGGCAGTAAAACACAGACACGGGAAACTAGAATGAAGAAAACCGAATTCTTCAGATAATCGCTGAAAACACACAGGAGAGGATCTGTAACAAATGAAGCAATACTTTAATGTTTGCAATTGCAAAGAAGGAGGAACAGCAATCCCAAAATTCCATAGGTGCAGACATGGGCATGGATTGATGCATACACATTACTACCACAGTCCCTTTTCTCTTACCTTCTAGTGTAAATACCGAAGTCGAGCTGCTCCATGCAAGAGCACACAGACATCATATAAGGAAATTTAACTGGCATCATAGATTTAACAGTAATTTCAAATAGCTTGAACTACATTTAAATTTTAAAAACAAATGTTTTGGGGCTGATATTTTTGATGCTTGCTTATTGGACAGAAAGTATGAGCAAATTTAAACTAATGTTATCTTGGTAACAGTGTGAAGAAAAATACTAATCTGAAATGTACTACCCCTTTGCAAATAATATTATAAAATCATAAAATTATGATTAATTCATAATTATATAAAAAGCTTTTAAAAATCAGATTTTAACTTCAGCAAATGGCTAGACTTCAAGGGAACACTGTTGACAGCTCTAATTTTTGAAAATCAGGTGTAAAAACCCAGTCTTTATAGCTGTGCTTATTAAAACTAGCAGGATTTTACACCATGTACAAAAGTCAGCAGCACTTAACTGTCAACACCTTTCATTTTTCAGGACAATGCTTAAATGCTGAATATCAACATTAATACATGCCTGCTAGAACTCATGCTGCCATTAAATGATACGTTCATTGCCTTCCCCAATATGACACAAGCTATTGCATCAGTTAATTTCTTCTCAGTTTGGCCACTTAACAAAATTTTTAAGCATTTGCTTTTTTTCCTGTGGCAGGTAATGATTTGATCCCACCAGTAATTTAATTTTTAGCATCAGTATTATGTGAGCACATGGAAGTTTTACTTTTTTCAATACACGGCGTATTCTCAAAAATATCAAGAAAACAGAGGGTAACAACACTGTCCTGTCACAGTGAAAATATAGTGAAGAATTAAGGGAAAATATCTGAAGTAAAACATCTCTTTCACTCTAAAATGTGCCAAAGAGCAGGGGTGAAGTATGTCCTTTGGCTATGAAAATACTGAATATCTCTAACAAGGAATAAATTTGTGACTGGGTTGGAGAACACTTGAAAAAAGACCTTGTGTATTTTGTGAATTTAGACTTTATTATCCTTTTAAAAATGCTATTACAAGCTCACTTAAGCCATGCACTGTGCAAGGTCTGCGCTCCTGTGACTGCCTGGAGGGCTGGAGGCAGGAGAACAGTTCGCCCAAGTACAATGTTAAGAATACAAGTCGATGAACTTGAGCGCGTTGTAATCAAGCTAGAGCTTGCACTCTGCAAGGAAGAATTAGGCAAAGCATTTTCAACGCTACACATGGGTTTATCCTTGCCCCTGTCCTCTTGACTCTGTTATACCTTAAGAATGAAGACAGTTTCTCACATAGAAGAGTAATTAAGTGTACACAGATTTCCAGTGGTTTACCATTGTGGAAAAAAAAAAATCAAAATATGTAGTAAAAGACTGGCTTTACTAGAGATGAGAAAGAGGAAAGGCACCTAAGCTTAACCTCTAGACTACATTCTTATTTCAGGTGAGTTCTGAAGCTAAGTGAAGCATATGTGAATCCAAACCAAACCTATCTATCATTACAAACCCATAGGCAACCCAATGGGAGAATATTTTTGTTCATTTAACTTTAAACTTAGAAGTATAATAAATTAAACTATGCTTCCACTTTGTCTTTGATAATGGCTTTAGGCATTTTTTAGGGGTTTTTTTTAAGGTTTGTGGTTTTGTTTTTTTTCTGGTATAGCTTTGCTAAAGGTTAAGTCAACTGTAGAGCCTCTCGAAGAGACACCACTGAGTGCAACGGCAGATGCTGACACTCATTTCTTCATTTTGTTATGGCACCTACCAAAAGACACAGGCATTCCAGATTTCCAGAGGTGAATTGCACTCATGCTTCTTATCCCAATGCATCATGCATCACCTCCTTTCACTTTTTCATTCTAAATTAAATTAGGAGGAGGCATTTAATGCAACAAGGTGATGCATGTATATTGGAAGCAGCATCACCAGTGGCATTTGGCAGTACGAAGGCAGACTGGAACTACAGTCACTTTGAGGGAGCATTTAATTGCAGCAGCCTTTGACAGTGGAATGATTTCAACCAAGTACTGGTAAGAAGTGGCGATTTGGGCTGTTTCATGGGGATTTTAATACTTTTATAAATGTATAGCTGTGCTGGGTTGTAAGGGTAGGTGGTGATCGATGCATTTATTCAAACAAATATGTTGGGAACCCAAGAGGTTGTATGGAGACTGTAACTGGGTTAACTGAAACAGAGAATTAAGAACAGTGTATTCTCCACGGTTTTCAGTACCACTAGGTTGGGGTGCAGTGCTTGGCCTTCATAACACACGCATGATGTAATTTCTTAGGGCTGACATGAATTTACACATCTCATGAGTATCTTTCTATCTTCTTACCTTTGCAGCTAGGGCTACAGTTACAAAGTCCTTACAAAACTAGTTGCTGTAGTTATGAAAGGATATTAATAAACAAGCACAATAAATGAGCCTTACTGCTTTCTTACTTTCTACTGACATTTCCTTTAAGTGCAGAATGCATTCTTATTTTCTTTACACTCCCGTCATCCCTGCTAGTGATGTGGGTTTGAACCTCCAGGACCAATATGGGTAGTGATCGCATTGCAGTGTTTAATTCTGCTTTATGCTTGCATGAACAAAACCTAAAAAACCCAGGCACCAGGAAAGAGAGGTACAAACAAGTCATGCAGTGCTGCACAAGTCCAATCAGGTAGCTCCTCCAAAACTGGCAGTTGTTGCCAGATTGGTGGCATTTCATTTTTCAAAACATTTTCCCTCAACACCGGTCAGATTGGTTCTTCCACATTCCAGCTAAACGCAGTCGTCTTCTTCATCAACCACTTGGATTAGGAACCAGCACTTGCTCGCATTCAAAGTCGACAGAACTCAGAACAGCACAGAGCAAACAATACTTCCAGAAGGTCTGCTGAAGTACAGTACATTTATTCTAAAGGTATTTTCAAAGTAATTACACGTACGATGTTATTACTTCACATTATCGGTCTGTCACATGGAGGGTTTCCCAGCCAGAATGTACATAACTGGGGTCTCCTACTTCCCTGTGCACCTGCCTTTCTGTGTTTCAAGGGAAATTCTGACATTTAGGGATATTGTAGAGTCCCCATCACTGGAAGTTTTCAAAACCCAATTGCAGAGGGTGCTAGATAATCTAATCCAGGCCTCCTTTCCCACAAAAGGATGAACCAGATAATCTTTTGAAGTCCCTTTCAAATTGGGCTGTGCTATGATTCTGGGATTTAGTTCATGGTTGTAGCAGCAAGACACTAAAATTGACCAATTTTCTCCTAGGGGATTAAAGTTGTAGAAAAGCTATTGAATAAATGCTCTCCCAGTGGAATTTCTTTACTTGAACTCAAGCTTTACAGACTTGGGAGTACCCTAGTAAAATCTGCCATTTGCCTGGCAGCTTTGTTACCACATCCCCATATTTCATCTTCATTTGGGACTTGCATTAATATTAATTAAAGATGGCTGCAGGCTTAGGAGCACTGCAGGAATCCACATAGTCTGAGTAATTCATATACCTGTATTACAACAGGCTCATAACTGTGAGAGTTGCACCCCACCCCCCCAACAGAAGCAATATTTAAACTGAGAGTTATTATCCAGTCATGGCGATAGCCAGAAGCAGAGAATGTAATGTACCCACAAAGCTTTAAGTCAATAAACTTTCTGTAAAACAAGTTAACTCCTGCTTGAAGAAGACTGACTTATTGCAATCTAAGATGTTGGATAATGTAATTCTAAAAAAAGGCTGAGTGGTGACTAAAGCACAGGGAAAACAAATCCTACTTACAAATGTGAGATACCCAGTCCTAACACACTTCAATATGAATATCCATCTATTGTCTCATCGATCCCGAGCCCAAATCAGATTCCATAAATATCAACAGTATTTCAAGACGTTTCAGCCCTTTGTTGCCAGAAAATACCAGACTTCTGAACATCAGCAAGTCCTTAAGAGAGGTAGTGTATCCCTTTCATTTTTTTATAACACTTAATTTTGTTGTCCCAGGGAACTGTCGTTTACAGCTGCAATGATGCATCACTCAGTGGCAGCACGCAGACTCAATATAATCTATAGCTACAACAAAATAGAAATACAAAAATTAAGCGACTCCGATACCAAGTACCCTTCAGCACTCAAGGATAAGACATCAGGCTTAAGACCTCCCTGAAGATTGCTCTGACACAGTTCTTTCACAATCACACTCTTTACTTGAACTGACACATCTAAAAGTCAAGCCAGGAATGAGGACCAATGTTTCACAGTTGTAACTTCTTCAATTAAAAAAATACTCATTTTGCTGTGAAAATATTGGTGTAACTTGAATATGAAAGGAAATGCAGTATGACATACAGTAATGGTACCAATGATTCTGAAGTAAAACAGATATTTCAAATGTTTAAAGAATGGAATTAAATTTGCTTACTGCAGTGACCTTCAAATCTATTAATTGCCCTGTTTTTCTCCTAGCTCCACTAATTTTTATAACTTTCCCTTTACTTCCTGCATTTTATGTCTGTCCAAGCGGCACGTGGACAAGTGGTATCCCTGTGTTCCCTCCTGAGCTCAGGAACTGCTCTTAGTGACACTCAGTCACTAAGTTACAGGCAGTTTGTCATGTTCTGTAACTTCTCCCCTGTATCCCTTATTCCCTCCCTCTCCCCCACCCGCAAAAGCTAAGAGTTTTACACCTACTAAACAATTAAACGTAACAATATCTGCATAAGCTATACAGCACTCAATATAACATACTCAGAGTTAATACTTTCCTTTTTAGAGTTACAGTACTCAGATTTTTCTAAATGCTGGAAACTGTTAAGTGGGAATTTCAAAAGCAACTTAATGTCATCACTAAAACATGACTGAATATTAAATTTCTGAATTTGAAGGTCCTACCTGCAAGAGTTCATTCAGATCACATTCATTCATACGATAACAGATCAAAGCCCAACAGATCATCCCAAGATGTCTTCTCACTAGGGCAAGCTGTTTTTCAAATGAGATTCATATTAGTGAAAAGCTGATCATGTTCACTTTGGTATTTCAAAGTATACCTTCTTCCAGGAAACATAAAAATAACCAAGACAATGAAAGACAAAGTACGTTACACAAATTTTGTCTTCCATAATGCTACAAATCACAATGGTATCAATAAAATCTAAAAAGACAACTGCAACAGTGTTTATTTAGACGTAGCATAAATCCAAGCAATGCATAAAAATGTTTTTTCTCATTACAGTTTAAGTGCATATATTCCTTTTATAATTTTGTGCCTTTCCACAGGAACAGACAGACAGCAACTATACAACTCGCTCTTTTCAAAAAGCTTTTACTAGTTTGAAATCTCATCTGTGTGATTGGATAACACGGTGAACTAGCTCTAGTGATCCATTCCAGACACGGACTAGATTTGAAAAGAGTAAACTCAACCTGGAAGGTGTTAAAATTTTTTAATATTCCCATAAAAGGTGATACAATACACAACTCAAGTGAATTAACACAGGCAACATACAGAAGACATTCATAAACAAATCAGATGTTTTATACAAAATACCTATCTCTAAAGATAAAAAGAAAAAGCTTTTTATAAGTTAACAGCATGGGCCCTACTTTCTGAATGTCGACAGGGCCAGGTTATTATAAGGGTACCTCTGATGTTTAAATACAATATGTGCCAGCTAATTTAATTTCACCTCCTTTATAAATTAATGGCAGGTAATAATTTGCCTGCATTTAACCAAGAGGTAAATTCCCATTTTGAAGTGCTTTATAAGTGAGACTTCCCCCATTCACTACAAGAATAACATCTGTAGCTTCTTGACCTCAGAGGTCTCCTCCAACCTTATGATTCTATGATCTTGAAAGAGCAACCCCAAACAAAACGGGAAACACTTCTGCTGCTGCGGAAGAACCAAAGAGTACAGTGCAGTCAGAATGCTAAACGTTATGGAATAATTCCATGCTTACAGAAAAGACATTCTATTTATAAAACATCAAATGTGAATTTACAACTGTAATTTTAATTTTAGATAATTTAATAAGTACTATGGTATTGGCACAATATGATTAATAATCATTATTTTGGAGATAAAGATGTCAAAAAAGCACAGACAAATTATTATTCTTACTGGAAAAAACTAGTGAGTTTTTACTGTCGTCTTTTGCTTCAAACATTATGTAGTTGCATCACTTTTGCCAATCCTGTTCTCAGGAAAGTGCACATCAGGATACAGACAAGGCAACAAGGCTTACTTTTCTCCCTCTCCCTCCAATATTTCCATAAAACTTCACATACTGTAGATTATGGGAAATACCAGAATTCACCCGTGTCACCCATGTCACCACTTCCTGCAGTGTAATTTGCGTCTGATTTGGACAACAGTTACAATTGCTCCATCATCACTGACAGACGTAGATTAGACTTCTGTTTCCAGCTTCTTGTCTTTCCAAGATGCTGGGGTCTGGAGAGAACAGACGCCAAACTTTCTGCTTCATGAGGTTGTATGAAGTGCTTCAACTCAGCTGGCAATGATCTACATCCATTTAAAGAGCAGCAAGAGCATACTGACGAATCCCCTTTCCTGCCCTGAGAGACACCAATTGCCATATGAAGCTCACAGGCTCAATAAGTTGAGATGGAAAGTCTTTTGGCTCTCTGGAAGTTCCAGATCCCTCTCTTCAACAGAGTTGGAAAAGAACTCTTGGGAGTCTTTGAGTGAGACTGAACATATCAAATTACATGCAGAAAACCTTAAACTTTCAGCCCCTGGGCCAGAAATACCGTGCCACGCCTGGAAGCGCCAAAGCTATGATTATAGAAGAAAAAAGATTTACTGTGTTGTTGTCTAATATAGGTTTTCCAGATACATGCTTGGAGTCTTTGGTTTGGTGGTTGACAACCATGCCAATATTCTGGTCAAATCCTGGGAAAAGATAAAGACTTCATTTTACAAAGTCAATCAAGCTGAAAAGAAACTCAGTAACCAAGTGTATGCAACTTGCTAAATTTAGTTTACGATTACAGTGTTAAATCTCTGTAAGAAAAGAAAGCAACAACCTAAACCGAATTACAGGTAATCTGGTAGCTTCAAAGAATGGGATATAAATGCGATACTTTACATTAGAGGTTACTACTATTGAACAGTTATACTTTTTTCAGGTCTACTTCTCTGGAGTTTCAGAGCAAATAAAGGAATGAACCAAGCTAAATCAGAAGAGGAAAAAGCTATGCCAGGAGGAACATGTATTTCCTTGTCAATAAAATACATTTGTTTTCAGAGTAAAATTATGGAAATAACATTCTTACTTGATCTGACTGAAAACAAGCTCCTTACAGAGGCTGAATTTATCATTTCTATTTATCATTTCTATTTATTTACACAGCAGTTTTATAAAACCAGCAGCTGGATACTTAAGCCATTTCTTGCTCTACTTCTGTATTATCAGTACTGTAGCATCGTGCTTCATCGTGTTGTTAGTGTGCACACACAGTTACCCTAAGTTAATTTTATACTGATAAAAGCATAAAATTCTAGCACACTTGATTTTAATACTAACTCACACTACAGTGAAGTATCACTGGGTATGTGCACATGCGCACAAAGTCGACATGAAAAAACATTCCAAACCAAATCAGTACATTTTTAATTAACATAATTTATCTCTGTTGATTTGAATATCTGCTAATACCCACAACATGGAAATTTCATTTTGAGCTGCTGCTTTATTAAAAAAATAAATAAAAATTAGCACCTCAGACAAAACTTTAAAATAACCCCACACCACAAACTTGCTTGGCAGATACACAGCTGGTGTAACTGTTACCTTTGGATCATACACTTAAACCAAACTTAGGGTAATGCAAAACAGCTACAGAAAAATCAAACTTCAAAGCCTGATTCTTTAAGTCTTAACATTTGCAGTGATTTATAAAGTCTTAAGTTTTCTTGAGAGAAAAACTGGGAATAACTTTTCATAAATACACAGCTCCAGTGCACACAAAGCACAGACTCAGAGCATAAATAGGAAGGGTCTTTACACTAGCTTGGCTGTTTACAGAAGAGGTGTGGTTTAAGACTGATAACACTGGAGAATTTGAATCTAATTCTGCATATCCACTGAAATAAAGTTTTACTTGATAATTGTGTGGGCAGGGAAGGACCTTTTAGAAATATCGAGCATCACAAATTATTGCATAAACAAAATCTAGGAAGATTATCAACAGGGAAAACACTAACAGAAGGGATAAGCAGTGGTAGCATCACGTTTTCAAAAAAATACACAATTCTTTATTACCACTGCTATATTTATTTACTGTTTTTCAAGATGCTGCAGAAAGACTGGAGTATTTTGTAAGAAGCCACATTGAACTGAAAAAGTGGGTTAAACTAAAGAGGGACTCAAAACCTAACAGCACGTACCACATAAGCGGCACTATTTCATCTGTATCACAGTATACATATACTACAGCATATACGTGTATATAGTATACGTACTCCAGCAGTGCTTATAAATTTGTAAAAGAAGATATGGAACTTGCATATCGTCCCTGCTTGAGCTAGGAAAGCGAGTTGCTGAGTATGGAAAAATACGTGAAGTGAAGAAGAAACAGATGCTGATAAACTCAGACATGCATTAGCGACGTTTACCACGTTCTCTTAATGCATCTGCTTCATTAGAAGCACGACACATTGTCTGACTGCTTAAGTGTTTTCTCTTTAGTACATAAATATTTTATCTGAAAATTCCTCAAATGGTTAAACACTCCATTAACTTTTGGACTTTTCTGGAACCACAAGGAATAGAGCATAAAAATGGCTGGAAAGCCAAATCTACAGTATTAACAGCAGTTCGCAGTTCTCACTGTGGTGATGGACTTGTATCTCTCAGGCAGTTCATCCACACATTGAGACCTCAACTTCCAACAAATAAGTACACTGACAAAAAAGTCCAAAAACTTCTCTCTGCAAACCGGTTGTTAGATAGAATAGTGTCGGATATGGTCTTTAAACAATTTCTAAAAATAGGGTAAACTTACAGTTTAGCCTAGAAGTTGTCTGTAGTGTTTATTATCAGGCAATGATCCTTAAGGGCAATGAGTAAATAAATACTGAAATAATCTAGAATTAGCCAGACAACTTTTTTTTAAAAAATGGATATGATTTTTTTTTAAGTAACAACTCATTTGTGATAAGCTTAACTTAAAGGAAACAGTAGTCTTATTAAGCAGTGAAAAAAAACAGAATGTAAAATATCGTGCACATTTTCCTGGAGCTTTTTTTATTTAATTCTCAGAGCTGAGACTATTGCTAAATCTTCAGAGTTAGAAATGGAGCTTCTGCAGTGACAATCTGAATGAATGGATAAAATGAAGCTGATATTTGCTTTTATAAAATGTTACCATAATTAGCTATGTAGAAAATGAGAGAGCAGCAATTGCTTTGGTCATCAACAACACAGAAACATAAGATAAACAAATGATAAAGTTGAAAAGTACCAAGTGCCCTTGCTCTTGTTTTCATTATCATGACCATCACTTTCATTCCTTTTGTCCTTTGTGTTGCCAATTGTGTTATTTTTTCCATTTAAAAATCATATCCTCAGCCCTTTTGGAAATTCAAGTCCTTTTTCACGTTACATTACAAGAAGGTAGGAAAAAAAAAGGAAAAAAAGAGAAGGATCTTACCACTGTATTGCATTGTAGCTCCCAAATATGAATCAACGATTGATCCCAGTAAGCCAGCTGCTGAACTGAAGATAATAATTGGCCACTGGGGAGCAGATATCTCCAGATCAGCCACAAAAATGAGTTGTGTTAGGAAGTAGGCTATACCTACTACCATGCCTCCAAGCAAACTTGAGAGCAGGCCCACTAAAGTAACTCCTCCATTAGTACCTAAATGAAACAGAAATGAACAGGATTCACCAACTTTTTCTTAAAGAATTATATTGGTTCAAATGTTTTATATTAAATCAAAACTGTGTTCATAGCGATCTTTCCCCCTTTGATCCACAAGGCCTTGCTACCACAGCTTTTATTTTCAATTCCGATTATGCTGCTGTCTCTAAGGCTAATTAACTAGAAATACTCACTAGCACTAAATTAAACAAAACCAGACAGCACACCTCTCAGTGTCACCTGGTATTTGTCTGCTGTGAGGTGTACGGAGTAGGATAAGAAAGAGATATGCTCCAAAAAATGCAGAGCTTGAGATGTGCATGTTATTAAAGCAATGGCTCTTTCAGAAATAATACAGCGAGACATATTTCACCAGCACATTTAAAAGAAAAAACAAAATCTATAGAAAGGAAGATGTTTGAACAGCTCATTGGATAAATACCTGAAACACACTTATAAAGATGCCAATGTATTTAAATCTTATCCCACAAGATCTAAAACTCTGATCAACATTCCAGCTAGACTCAAAAAAGGACACAGCGCTTTATAGTAGCCTCATCCAGTGTGCAGACAAGTTTTGACAGACAGAAGAATCACTTTACCCACCTTTAGTAAGTTACTAGAAGAAATGAACAAATTGGTTAAGAATTGCATTTTCTGTAGTGTCTGTATTGAATATATATATTCTTCAACTGATTAAAATGTTAATATCTGAAAAATTCAATTGATAACTTGTATTCCTTATACTATTGGCAATATAAACACTTTTTACAAAGCCAGAGATTGTGACAGCATTCACTGAGAATTACTTTAGCTCCCTGGATGCTACGTTGGTGCATCTCACCAATGAGACGCAGCAGAAACACAACTCAGTATATTCCATTTCAGAGAATTCGTTCTTGCTTACGTTTTATAATCCCAGATTTCTGATGTTTGTTTTTCTGGGGCTTTTTTTAAACTTTTCAAGTTGGATGCATAATTCAAAACAGATCAGCAAAAGAGGAAGAACAAGTAAAACAGATAACACCTTACCTACTGGAACCTTTTCCCAGGTTGTTATCAACCTTGGCTTGCTTTTACTCATAACACTACCAATTTCTGAAGCCCATGTATCACCAGCAGAGCACGCCAAAGCTCCCAAAAGGGACAAGCACATCCATGATGCTGTGTATTGCTTTGAAAAGTCAATTGGAATTTCACCCGGTCCATTTTCTATCATATATAAGATGGCCAGCTCAGTAGGAACACCACCATTACAGAATACTTGCACCCAATTCCTCTGTCCACCTAAAGTGACAAAAATGAAATTTTAATATTTTGAGGCAAAATACCTTGACAGGCAATAGCATGAGACAAAAGCAAAATAAACATATATAAAGTTAAATTTAAAAAGACACGCTTTCAAAATAGAAACTAGACAGCAATTTATTAAACGGAACAGAAGCAAAAGCAAAGTTATTTGCTAACATTCATAGGGATGGACTGGAGGGGAGGCACAGAAAATAGTGCTCCATACTCTGGATATCACATCTCATCTGACACTTTTAAAGGGAGAGGAATATAACAGTATCTATTCTCTACAAGGGAACTGAAAGAATTAAAAGGCTTACCTTCTTTGTATTCTGAATCTATTTGCTTCTTTATATTTTTTTTCCATTTAGTAAGTTTTGAAGAAGTAACAAAAAATGCAAACAAAGAAGTGAAAAAACTGTAATTTGCAAGTGTAAGGACAAATCCAACCACTAATCCTATGAAGAAAAAAAAAAATACATAAAAGTTCCTTCACATCACTTCCTTCACTCTGCTTTGCATAATTCCACAGACAACCTGACTGAAAAAAATAATTTATCTTTACCATTTTCCCTTAAATTTTACTGCTAACTTGCTAATTTTATTGCTACTGCTTAAGTGTGTGATTTTAAAAAAATCATTACAAATCAGTAATGCTGTGCAAAAGACAAAGCAATTAAAAAAAGTCAAAGGATACCTAATTGAAATTTAAATACTCTGCCTGGGGAATATGACTGTTTGTATTAGAAGCGTATACACAGCTGCAGCTGTGTCTCTTCAAAAAGTTTCCCTTCAGTTTGGGAATCAAATCCCTTCATCAAGTTCTCCAAGATATCCTGGATAAGCCTCCATATCTTAACAGCTGCTACTTCTCCCATCTCTTCTTAATTTTCTTTTTCCGTTTCTGAGTTTTATGCCATCTTTTTATTTCTGTATTTTTAAGTATTTGAGCCCACGGATGTGCTACTTTTTTATCTCACAGGGGAGGTCTGATTCTCACTGCCCACTCTGAGATTTCAGTTCTCCTTAACTAAAAGAAAACTGGAAACATTTCAAGCAAACACCAATATAAGCTGCCTGGAAGAACTGTTATGTTAAGGGGTTAAAACAGATCGGAAGAGAAAGATTTTTTCTTTTTTATTTTAAATTTGGAAAATGCTCCCCTTAAGTCACAAAACAGAACAAGATTTTCAAAATGGGTGACACAGGAGGAAAGGATTTGAGCTCTTTCCACTGACCATCAATTCAGACAACGTCACAAGACAAGGGCAAATCACCTCAGCCAGAAATTTTCAATCAGATTTCCTCAAACGCTGTTTTCCAGTACACTGGGATTTTACTTACGTGGTTAAAAAAAAATTTGTTGAAATGGCCATTTTCTTGAAATCATGTATAGATTTAATTTTCTTCTTATTTTTGGGAGGCAAAAATGTCTATATCTGCTCAAATTACAGAAAGGAGAACCACATTATCTTTACTGTTTTCCTACCAGGTAGGCCAGCTGCTGACATGGCTCAGTTTTATGTTATTTCTTTACCACTGCCTTTGCCATTTCATTATCTCTATCTGAATCCATCAATAAATTAAACCAAAATGTGACTTAACTGCATACTGACTTAACTTCAAAAGAATCTCCTAGGTTTACCTAAATCTAATGACAATATTAATAAAATGAATTACAAACAGCAGCATAAAATAACTTGACAACTTAAACAGGCATGAGAAAAAAAATCAGCATGAATTTGAGATACATTTATACTTTATTACAATGCAAATAGGTAGGAATATAATGTACAATAAAAACGAGTTTAATTTGTTTTATGAAATGTTTAGCTTAATTGTCTAAGAAAAAACCTACCTCCCAATGCACCACTGTAATCAAGACTCTTCTTCTTAAAACCCTGGGTAGCAATTGTTAGTGGAACAAAAACTGAAAAAAGCCAACGCCACGGAGAAATGGGTTGAAAAGTATCTGATAAATCAAACAGAAGAGTTAGAGGTTATGCTTACAAGTCTTTTCATGCCTTTATATCTGAAAAATTCATTATCTTTCACTACATGTTTAAAATCTCATAATAGAGATTCAAACTTTTTACCCTTCAGTAGAAAAACATTCTTATGAACAGAAGACCCAAATATCTGCAATAATCTACTCAAATTTTGTATTCAGCTTTCACAGGAAAAAAAAGAAAATACATTACAGAAGTTAAAATTAATTACCAAACCCAAGCAAACGTGACAAGAAATAAACACAGTGGTATTTTCCACTCTAAAAGGGATTAATAAACTCCAAAAATCAGCACTCAAAATGTTAAGACCACCTGAAACCTAATTGGAATTGAACAGATAAGTCCAGATTCTAGAAAAAAACCCCATACAGCCACAATAAGCTATGTAGAATTCAGTTTCAAATATGAATAAAATTCAAACTAAAATTCCAGTTAACAAATCGTAAGCACTTCTCTCATGTACAGACTCCAAAGCAACTTTAAGTAAATAAACTAGTGCAAGACCTTCCTTCATAGACCAAGTTATGACTAATTTTCCAGTAACTACAGGAACAAACCTGAATTTTATTATTATCACTATTATTACTGGAGGTTTTTTCTGATGATGTTTCAGAAAAGATGGCAACAACAAAGGGAATGAACAACACTGTCTATGGTCACTAATGCTTTTTATGATTGTAACAGAAAGAAAATTCATACAAAATACTGGAGGCTTTATCTTCTTTTTCAAGACATCCCAAATACAAATATTTTTAGGAGAAGTCATCCATGTTTATCAATAGAGTTTGGTAGCTCTTGGCTAAGAAAAGCAAGAACTTTTTTTCATCCCTTTCTTCATCATCTATGCATTCTGAATTATTCCTAGGATGTGCCTACTATTGTCAGTTCATTTTTCATGCAGCTGTAGAGAGCAATAAGATCTCCCCTGAGCCTCCTCTTCTCCAGGCTAAACCCCAGCACCCTCAGTCGCTCCTCATAGGGCTTGTGCTCCAGCCCCTTCACAGAACAGTATCTAGAACACTCAATCAAACAGATTGAGTGATAAGAGAATTTCTTTTTGCTTGCACAACGCGTTTACATGAGAAATTATTGTCTCTGTGCCATGGTATGGCATGCCATGGTCAGCATCGACTGAACATAGATATTTAAGTTAGTAGATAGCCTTCTTTTTCTATGAGTTAATGCACCCAACATAGTGGGGAAATCCTTTCCACTGACTTTTGTCCTCTGTCAGCAGCTGCAACAGAATTGCCACATTACTCAAGTCTTGCCTTGTGATTCCATATGAGTATGGATTTTAGGTTTACATATTTCCTAAGTGAACAGTACATGTGAATTTAAGCATGCAAAATTAACAGGACAGCTCTGCGCTTCATCTTCACTTTGTTTACTGGTTAACACAGTTTAATCAAACTGAGCTTCCTGCTTTACCGCTATTCAAATATTCAACTATAGCTTCTTCGTTTTCTCACAGACCTAACAATACAATTCCAGTACCTTGCATAGTTAAAATCTATTGATTCCTTGCTTTCAAATACAAACAATTCCACATAATCAAAGCTTCTGTATTTGGAAAGTGTACTGGGTTTTGGGAACTAAAGAGAATTAAGGCATTTCAGGTTTAGTATTAATATCTACGCAAAAATGGCTTATCTGTTATCTTCCTTGTTCCACAGAAAACAACCCCAACTTAGAATGTTTTGAAATATTTAACTGGGAAATTGTCAAACCCAAAACATTTTGGAGGAAAAAATTGCTTTTCTTATTTTTCACTGACTGCTTTTACATTTAAACTGCCAAGACTGACCGCCTGAAGTATTCCCAAACCTACAAAAAGGGTCAGAGGGAGGATCCGGGGAACTACAGGCCTGTCAGTCTGACCTCGGTACCGGGGAAGGTCACAGAGCAGATTGAGTGCTATCATACAGCACTCATGGGACAACCGGCTGATCAGGCCCAGTTAACGTGGGTTCACCAAAGGCAGGTCCTGCCAGACCAACCTGATCTCCTTCTATGACAAGGTGACCCATTTAATGGACAAGGGAAAAGCCGTGGATGTGGTGTACCCGGACTTCAGTAAAGCCTTTGACACCGTTTCTCACAATATCCTGCTGGAGAAACCGGCTGCCATTGGCCTGGACAGGCACAGCCTCTGCTGGGTTAAAAACCGGCTGGGTGGCCGGGCCCAAAGGGTTGTGGTAACTGGAGTTAAATCCAGTTGGAAACCGGTGACGGGAGGTGTTCCCCAGGGTTCAGTGCTGGGTCCAGTCCTGTTTAACATCTTTATCAATGATCTCGATGAAGGCATCGAGTGCACACTCAGCAAGTTTGCGGATGACACCAAGCTGTGTGCAAGTGTGGATCTGCTTGCAGGAAGGGAGGCTCTGCAGAGGGATCCGGACAGGCTGGGCTGATGGGCTGAGACCAACGGGATGAGGTTCAACAAGGCCAAGTGCAGAGTCCTCCATTTGGGTCACAACAACCCCATGCAGTGTTACAGACCTGGGGAAGAGTGGCTGGAGAGCTGCCTGGCAGAGAAGGACCTGGGGGTGTTGGTTGACAGCGGCTGAACAGGAGCCAGCAGTGGCCCAGGTAGCCAAGAGGGCCAATGGCATCTTGGCCTGTGTCAGACACAGTGTGGCCAGCAGGAGCAGGGAGGTGATTGTGCCCCTGTGCTCAGCACTGGTGAGGCCACACCTCGAGTGTTGGGTTCAGTTTTGGGCCCCTCACTCCAAGAAGGACATTGAGGGGCTGGAGCGCATCCAGAGAAGGGCAACGAGGCTGGTGAGGGGCTGGAGAACAAGTCCTACGAGGAGAGACTGCGGGAACTGGGGTTGTTTAGCTCAGAGAAGAGGAGGCTGAGGGGCGACCTCATCCCTGTCTGCAACTGCCTGAAAGGAGGTTGTGACGGGGTGGGTGCTGGGCTCTTCTCACAAGTGACAGTGATAGAATGAGAGGAAATGGCCACAAGTTGCACCAGGGGAGGTTTAGACTGGACATTAGGAAGAAATGCTTCACTGAAAGGGTGGTGAGGGATTGGCACAGCTGCCCAGGGAGGTGGTGGAGTCGCCATCCCTGGAGGTGTTTAAAGACAGGTAGATGAGTTTCTTAGGGACAGGGTTTAGTAGGGAGACAGGCACGGTTGGACTCGGTGATCTCAGATCTCTTCCAACCTTCTGATTCTATGATTCTATTAAAAAAATGCTAGTTTTCAAAGCTACAAATTATTTACTTTGACAAACAAAACTGAAAACAAAACATCAAGCTATTTTCTTGTCAAAATATCTACAGTGACCTTTAAAAGGCATTTTCTTGAGTTTCCCTTTTGCTCCTTTTGCTCAGCTATTCAGGTCACTATCTTTTGAATTTAAACAAGTTTGCAAAACAGGAAAACAATACCTCACCCATCTGTCATAATTCGATGCCATTCCATAAAGCACTAGTGTCCGTAGCAACTTCTAAGGAGACAATTTTTCATCAATGTCATAAACATATTTGTTTCCTTCTAAAATTCCAGAGCACTTACTAAAATAAAAGCAGTTAATAAAGGAATTTCGATTGTCCAATTAAAAAGTATATTATTTCCTGAATAAATAAATTACTGCCTTAGCAGCAGGATTCTTACAACTTTTATATTCTATGACCTCATTTTGGCTTGGAATTCAAATACACAGATTTCATTGCAAAAGATGGCAAAATTACATTGTAAAGAACACTGAAATTTTAAAGTCTGAGAAGAAATTGTTCTTTCATACTACAGTTTAAAAGGTCTTCCATCTTTGCGGTCACAGAGACAAGCAAGCTATTGATTATATCCTGAGCTACATCACTCATTCTGACAGAATTTCAATACCAGAAAAATTACAAGAAAGCCAGCTGACTAGGTGAAAATGGCATGGCTGCTTTCTAAAACATAAGCCCTCTCAATCCCTTTGAAATTGATGTAAAGCTTGTAAAAATACCCTTTAAGCTGGTGATTATCTCAGCAAGATTTCTAGTGACAGTTTTTGTTTAAAAGACCCACAAATCTTTAAGTAGTAAAGCTAATCATCAATATAGCTTTTGAACTAAAAAAAACCCCAAATCACAAAAAGTTACTTATCACATCTGCTATATAAATACAAGACATCACAAGTCTAACATTAAAGTGGTCTCAATCTCACAGAAGAAAGATTTCAGACAGGCACAGCAGCTTCTCTTGGTGGAAAGCTAAACACGATGGTTTTCAACAAGAACTTCTGTGTCGGTAGTACCTAAACTTTCGCATATACACTTTATCTTGTGTGAAGTAGGACACGCAGATTTCACAGTGGACCATTTGTCACTGCAAGCACAAAAACTGACAAGATGAAAACTTCTCTTCTATGTACTGAAAAGCCCTGATGTTGTAGATGTGCAGGGGAGTCTTGCAGCCAAGGCCTGACCCAAAGAACTCAAAAGAAAAGCACCACTGGCTGTGTACAAAGAGATCTCCAGTGCTGTAGTGTCATATTGCTAACCACAAACAGAATTTTCACCTTAAGGTCCCTTTTAAACTGACCTTTTCTGTTTTCTTGAGGGAAAAAAAAGAAAGTGTTGGTACTACATCACTACTAAATGCAAGTAGTTAAGACTAAAATAGAACACATTCAAAATCCTGTTGCGAAGCCTGCTTCTGCATACCTTTTACATGTCTGGCATGTCACTACAAACCACATTAGTAGTGTCCAAATAACTTAGAATTAATGCTGTACCAAGACTAATATAACCTAAAGCACCGAAAAACACTGGATCAAGGACATCCAGTTTGCACTGCAAAAGTCAGCTTATGCCAGTGGGATATTTATTCTAGCTCCTTCTGGATTCCTGGTGACACTGGGCAGTTAGAGGTGTTCATAATGCATCCCCACGTGCAGCAAGTGCAACACTGCAATGATGGTGGAGCTCTTCCTGCTTGAAATTGGCTGAGATCTTGAGGACAGGTCTTTATCTGTCCTAGGAAAGTAGTTAAACTCTTGTAGACTTGAACTGATGCCGAAGGCAGTACTGCCGCTTTTGCACACTGCTGTAAAAACAGTCCTAAATCTGAAATGACAGGTACTAGCATCACTGCACCGTTCCTACATTTCTCCTTGTCCCCTTCCCTGTTTCTTTCTACCTTGACCAGGGAATTCTTCTGACATGCTCTGTTCAAGGCCTGCACATGCATTCTTGAAACTGTTTTGAAGGCTCACACACTCCTCCCATGTTGTCACTACTTTCCCTGATGAAGACCTCTATCAGCTTGCTCTTTATTTCCACGTTTTCATTTTTATCTTGCTTTCTTTAATGGAGATATATCACAAAGCATCCCGGCAAAGCTGCAGAGAAGGGTGCAGCGGTTGTTAACCCCTAAACTATGAACAGCTACTGTCAGGACTGAGGTTTCCAGCCTTACTGAGGATGGAAGGGGCTGTGAATACCCCTCTTCCATCTTGCTGTGTCCAGCCTACCAAGGCTGGAGTGATTGCAACTGAAAATGCTGGCAAATAAATTCTCCAAGACTCGTTTTGGAGTTTTAGAATGCAACCATCCTTTAATTTCAGTGCTGGACATATGAGGCAATTATTTCCATCAATTATTCATAAAGAGACAAGAGCTGGGGACAGAACTTATTTCCCACTTACATGCATATGTATAAATTTTCCCAGAAATCTTATGCATTTTCTATTACTTTCCAAGGACTAATTTTAATTTTATTACGAACTTCACAACAGCCAGACCTCTGCTGACTGGAGCTTTGGAGCCAGGTCTCTGTCTGACCTTGCACTTGAGACAGGGAAAGGCTGCAAACAGATGTGTCTTCTGTCATCACGTCTGTCCAGCACAGACCATACTTAACACCAGATATTATCATTTCTCTCCTAACAGTGTCTGGAAAAACACTGTCAGAAAAAAATATGCTATCAAGAAAACATGATATCAGAGGGACATTCTGTCTAACTTTCAAAAAATACAGATACTTAGATGAAACTTAACTCTACTTTGGCTTAAATCAAAATATTTCATTTTTTGTAACAGTAATCACTTCTTGTCTCAGGACAGGAGCAGGGGGCGGCTCAGCTCTCCCCTCCCCTCGCCAAGCCGTGCCAGCCTCTCCCCGGCCTCTGGACTCACCGTAGTACGTACTCGCGGTCATGGACACCACCCAGAAAACCAGAGAAATCCCGATAAGCAAGTTGAGGACGACAATACTGGCCATCATCTTGAGGCATTCTTTGAAGAAATCCTCCTCAGAAGAGGACATAGGAAGCCAGAAGGAGAACACCTGGCGGGGAAGCGCAGGGCATCAGTGACACCGCTACCCCCTCCTCACTCCTTGTCCGCGCCGCGTCCTGGCCCGCACCCGCTCTGCCCCCGCCGCCTGTGGGTGCTCAAGGCAGGGCGGCTCCGCGTCCCGGCCCGCTCAGGGCTGCGCTGAACGGCACCCGCTGCCGGGGGACCCCGCCCTGCACCCGGCCCCGGCTCCGGCTCCGGCACCGACCCCGACCCGCTCCGCCACCACCCCCGATCGCGACTCGCTCCCCCATCCTGTCTGCCCCTCGCCCCGCCCGGCTCGGGCGCGGACCCACTGTCCCAGCCCGCCGCCGCCACCACCATGCCGCACCGCCGCCCCGCGCATGCTCCGCCGGCCGGGATGGCGAGAGGTGGCGCCTGCCCCGTGGAGCGCCCTCCCTTAGCGCTCCGCGCTGCAGAGACAGCCCGGAAGCTGCTGTTTTCCTCCTAGGGACCCTTTTTGTTTTTCTTAATCTGGGATGGGGCTGCGTCCCGCCGCCAGGCGCTGCTGCCCTCGCGGCCGTGGGAGTCGCCCCAGGACGGCCCCCTGTGCCCTGCCCGTCCGCAGGGAGAGGCGGCCGCGGTGGCGGAGCAGAGCCAACTGCGCTTCCCCGCGCCCTCCACCTGCAGACCCCTCCGCCCCGGCCTCGGCCCGCGCGCCTCCTGCCGGGGGCTGCGCGGCCCGTGGCCCTTCTGCAGGCGTCTGTGTAGCGTTAGCGCTGCGCTCCTTTCCTGAAGGCCTTCCCAGGCTCCCTGGTAGCGGCCCTGAGCGCGGTCAGGGTCTGCCTGACCCCTGCGCTGCAACCGTTCCTGCTCTGGGCTCGTGCCCGAGCTAGCCATCTCCGCACCTTTGTGATTTATCATAGAATCACAGAATGGTTCGGGTTGGAAGGGACCTTTAAGCCACCAGTTCCACCCCCTGCCATGGGCAGGAGGGACACCTCCCACCAGCCCAGGTTGCTCAAGGTCCCATCCAACCTGGCCTTGAACACCTCTAGGGAGAGGACACCCACGGCTTCCCTGGGCAACCTGTGCCACTGCCTCACCACCCTCGGGGGAAAAATTTCTTCTTAATGTCTGATCTAAATCTTCCCCCTTCCAATTTAAAGCCGTTCCCCTTCATCGTATCACTACTTCCCATTGTCCCTCCCCAGGTTTCCCGTACCCCTCCTGTACTGGGAGGCTGCTCTAAGGCCTCCCCGCAGCCTTCTCTCCTCCAGGCTGAACAGCCCCAACTCTCTCAGCCTGTCCTCACAGCAGAGGGGCTCCAGCTCTTTGATCATCTTCACAGCCCTCCTCTGGCCCTGTTCCAACAGTTCTGTATCCTTATGTTGGGGATTCCTGAAGTGGGCACAATACACCAGGTGGGGTCTCACAAGAGTAGAGTAGTGAGGGAGAATCACCTCCTCAACCTGCTGGCATTCAGTGCTTTTTTAGGTGCCAAGCTTAAATAACAGCAGTTAATGCACATGCCCAAGGCAGAAACATTCGTTTAATATAATTCAGTTTGCCTGTTTGTGAAATGAAAATGGGAATGATACCACTGTTAGGGGGGCTACAGAGAAGCTGAGGAGAGGCTCTTTATCAGGGAGTGTTTGTGATGGGATGAGCGGTAATGGTTTTAAGATGAAAAGAGAGGAGATTTAGATTAGAGATTTGGAAGAAATTTTTTACTGTGAGGGTTGTGAAGCACTGGAAGAGGTTGCCCAGAGAAGGATGCCCCCTTCATGATAGTGTTCAAGACCAGGTTGCCTTAAGCAGCCTGGCCTGGGGGGAGGTGTCCCTGCCCATGGCAGAGGGGTGGAAGTGGATGACCTTTAAGGTCACTTCCAACTCAAAGCATTCTATGATTCTGTCCTTCTATGATTACAATTGTGAGATTGATTGATAATCTGTGATACCAATGAGTACTTGAGGGGAACATTGCAGAATCCAGGAATACTGCAAGAAAGAGACTTGAAACACTTCGTAAAGTTAACTTGTGATGCAAACAAACCAAATCTCCCTGATAGCTTTTATGCGGGCATGACAGAATTAGTCCCAACACTGTCTATAAATGAAAGAGCTAACACGAGTTGCTAGAAGGACACACTTTAGAGGCTTTGTCAACAAGGCATAGAAAGAGGTGATGCTCCACAACTTTTCAAAATCCATCCTTTGTTTTGAGACAGCAGCCTATGACATAAACTGGACTTTAGGCATGACAGAAGATAATTTTGAAGTAGTATTTATATAGTCATCATTTGTTCAGTGGATGGCAGACCAAAAACCTTGAAGTTTACAAACACTAGCACAGATGAGTCGTCTCATGAACATCAGTAACCACAGGTGCTTGTTTCCATGGGCTTGAAGCAGCAGCAGAATAGAGTATTTATTTAAGTATTCAGTGAGAGGCAGAGGATTAGGATAAAGTGAATTAAAAGATCTTTTTCATACAACAGGAGTAGTTTTTAAGCTCAAAATTTAATGTGATTGATAATTTCCCTACTAAATATAAGACTATTGCTAGCTCTTTGGCACCCATTCATCCTTGAGGCATGTTCTATTATTTTTCATTCAACATCTTGATTAAGTGTATAACAGGATATGAACTCAGTCGTTGTGGATTCTTTTGCAACAGAAACTTAGATATATTTTTGTGTTGTGAATGAAATACTTATTGCTCAGAGCTTCTTCTTCAGATGTTGTCTGAACTAGGGACCTAGGTTTACAGATACTTGGTTTTAGCTGAAGACAGTAGACCTATTCCAGAGGTCAGAGTTAACACTTGGGTGTTCACAATGTATTGGTTCCAGGCAGTTAGAGCCAAAATTTGGACCAGGTGCCATAGACAAGGGTGAACAGGCTTTATCTTATTTTCTTCTGTATTTATTGATAATAAAGACACAGCACTCAAATTTTCTCTGAACTAGAGACCCCCAAACCATTAATAGCAATGTAGCAGAACTGACCTTGGTCTATCTAGCCTTTCTTCTTTTCTCATAAGTTTCATTAAACTTCCATCTGAGATCTGGACTTGAAATCTAAAAATCAGAGGCTCAGTAGCTGGGCTGCTTTTTAAGAAAAGAGCACCTTTTGAAGGGTAACACCAATACAACATTGCTTAGATGCTTCCGCCAAAATCTAAGAAACCAGATTTTTTGACCAGAATAAGATCAACTCTAATTAAATTGGTGGCTGAACAAGTAGCTTCTTGTTTAGGTGTAACCAACTCCCATAAATTTAATCATTCAAATAGATACTTGACTGCAATAAATTGCTTTACTTAATTTATTTCTTACTTTTTATTTTCTAATCTGTAATAGACTGATACTGGAATTTCTGGGGGAAAAGCAAAGGTTCTTGCAGGAATCACGCAGCCCTGGCTGTACAATTGTCGGACAATGATCAATGGTAACATACAAGCTATGTGAAGAGGGGGCACGTTGTGGAGCTCCTAAGGACCCTTCAGCTTCCTCCATAGATCCCATACTTATGCTAAGTAGCACTTGCACTGATTTAGAGAGACATGTCAGACTATTGCATTCACTTATCCACAGACCTTGCATCTTGGTTTAAAGCCACAGATGTTGCTGCTGCTGGAGTTTACGTTAGCAAGAAAAACAAAAGAGAGAACTGTTCTCAACATGTGGCGTGAGAAAGGTGGCTGCAGTCATGAAATCTGTAACAACCATTGCATGAAGGTTGGCTCTGACTCCTCTTTCTGCTCTGAGGCTTTGATTAAATGTGGCTTCATACATCTGTCTTCCAGTGTTTCTGATTATATGAAACCAACAAATTTTCCTGCAGTTGCTTGGTATGCATTAAATGATACAAATAGATTAGAAAATTAAAAAGAAAGGAACTTGAACTTAGATGTCTTTCTACATTTAGAAACTGAATAATCCATTTCACCTCTGTAGTCTTTTACAGGATAAGAAGTACTGCTTATAGTAGAGGAAAGAAGAAAGATAAAGGGAGTTGGCTTTTGGTTTTTAAAAGCTGAACAGGTGAATGTATTAAAATTATCTTTGAAGACAAGTATTGTCTTATGGTTAATATGACAATGCAGGAAAAAGAACCTCTTTGATGATCTTGATTTTTCTACTTTCTTTTACTCGGTTATTACAGAGAAAACATCATACTTGGACTGAGCTGGCTCCATTCCTTTAGCATTAACTGCACAATGTTTTGAAATCCATACTTGTGATCAGAAATGTACCCATTGCCTTGTGGAGTCCTGCAACCCCTAACTCCTACTAATGAGTGGCTAACCAGCTTAGCAAAGTCCACTGTAGTCAAAACACTGATCAAAGTCTTCAAGGCCATTTCAATGAAAGTTCTGAGTTAAATCAGTGGATTTACTCTGTCCTTTCATCCTTTTTAGTTCTGTGAATGTGAGAGAGTATTGAAGAGATCCACATTACTATCCAGAGCCCAGCCAAAGGCAGAAAGGGACTTGGGAGCACTGGTAGACAGGAAACTCAACATGAGCCAGCAGTGTGCCCAAGTGGCCAAGAAGGCCATTGGTATCCTGACCTGCATCAGGAATAGTGTGGCCAGCAGGACTAGAGAAGTTATCATTCCCCTTATACTCGGCACTGGTCAGGCTGCACCTTGCGTGCTGTGTCCAGTTCTGGGCCCCTCAGTTTGAGTAAGATGTCGACATGCTGGAGTGTGTCCAGAGGACAGTGACGAAGATGGTGAAGGGGCTGGATCACAGGCCCTATAAAGAGCGACTGAGGGAGCTGGGGTTGTTTAGCCTGGAGAAGAGGAGGCTCAGGGGAGACCTTATTGCTCTCTACAACTACCTAAAAGAAGGTTGTAGTCAGGCAGGGCTCGGTCTCTTCTCTCAGGCGACCAGTGACCAAACAAGAGGACATGGTCTCAAGTTTTATCAGGGGAGGTTTAGGCTTGATATTAGGAAAAAATTCTTGACTGAAAGGGTGATTGGCCATTGGAATGCACTGCCCGAGAAGGTGTTGGAGTCACCATCCCTGGAGGTGTTTAAGAGGAGATCAGATGAGGCACTTAGTCCCATGGTTTAGCTGAAAAGTTGGTGTTGGTGTTGGGTTATAGGTTGGACTCAATGATCTCCAAAGGTCCTTTCCAACCTTGTAATACTGCGACACTGAGATATCTCCCTGGAGTGTTCATTTCTTTGAAAAATCCTTTGAGAGGACCACTTGCTTAAAATTTATAATAGTGTTGCTCATAGATCCTCATGTATTTGGTAGGAGTCCTGAGGTTAGCAACCTCCTGGCACTGTTGCTGATTTATCCTGTTGTTTTTGTGATACCTTTGTCACTTCCAGATCAACAAGTAACACTGTTAGTGGATTTCTGAGAGGTGGAAGGCATTTTACACAGCAGGGAAGTTAAAGAGATTGAGCTAGACTGTAAAACTAAGGTAATAAAAAAATAAGGGGTTCAGCAATGGGGAAGAGTAACAAGAAGTAAGGCAGGTAAAGATGTGAAAGGACTATGCAAAAGAAATGTGCGTGATTGAGGAATGATTTTCAGAGTGGTCCATATGTGGAGTTAGAATCCTTCGTGTGTACCTAGAGGGAAACCAGGAGATTAGGCTCCTTTAGGAGGAATCCAGCTCATCTACACAGAAGCTGCTTTGAACAACTAATAACAACAGGACTGGTGTCAAAGCTGCATTGTTGTTCCATATCACCTTGCTAGGCAGACTGTAGTCTATGTTGACATAAGACAAGCTATGCAAGGGAACAGGATTGGCTGGCTTTTAGATTTAGATAGCTTATACATGATTCAGAATCATTAAGTTATGTAATCTTTTAGCCTGTAAAAACACATACCCTTTCATGTCTACCTCAACACAAATGGGTGTAACTTGCACTACATAACGATTCAAATCAGCAGTTTGACCTGTTTAGGCAGACTATGCAGAAGTGATGGAACTATGCACATTTTTTCTACATAGATCAAACTATTATGTTTAATATTTTCAGAAAAAGAAGTTTGTAATATTTAACTCTAGAATACTTAGCAGAATCGGAGAATTCTGGTAAATACTGCTCAACATTTAAGATGTCTGATTTTTTACTGTGTTTAAAAGCATTTGCAAGAGAGATGGGGGGTGGGGTAGGGAGTGAGAAGAGGATGAACTAAAGCTAAATCTAGATATGGAATAAAGTGTTAATAAAATTATTGTCCTCCAGGTTTTTAGTGATTAGATCTGGATTCTTACAGATTTGCCAAGCTCCCATTGATTTTAGTTGGAAATGGGATCCAAATATCTGTGAAGACATAAGCTGTAGTCCTTTAAAAGGAAAATACTTAGAAATGCAGTCCAGAGGAAGGACAGATGGTAGCTACGAAATTGTTGAGTTGGGGCTTGATATAAAAGATTGGTGGCTTCAGGTTAAAAAAATATATATCTAAAGGAAAGAAAAGATGATTGCAAAGAAAAAACGTGACTTTCCACAGTAGCAGATAGAATGCATGGGAAACAGCAGTGGAGATGGACTGGAACATGGAAAGAACCCTCAGGCAGAACAAGAAGTAGAAAAAGCTTTGCTGAATGACATCTGCAAGAAGAAACTGCAAGAAATGAGTGGATGCACAAGTGCAAAGTAGATGATCCAGCACACCTCAGCGCTAATTTTCAGGCTTAAACGCCAATAGAGGAAATCCTGTTTTTTTTGTCTTCTTGTCAGCAAGATGAAATGAACTGAGCTTGGAAAGAGAATTTTGGCGGCGGACATGGCAATTTCATCAAAAAATATTGAATCAAATGCATTCACCTCCAAATGATTTCCAAGACCTGGAAATTACTGGGAATGTGGAAGATCAATATTTACTGGTCTTTACTGATCTTTATAGAATTAAGCAGAACAAGGATTGAAAGTGGGTTTACTATTTTTAACCAACTACTCCAACTATCAGCCTACTAGCTTTTGCAAGGGATGTCTGTGTTATAAGAATTCTGTCCATATTCTGTTCTGCTTTTAGGACCTTTGCAACAAAAAATTAGTTGAAACCAGTATGTTTTGATTTTATCACAAGACCACTTCCAGAAAAGGAAAAAAACGTTTGTAAAATTTCTTCCTGGTAGAGAAACCACACAAAGAGGCTGTCAAGCCCAACTGTTTGTTGAATTTTTGTTTCACTGTAGAGGCTCAAAAAGTAGACCAGTCTACAACCTGTCAGAAGACAAAAAGCAACAAGGAAATACATGATTCACATTTCAGAGATAATCTCTTTAATAGGATGGTAGGCTCTGTTTTTCTTGAGCAGTGGCTTAAGTACCAAAATGCAGTGTCTATGTGAACAGCTTTTAACTAAGACTCTTCAAGCAGTTGTTCATCATGTCTTTATCTGCACCTGAAATAAAGCAGCACTGAACTACACAATAGCTGTTTGCCAGGGGTAATCTCTGGTAAAACTCTGCCAGGGGTAATCAATGGATGCTAGTATTTCACCTGCCAGATCTCCAGTCAGGACATGACTTCACATCTCTTCCTGCTGTTTTTTCCCAAAATTTTTTACAGTTGCACCAAGATATAGAGACTCCGATTCTTTGCTTTTTCCATGTGAAGGAGGGTGGGATACTTTTGTAAGCAGAGACATAAATTCTGTATGGCTGTACAATTCTGCAATGCCATGCAAGTCAGTGAAGATATGTATCACACAACGTGCAGATCTGAACCAAAAGCTCAAGGCAGATGCTCTTTAACACCATCAAATGGATGTATTTGCTCACTAATTATTCTTTTAAAAGCAGACTTGCAGTGAGAATGGCTGTTTATTAAAGGAGAGATTGGTTGTTAAACACCACTTAAATCAATTTATTTTCTTATCTCTATTATTTTGCTGCTTGTTCCTTATTCAATATCTGCTTGACATTTTTTTTAAATTGCTTCTGAGAAATAAGTGGAAAGGATATTTTTTTATTAGTGATTAATGTTATCAGAATGATCAATCACAAAATGCCTGGGTTCGGGTAACCTCTACCTTGTAGATGTATCTCCTTTAAACCAGGGAAAGAGTTATACTCAGATATAGCAAAGCTATGGGCCACAAAACCAGCCACTGTTGAGCTAATAAAGACAGATGATGAAGGCTCTGTCCCTGCTAGTATATTTTTTTAGTTGCCTAAGCCATTACAGTTTGGACTGACATGCATGAATATAAGTGATACAATTCATATTTCCAGTGATAAGTGTGTTCATTTCAGTTGAAACATATGATGAATACTGATGTGCTCCTGGTAGTTCTTATATATGAAATAAAGTACTCATCACTTCACTTCATCCATTATTGATTCTAGTCTTCATTTGTATTTGTTTCATTTGATTACGATTAGAGGCACAATAGAAGTTACTGCATATGTACTAAATTCAGGTCTCACTAGGGAAGTGCAGAAAAATAGCTTTCACAACTCTTTTCTGCAGTTATATATTTGTAAATTTATAATTATATAAAATCTAGTGAAGCACGTAAAATGCCTTTTAAATCAACTTCAAAGCAACTTTATTTCACTTTTTTTAAGTTACTAGAAGTATGGAGTAGCTGAAAGTGAAGTATCAAAAGGAATCTGAATTTTTAACTGAATGAATTATGGCATAAAGGCACTGTTAGTGTAACATTATGGCTGGGTGTTATATGCATCTGAGAGGCAGGAACATCAGTTATGAAGACACAGTTTAAGTACTGAGCGTATGCTGTCTCTCTGAATTAGTAATACACGGTTTGTATTTCTATAGCCATTCAATCGTAAGAGGTTAAAAAACTTCACAAACATTACATTTTGGCACAGTTTAAGGGAGGGAAATAATATTGGTAGACATCTTGTTCCAGACCATTAAGGGAAACTTAATCAAGATCAACATAAATCCAGATAATCTGCCAGTTCTTTCGTACACGATGAAATGTTATATTAAACATTTGATTAAAAATTTGTATAAGGTGCTTTAAGCCCAAAGCCGAGAGATCATATAATAAAATAAATGATAAAATCATCCTTCAGTTCTTACCTCAATAACTACCAAATAAATTTAAAGTAAAGTTTGGGAAGGAATTATCCAGCTGAGAGATGTACCTGGATTAAAATCTACAGCACTACAGGACCTTCTGTACATTTCCTATGCTGTGGAAGCCTTGTATTGATTTGGTCTTAGGACACAGAAGAACCTACACATTAGTAGTAGCCTATTAAAAACTACTGCAGACAGCAATGGTGTTTGATGTGTTTTTAAAGAGGGTTATTTTTCTTACCTGCACTGCAGCATTATTATAAAGTTTATAATCTAAATTAAGTCACATAATTCTTAGATTTACAGTAGATTGTAAATAGGTACTTAAAAGCTCATATATGAAAAATTATGTATGGTGTGGTATCTGGACAGATGTTGAGTTTTCTGTTAAACTGGATAAATATAATTTCCTTGGAGAGATACATGTTAGAGGATAACACACTTGTTAAGTGCTACAGATTTGGCTACGTTTTGCAGATAGATGAAAGCAGCAATTTCTCTGTGGCCAACAAACTGGATTTCAGGTGATTTGCTTTTTAATAAAGAACAATTTTTGTATCATTAAATACTCATGCAAATAAAATATTTTTGATTCAAGCAATACATAATTTTATTCCTAGTTCACCTGGGGCAAATACCTGCACATTTAACTTTAAACACTGCTAAGGAACTGAGGACTTCTTCATGTTAGAAACTGGGTAGTCATGTAAGAAATATGAAGGCATCCTGGAAAACTGAAACTACAGAGTGAGGAAGGAAAGTTTTACCTAAAAGATGTGGCTATAACAGTGCGTGCTCAAAAGTTAGGCGGAAATATCCCTTACCTTTTAAGAGTCCTATTCAGTCCAGATTCAGTAGAACCAGTGCAGAAAAAGTATTTCAAAGGCAAGATGAGCTTAAGCCCTATGACAAAGAACTGCAGATTCCCAATGTTTTGAGCAACTCAAGTTTCTTATCCGAAGTTGCCTATTCTGCTGCTTTGCTGTAACAAGATTTATTTGTATTCCTTCAGTCAGTAAAGTGATGCCACGGCAAATCATCCTGTCATGAAGCAGAGGAAAAATGGAGAAATCAAGACACTAACAAACAGGGTGGAGCCCAATCCACTCTTCTCATGCCAAGACAGTGGCAATTAACATTTTCTTTTCTTGTTCTCCTGACTTCAGAGATCCACCCAGTGTCATAAATTGGTATTGAAGTTGCAGAGCTCCCTATTGCTGCACACAACACTTTAAGGTACCGTTGATTTAATCTCAGAAAAGACTGTACTTTTTACTGTGAAAAAAAGGCATTCTTCATCTGTGAAAGGAGTCTGTATTTATTTCCTAGCCATGGTCATGACAAAAATAAAACCCGATGCTCTGCTTTTCCACATAAATCTGAGATACTTCAATTTTGAGAAGTCTAGGACATCACTATAACAACAACAGGCTGTCTCACAGCTGCCAGGTCTTGCTACATTTGATATTTTTTTTTGGATGGCACCGATATTGGGTAATATGAACGCAGAAAGGAGAATGGCTTGGATTCAAGCAAAACCTTCTTAGAAGAAATCTGAAGACAAATAAAAACTGAGTAGTTTTAACATCTATGATTATTTTAATAGAATGGATCATGATTTTTCAATATTTTGGGGTTTTTTTCTCTCTTTAGACTTCACCTAACCTCCTTTTATTACACATTAATTATTTGAGCCTCCTACCTGGTTAAGCCTGTTCAACTATTTGGAATTCATCTTATATGTTTAATTACTTTCATGTCAACAGCTGATTTAGTTGTAAGCCTTAGGCACACTGGAGCTGTTCCAGTCTTTGTGAACAACGTACTTGCATTGAAAAAAAAAAAAGTCGGTTTTCTTTTTTCCCCTAAAAACTCAAATCCAAAAGAACTTTTGTCAAAGGTTTTAGACTTCTGTCTTGAAAGTGAGGAACTCAAGAACTCTGCCAGAGTCAGTACTGCCACACAGAGGTGCTCCTGAATTTTTTTTTTTTTCCTGAAAGCTGATCTTACTGTTTCACTAGAAAATACTGACATCTGAAGAATAACTAGTAATGAAAAGTTCCCTATACAATAATCAGGCCATTAATAGCTGCTGGCTGATGTAAGGTACAGACATTTGCAGAAACAGCTCATGGTATGATGTTCATTGACTCATTGCCTTAGGACACTGGCGTTGTATATATAAAAGTTCTGTTTAGCTTATGGTAGCCACTCTCCTTTTATTAATATAGAGAAGATTTCTACTGTATATTCTCCCTCTGAAGGAACTTGACATTAAGTGAACTGAAACAACCAGTAGAGAAATTTTTATTTCTTAATTGACTAAGAGAGAAGACTTTGATGATAAATGTGTACTGCTAAATAAATAGGACCTGGGTGCAGCTGCAGTACTGACCTCCATGTAACTGACACTGCTCAGCTGTAAATTTACTCTCCAGCTGTATTTGGATTGCTCCAACAAGCTGTTTGCAGGAGGTCTCTAGAGAGTGGGCTAGTCCTAAGCACCAGTTGGCCTTGAGGTCTGCGACTAGACTCAAGCCCACTTATTTATAAGCACAGACAAAGTAAAATATTAGCCTTCTGTGCTTTAAATTGGGGGTTTTGTGAATATAATCCTCTCTCACTTCTGCATTCTTGCTGAGTTACAGTTCCTGAGCTTTCCTGAAGACAGTGTAAGAAAAGATGTTTGGAGCTGGACAAAGAACTTCAAATTCTTTAATTTCCCTACATATTCTTTGTTCAGATTAGGCTTAAGACAGTAAAGTGCCACAAGAAAAGCTGAAAAAATTGTCCTGGCAATGAGAATTATCACACTTCTTTATATAACAGTTCAGTTCTCCAGGACTGCAATCTCAACACTTTTCGCAGCTACCAACTGAGAAGTAACATACACACGCCTTTTTTTTTTAAATATAACTTTTATAAGGCATTAATTTTTAAATGGCTGCCTTCCTTGCTTATGTGTTTAATAGCATAAATAACTCAGACGACCTCATGGCTCAGGTCTAACGGGATGTCTTTTTCAGCTGGTATGAAAAGACATCCAATGGAAACAAACAAACAAACAAACAAACAAATCACAGGTCACTGCTGCTGGGGTGGGGTTTTGATTGAAAAAAACCCCACAGATACTCTGGTCCTGGGTCATGCCCTAACTGTTGTTCTTCCCCACCCTGTTGCAGCCCTCCTCTCAAAAGGGAAACTCCAGCATATTTCCAACTTGCACAAATGCATTTTCTAACAAAAACAACTCCTGTCAGCAGCTCTTGAGGTTCTGTTCTTAACTCTGGAGCATTATGAACTGCCCCTGCTGATGGAGATCGCCACAATTGTCTTCCTGTCACAGGACAACCCCTGGCACCCCTCCACGACCTCAGAGATGTTCCCTTACAGAAACCAGATTTAATCCTTTTTGTAGATGAGTCCTGTCGCCATGGCTTCACAGGGCATTGAGCTGCACGATGTGCTGTCTCCAGTTCCTCCAGTGTCCTAGAAGCTTATTTATTGCCAGTCATCTCTTCAGCACAAATTGCAGAACTTGTTGGCCTGACTCATGTCTCTATACTTGCACAGGGGCAATCAGCCCCTCCAGGCAATCAAAACAGCTGCTATGTTGGAACCGTTCTGCTAGCATTACTATTACCCTTTCTTTTAGTAGTAGCAAAATGTTGAACTCACGTTTTTCGTTCTGATGATGTCAGACAGTAAAATGCCTAAGCTGATCAATCGGCAAGGGCAGCAGGCCTTTCTGGCTGGCACATGCCTGAACATGCTCTCATCAGCCTTTGCACAGAGTGGTCACCGCCTACTTCTCTTTCAGAACTGTCTATTTCACAGGACCCAGCCCCAGGAGATAAAAATGATGTCTGGCTGTGTCAGGGCTGCCAGTTACACCTTGATTCCTTGTGGTGCTCCCCGGATGGCCACCTCATTGCATCTCAGGTTATTCTCCCTTACCTGGTTAGTGCGATCCACCTGGTGGCTTGCACTGGCAAGCAGGGGGTGACTGCAGCATTACAACAACATTGGTTTGCCCCAGATTTCTCTGTAAGAGCACAACACCCCTGCAGCACTTGTCCTATTTGTTTGGTCCATAACATCAGATGAAGAGTCTACACCAAAGTGGCAGCACACCCAAACCCATGGGATTCCTTTGCACATTTGAAAGTGGATTGCAGATAGATGCCCGAAGGCTTTAACTATCAATACATTTTTGTAAACATAAACATTTTCTCAGGATGAGTAGAAGCCTGCCCATGTAGAAAAGCAGATGCTACTACTGTCACCAAGAAACTTGTGAGAGAATGCTTCATTTTGGAATATGTTTTGTACTCTACAGTGACCTGGGGACTCACTTCACAGAACAAGTTGCCCAGCTGGTCTGTAGAGCCCCAGGAATCCAACAGCATTTACACTGCATAGCTGTTGAAAGGAAGAATTCTTTTTAAGAAATATACTGGCCAAAATTTGTGAAGAAACTCGTCTTATATGATCAAATGCTTTGCCATTTGCCCTAATACAGCACTGTGAATAAAACCCACGCACCATCCCCCTACGAAGTGTTAATGAGTAACCCCACCCCACCTAAGCCACCACATACATCCAAGCAACAGATGACTGATGATGTTATGTTGAATAAGGATGCAAGGCTCGAAGGAAATGTGGGAGAACTACTCGTTCACAGGTAAAAGAAGTCCTTCCAGAACCTGCTTCTGAATGTGTCATTTTTGGGAAACTGCAGACTTGGGTCTACACCAAGGTGACACACTGATGACTCAAGAAAAGCAGAATGGAACTTAGAAAGATGCTTTGTCCTCCAAGAAATGAAAATCTTTATATTGCAACATAAACTATTAAAATACCTTTCTTGGTTTGGCCTACCATTATGCTAAAGACTTAGATGATTCAAAATGTTGGGTGTGTTCCCATATCCTTACCACTCTAGTGAAGGTGTCACTACGCTTCCTTTAGCATGTAATTTGTCAGCAAAAAAAGACTGAATTGCCAGAAGGCAGAAATTTTTTTTCTAAGATCATTCCTACTGACAATAAATGGGAACTGATCCAAGTTGATCCAATACAGGTGTGCATGAAGCTCCAACTCCTACCCACCACCTAGGGTTAGCTGCCCCTGGGAAACGCTTGTTACTTGGAAACAAAGGCAATGGGACAGAGTAATTGTACCAAAACTATTAATTGTCAGAATGATACTAGATGTTTATTTGATTACTTACACAACTGTGAGTTGCCATCATCTTCTGTATATACTTCCCTGGAACCTATTTAATTTGTGGTACCTTAGTATACCTGTGGCTTTCATGGGGCTGGTTTGGATCTTGTATCTGGAATGTAACCCCAGTTGTTCAATATTTTTTGTTTCTCCCATCTGAATTGTCTCAGAAAAGGCAAGCTATCTAAGAGTCCCCCCCAAACTGGCATTATTAGGCTTCCCATGTATGAGCTGGCAGTTTCTTAACATCTTTTCTTTGAATAACAGCTCCCTTGCAGTTTTCAAATGTTTACGGCCTCTTATTCAAATGTGTAGATACCAAAACCATCAGATCAACACATTCTTTTTACATGTGCCATTTTATTCCCTTTACAGAAGAGAATTTAACACTATGAATTTCCCTGTTTATTAACAGTGACAAACACAGTTGATTAATCCAGTTCTTCCTGAAAATTTAGTCAAAAAATAACCCTAGATGAGAAAAAATAAACAAGCAGTGTCAGGTAACAAATAAAAGAAGGGACATATGGAACTTTCTCAGAATCTTCTTTTTCAGATGGTTAAATATCTCTGCTAGAATTTTATCATACAGAGTATATAGCTTTGTTGAATAAATTCAGCACACTTGTTGGATGAACTGTAGGCAAACATACAGTAACAATCAACAGAGTGGGAATAACCACATCAGATTAATTTCCCACAGAGCAGCTGCTTTTTTGCCAGTACCTTACAGTTCTATAAACATTTTCCTTCCCACTGTAAAAGATACTGATACTAATTTCTTACTGGTGTATGAAAACACATAAATAAAGGTATCTGTACAAAGTTAACTGGAACCAGATATATGCAAATCTCTGAGATGCCCAAGTAAGCAAAATGACTGGAGGGAGGGAAATTTCTGCAGCTTACATGTAGTGATATTGCTAGGTGTTTGTAATTACAGTGGATTAGATTTCAGACATGTGCATAGGCACCTAGCACTGCTTAAGAACTCTGCCTGACCTCCTGCTACTTTCGTGGTACAATATTCACTGAAAAAAAGTCCATAATTCACCTTCACCCTCAAGAAAAGCAGAAAAAGGCAGCAGTCTTCCTCAGAGTGTGAGAACCGTGGCAAGTCTACATAGATGTTTAGCATGTGTTATCATTGCAAAGGAACTCTCAGAGTCTGTACTACAGGTTTTAAAAGTCAAGTTTTGTGAGTTTTCCAGGAGACACCAATTTGACTTAGAAAGGCTAAAAGGCTTTATTTGCAATAAGGTTTCTCCTTCCATCAAAGAAAGCCATGCTTGACAACATCCCGGTAGGAGGCCGAGTCCCTGAAACAGACGATGAGGTAGCACCACAATACACAAACTTAAGAAAAATTAAATTGAAACAAATTATTTAAGGAGCTTATGTAATTACTTTACGAACTCTGATGCTAACTTCTCAGCCCTGTCACAGAAGCTATTAAGGCCACTTTGAACTTCAAAGCAATTAAAGGATGAGAGAGTTTCCCAGAAACATCCCTCTTAAAAATTTTAACAAAGGTTTAGCTACTGGAAGGGAGATGGCAGGTTCATGATGCCTACCAAGTTGCACCATGGGATGTTCAGACTGGATATTACAAAAAATTTCTTTACTGAAAGAGTGGTCAAGCATTGGAACAGGCTGCCCAGGGAAGTGGTGGAGTCTCTTTCCCTGGAGGTTTTAAAAAAACATGCAGAAGTGGCACTTTGGGACAAGTGGGAACGAAGGAGAGCATGGGCACAACTGCCAGTTACCCAGAAGGGCACAACTGCCACCTACCCAGAAGTCCATCATGAGCTTTCTCTTCCTTGCTCCAGAAGTGCCTTCCACGAGGAAGTTCCAAGAACAAAATGGTACAGATGTAGTTAAACTCAGGGCTGTTCTCAAATTTGAAAATATTCATAGTTTCAGTGCAAGCATTAACACTGTAGGCATGTTGGTGTTGTGCCAATGGTTGGACTTGATGATCTTAAGAGATCTTTTCCGATGTTAACAATTCTATGATTCTGTAAGAGCACACAGGAGGACCCATGAACCAGAAGCCCTGTGGTTCGCGCTACCTTGGATGGTGCTAAGGGAAGTTCCCATTTACACTATTGTGGTAGAGAGCAGCACAGCCTGCAGCCAAGAGGGCCAACCGTGTCCTGCAGTGCATCAAGCACGGCATCGCCAGCCAGTTGTGAGAGGCAATTGTCCCACTCCACTCTGCACTGGTGCAGCCCCACCTAGAGTACTATGTGCAGTTTTGTGTGCTACAGTATAAAAAGGACATCAAGCTACTGGAGAGGAGGCCACAAGGCTGGTGAAGGGTCTAAAGGGGAAGTCATTCGAGGAGCGGCTGCAGTCACTTGTCTGTTCAGCCTGGAGAAGACTGAGGGGGGACCTCATGGCCATTTACTGCTTCCTCATAAGGGAAGAAGGAGGAGCAGGCGCTGATCTTCTCTCTGGTGACCAACGGCTGGACTCGAGGGAATGGCAGGAAGATGTGCCAGAAGAGGTTTAGGTTGGGTGTTAGGAAAAGGTTCTTCACCCAGAGGGTGGTGGAGCACTGGAATAGCTCCCCAGGGAAGCAGTCACGGTGCCAAGCCTTGCAATAGTCAAGAAGCATGGAATGGTTTGGGTAGGAAGGCACCTTAAAGATCAGGCAGTTCCAACCCCCCTGCAATGGGCAGGGACACCTCCCAGTAGATCAGGCACACGGTGTGAATGTTGGGGTTGTCCTATGCAGGGACAGGAGTTGGACTCAATGACCCTTGTGGGTCCCTTCCAATTCGCGTCATTCTATGCTTCTATGATTCTATGACTCTATCAAGATGGCGGCCTCCCCACGCGCCTCCGTTACCAACATGGCGGGCCCCACCCCCATTGGCGCTCGCCCTGCGCCCCTGCCCCGCTATAGGCTGAGCCCCAAACTTTCCCCGCCCCCGGCCGGTACGGCCTCTCTACCAACTGAGAACTACGTTACCCAGGATACCCAGCGCTCGGGGCAGGGGGTGTGTGGGGTGTGTTCCTTCCCGGTCTCGCGAGAGTTCCGGCAAAGTCACGCGAGATTCTGGGTGCGCTGGGGCGTGGCGTGGTTGAGCCACCCTGCGCACAAAACGACTTAGCCCGAGCGGCCTCGCCGGGAGCGTTGGCCTTTGGGCCCCAATGGCAGCAGCGGAGGCGGCGGTGGCCGCGCCCGCAGAAGCGGCTGCGGCGCTGGATTCTAGCGGGCTGTCCCCGAAGGAAGAAGGGGAGCTGGAAGACGGCGAAATCAGCGATGATGACAATAGCGGCTTCAGGCCCTATGGTGGCGGCGGCGGCTCGGAGCGCAGCGGCGGCCAGGCCAGCAGCAGGCCCTACTCGAGGCGCAGGCCGCCCCCCGGTCTCCGCGGGGGCTTCTCCCTCTCTTCTTCCTCCTCGTCCTCCTCTTGCGGGCGGCCCTTTACCCGCTCGCGGCACCAGCCCCCGCCCGACCTGGGGCACCCGCACGGCCGGGGCGGGTACCGGCCCAAGGACTCGTTCCGTTCCCACCCGCCGCCCCCGCCCGCGGCGCGGATGCCGTCGGGCTCGCACTCCGAGACGGGGCCCCGGCTCTCCTTCTGGGAGCGCAGCCACAACGCTCTGGACAGATTCCGCTTCCGAGGCCGGCCCTACCGGGGCGGAGGGCGCTGGGACAGGAGCCGAGGAGGCAGCGATCGGGGAGGCAATTTGCCGGGGAGGCCGCCCGGAGGGGGAGGCGGCGCCGGCTTCAGTAGCGGGCAGGGCTGGAGGGAGCCGTCGCCTCGAAAATGTATCCTTGAGACGTGAGAGAGAGAAGGGCGGGGAGGGCGGCTCTGGGTGTGTCGGTGCTGTCTTACGTGGCTGAAAGCCCCGGGAAAGGATGCTTTTCCCTCCTTCTTAGATATCAGGAGAAATTTCTTCACCGAAAGGTTCATCAGGCCATTGTCTGGCTGCCTAGGAAGGTGACTGAGTCACCATCCCTGGAGGTATTTAAAAGACGGATAAATGAGATACTCAGGGATATGATTTAGTGGTGGATGGGTTCTGTCGGACTCGATGATCTCAAAGGTCTTTTAGACAACCAAGCAATTCTGTGTTTCTCTTGACTGCTGTAGAGGTAATGGAGATGGAGGCTCCCCTTCGAGTCCCAGAGGTTGGCTGGGGCAGCGGGTCCTCCTCAAGGAGAGGCTGCTGGGAAGCCAGATTACCGCCATGATTTGGCTTGCAACCTGGCTGATCGACCCTGTACAGGGATACAGAAAAAGCTTAGCCTCAAACAAAGCCTTAGCTGATTGGATCCCATTTGGCTGCTTTTCTAGCCTGAAGTGCAAATATTGTGAAGGAGGGTCAGTCTTTGGTGTGGCAGTTTTAATGTATGTAATGAAAGTGTCACAGTTGTAAGGCTAAAACCCTAAGCTTGTTAATTTCCTGTATTGGGTAATGAGGAAATACACTTTTTTTTCTTGTTTTGTTTTGCTCCCAGCTGTTTGGAGGCTGTTACACAAGGCTAAAGCTCAGCCTAAGTTGAAGTGGAACTTCGTGCATGGAATGTGGTTTATATGGGAGTTAAGGTAATAGAGGGAAGCTGTGTATCTCTGTAAAGCCATATCCAGCTTTACATGTTGGATGCTCTCCACTGATTGCTGTAGACTTAGTTAGGTGATTAGTAATAAGAGTTCTGATATTTTCTGCTTTTAAGATTATGAACTGCGGAACTGATAGAAAAAGCTCCTATCATTTTCCAGGTTTGCTATAGAAAAAAACCCGTTAAAAACTAATGCCAAATGACACTTGGGGGCAGCCTGGTACTGAAACTTAATTTAACTGCGTTGTTATAGACAAGCATGAAATGTGCTGAGAGAGAGAACTAGTGCTTAAAACTTACTCTCTAGGATCTTGAAGTGTTTTATTGTCCTCTGTACCAGTAGTCAAAGGATGTGTGTTTGCCTGACTGTGCTGGTTGGTCCCAGGAACAAGAATTTTTTCTACTTGTGCCAGCACTTAAGGCTTTGAATACTCATCGGATTCGTGTGTTCTTTTAGATGTTATTTATCCATATAATTTAATTTTTTTAATGTGGATGGAATATGTAAACTAGTAATAGAGATGTTTTTATTTAATCTCCTCTGGTCAAGTTACAGCATTACGCAAGTCTTCATAAGAACTCTGCATTCAAGAATCTTATCTTGAAAGGCAGCAAATGAAGATGTGATTTTCCCAAGGCTTCATGGGAAGACTGTATGAGCTAAAGCAGGCAGGACACCGGAGAAACCACAAAACCATGGATGGAATGTAAAGAGCAGATTTATTTTCATTACCTTGTGAACTGAGTGATCTCTTAAACAGCACCTAGGCAGAGGCACTTGAGCAGCAGGGTTGCAGGCACTTTGGAGCTCAGTCCTTGCTGAAGAGTTACCAAACCTGTTGTTTTAACCTGTACTTCAGGGTTTGTGCAGGTGTAGTTTACTACTGCGCTTTGATCTTTCCCACAACAGGGCAAGAATCTCAAGCATGTTCGATAGGGTGCCTCTAAGTCTGTCACAGGCCTGCATTATTGAAATACAGATGTTCTACTTGTCAAGTGCACAGGACTGAAGTGATTAGTATGATATATGTGCTTTTCTACACCCCGGCTGCAAGTCACTTGAGTGTGTTTGTAATACTCCTTGCCTGTCTTCTGTTACTTTCCCACAAAGATGCTTCTAGTGCTGAAAATAGATTTTAAGTCTTTTAACTCACAGTGTTGTTAACTACCATAAAGTGGTTATGTGTACTGAGTAATTTGCAGGGTGAACACATTGACCATAATAAACAGACCTTGCAATGCTTGTTAATAGTGATATAGTCTCCTTCTCCCTTTTAATTAAAGGAGCATTTAGAAAGGGATAATTCAATTTTCCATCTAAAAGCAAAAAATGAGGAATTTTTTTTTTCCTGGTACCCAAGGTAAATTCTTCTGTTCAGATGTCATAGAGAAGGTTCTAATACTATTGTTCTGTAATAAGTGATATTCAGTGGCTTATGTATCATATAGTGAAGGAAAGCCCATGATTTTCTCTTGAAATGTAAGTTCTTTTCTGTATTTATCAAATCCCTTAGGTGGCAAGGGTATGAAATTATATTATTTATCAATATTGAGGTACCTACATGTTGCTAATATTAGTGGAATAGAGGTGTAATTCATGGGTATGTGACCTCAGAAGAGACCTTCGCATCAAGTGGAACAGGGAGGCTTGTGGCCTGGAGTGGTATCTGGAATTCCCCCAGGAAAGTGTAATGGTTTAAATGTCTGCTGAGAGAAAGAAAGAGGTGCCTTTTTTTCTTTATCCTTGGAATTAGTACTTTGCACAATGCTTTATAGAAGTACATGTGTAAATGGAGTAGATGACATGGTGGAGCATTTCAGGAATGCTTGTTGCCTTTTTTTTTTTTTTTTTTTTGGTGTTTTAACAGGCTTTTCCCTTCTAATTCCTAACCACTTGAACATGAAGCTGTTGATTATAGTTGTTCTGCAGAAATACTTGCATAGGGAATTGTGGAATTTTCAGTCTGAAATATAGGACCAAAATGTCACTTTCTGTTTCTGTTGAATTTTGAACTCTTCCTACTTTACATTTTTCTTCACTTCTAACTTTGCATTTTTTTCAGTTGGTTTCTTTTTTGGTTGTAGGATGAATTTTCTGCAGAGTTGAAGAGTAACTGTTTTAATATATATATGCCTGTCTGCCTTTCATAGCACTCCATGTAGTCTTGCATTCCTGTGTGTAGAACAACGTATTAAAAAAATTGCTACATGTGGGAAGGCCAGAATTTCTGTTTAATACCATTGTGGGAGCTCTAGCAATTCTATTCTGAGCACAAAAAAAATCTCAAAGCTTTGTCTAGTTACCAAAGTCTAGGTGACTCCAGAAGCTATTGAAATATTTTAATGTAAAATAATAGACTCATTTTTATAAATGATGTTAAAATACTTAATTAGCTTCAGGCTTTCCCAGGACTCTGTCACACATGTAGTTGTCTTTTTTGGAAGCAGAAATATGTTGGAAGTGAATTTGGCAAATATGCTTTTTACATAATTTGTTGTATCCTGCAAACAGCTCTTACTGTTTTCTTATATTTTTAGCATATTTGCAGGTCAGGGGCCTTCTGGATTTTATGTAGTTAATCTTCACAAGTTTCCACTTCTTGTGCTGAAGCCTAAGAAAGCATTGTATAGCAAAACATAACAGAATTGATATATACCAAAATTCTTCATACTTATGGTAGAAGTTAATGTAGCTGAACATTCAAGTTGATATGTGTTGTGAGCTGAAAACAAATATAACGTGGTCTTCCTCTAGATTCAGTGTATCTGTGTTCAGAGGACACTTGTTTTAGCTTTCAGTTTTACTCCATGTATTGTTTTAAGAGATGACCTTGATGAATAAGCATTTCACATAACGGGGTGCGAGTCAGCTGTTACCACAGCGGGGTTGATACTGAGAGTCGGATGAGTCAAAGCTGACTCAATATCCTAAAAGATTTCCCTGTGAGCATGGTTGTTTTACAGGGTAGTGTCAGGTTAAGGTAAGGGAAAGCAAGTCTTTGGTACTGAGAACTTTTGTTCTGGATACAGATACAGTTGCCCAAGAATATTGCCGTTGCCTGCCTTGGACAACATGTTGTCAAGAAAATCTGTCTCTCGGGTGCGCATAGACAACGTTTTCTGAGTAATTAGTAATTCCCAGTCCTCTTGTAAAAATTTTTTTTTTGAATGTTTTGGTTTTAAATCTCAAACCATTTTTTAGATTCCGTTCAGTTTTTGTTTGCTCTGTGCATTGCCTCATTTGTTGAGCTACAGTTCCTGCAGTGTGTGATTGAGCTGTGGCTAGAACTTAGCATTTTATGGAAGGATAAAGTGAGTGAGAAGAAATTTACCTTGTTTTTTTCAGAATGTCAGCTGGAGAATCAATACTTGAGTTACAAACTCTGGAAGTCTGACTTACCCTTGTGATAAGGAACCTTCTCAGCATTACAGCTGTTGTTTCTTGCTCACATGATCCTCCCAAAACCAAGACTTCTCAGCAACTTATGAAATTCTTGTCAAGAGTAGGATATTTTAAATTATTGGTTTAAGAAAATGTTTATCTAAGCTGTGAATATGTAATAATGGATACATCTTTGGCAGGCTGCTTACATTCATAGGAGATTTTTCAAGCTAGCCTTAAGGTAAAATTGAAGTATGACATTGATTTTAAGTTCTGTTTGTCATAATTTAGTCTTGTGTGGTAATATCACTACTGGTTTAGGGTTATATGTGTACATGTCTTAGTTTTCTTGACCAATAATTCAGCCAAAACTTTTGGAAGGTCCCCATCTAGAAAGCAGAACTACTCTTCTAAAAATGAAAACTCTGTGGAAGAAAGTTTTGAGGATTTGCTCTTGAAGTACAAGCAGATACAATTAGAGCTTGAGTGCATTAATAAAGATGAAAGACTGGCCTTGAGCAATAAGGAAGAAAATGAACAACAAGATAAGGATAAAGTGGACACTGAGGACCAAGTAACTATGGAAAATGACAGTATTAAAATGGATGCTGTAAAGACAGTATCTTCTGAGGAGAAAATTCCGGTTATAGGCTTTCAGGCATTTCAACTGAAACCTCTCAGACAAAAACTGCCTACTCCAGCTGAGAGGAGCAGATTGAAAAAAGCCAAAGAAGGATCAAAACAGTCATCACAAAAATCTGAAGTTGCAGAATCTGGACAAGGTAAATACTTTAAAGGTTGATTTAGCTAGTGTAAAGTTCTTTTGCTTGCCATTACCTGTTATTTATTAGGCATTAATGAAAATTTTACTTGAATTACAATACTAATTTATTTAAAATGTTTTATATTTTATGTTATAGATTTAGTGTACCTGATTCCTGCTTTATGCAGTTCCTCGAATTATGCGAACAAGCTTGGAAGTTTGGTTTTAGTTGGTTTTTTTAACTAATGTGTTTTCTTAGACTAACTGATAGTTTGGCAGAAAGCAGGAGGCCAAGACTTGAAGGTTTTAATTCCTGTCACAGCAGAAATCATTGGCTTTCACTTAATTTTTTTTCCACTTAAAATGGTTATTGCTTTAGCTGAAAAAATAACATTTAGAGACAGCTTTTTCTGCATTTCATTGTTTTTCTGTGTTCAGTGTAACAAGCCTGTATCAGATATCTTCACCAGAATTATTTTGATCATAACTGATACTCACATAGTGAAGAAATCATGGGCCAAAAATAAAAAGAATCTGAGGAAGAAATGTTACTGCAGGTTAGAATTAAGTATCTTGTCTAGGTAGTTTTGGCTACAGGCCAAGATAGATAATTACTGAGGTGTGTGAACCAGTTAGTTTTGTCCAGCTAAGCCATGGTATAAGTCTTTGAATTTAGTTTTAAGTCTGTATCAAAATAAGGTGGCTTGCTTAAACTGTCTTTTCTGAGGCTATGTCTAGTTCTAATAAGCATGTGCTGTGATTGAGGGTGTGCTTGTTGTATATCACTTGTCATCTTATATTGGCTTATGTCAGTGTGTGTAAACTACTAGTTTGAGTGGGAAGAGACAAAGTAGTAAATGGATGGATTAAGAACACAGGCGAGTAATTAGTTGGAGTATGAAGAAAGGTAGGAATAGAACACTGAAAGTTAGAACGATTTATATGTAACTTCAAAACGAGAATTCAGAAGACAAAGCTGGTAAAGAAATGAAAAGAGAACTGCTAAAAACTCCCTCATTCTAGGTATTTTTCTCCCCTTGTCTTTCCCATTTAAAAAAACAATAAATAAAAAAACAAACCAAAACAAACCCCCAAAACACCCCCCTTCTCCCCAAACCAACAAAACCAGATTCTGGTCATCTTTAAGAGATAATACAGTTTTTAATGGGAGATATGAGGAAAAATGATTTATCTTGACCATAGAAGAAAAACCTATAGGTTGCAGGAACAGAACACAGGAAAGCAGGAGTAAAAGACCTATTTAAAAATCAAACCAGTCTCAAAAAAGTTATCCATCTTCAAAACAGAGAAATACTGAAGTTGAAAATACAGCTCATACAGCGAAAATACATGTTTTATGTACATGTACATTAAGAGCATCTTACTTTTTGCAAACCACTCAGATGTGTGATGCAGTCTGTTTTGCCTTTTTTTATGTATGAGTGGCAGTGTAGTGCAGGCTTCCAAAGCGAAAAACGTGAGCTGTTTTCAGTTACTGCAGATTCACATGTGTTAAATGAGTGTATATTACTTGGTTATGCTTATGTTAGGAAATTCGCTAAACTTGTTTTTCCCATTGTATGTATTTTTAAGTCCTGTACTGGATGTTTCTCCAAACCTGTTCAAGTTGAAGACCTTGTCTTAACACTCAGAAGTTTGTGTCTCTAGAATTAATTCAGTGTGGTTCAACTGCTCTGACAGAAGCTTTATCGTATTGCTTGCCTTCCTTACCGTGTTGCACTTGCGATTTGAAAGAAACATTTTAGTTTTTGTGATATATCCTTGCATATGTCTACGTTGCAGAAACAACTGTACCATCTGTCTCTCCCTCCTTCCATTCTGTGAACTGCATGGTTAGGATCTTTGCTTAGTGGAATAGTGTCTTTGAGTTTCCTTTTAGAATACATATGGGTATTATCTAATATTTTTCTTACTCTTTTATGTGTGCTTTTAAAGAATGCATGCACATGCAAGCAGGAAGAGCTTCAGGACTTGCTGTGTACTCTTTTTCCTTTAGGTACAAGGTTTTGGTATATTTTAAACAGCACCTTTCTGAATGTGGCTCTGGATAAAACGGAAGAGTAAAAGCTGTATGGAATGCAAGCTTATTTTCTACCTATTTGAATTGTGAGAAGACATCTTTCTTTGAAGAAAAGCTAATATAGGAAAAGATGTCCAAGCTTCTCTCTAAATGTTTTTCTTCCTCTGGCACATAAATATATAAATTATATAAATATAATCAGATTTTGCTCTCAGTTATAGTAAATTATTAGTGTTAAAGAACTTTGTTTGCTCCATCTTACGTCAGGCTGCTTTATAGGTGGTGGTACAGCATCAGGTTGCAGCTCGAGCTGGGTGTCTATGGGGAGGAACCCCGAACAAAGAAACCTCTGGGCAATTGTACCCTTAGAGTCTAAATTCCCCCACCCATGGACTCTTCACGTGTTATCCATGGGGCAGCTGGCCCAGTGGTGGTTTAGGGGCTGGGGTTGTCTTGTCCTGGGTTCTTCCCTCTTCTCTAGGCAGGCTGTCTCTTATTTTTGAAGGTTTGCAGTTGGTTGTAGGCCCGTTATCCTCTGGCTTGAACTGGCTCTACGGCCTTGTTGTGTGTAACTCAGTACAAGTTCAGCATAAGTTGATCGTATCTAGGTGAAGGTGCGCAGCCTGGGGCCTCAGGCTTCGCAAATTCAGCCACTAATGCTAAGCAAGTGCTGCTGTGTCATGCTGCTTTGCAATTTCAAGAGACTTCATCTGTAGATGATTTTTATGGCCTAACGCTAAGCAGCTGACTCTGAAAGGTTGGGCTGATAATATTTCAGACTAAATCAATTAATATTATCAAGTTATGAATGTATAATACACAGCATTATTTATATTATGTATAAAATATAATATGCTAATGCGTGTGTATATACACTATGTAATTATCAGAGATACGGCTTTTCAAAATAGCTGACAGTGGAATCTGAGATGTTCAGGACAGCAGCTGATGTGAGGTGGTAGCATAAAACGGATGGCAAGAAGTCTTCCTTTCCCCTTGTCTCCAAATCTGTTTTTGTTTGTTGTGAAAGTGTCAGCTTTAAGATGGAGAATTATTAAAAATGACAGATCTTGCCTTATGGCATTACAATCATGTGGATTTCATCAGAAATGCCAAGTTTATATTAACGTTTATTAGTGGGTTTTATACATACAACTGGTATTCTGTTTTATACTATGTAGTAGTGTAAATATGATGAAATAAGCTTGTGTGGATTAAATTCTGCACATCATTTTAATGTAGCTGTCTCATGAGAAACGACTTGCTAAAAAGTGTGGTATTTTTGTTTTGGAAGGTGCAGAAGACAAAGAACAAACATCAGGGCGTAAGCTTAGCAGTTCAGATGTAACATCTGAAAAGGTAAGACAATATTTCTCCATAGGTGAGACATAATTGCATTATGATACTTGGAAGGTTGTTTTTAAATTGCAGTCCAGAAATGTTTCAGTAATAAAACAATACGTACTTCAGGAATAAGACTTAGCACTACAGTAAGATTTTTAAACCTTCTCCTGGTCAAAATTTTGGGACAGTCTTGAAAAGACATTTTTTTAAAAAAAATTGTTACTAAATGATGTTTCTTGACTTACCTTTCCTTCTCTTCTCAAGAAGCCATTTGATGATGAGGAAGAGATGTCTGAATTGGAACTTCGGCTTCTTGCACTTCAGTCTGCTAGTAAAAAATGGCAGCAAAAAGAACAACAGGTGATGAAGGAAAGCAAGGAAAAATTAACAAAAACGAAAAGTGTGACACAGAAGGTCAAAGCCAGTACTAAAGCACATTCAACTAAAAAACCTAGTACTACAGGTAATAAGTTAAATGTTATTGAAATGGCTACTAATGGCATGACCTCTGAAATAAAAAACATGTTACATTAAACATTGGACAGTAATCCTTTAATCCTTATGAAACGCTGTGGATCTACTCAGGCCTCTTGAAGAATATAGGTAGGGGAAACAATTTAGGAAATGTGGAGTTAATCACCTATCTTTTTATTTAAAGCTAAGCAAACTTTGAGGAAACAGATGACATCAAAGAAGATGCAGCAGCAAAAGGAACAAGATAGGCGTCAGAAAGAGGAAGACCAGAGGAAACAAGAGGAGGAGGAGGAGAGAAGAAAGCGAGAAGAAGAAATCAGAAAAATTAGGGACCTCTCAAATCAAGAAGAGCAGTACAATCGGTTTATGAAGCTAGTTGGTGGAAAGAGGAGATCAAGAAGCAGGGTAACATTTATTATTCACAGAATCGCAGAATCATTTAGGTTGGAGAAGACCTTTAGTATCATAGAATACAATCATAAAAGGTGCTAGATTTGTGATTCATGAGTGATTTCTGTCTTCATGCCCTTCCTGGTTCCTCCTACCTCCACCCCCCTTAAAAAAGAAAAAGGGAGAAAAAGCTCAAAGTATGCCAGTGTTTACAGTGTTTTAATCCCATGCTAGCCAGGCTTTCCCTTTGGATTTGGTAATTTAAATTTTGTATGAGTTGTTTTCTTACAAGTCAGCGGTGAAGCATTTTTCTCCTAAGGCTGTTTTGAACATGGATCAAAGAGAATTAATGCAAACCAATCAACCAAACTTTCTTGACTTTCTTGTATTGCGTTGCATTTTGTCTTAACATTTTCAAAGTTTCTGTCTATACAATTTCAGTGGCCTGCTTCTTTCCAAGTGTCATCTAAGGCTTGGTTTCTTTGTAGTATTTTTTAATTTGTCAAAGTACAAAATATGCCCAGACGCAAAAGATAACAAGATGACAGAATTATGTCAAATTTATGAAGGAACAGAGTTGACTGCAGTGGTCATCATGCTGCACTTGTAGGGTGTCATCATTCTCTCAACTTGAGATTAGAAAGTCAGTTGAATCACTGATTTTCTGTCTTAAAACATTGGTACATTACAGGAAAAAGTGACAGTGTTTCTTCAGCATTAATTATTTGGTCATGGAAGTGGTACAGCTGCTGCAGTGAGATGCTTCAAGTGCTTGGAGCTACTGATTCTGTAATGAGAATTGTAACTGTAACTAAGGGAACTGGAACTCCCTGTTTGAGGTTGTTTATACAAAAGTCCCATTTATAAAAATAAGTAGGAAATTGGCGTGAAAAGTATTTAACTAACAGAAGAAATTGTAAAAGCTCATGGAATGTCTACTGTATGCCTGTAAAAGATGCAAACTGAGGAGGCTAGGAAGTCATACATGCCATCCATATAGTGTTAGACATTTTTTGAACCATCTGATTTATTAGTTGATGGTCTGTGAGTGTGTTTCAGTGTGACATGTGGCTCCTTATTGGACAACAAAAGGATACTGCACCCGAGACATGGGTCTTAGAGCAATCGGAACTTATTTCACCTAACACACAACCTTTGTCATAGTAAAGATAATCGTGCAATTTTGTGTTGTTTCTAACAAGGGTAGTTGAAGCACTCTTGTAATTGCCATGACAGATTAAGAGAAATAATAAAATACTTAATTATCTTTAAGTGTTTCAGAAATATATAGCTGTGGCAATTTACCAAATACATAGTGACTTAATAGATACTTAAAAATTGCTCATATGTATTGACATCCCCCCCCATTCTCCCCTCACCGAAGAGATACAGTTTTAAAACTGCCTACTAATTTATCAAGTCATTGTCTGCAATAGATTTGGTTGAAGGGTGATACTCTGTTTGCTCTTTTATATAGGTAAATAAATTGTATTTATAAAGCGGTTGGAAGACAAAATTATCAGGATGTGTTTCTAAAATTTGCTTTTAATTGGTGTACTCAAAAACATGAGACCAGCTAAATAAGAAACTTTTGTTTGTTTAGTCTTCAGATACGGACTTGAGATGGTCTTTCGATAAGCAACCTGCAGATAGTGCAGGAGGCATATATCAGTATGATAATTATGATGAAGTTGCTATGGAAACAGATAGTGAAACTAACTCTCCAGGTAAGACTTCTTTACAGTTTTCAAATATGGTGATTGGTAAACATATTTAAAAAGTAGGAAATGGGTGATCATTTTAGAAGGAAAGTCTGTCTTTTGAGATGTGGCAGTTACAGAACTAATATTTTCAAGTGAGCTAATTCTATCTCATTTTAATACCGACTCTTTCCTCAGCGTCTTTGCTGTAGTGGTATTTTGAAGGTCTTCAAGGTTATAAGATTCTTTATTGCAGTACTATAGAGTTTATTCTTTTCCATTCCCAAGCAGCTGCATAGAAAGTAAGGGCTCCAGTGTGTTGATGGGGTAGACAGCAGCTTTGCAGAAAAGGGCCTGGGGGTCCCAGTGTAAATCAAGTGAAAAGTGAGTCAGCTGTGTGGCTCCAGCTGGTAAAGGTGAACTGCAGCCTGGGTTGTAGCTCTACCATGTTTGGCTGGGTGGCTGGAGGTGGCTGCTAAGCGGCTGCTAAGCACTGAGGAGACTGCATCAGTTTTATGGTTTCATGGTAGCAGAAAGATAGTGATGTGCTAGAAAGAGCCTAGCAAAGGAATTTTTGATTAAGGGAAACTGTTTCAGGCCTATTTTTCCTAAAATTTATTTGGGACTGGAGCACTTGATTTATGGAAATAGGCTAAAGGAGGTGGGAAGCCTAAGGAAGGCTTTTGCTGCCATCTTTAACTACTTAGCGGGCAGTTACAGAGAAGGTAGAGTCAAACTCTATCAACTGTGCAACGAAGGACAAGGGACAGCACTTCTATTGTAGCAAAATAAATTCTGATTAGATGTAAGGGAGAATTTGCACAGAGGATGGAAAAACTCTAGAACGGGTTAACTGGAAACTTAGAATCTCCAGCTGCAAATACACTTGACCCTTAGTAACCTGACTTTGGGGACAGCCCTGCTTTGAGCACCTGTACTGGGTCATATGTCAGACTTCATTGTACTTTAGTTTGCTAAAATATGCACCTGCTCTTTTTGTAAGCTGCCTGAATCTTCTCTTGACAAAGTGTCTCAAGCTCTAGTTTTATGTTTCAGCATTCTGTATCAGCTGGGCATTTTATATGCTTCTGTCCTAATTTGTATGGTATTTTTGGTAGCCAGTAGACAGGAGACTGATACCTAGTTTAAGAAGATAGATTCTTGCAAATTAAATCCAATATGAGAGCTGAATCATTCTGAACCACTACTCTTAATAGTACAGTTTGGATATATATATAAAAAGGACAAGTTACTGCTCTTTTTATATACGTATATATGAGAAATAAATGTGCTGTGCTGTGTCTGTTGTTACACTTCACATTGATGCATAGTAAAAATATTTGTCTGTTCCTTCTGCAGGATTAAATCAGTTCAAGTCTAAGCACGAGCTGTTACTGTTTAGCACTAACCTGCCATGTTTGTTACACTTTTTTTTTTAATTACAGCTGCTTCTCCAGTGCAGCCACCTTTCTTTGAGTGTCCAATAGGATATTTTCCACCTCCAGTACCACCAATTTCCTTGCCACTGCCACCTCCGATTCCAGTAAGTAACCTTGAAAGGGGTGTATTTTTGAAAATGTTAATTTTTTTGTATCTTAGGAAAGCAAACTTCTAATTAAATTTAGATTCTGTTTTTGATACAGTTATCTCTTTGGTGATTCCCTTGAATTGTCTTGAACTATCTGATAGTTTTTAGAAAAGCCACCACTAGTCAATTTCAGCTATTTTTGGCTTATCCAGTTCCTGTTCAATGGAAGTTCTCTGAACTAAATTTGTCTTCATTGTTAAAGCTATGCTGTTTCATAAGGGAAAATAATGTATTGGAATTGTTAGCTCAAGGCAGCTTTGCCTCTCATCCATGTATGTAAATATGCTTATTCCCTGACTTGCTGCCTGAGGGTGGGAGGGAAGAAACCAGACACATGTAGCTCATCATGGTCCTTCTTTCAGCCTTTGTACATTCTGACTATATGCTGTCTGTCTCCTTGCTTAGGATTCCACATGGAAATGGAATTAATGTGGGTTTTTTCCTGCCACTTTCTTCACTGAATGATTCTTACCCTTCTTAGTAAAGCAGCAGAAAGCTGTTGTTCCTGCCATGACAGTTTCTGATATTTTCTGTAAGGGAGATTAGTCTTAGCTAGCAAGATTACAATTCATGAAACTGTTTAAGGGCTGTTTTTCAAGAAATGTGAACCTATCTGGTCAGCTGTATTTCTGTGGCTAGACTACCTTGGATTCTGAATTCTCTTCTACATTTAGTTTGTATGTCTGCACTAACTATCAAAATGTAAGCTTGTTTCCGTTATCTTCTCTTAGTAATTATTAACTGTTTAGCAGCAGGCTTTGAAAGTGATATAAAGCCACTGCAGTTTGAATTCATTTTAAATGATGAAATAATTTAGGAGTCAACATTTGCTGAATAATCATAAAGTAGTAGTAATTTTCAAGTTTCAAACCCTTGTTTTCTGTTTTATCTTAGCCTGTACAGTCTTTGAACCAACTTTATGTGGAGAGTATGTCTTGTGTTTCTCTTGAACCGCCTCCACCTCTTCCACCTCTTCCCCCTGAAGAGCCTGAACAGCCACCAAAACCTCCATTTGCAGATGAGGAAGAGGAGGAGGAGATGCTCTTAAGAGAAGAATTACTGAAGTCTTTAGCCAACAAACGAGCTTTCAGATCTGAGGTACTCCATTGGTTTTTGAATGTAAACCTCTAGATGGCAATCTTGACTGAAACTTGAATTTGACCTGCTAATTGAGGATTACTGACGCTTTTATACTGCTTTGCTGATGACTTAAAAGAAAAATTTTCTGAATTTCCATCACCTTTTGCTGCCCAAAAGAAACCAAAATGAAAAGCACCCACAAACACCCTTTGAATTGTAAATTGCAGCTTGTCTTTTTCTGAAGGAATTACAGCGCTTCAAGGCACTGATAATTGAGCGTGTACAAAGGAATGGGGATTTAATCTTTTGAAGCTTTTTTTATTTTGTCAGCTGTCAGTTAGAAAACAAGACTCTTGCTAGAAGGCTAAAACAGAGGCTAACTTCTTTAATTTTTTTGGTTTATTTTTGGAATGACAAGCAGTTTGTGATTTTGAAAATTCAGATTGCGTTTGACCTCACTAAAAGGTCACAGATCTTTTGCTGTTAATCTGTCTGTAAGTGGCATATTCTTCTGTGCCTTTTTTGATATTAATGCAAAGTTGCAATATTTCTTATACATAGGGATAGTCTGCCTAAATCACAGTTCTGAATTCCAAGACATGTATGGAACCATCTCATTTGTGCTTATGTCTTTTAAAATAGTTGTGTGTAGTTGTATTTTCATGACTGTGTTTTGGTTTTATTTTGTTAGGAAACCTCAAGTAACAGTGGTCCACCGTCCCCTCCTGTTCCAGATAACTTGCAGTCTGTGCCAAGAAGCAATCTGTCCGCTGTCAGTATTAATACTGTGACCCAGCCACGGGTACAAAACACAAAGTTTGTTAGAGCACCGAGGCTTCCACGAGCAGTGATCACAGTAAGGAAATACCGGTGCTTGCTATTAATAAGACTTGAGTTGAGGTTGACCTCAGTTCAAGTGAACACCAAGTAGACTTAAAGATTTTCTAGTGATACAGTACAGAATGGTGCAGCTTCAATTAAACATTTGAATTATTAGTAACTTAGATAATCCATTAGCTTTTCTAGAAAGAATTTGACCCTGAAGAATTTAAACCTTAAGAGCATTAATACATACCAGCACTCACCTGAACTAAGAGACTGTAAATATAGTTCAATTAATTTATTTTCTGGATTAGCACAGACTTAAGTTTGATGTTCAGTGGTAGCTGACCAGTCTAATTGCTGTTGCCAAAAAAGGAGTGGTCTTGCTCTTTCTCCTGGCCAAATGATGTCCCTGTTCTTTTAAACTGGGATCTGGAGCATCAGTCTTGTTGCTTGACTTGCTTAACATGCTGAATTGGTTACAAAACTTAACTGGGGGGAAGTGCTTTTCCTTCTAGGGTGAGTTGAATTTTTTTTCAGTGAACAATGAGTGTCAGAGCTAGCACAAAAGTGGTGGCAGGTGGAATGTCTGTGGGTTGGGGGGGAAAGAAAGAGTATTCTCTTCAGGCAGCAGCAGACTTGGGTGTGTTAGCTAAAGCAATATTTTATAAATTGACTTTTGTTTGAGTGGTCATAGGAGGTAAGTGCAGCTAGCACTTGATTTTGCGATGTCTGCATTCTCCTTGGATCATTGAAAACATTATGAAAACATACTTGCTTGTGTTACGCCAGGCTGAAAGCCCATGTAGTCTACTGTTTTATGGCACTGTACTGTATATAGTGGAGTTGTAGCTCTTTCCTATGCCGATTCTCTAATGAATACCTTTGCCTTTCTGTCAGTTGATGGAGTCTCTAGTAAACTGATTGTTTTAACTAGATATGAAGGATGGTACTATCTTTGAGACTGTTACATCACTATCAAATCTAGTTGTATTTGGCCAGCAGCTTTCTTGCTTATAAATACAGACTATATGATCACTTAGTCACCTGATTCCATAATGAAAATAAAAAGCTTAAGACAGTATGTCCCCTTTTGGTCATTCTATGGCCTTACTTTCATTTTTGTAAGAAAGTTGTGCTATTAAGCTTAAGGGTATGTATTCTTTTGTTTGTACCCATCTTCACAATCTACTTTAAATTGTAGCTGTAACTAGAGTAGTTGCTCAATTTGGGCATGCTTATAGCCTTTATAATAATTTCAACTTTATTTTTAAGTGTTCTTATTCATGTTTAAATACTAAACCTGTTTTGAAAAAAACCCCCTTAAATTAGCACATATTCTATTGCCCTGTCATGGATGAGACTTCACTAACTGCTGTTGCATAAATGAAGGAGAACATATGTTACTGGGAGGGAGCTGTTAGCTTGTTTTAGTAACATCATAAATGTCTTGTCAGCCGTGCGATTGAAAGGCATTATGTAAATGTTAACCTGCAACTGAAATCTAGTACTTGTTACTAATGATGATTAGCTTAAAGCTGACAGATTAATACCATGTATTTGAATTAGCTAGCTTGAATAGTGGTTTTTTTATGAAAATGATTACGGAGACAAAGCATATTGCTTTTGTTAATTTTTTTAAAATACCTTTGGTGATAGAATATTTATATGTAAAGTAGTTGTGTGTTTTAAAGAACTTCTGGCCAAATAGTGTTCACAGGAGACTAGTCACAAGGTATTGTCTTCTGAAAACAATTTGATGTGAAAGTGGTAGCAATTATTCTTGATAGTTTAAGCTTTTAGAAACAATTTATATTGAGTTCTTATGGAGTTTTTTACTTTTGTAGTATTTAGTGTTTCTTATTAGAGCCTAAAAACAAGTGAACTCATAAGAATCGTAATTTTGAACTTAAACCTGGTAGTTTTTCTGTGAGCATTGTTGGATATTAAAAAGAAATTTAAAAGTCACAGATGTCTAGAAAATGCAGATTCATCATGTTTGTGAGATGTAACTTCATAGTTTTGGGGGCTTGGTAGCTTTTGAACATTTTATAGTTAGAGGTTTTAAATTTTCAAATTTGGGTTGTCTTCTTTGGAGTTGAGGACCTCTGCATAGTGAAATAGCCTCCAGATACTGGTTGGCGTTTTCAGTGATGTCTTGTAACCCTTTTTAAAGTTCTCATGGACACTTGGGGATCGGTTCACAGGAGAATGAAAGTATGTCGGAGAACACAGTGGAGAGATCCTTCATTACAGCTGAGGCTATGGCTCCCCTGTAGTAGTAGCTAAGGTTATTGAAGGCAGTGTAATGGTAGCTACCTGGTGTTATGTTACTGATTATTAAACATTTTGCTGAACCACATCAAAAACTAACACCAGAGAAAAAGCACTGGGAGGAAAGCTGACTTTGACCGTCTCCACTATCAGCTTTTCCCTTAAACAAAAATTCAGGAAGGCAGTTGGAGACAGTTTACCGTACAAAACTGTGCCAAAAGCGGCTTCACACCTTTGTTCTTTTAATACTAAGAGCCAGTAATAGGCAAGGGGTTTATTTGGCATCTGAAGATGAAGGTGGGATGCCTTGCCTGGTTAATTTAGGTTTCCATCGATCTATGGCCAGAGAATATTTATGCCTTGCTCCATTTTCTTGCTCCAATATAAACTGGATTTTCACCTGCCTGTGCTATGGTGGTGCAAAAATGATGCAACTGTAGTACATACAGAAGCAGTAGATATTCACTGTCTGGACAGTTCTTAGAATAATGATCATATAAAAAAAAAAAGTGGTAATGTGGTATCTTTCACTTCAAGAAGTAAGGGGTTTTGTGTGCTTTAAAAGGTACTTAGAACTGTCAAGAGTTCCTGTCCTGAGGTAAAGGTTAAATGCAGAACTGTCATTGTCCAGACCTACACTGAGAAATGGGAAGAGCGGTCTTGGAAATGTGGACAAAAGTGCTTCTTTTCAAGCTGTAACTGGAGAGCATTTGAGGTCGATCTGAGTTGTTTGCTTGTTTCTGCATCTTTTTGTGCTGGGATTGGCAGCCATCTGATCTTCAGTGAGCTGTTTGTTAGTCATGTTGGCAAAAAGTGATTAATCTTGTTTCATGTGTTCTTTATGTACTGTTGGTGTTCTGCCAGTTTAACCGCCTGAGCAGCTCACTGTAAGGTCAGCTAAGTTTAAATGTGGGACAAGAAACATGACAGCTGGGTGACAGGAAGATGAGGGAGTTCTGGTATGTTTGCTGCAGCATTTCCAGTGCAAGCTTGACTGATTGTTACTTCTCAGTTACTTAATGCTTGCAAATGGCAGATGATAATTTTAATTCCAATTGAAATAATTTGTGAAGTATAGGAGTCAGTTTTGAGATTTGTGTTTTCTGACCATAAAGAGAGACTTAAATATGCTGCAGATATTTGGGAATAAATTGAAAATGTTAGACTACCTTTTATGTTATAGTATCAAGAATGGGCACAGTATCTCTATCTTGTAATGGAGATGCACAAACGCTTAAGGTTTTTTCTTACAATGTGAAATTTGTGTGCCATGCTAACAAAAGGAGTTAAACTCCTTTTTCCCTTCTAGAAAGTATGTGCTTAGCTGTATCTGTCTCTAACTTTTTCTTGCTATAAAACTTTTTCATTCTCCTCACAGCTTCCAAAACACAAGTCTGTTGTGGTTACGTTAAATGATTCAGATGATAGTGAGTCTGATGGAGAACCGTCTAACTCAACTAACAGTGTGTTTGGAGGACTAGAATCTATGATAAAAGAAGCAAGGAGAAATGTTGAGGTAAAAATGTTATCAGCATTTAAAAGGCTTATTTTGTAATGGATTTGCTTTGTAATGGAATTTCAACTTTAGAACTTGATCAAGAAATACCGGATTACATCAGAAATGGGCAAGAGTGAGTACATTACTCCTGTCTTGACCTTAGCATTGTAACTTGAATTGCCCAAGTTAATTAAAATGTTTTTTTGGTTAAGATGGCATCCTGAAGCTAGAACTTGTAATATATTTTGATTTAATTTTTCAGTTAAAGCTTAGTACGTGTTTTATTACTAGCAAGAAAAATAGGATTACATGGTCTTCCTAGCCTTGAATAGATTTAAGTAGTGAAATGTCTCTTAAAAATAGTAGCTGTATTTGAACTAGTTTTGACTTGAACCTCATTGTAACAGGCCTCAAAAATCAAAGCCCCTCCAAAATCAGAAAAAGAAAATGATCCAATGAGAACTCCAGAGGCTCTACCAGAAGATAAGAAGATAGAATACAGACTCTTGAAAGAGGAGATTGCCAGGTACAACTGAGTTACTGTGTTGTAGTTTAACCTGCACAGCTGTTTGCTCATCACCCTGTCCCTTTCCCGCTCCTACAGTGGGATGTGGGAGAGAATTGGAAAAAGGTTAAACTTGTGAGTCAAGATAAAAACAGTTTAATGACACAGAGAAGGAAGAGAATAATAATAGAATATACAAAAGAAATGATGCACAGAGCATTTGTTCATTACCTGCTCACGCATGCCCAACTAGTTCCTGAGATGCAGTTACCCTGTACAGCTTCCCCCAAGTTTATATACAGCAAGCATGATGTCATATGATATGGAATGTCCCTTTGGCTGTTTTGGGTCAGCTACCTGGCTATGCCCCTCCCAGCTTCTTGTGCACGTGCTCACTGCCAGAGCATGGGAAGCTGAAAAGTTAGTGTGTTACGAATGATATTAGCATACCAGCTACTAAGAAGAAAATTTACTCTACCCTATCTGAAATCAGAAGAGTAAGCTAAAAGCAGAGTAAGTAGTTGAAGTGAAATGTATATTATTTGTGGTCCCTTCCTACCTTTTTTTAATATAGGAGTCTAAAGTCCTTGGATTTGAACTGACTTGTAATAGTTGATGGTGGTTGTGGAAAGTTCTTTTTCTTTTAGATTGAAATCTTATCCTTCTACTCTTTTTAAGATTTTTAAAACTATTGGGAGTACACAATGAAATGAGTGTTGAAACCACTGAACTTCTTTGCTTTTAACGTCTGTTTTAGTCGTGAGAAGCAACGCTTAATTAAATCTGATCCACTGAGGAACAGTTCGTCCCCTGCAAATTCTGATGGTGAAGTGGATGGAATTGGGAGAATAGCAGTAGTGACAAAACAAGTTACAGAAGCAGAAGCAAAGCTTAAGAGAAACAGGTACATATTTCACTGTTCTAAGTCCTACCTTGTTGATGAAAATTGTAAATAACCTTTTTGAATACAGAGCATTTAAAGTACAGCTAACAATTGATTTTTTCTGTTGCCTTGAACTACTCAGTTTTGGATTCTATTGCTGTACAAAAGTAATTGTGTTGTAGTGCCAGAGTGGTTCTTGATGGTAACTTAAGTATGATTTGTCATGCTAACTGTTCTCAGCTGTGTTTACATTCAGTGAATAGAACATCATCTGTGCCACCTAATAACTCTGAAATATGAAGAGTGCTTGTCACTACTCACTGCACTTGAGCGTAGTGTGTTTCAATGGGATATGCCAGATACATATAAATAAATGTTTCTGCAGAATAGGTGTGCTGTTTAAGTCTTTTCCTCTATGCCTCTTCACTTTAACATTTCTTTTTTTTTCTTGCCCTTCTTCCAATTTACGGTTGAAAATATAAGTGCTTTGCATTCTTCTCTGCTTTAGTTGCCATTTGATTATTTCTGTGTGGTCTTGGGAAGAAATATTTCCTGGTCAGACATAATAGGACACTGCCACCTTGCCTTTATTCACACACATCTAAGTCTTTTTCTTGCTTCCTTTAATGCATAGCTTTATATTTAATTACTCTCTTACTGTGCCATAATACTACATCTTGTAATCTGCTAATGCGTGGCCTAAGGAAAAATTGTGTTGTTACTTAATAGAAAGCAAGAACATGGGTATGTCTTAATGTTGAAAACAGTATTGAAGGTGACGCCACTCGCTTATCTTTCCTGTCCTCATAACTAGAATGTTTTCTACTTTATATTCTGCTTTATACTTGAGATACTGAAACCTGTATATTCTACCAGTATTTAATGTCTCATAGATACTAAGACTATCTGGATAGATGTAGAATGTTGTGAAGTGAAAAAGAGCTGGGTTCTTAAATAACAAGGGTTTCACAGAAGCAGCCTTAGCTCAGAAAAACTTCCCTTTGGAAAAAATTGTTACCTGACTTTTCTCTTTTTTAGAATTCTGTTGATGAAGGATGAATCTGTCTTGAAACACTTGTTGCAACAAGAAGCCAAGAAGAGAGAGAATGTCCGAATTGCTGAAAATAAGATTAACAAACTGGCTGAACAGCTACAAGCAACAGAAAAGATCTTGAATGCTAATAAGATTTTTCTCAAGAAGCTTCAGGAACAAGTAACTTCAAAATGTTTCTGTTTCCTAGAGGTGGAAATCTTAAAATGGGGAGCCTGATTTTTGGAGTCAGTAGGCTTTCTTTTGAATTAATTAGTTCCCCGTATCTCTGATAATATTTTATTGTATGGTTGTATCTGAAAATTTTTATCTTACTGTAATATTTCCTACTTGTTCTTCAGATTCATAGAGTTCAACAACGAGTTACAGTAAAAAAAGCTCTGGCTTTAAAATTTGGCGAAGAACTTGCTAGAGCAAAAGCAGTAGCAAGTAAGGAAATTGGGAAACGAAAACTGGAGCAAGATCATCTTGGAGTAAGTCTGTTGCATGCTTTTAAACTATGCAGTACTTTAAAAGCAGTAGCGATTTCAATTAGGAAATTTATTTCAAATGGAATTTCAGGAAAACAGGGAAACATGTCCAAAGCACTGTAAGAAATTTCTTATTGGTTTCCTGTGTTTTTGAGAATTTGACAGAAAAATCATTAAGCATTTAAAAAAGAAAATAATTCAAAGCCTGCATTTCTGTGCTAAAGGAATGCCATTAATAAATAACAAGAGGAGCTGTATGCTTGTGAAAGAAGGAAATGCTTTACTGTCTGTAGACATAAGTGATCTTGTTTAAAATTATCAAAACCATGAAGTGGGGATCAGATCTTGTTTTGAAACACAGAGAAACAAGGCTAAAATACTTTTGTAGGTGTTTTGTTTTGCATTTCCCTCTCCTGTCCCCCTCAACATCAGTGTATACTTGCTTTATAGCAGACCTTAAACATGGCCAGAACTTCAATAGAAGTCCTGTACACGATACAGGGTAATTTTTATTGAAAAACCTGCAAATATGCCAGTTGAATTGTGGCAGACTCTTCTGTGGTTTTCCTGCTGTCTGTAGAAATTTTCTGGCAAGAGTTTAAAATGTTTTTATAAACTGTAAATTAAACATCTTGCCCATGTTTAATTTACCTCCTGTCAATAGCGCAGTATATGTGAAAATGAAATAAAGGGAATTTTTTTCTTTTCAGCCAAGCAAAATGTTGAAATTGGACAACTCCCCTGCATCGAGTCCAAAAAAGCATTCAGCAGAATTGATTGCACTAGAGAAAAAACGACTACAGCAACTAGAGTATGAATATGCTCTGAAGATTCAGAAATTGAAAGAGGCCCGCGCACTTCAAACCAAGGAACAAGCAAGTATTGCATCACATGCAGAAGAGGAGTCTGAATTTACATTACCTCAGCCATCACTTCATGATCTTACACAGGATAAATTGTCTTTGGACAGTGGAGAAAACTACTTTGATGATGAAGTTCTGTCTAATTCAAACCGAGAACGAAGGCGATCTTTCAGAGAATCTAATTCTTTCACTAAACCAAATCTTAAACATATGGACACTCCAAAACAGGAAACTATAAATAAACTTTCCAAAAAGGCAGCAGAGGAGCCCGAACTGTTCCTTGGGTTGAATGTTGATGAACTGAAAAAACTTCATGCTAAAGCTGACGGCTTGAAAGAGCTGCTAGTGAAAAGTACTGCCTTTGTAGTACCTAAGGAAGATGTGTTGTGTGGTCAGGTAAATGCTTTAAAACTACGTATGAAGGTCGTCTTTATTAGGTGATATTGCAATTACTACATATCGGTTTATCTGTTTCCTAGGAAATTTCAGTGGATGTGGATTTTGTTACATCGCAAAATAAACAAACTGAAGTGAAACCATTTCCATTTGGACCGTATCATAGTCCTCTTCTAGTATTTAAGTCCTACAGGTATGAAGACTGTAGCAGATGTTTGACTTCTGTGTATATATGTCCTAGTTCAATTATTTTTCGCTGCAGGCTTGTACAGGAACATGAGTTCCAGTGAGGAACTTGAATATCCTTGAAACAGTTTTGTCTAGTTTAGGGCACGTGATTTTAGTTACTTTTTCTGGTATGCAGGAGTCCCTTGCTTTTGTGTAGTAACCTGCTTTGATGTTATATTGTATGCTGTTTGCCACGAGTGGATTATTAAAAAGTAATAGTTAAGCATTTGAAAACAGTTTCACATAGGATATAAAAGTCTTATCTGAAATCCACGAAAAAATTAACAGAAGCATTTTTCAATTATGCAGTCTTTAAAATTGGTTAGTATTTACATGATCTCAGTCAAGATGGAGCCAATCGTGTATTTTTGGATTCCTGCTTAGTGGAAAGAGGCACAGCCACAGTGATTCATCTTGGCTTAAACTAGACACCTGCAAGTATAATTTAACGCATCTGTCTTGTGATTGAAGAGGGCTTTGTTCCTACACCTTAACTTGTAGAAAACAGAAGTCTGTATTTTAAACTGAAGGAGTTAAATCCTACTATTTGCTTCAGGTTTTTTATTTCTGTATCCTTAAGTAGAAAAGGAGGATACATCATAAAGGAGTATTTCTTCTACCTTCTTTGTAGGTTATGGCTTCACCTCCTTAAGGAACTAGAAATCCCCAAACTGACATAGTTAAACTTTAGCTAAAGACTTAAAACAAGCAGTAGTCTGTGCAGCTTTTACTGGTTTTGGCTTTTTTAGACATTGTAAAATCTGTTATGGATTTTTTTCACCTTTTTCAGGCCAATCTTTTAGTGCTCCTCTTCATACTTGCATTTGACATCGATCTTATGCTGACTAAAGCATGATGGCAATTTTTCTAGAACTAAACTGAAATTCAATTTTGGAAATTTGCTTTACATACTGAGTGATTACTACACTTCCTGGTTTTGCATGAATGAAGTTCTGCATGGAAGAGAATGCTAAAGCAGAATCTGTTTAGATTGAGAAGTACTGTTTTGTTCCCTTCCTCTCCTATTGTTTTCACCTTCTTAACTCATAGGTCACTGATGCTTTTGGTTAGTAGTAGAGTTTTGGAAATAATCAGTTTTAATACAAAGTGATTATTTTCTAAAATGTTTTGCTGGTAGAACTGTTGTTTGACCTTGTAGTCTTTATCACAATAATCCACTGTTTCATTTTAGGTTTAGTCCATACTTTCGAACCAAGGAAAAACTGTACCTCAGTTCAATAACGTATAGCAATATGATTGAGCCAAAACAGTGTTTCTGCCGTTTTGATTTAACGGGCACATGTAACGATGATGACTGTCAGTGGTGAGTTCTTTATAATTCTGTTCGTTAGAACTAAGTATATATTCTAGATGCCTTACTCAAAGACCAGAATAGGCATATTTTTCACTTCCTTAAAACATCTGCATTTATGATCCTATGCACAAGTTCTAGAAAAGAAAATTATTTTTAATACCCTATTTGCAGATACTTGGTTGGCAGGAAAAAAACCCTTTCTTCTAAGCCATGAAGAAAGGAGGCTTTTTAGATATAAATTTAGAAAAGCAGTATGGACTGTTGTCCAATATTTCACCTTTGGTTGCCTTCTAATGCAGATGAGCCTTTTCTTTCTTTGTAGTGTGAGGGTAACTTCAGACCGTAGTGCAGCCACAGTTAAGCACACTAGATGTGTATCATGCTGCTGACTCAAAGCATATACCAAAATCTATGTCATTATATAAAATATGTTCTAATAGTGGAATTTTAGTTTTCTGGGAAAATACCAGTTAAATTTGTTTCTTTGAAGCCCAGTGTTACATTGTATTAAGAACAGCTTGTTAAACAATGTTGCACAACATATTGAAAATTGGTACAAGAGCTAAGGGGTGTGAATTGGTAGGGAATAAACTCCAATTAGGAAACTTCTAACTGGAAAAATATAGCAGAAGTAGACGTCAGCTCTTTTTTTTTTTTTTTTTTTTTTTTTTTTCCCTTTTCAATGACAGACAGCTTATTGGATCAGTTTTTAGCTCTTACCATCAAACCATAATTTGAATCTTACAAATACTAAATGATACCTAATTCTTATAACTACCTTGTTGTAACTGGAAAGTTACAGGTACTGTGTTTCTGTGCTAGTGTGAAATGTGTGTGTTGTAGAGGTTTATTTTAAAGAGTAAGGCTATAGTGAAATAGTGAGGGCTAGAGTTCAGTTACTGATGCAGGCTTAAATTTAGAGAAGACCCAGGCATATTTAAATGAAGTTTTATATCAGGCTGTAGTGTTTTCTGTGGTTATAACTTTCTTTATGCCTCACTCTAGCATGGACTAAAACTAACTTCCTAGTAACAAGCCTTGTTAAACTGTTGCTGTTATGAATATATTAATTGCTTTTGTTTGTTTTAGGCAGCACATGAAAGATTGCACTCTTAGCCGTAAGCAGCTGTTTCAGGATATTTTGTCTTACAACTTAGAACTGATTGGCTGTTCAGAAAAAAGCACTGATGAAGAAATCGGCACTGCCACAGGTTTTTAAGTCTTTTGTTTGCTTTTGTATAAACATTTATGAAGGAAATAGCTTTCATTAAAAGCTCTTAAGTTGGAAGTACTTTGATGTAAAGCAACGTATAAGATACTGCTCTATGAAAAAATGCATTTCTCCAGTTGTCCAATTCAGCCCTTTGTAGTGAGTAGTTACCTTGGTGTCTTTAAAGAAAGAATAAAACATTGATCTGTGAAACATGTCATTCAAAAAGTCAAAATACTGCTGGGATTTGGGAGATTGGGGAGCAGTAGGCATGGAATCTTTCCCTCTCCCTTTCCTCACCTCTTTATGTAAATATTAGACTGTTTTTCAGTGGAGCTGCAATTCTGTAACAGCACTGTTGCCATATAGGCCAGGTGCTGAAAAAGCTTTCAGGTTTTTTTGGTTTTGGTTTTTTTTTTTTTCTAGCATGTTAAATTACTGTAGTCATGTTTCATGCATTCAGCATAGGTTGTGCTAAATGGCGGCTTAAGTAACCTATCCATTTTCATGTATGTGTTTACCCAACATACCAATATTCCTATTTCAGAGAAATATGTTGAAAAACTTTTTGGTGTAAACAGAGACCGTGTGTCCGTGGATCAGATGGCTGTTCTTCTGGCCAGCAATGTCAATGAAAGTAAAAGTCACAGTAAGTAAACTTGCTAAATTAAAGACAAGTTTTTTTTTCCAAATAATTTTTTTAATTATGTAAGTGCCTTGACGATTTTGTAAACCAAGAATACTTCTTTTATGGTAAATTACAGGCATCAGAGTTTGTTTTAAGGCAATAATAGTTTTGAAGTCTAATTTTGGAAAGTGACTTATGCACTTGAGCACAATGTATTTTAAATAAGTAGTGTTGCAACTTATACAATTACGTAATACTCATACTCATTGTGTGTTTTTGTCCAATATCTTCATTAGCAAATATGCTTTAATCTTGAATACAGAAAAGAAAAAGAATCTCTTCTGCTTTGCTTGCTTATAGCACCTCCATTTACAACATGGAAAGATAAAAGGAAATGGAGACCAAAATACCGGAGAAAACCTCTGTTAGACAGTAGCAGCAGTGAAGAGGAACAGTTTGTTGGACCTATTAAATACGGTAATCTGGATTAATGGCATGCACTGAAAAGATTTCTGGGGGAAGATACCTACCAATGTCTTCCCATCATCTAATTTTTCAAGTGGTTCTTAAAAAAGCCGATGCATTTAATTATCTCTTGACTATGTTTCCTGCATGCAAACTTTACCAAAAATTTTATGCAAAATAAAGTTTGACCTGAATTTGTTGTATTTAAGGGAAGAAACCAACCCAACTTTCAGTATAATGCATGATTGGAGGTAAAGGAGTAATTTCTACTTACCCCTTCTTAAAAGGAACACAAGCAACTATTTTCTTAGAATGTTTCGGCTTTGTCCATAGACCATTAGGACTTTAGTTTTTTTTTTTCCTTCCAGAGATAGAAGTAGTAAAACTTCATGTGTTCAATCATCGTAAATTTGTACAGAAGTAGTATTTGGTGTTGAGGTCAGGAATTAAAAAAACCTGCTGTTAAATGGTGTTTGAGACTTGGAAGCTTGCTATAGTGTCAGTAACCTGACAGTGTTCCACATGGGACTCTTGCAAGTGGGAAGTCTGGGATTTGTTAACAAATCCTGTAAAAAGGTTTCTTAGACTCAGAGTAGGGAAACTTTTTTCTTTCAGATGTGTCTTACTTCCTAGTGCTGTTTAATGAAGTGACTTAATTGGTTTCTTTTGACCAAACAGCCTTTTATTGCTATTTATTTCTTGCCTTTACATTTGAAATATCATCTGTTTTCTACAGACTACACAACTTTTAGAGGATGTTGAAGTAACTGTATTTTGCGCTGGTCCATGGCAATACTTGAAATATATCAATGCCACCCCTTGTGCAAGTTCTGATCTTTTAATTTTGTTTTATTTGCAGCCCATCCCACAGAACATAAAAAAAGAGTTCCAGCTCATGATGCTGTAGTGACTCCAGATGATGTTCGGTATTTTACAAGTGAGACTGATGACATTGCCAACTTAGAGGCAAGTGTCCAAGAAAACCCCTGTGATGTACAACTTTGGATTAAACTGGCATACAAATACTTGAATCAAAATGAAGGGTAAGTCTTCCACATTTTAAATTTGATTTTGTGCTTTACCCATGCTGCCACGATCAGACTGCCTTTCTGATACTAAAGAACTTTCTTAAACAATGCCACACAAGTTATTACTTAAGCAGATTAAGAGTAGATTAGATTTCCTACTGTGAGTAATAAATTACACTGACAGTTTATCTTCAGGTAGGTTCTGAGTCAGAACGGAAGCTGGTGGAAAGTAGTGTGGGAGAAATATAGAAAAGTGCACAACTTAATGTATTCCCAAGATTACAGTGGAATGTTGTATTTCCACTGATAAAGTAGTGGACCAGTAAACTCTGATCAGTTTCTCCTCTACAGAGTGAATGTTTGGATTTAGTTTCATCAGACAACTTTCTACAAAAGCAGTTCTGTATGGTTGTATCCCTATAGAAATGGTCCAGCTGAGCACTCCATTTCTTTTGTAATTTTTTTAACTTTTAGATTTCTCTAGTTTTTGTTCTTTTTAAATTATTCTGCAGGATACCACATTTTTAATGGCAATCATGTAATTTCAGTAGGAATTCTGTCATGATGGTTTCATTCTGGAGATTGACTTCTATTTTAATAGTGGAGTACTGTCTTAAGTAGCTACAGCAGGGAAGAAAGGTCATGGAGAGCAGCAGCAACTCTCCATGTAAACTTGTGTAAACTGTGGATAATGGAAAATGTATCATAAGATCGGTTTAGCTGTATCAGTAGTTGCCTGGACACTAGGAAGGACAGAACTGGAAAAGCCAAGTACTCAAAATATTACCAGCAAGTGACAGGGTGAGAAGAGCATATTTTCTGAATAGATGCACACTTGGAGGGGGGTGGGGGGGAGAAAAAAAGGGAGAGAGGAAAAAAAGGGAGAAAACCTAATGGAAGACAATGCATCCTTTTTTAAAAAAGCCCCCTTTTCATTTCCCCCTGCCTCAGTACTCTGAAGAAACTGAGTGATTTAGTGGGTGACAGTGGTGATGGAAGGGGCTGGGAAGGCTTGAGACTTACTTATAAATGGTTAACAGTACTGGTTTTATTTTGGGACGTATATTTTTCCTCCCATAAATGTCTATGCTAAATAATTTCTAAAGATGCTTTAAGAATAAATGTTACCTTAGCATTCTGTGGTTTTATACAGTTTTGTTTATGAATTCAAGCTCAGCTCTGTGGTTTGCAGTCTAGTCAGTTATCTGGGTTAGTCTTGTATTACTTTGCTGGTATCGTCTTGTGATAGTTCTCTCAAAGTAAAATCTCCTCTTTTTTAATGGTTTAGAAGTAGAAAACCTGTATGACATGCATAGAAACCTGGAGTAAAAGCTTATATTAGACTGTAGAAAGTAAATTAAATATGTAACAAAAATATTCTGTATTATTTTGAAATGTCTACTTCAGTTTTTAAGTCCGGATGATGTAAATGCCCTTGTGATTGCAGCCTGAGACGTCTGCTTACAGTTGAGTCTTACCATTTTTCAGTTAAATTGGGTTCTTATCGAATTGGCGCTCTTTTCCTAGAAAACTTATTTTTCCATGCACTGTGATAATTGCAAATAATAATAACCTTGGATAAAACTTCCCTAAAGTTTTCCTTGGATGAAAGGAAAACTTCCCTAAAACTTTGAAACTGCCATAGTAAAGGACAGACAAAAAAAAAAAAAGGTTGGTTGTCTCACTTCCACTGTAATTATAGACATCCATTTCCAAATTTGATATTGTATAAGTTGTAATGCTTATGGAGTTGATGAGTGCTTTTTCAATTTTGCAGCTCATCATCTGAGTGTTTGGATTCTACTTTAAATGTTTTGGCCCGAGCTCTTGAGAACAACAAAGAAAATCCTGAAATTTGGTGTCATTACCTCAGACTCTTCTCAAAAAGAGGAACCAAGGAGGAGATACAGGAAATGTGTGAAACAGCAGTAGAATATGCTGCCTCCTATCAAATCTGGTGGACAGTAAGTAAAAAAAAAAGAGTATGTGTAGCAATCATGTCGTTGTACATTTTTTGATGTAGGAAACCAGTATGTATGACAGGGAAAGTATGAAATGGAAAGCACTATACCTTTTGGCAAACTCAAAAGTTGCTCAAAAAATGAAGCGATTTGAAGTTCTGTGTACCAGATACTTGTAAATCATCACTTTTCCTCAGTAATACATTATTTAAAATCAAGTTATGTTTCTTATTTTTTGTTAGTTAAGCTTGCAAATTTACTTTGACTATTTGATTTTTAATATTTAAACAGTGTATTTTTAGGTTTAATGCAAAAATTGGGTGTGAGGGAAAGAATTGTTTTGTAAGGTGTTGAAAGACCTTATCTCAAGTTTGTGATATTCATGTGGTTTTAAACTTTAACTGAGAAGCTTTACTGTAGTATTCTGGTTACAGTGATTCCTTATTAATATGGATTATTTCTCTTCAGTTTTTGAATTTGGAGAATTCCTTTGATGGAAAAGACTATGTATGTGGGAGGATGCTACAGTTCCTAATGGAAATGACAGGGGGAGAAGAAAATCCCAATCTTGTGTCCTTTCAGCTGCTGGAGACTCTCTTGTACAGGGTTCACTTAAGCCTTTTTACAGGAAGACATCAGAATGCTCTTGTTCTGCTGCAGGTAACTTCCAGATTACCATCCCAGGAATTTTCTTCATATGTCCATCTTTCTAATGCCTGCGACTCTGATAGTGTCAGCTTTAGAATAACTGCTCCTTCCTTTATTTGCTGAAGGAATTTGGGGGTTTCTGTTACCATTTTTTTCTTTGCTTGTGTAGCTACTAGCCTAGACCAGTATGTCACAGCAGTTCCTTGGGAATTATTTTTTATTACTTGATTTCTGGTAAACTGTAGAATATTTCTGCAGTGAAGGGTCTGTGAGTAGTGTCTTGTTTTAGGTACTCAGATGTTAATTATGGTAGAAATAATCAGACCAGTAGTTCTTAAGAGCACAGTGTTACGATGATGTCTAACAATATTGCCTTGCTTCAAAATCTCAAGACTATTCAACGAGACTTTATTGATCCCATGAACTCCAAAGTAATGGAGTTATCACAGGCTTTTATTGTGACTGCAGTAAGAATTTAGGTCACTGTTACTGTTCTGTAGTCCATGGAATTGGTGAATGAACGTGAGAAATAGAGTAACATCGGCTCCTTCTTAAAGTAGGAGCTGGTGTAGTTTCAACTGCGTGTTTTTCTCATTCCTGCCAGCAGGTGGCACCTGCTGCTTGCTGCACCCCCAAATGTCTCAGTTGTGTGGTTTATGATGGTAATGCTTTTTTCTAGCTTCAGTTTGAATAGAAAATCATAATGCTGTGTTGACTTCCTCCAAAAGCTGTTCTAAACACAACAGTGCTGATAAATATAACTCTTAATGTTTAACTAAATGAACAAAAAAACTGAGTGATAACTCGGTTTGTGTCAAATCAAGTGTTGAATTGACATGGAAATCCAGTGTATATGGAGCAATAACATGGATTGGTTTCCCTTGGCTTTCCCCAAAGCATCATCACAAAACCAAACTTGTTTTTATATTCATTTGAAATGTGTAGTTGAAAAAAGAATGTCTAGGAGAAATTATTTAACCATATTTAAGAGAAAATAATTTCTAAGTAAAAGCTACTTCAGAGTAAGTAGCAATGTGTCTCTTGGAAAACTAGAAAGCAAATTTTCTGAAGTAAATATTTTTGAAGGGTGAATAAATAAAATGTTTTTCTGACTTCAGTTTTCACCTATTACAGGATAAGCGTCCTACTGAATTTTGCCTGAATTTGCAAGTACTTTCATTCCCTTGAAAGTGCATTCTTTGATTGTACTGCATTTATCCAGAAAAATGTTGGCACGTCACTACCCATGAAATTCTGTTAAGAGCAATTGTGTTTAGACTTTGTCTAGTTGCACGCTTTAATGATTTTATTTGAGATCTGCCAATTCAACTGGGCTATTCTAGTTTTGTATATGACTGGTAGGAAAATTTGAAGCAGTATCCTTGTTCACAGTATGTTTCCAACATATTTTTTTAAAACAGTATTTCTAGAGATGGTGGTGCTTTGAGTAGACTTGGATGGCTGTAACTTAGTAGCTGTATAACTAGAACTTAATAAAATTAAAATGAAAACAAACAAAACCCACCACAAATCCCAATAGGATACAGCAAGCTGAAACCAACTTCTAGATTCTAGAGCTAATCTATTACATCTATGCAACAGGAATTAATTGTCCAAGAATATAAGCAGAAAAATGGAGCACATATTGGGAGATGCCATGTTTTTGTCTCTGTTATTTTGAAAAGTGAACAGACTGAAGTCTTCTACATTTTTTTTATAAACCCATTAATAGAAATTATGTATGTGATTTGAATACAGCTACACATTCACACAAGCCAAATACAATCTTGATTGATTTCAAGAATTAGTTTCTGCCATTTCTGTGGAAAAGATTTGAGAATACTAAAAATTATTCTTCCTGTTTCCCTTTCTCATTGTTATATCTTAAAGGTTTTATGGCTGAAATACTTTGTATTTTTTTTAACCTTTACAGAATGCTTTAAAATCGGCAAATGAAAAGATAATATCAGAACGCCTTACTGTAAGTGACCGTTGCTTGGCTTGGCTGGCTTACATACATCTAACTGAATTTGGCATTCTCCCAGTCAAGTTCTATGATCCAGCTAATGCGAGTCCTTCAAGGATCATGAACAAAGAGCCATTCTTAATGCCATGGCAAACAGTTCAAGATGTGAAGACAGATCCTGATATGCTGTTAGCTATGTTTGAAGGTAAGATTAAGGAGGTGAACTACATGACACATTGCTCAGTTGTTATAAATCAAGAAATATTATCCAAGTTTTGGTATTTCTAGGTAGTGCAGTACTGCTGATGGTTATGTTAAGCCATTGGAATTAACCCATTGAGTATTTAATCTTGATTTGAATAGAGCAGTGAGGAAAGTCCATTTTCTTGGGTACTTAACATAAACACACACATGCTGTGGTTTTCATCTGTAGTTCAAAGCCATAGCTTTTTCACTAAACTATGATATTCTATCAAGATCAAGACCAATAGTGTGTACCAGTATGACGTTGCTAGTTTTCTTGGTCTTATATAAGCATAAAGCCCAGCTTCTGTTTTTGTTTTCAGATGTTTGTCTTCATCCAAAGTTTAAGTAAGATGAATAACTTTTAAAATATGTTAAATTAGGATAATAGAAGAAATTTAATTCTTGACTTGTGGTGCTGCCAAAGGTAGACTTTATAATAGCATTGTATAAATGTCAGTACATAGCCTGTTAGCCAGCAGCAGTATTGGATTGCCACTGAGAATATATCTGTGCTGCAGATGGTAATGCAGTGTGGAAATACTTGAGGACACATTGACTAACCTAACTGTGGGAGTTAAGGCAGTCTTAGCCATGATAATGAGATGTTCATTATTGAGTAGCTTTTTATTATGTTGAGAAGAAAAATACTATTTGATCTTAGCTTTTGTTTCAGTAGCTTTTGGCTGTTAAGCTGGAAATCCCAGAGTGTAGTTTTAAATGTAGTGATATGCTGCTTTCTGTGATATGGCTTTAACATTTCATTGGTAGGATGTTTCCTGATTTTTAAATGAATGAGAATGTAAAAGCTTTCTTAACACTTATCACCACAGCGTATTTCAGAAGTTTTCTAAGATTGTCATCTTCCTTTTCTTAATAATTTGCAAAAGCAGCATTCTCAAATATATTTCCACACTTACATGATTTTTTTTTTTTGTTAAATGAGACTTTGTTAAGGCTTTGACATTTGCTCGAAGTGTAAAGGCTTGATTTTATACTTCTGTTTTGAAGATGCGGTCAAAACATGTACTGACGAAAGCCTTGAGGCTGACAAAAGAATAGCTGTCTGCTTTCCTCTCTACAGAAACATGATAGCTTTGCTGAAACTTCTTGAAAGGTAAGTTGTTTCAAGACACTTTTAATCGGAGTACTCTGCTCTGCTTTTTTTTGAAAACTTAACTTTACTTTTCTTTAAGGTGGGAATCTGCTGCAGAAACATGCAGGACTTTATTGGAGCTCTCCCCGAACAACTGCCAGCTCTTGGAGAGTTTGGCCACCTTGTATTTGCAGATGGAGCAGAGTGACAGTGCCTACAAAGTGTGGATTGGAGCATTTGAGAAGAATCCTCAGAATGCAGAAATTTTTTATCACTTGTGTAAATTCCTTGTTTCACAGGTAATACTCCAAAAGTCATTTTGTTGGTCTGCTGGCTTTATAAACTTTAGGGTTTGTGTGTGACTTCAGATGCTTACCAGATTCATAATTGTCATCGTATTTTTGTGACATCTATTTCTCCCGTATATAGAAGGGAAAAATAGAATTACTGACATGGTTAAAGATAATCAATGGCGTTAAGTAAAATAAATTTATAGTTTGAATTGTTCTAATCCAGTGTTAATAGCTTTACACAAGAATAGATGTTAACAGTAAGCCCTGTAATATGTTTTCAGTTTTTTCCTGCTTCCTGCTGATTGACCCAGTTTGGCTTCATTCTTGAGAGAATGAAGTCAATGGAGCATTACGGAGAAAGACACACCACTTGTTTGTTGCACTTGAATTGTTCTTGCGATTTTTCAGGTTGATGTCTGATCTTTTTTTTTATTTTTAAAAAATAAAACCCCAAAACAGGAAAGATCAAGCAGTATTCTTCCTCTGTTGCAAGATTTTGTGGCAGCTTTCTTTGAGAACACATGTCAAGAGCACAGTCCCATGGATCTCTTAAGGTACACATAGAATATTTTTATCTATTTAAATTTCAGTAATATTGACATTTTCATGAAAAAGACAGTCTAGAAATTTTAACCTCTATTTTTAGCTTGGCATGTTTTGCTAAAACTTGCATGAATTGTGATTTGTTAATTTTTAAGTGCTTAACTTGTTCTTTCTGCATATACACTAAACTGTAAAACCACAAGCATTTAAAGATGGAGCAGCCAGCAAGCTGAATATCTGGATTTGGGGAATGGGAATCAGTCAAATGTCTGCCAGGCTTGGTTGGTGAGGTGTATTTGTTTGCTTGGTTTTGCTTTGGTCCCTCCCCCTGCCCCACCAAAGCTAGGAGCTTAAAATTGCATGCCTAAAGTACTATATTTAGGCACTTGCAGAAGACCTTAATCCAGAGATCCAGCACGCTATTAATCAGCAGATCAGTATTGCTGAAAAGGCAGAGGTTTGTATGTAGCCTGCTGATTTTCCACTTGAGTTTTAGCACCTAGACTTTTTGATGTTTTGAAATGCTCAAGTGCCCTATAGTCAACAGTTGCCTCTAAAGGCCTTCAAAGGAAGACTTTCTGTGCTCAAGCTTATACAGATGAGGCTTTGGAATGTTTTTATCTCTGAGTTAGGTGTTAGATTTTATTCCTGCTTATGTTTCTTTGCATTAGGTTTTAGCTGCCTGTAGGTAGATAATTGATGTACTTGATGTATTTCATTGCAATATAGGGGACAGAGTCTGAAATATAAAGGAAAGTTTAACTTTGTACATAATGAGGGCATAAATGCTTTCTATATAAGCTGTTCATTTATTTCAGTGTTGTGCTTTCTGTATAAATTTGATCTGGAGTTAAAAGCTAGGAAAAGTGCATCTTTTTCAATAGGTCAAGTGAACTGGATTTTGCAGCTGCTGCATCCGCACAGGACTCCTCCATGTAGAGGGATATTCTCATTTACTACTGCTTTCTTCTCTTGTAGATACCTCTTGAATTTTCCAATGCCAATTGAATTTACATCACCCCTCTATAAAGAACATCTTACAGATGACGTTGTAAACCAGCAAATCCCATATCTGTGGCAGATCTACTGGTGAGACTTTCTAAAGTATTTTTGAGAAGTGTATATTGGATCTGAGTAAATTGCATTTTCAAAAGCAGAACATTCATTATTTACCTAAGTGTATATTGCTTTGGGTTCTTTCAATAAATGATCTACCAGTCCTTAGAGAACCTACCTGCCTGCTGCACAACAGAGACAATTTTATGTGAATTGAGCGTCAACTTAAATTTTCCACTTGAGAAATTCTGCCCCCTGGGAACAGTAACTGGTGTGTTCATCTACAAAACAATATTTTTTTCAGTTTTCTCCTAGGTCTCTACTGGTAGTAGCTTTCTTTCTTCTGAATTTCAGTTGTCTCCCTTTAATTTTACAATTGTTCCCTGACTGTTTAACTTTTAGCCCTGATCTTCCTACATTCTTTGACTCACTGTTTCAGCTGTTCATGGAACTACTAGCAACAGGCTGTAGAAGCTGGAACAGATGCTTCTCTGTAGCAAAGTAATGCAGCAAAGTAACCTTTTCCTCTGCAAGAGATTACAAAGGTGACAGATGTTTGTCACACATACACAATCTTCTTTTTGTTTCCACCTTTTTTTTTTGATAGCAGCAATATCCAAGATTGGAAAGGACCAGCCTATTAGCTGTCTATGACTTCTTAGTGTAACTGTAGTTAGTGAGGTATTGACTGTCTTTAAAAAGCTTATCGCTTCATGGTCTGGGTTTGCCAATCTTAAAGTATCTTGGCTTTTGAGATAAGTAAAGGGACAAAGATAATAATGCATCAGATACCAAGTCAGGACTTCTCAGAACTCTTTCAACACTGGCTTGTAGTTTTTAGATGGTAGACAACTTTATAAACAGGAAAAATATGTGGGTTTCAAGTCAAGTCTTTATGTAAGGTTCAGATTATGTTATCTTAATGTTTTCTTTTGATACTGCCCATTAATACAGATTAAAGTTAATTGGGATTTGTTGGGTTTTGGTTGTTTGTTTTTTTTCAAGTTCAATTTTAAATTTGGTACTTGCACAGTATAAACTTCTTAGATACTTTATTTTAGCACCTGCTTTTAAGAGGAAAGTGTCTAAATTACTTTCAGAGCTAATAATTGAGTTTCTGTGAGATTTGCTACAGTAAGTGTTATATGGGGCCTATGTATTTTTTCTTTCCCTTTTTCAGGTGAGAATGAAGATACATAAGTTCACTTTTACCCAGTGGAAATAGATTGAAGTCATCAAAGTTCAACGAACAATGTTTTACTAGGAAAGATGAATGTGTGTTTCTAAATAATATGTGTGTGTATGCAAACATACACACATGCTTTTTACAGTAGCAAATTCACGATTGAGTGTGTAGTTCTTGCAGAAAGCATGAGTAGAATCAGGCACTCTGATCGTGTGCCCTGGTCAAGAGGGTTCTGTAGCATAGTAGTACCATCAGTTCTATCTTACTTTGCATTTTTGTAGTCTTAGAGTGGCTTTTCTCCTCATGACTGACACCTTTTTTTCACTGTTATTTTACACTTTGAAATAAGGATTGTTCAAGAAGTCTTGGTCATGAAGTGTGTCTACTTCTGTCTTCGAGGTCTGATATGTTGTTCTGATCATAGGTATTTTTGAGGAGCTGTGAAACAAAATTAAGAGGGGTTTTGACTATTCTTGTCAGGGTTTTTTTTCCTGACACAATCGCCATATTTCTACCCTGCATCCATAGTAGTATTTGTTTTGGAGAATGAGTTCTGTTGCAACAGTCTGATACCATTTCTCAAGTGGTTTTAATCCAACTTAGAAATTGTATTGTTCTGGAGCTTTCCAGATGGATGCTCAAAGTTTGTCTTCGTTCTGTAGCAGTCAGAGCATCACTATTCTAAAGATTATTAAACAAGTTCTTTACAAGAGTAGAAGACAATTCATAATACTTCATTTCTGTTTTAGTGAAGAGTTGCATTTTGAACTGTATGGTTTCTGTATTATTCCTTATCTGCATCTTGAAATGGGAAGGTCTCATTGTTTCCTACTCTTAATATTTAGGAACATGCACTATTTGACATTGAACACTTTTTAACTTTTAATATAAACAGTTTGTGCCAGTCTCTTCATGCAAGTGTTGGAGAAGCACTGGATGCTTATGAAGCAGCTCTGGGGGCAGTGATGCAGCAGGAAACTGTACAGAACATCTGGCTGGAGTAAGTTCTTAAGGGAGGAAAGTAAATGAATGTCAAAACTATTGAGTGAAGGCTATCAGAACTATCTTTTTTCTTCTGTTCTTTTTCTTCCAGTTACCTTGTTTTTATCAATAGCAAAGTTGTTGGATCCAATAACAAAGTTCAAGAATTCAAGCTTTTTACTGACCTAGTGAACAGATGTCTGGTTACAGTCCCCACACGATACCCAATTCCTTTTAGTACTGCTGATTATTGGACCAATTATGAGTTTCATAATAAGGTAAAAATGTATGTGGACAGCTTTAATTAAACAAGAGACTGACCTTTTATCAGGTACCTGTAGTTTACGTATTCAGATGCAGTACCAGTGCTGTATGAATGCTGTGAGCTAGCAATTAGTATAGAAAAAGTATCTGATAAGTGTTCTGAGCAGAAGACTTCTAACAGTGATCTTTTGGGCTGTAAGGCAAAGAAAATTTATTATGGCGTGCTTTAATGTTTATACGGCTTCTAATGACAAACTATTCTTTCCTTGAGAAAAGAGAAAATATTTAAGGGAGGGAAGAGGTAGTTGAGCAAGAGGGGTCTAGAGGTCTGTAACACTGGCAGATGGAAACAGTATTTAAGCTGTCAGTTTTGATCATAGAAATTACAATAGTTAAGAAACAGAAGAGGTAAAGTTAGAAGTAGGAATAAATACAAGTTGAACACTTTGACAAAATAAAACTTATAGAAATCCTGGGCCCCTTCTTGAGAGCATCCAGCATGTTTCTGTCTACTTACTAAATGCAGGTTAGGACTGAAATATGTGGTGTTAGCAACTTGACAGTAACTTCTTATTATACAAATTGATTTCTGTACCCTTGCGGGATAAGTTGGTAGTTGATAAGGTCTGTAGGTGGTAGGTCACTTTAGTCATTATGTTCGTAGTCTGTCATTCCATTATTCTTAGCAAAAATTAGATGGTTATAAAATGGATTAATGGTTATAATTCAAACTCTACAGGTAATTCTTTTTTATCTGAGCTGCATTCCAAAATCTCAGCATTCCAAAACCTTGGAACGGTTTTGTTCTACTATGCCTGCTAATCCTGGACTTGCACTGAGGTATGTAAAAATACTTACTTGTAATCAAGGCAAACAGCTGGTTAACATAACTACTGTTTTTTGTGCAAGACACGCACGATTTGCTTTGTACTACAAAAGTAAAACTCTTCCGCTATTATCGCATGTTGCTTGAGGAATATTGTGCCTTCTGACATCATCTCAAGCTTTCTTGTATTCTGTTCCAGCTACAGGAAGGTTACAATTATACAGAAATTAACTCTGCGTTGTGCACGATGAGTACAAATGGTCAAAACTTCAAGTGTGTAGAGAAATGTCAGATACTTTGAAGTCTTGTTACTTAATGATCTATTAAGTATAGTTCCAACACAGAATAGGTAAAACTGAATACACCAGTATGTAAGTGCTAGCTTAAGGCTTAACTTGACATTTACTTAGCAAAGATAAAACATTCTTAATTTCAAAAAATTTTATGGGAAACTAAAATAGTTAATGTAGGCATCACACTCATTCTTGCTTGAATAGTATTTCAAAATGCGCTCTTCCAGGATTAGAGACTCCATGTTTTTAACATTCTTCGCTGCACTGAACTCATGAACATTTGATTGAATGGTTTTGACAAGTCCCCAGACACTTCCTGTTCATCATCAGCAATGACCCCAAAGCAAGACTTTGAATAAGTGTGCGTGTGGTTGAGAGTGTGTGGAGAGTGTGATTGAATACCTGCCTTTGGCACATAGAGGTTGAATGGTTGCATTTTAAAGCAAGATGAGATTCTGTCTAGATGGAACTTCTTTAGACAATGTTGATACAATGTTGATTCTGTGTGAAATGGGTGAGCCAGAACGGACTGAAGAGTTTCTCTTAGCCACATGACTAAAACTGATTAGTCTCCTTTCAAATGTACGGTTACCTTGTGCATGCTAAAAATTGATCTTGTAGTGTGCTGGGATTGTATTTTCTTTCCAATTTCACAGTTTTTAGTTATTGTCTGAAAGTGTGTCTTAGCTTTATAGGGTGGGTTTTTTTTTTGTTTTGTTCTGTGAGCATGTTCGGTTAATATTATACACGGCAGCTTGGGTGTTTTTTCCTACAACTCTTTGCTCAGATTAGCTATGGTTTTTGTAATGCATTGATATCTTTGGTTTGCTTTTCTGTTCCCAGTGATTAGAGCAGTGTTCCTTTCTCATGATTGCCTTTTACAGACTGCTTCTGCGATACTGGGAGGAGAGCAATGTTCAGATTCTGAAACTGCAAGCCAAGATGTTTACATATAATATCCCAACATGCCTGGCCATCTGGAAAATGTAATGCAACAGTCATACATCTGTTTTCATAGATATTGCTTTTTTTTGTAAGGTTTACATCACAAAGGTAAATCTGAAATGCCCTTCCAGTTGGGCTTGTACTGGAAGACTCTTTCATTAGCGTATTATTTAAACAGTAACTGTTGGTTACAACAGACAGAGGTACTATTGCTTCTTAAAAATGAGAAATAGAATTTCCCTCTTGGGAAATGTATGTGGATGGATATTATGCAGATAAATATGAATGATGTATTTACAAAGTTGCATTTTTAATTCAACTATTGACTTCTGTCTCCCCCTCTCTACCCTCCCCTTTATATATCACAATAGCAGTAATCTCCATTATCCAGTGATGCTGAACTGATCTTTTTCTTCAGTGTTTGTTCATAATGGGGAACCACTGAAATGTCTTGCTCATGTAAGGTTGTTTTTAAAAAATGACTATTTTTGTCTTTTCACTGTAGATTAACATGATTGGAAGTTAGTAAATATCTTTTCAAGGAATTAGTAATTCCGTTCCACAGTCAGTATTCTGCCACTAACGGCATTTAAAATCATTCAAGAATAAATATTTTCATATATTTCTTTTCCTCAGAGCCATTGCTGCCGAATGCTTTCTAATGGGACAAAGAGAAGTAAGTCAACACAGATTACTAAAATTAATAATTATAAAATTCTGTAAAACCTGCTATTCCTTGGCTTTGTCGAAAGCAATCATCATCTCTTAAATCCAAGATTTCAAGATAGTTGAAATACTGTGTGTAAACACTGAAGCATTTGTCTCAAGTGTGAGAAATATCTTTTGGCAATTAGTAGAATGGATTTTTCATGAGTAGTTGCGTGTACTGTTTGTGTGTATTTTTACTAGGGGCGGCTGTATTCTTTGGCCACTTTTTTTTTTAATCTGGTGGAGGTTGCTAGCACTTAAAATACAGTAGAGGGAAGGAAGGATTGTTGTGCTGGAAGATGCTAGCAACTATCTTTCCAAGTGGTTGGAAGGGTGGCTCTGCCAATACAATATATGTAGAGAGTTCAAGTAGTTCCTGACCCCACCAAAGACATGAGTTCTTTTTCTTCAAAAATAAGTTTACTCATTGGTACTTTGGGAAGTACCAAACAGAATGGATTGATGTGATATTGTTGCTATCACCTTCAAAATATTCTTCTGCTTGTGGAAAGATGCTGTGTATTAGCAGGATCACAGGCCCTGGGTTTGTGACTCACTGCTTGTTTGTGGTGTTTCTGAGCTTCTGTATCTTATTTTATGTCATTTTTGTAGGGACAGATTCTCAGCATTTTTTTTTTTCTGTCAGTAATCTCTTTGAAACCGTATTAAAGCTTTAACTGATCCATAATGGATAGTATGGCTATTGTTAGACTCCATATAAAATCTTCTCTTTCAGTTTTTTTACTGTCTCCTAGAACATTATATAGTACTTCCCAAGCACATAGTTATTTGGTTTGTAAGATCAAATAGTTCCAAGTTAGGAGGTCTCAAAGGTGTGATTACCTATTCACCCTTAATTCTGCCTCCGTGATGGTTTGGTTTAATCTGTAATTAATCAGATTCCTGCTTCAGTCATTGTATTAGATGGACTACATTTTAAGGCACTGCCTCTTGTGAGGCTGCGGACTTAAAAGATCCCTGCTTTGCTTGGTTTGAAAGTTAGAAAAATATATTTCAAATCAGTCAAAAAAAAAAAAAAAGGGTCCTTAAAGGAAATGAAACTATTGGAATGAAAGAATATGTAAAGAAATTGTAGCGGGATTACACCTAGAAGAAATCTTGTGGTTCCTTTCTGCAACCACCTGCATGGTGTGGAGTAAAATCACTTATGTAGGTACACACAGTGCAGTTGGGCTTTTGGGAAGGGGGCTTAGTTTGGGATGTAGTGAGCGCTTACAACTGTATATGCAAATCAGTGACTGTTTCAGATAACTGGGTTTTCTAATAAACATGATAGATACTGTTTTCAAAGTGAGCTGTGATTCAGATCCTGGATTTCTTGGAGCACCAATCATCAGTTCCCTTCAGCAGGTCCTATAAGGGTCTAATAGAAGAATATCAAAATGGGTACAAGTACTTAAAAGGCCAACAACTACTTTCCCTAATGACTCTCCAATTAAAGTTGGTACTTTAAATACCAATATTTGAAGAAGACTTGAGCAAATACTTGCAGTAAACATTTTGGCCCTCCATTTCCAACCATAAAATGAGTAAACTCCTTTATTCTTTTTAGGGTTGTATAGATGCATACTAATTGTTAAAGCACAGATATATGCTGAAGGAAAAAAGCCTATGAAACAGTTACTTTCTTTGTAGGGTTGGCATAGTATGCAGTAAGCAAGACCTTGAGACTACATACTGAGCAGTGAAAGAGAAATATTTAGTAAGCTGCTTAATTCCCTCAGTGTGTTCCATCCTGTGCAATGAATGAGGCAAGAGTCTTGTGGAGAAAAATAAATGTCCTCATGTAGTTAATCCCATGCATACAAGGTTCAGAATTAAGGTCAGAAATAAACTTGCCTTTGCTTTTAGTAATGATTTAATACTTGACTTTGAAACTTTTCTAAAAGCAGATTTTAAAAATAGTTGCAGGAGATTTTTGTTTCAGTTCACTCACTTGTAGTGCACAAAATTGTGCTGACTTTTAATACCTGTTTTTATTTTACAGGTCCATCATTTATATCAGAGAGCCCTTCAGAAGTTACCTCTATGTGCATCACTGTGGAAAGATGTAATGTTTTCTCCTTATGATTCAGTTTGAGGTTTCATTTAAATTTTCTGCATATCCCATATCCATAGATGTGGTGATGCTCATGCTCTGGCTAAATCTTATATCTGCTTCCCCATCTCTTACAGCAACTCTTGTTTGAAGCATCAGGAGGAGGTAAAACTGATAACCTGAGAAAACTAGTTTCCAAGTGCCAAGAGGTTGGAGTCAGCCTAGATGAGCTTTTAAATTTAAACACTTACAGAACAGAAAGCAAGAATCACTGAACGCTGGGCATGGTCAGCTGTAAGTCCTATTAAATGCCAAAATCAGTTGAATGATTCTTCAGGCTGATCCGTGCTTAAGATCTGTGTAAGGCAGATGAGTATTGCTCAGCATATCAAGTCTTCAGTCTGCCTTCCAAGAACCTGGAAGCAATTAACGTGACCCTCCTATGGAAAAATGAACTTCCTGTCTGGCCTTGCTTCTGGGCCCTGCCAGAATCTCATAACGTCATGTACGTAAGTATAGTTAATCAAAATGACAGACATTATTTTTTTACATTTTATTTTCTCTTTTCTTTGTTTTGCTGTTCCTGATTCACTTGACACTCTCGCTGATGCCTGAGAGATATGTGTTTGGGATTAATTTACTGGGCTGTGTTTACAGAAAAAAAGCAAGTAGTCCATTGTGGGTTTTTCCTTTTTTAAACCTTTTTTGAGACTTTTTCATTACAGGATTTAAAACAAAAGCAGCCGCTCTTAAGGAAAGTGTAACTGCCGTGGCCACAAGTATGCTTCTTGCACTTGAAGGCTCTAAGAGGGTTGCTTACTACCCTTTTCTGCATTGGACTCACGGCAGAGACTATTAAACTTGAAGATTAAAGAAACTATTGCAAATGCCAGTGCATCAGAACCTAAGAGTGGTCAATTATGTGCAATTTTTTGTAAAGAAATTTTAATTTATAATAAAGTTTAACAGTTTAAAGAAAGCTGCTATTGATCTGTTTTGTATTCGTACTACCTTGTAGCATTACAGGTGTTTTTACAGATATTTTCAATACAAGCCGACCTTTTTACAGAACAATCTGTTGTCTTCTGTTGTTTTGATCAAGAGGTAGGGGAATGTCATTAAAGGTCCCTGTTGTGGATGTAGAATAACTTCATCTCAAGTTTTTTTTCCTCCTCTTGTATCAGATACACAGATGTTTGTCCCATAACAACTATTCCTGTAAAAAAAATACCACATCATTAATAGAAAGTACACTTTGTATTTTGTCCTTTTCACCTTTAATGAAAGGCTTTCCAAAGTCACTACATGTAGATTTGCAGAGAGATACTGTCAGCCTACTGAATCAGGTTCTCTTTCCACCTGTTTTTTTTTTTTTTTACATCAGAAGATGGTTTTAGCACCTTTTGAATAGGTAACTTGTTAGCAGGCCAGGAATCATAAAATCATAGAAGGGTGGGGGAAGTGACCTTTAAAGATCATTTGGTTCCAACCCCCATGCCATGGGCAGGGACACCTTCCACTAGATCGGATTGCTCAAAGCTACATCCAGCCTGGCCTTGAACACTTCTAGGGATGGGGCATCCATAATTTCCCTGGGCTGCCTATTCTAGTACCTCACCATGTCATCGTGAACCATTTTTTTCTGTATCTAGTCTGTTATCTACCCTCTTCCAGTTTAAAACCTTTACCCTCCCATCCTGTCACGACATGCCCTTGCAAAATGTTCTTTTTGGCTTTCTTGTAGGCTTCCTTTAAGTATGGGGAGGCTGCTGTAACATCTCTTTTGAAGTCTTCTGTAGGCTAAACAACCCCAGCCCTTTCAAGCCTACCTTCAATCCCTCTGATCATTTTTGTGGCCCTTCTCTGGAATAGGTCAATGTGTATCCCCTGCTCAGAACCTGAGATGTGGCCTCAGTACTGCAAGTGAGAGTCTTGCCAAATTAAAGAGGCAGAATCACCTCCCTTTGTCTGCTGACTCTGCTTCTTTTGATGCAACCCAGGATATGATTGGCTTTCAGAGTTGCAAGCTTTTCATCAACACCACTACCCCCAGGTCCTTCTCAGCAAGGCTGCTCTCCATCCCTTCATCTCCTAGTCTGTAACAATACTGGGGATTACCCCAACTACACAGCTTGGTGATTTTCCCAGTGCTACACAGCTTGTTGGTAGTGGCAGACTTGCTGCGGGTACCCTCAATCCCAATGTGTCTGTGTTTCTGACAAAGATGTTAAACAGTCCCAATACCAACCCCTGCGGTACACCACTTGTCACTCAGGTACACTTGGACGTTGAGCTGTTGACCGCAACTCTCGAGTGTGACTCGATTGTCAATTGCTTACTCACTGTGTGGTCTACCCATCAAATCCATGTCTCTGCAAATAAGAAACAAGGATGTCCGTGTGTGGGACGGTGTCAAATGCTTTACACAAGTCCAGGTAGATGATGTCAGTTGCTTATGAATGAATGGTCTTCATGTTTGAAAATTAAACATAGTGTTTTGTGATATAAAACTTCTACTAACTTTCAAAACCTTTACTTTATCTGAAGTTACACATAAAGCAGCGCTTTTGAAGGAGAGAAAAGTAGAAAATGCTGGTTTTCATCCAGGTGAATGGAGCGTGATTCTGCACCTTTTAGGTAACTCAGATTTAAGCATGAATTGTTAGTAAAACTTCAAATACCCGTTTTAATGGCCAGATTTCCCTGCCGTCTACACAATCAGTATCAGAAAATCTGGTTTAAGCCCATTCTTGATGGTTGTAGAGTGGTATCCTGATTTCTTCAAACTTTTAGGTGGTAGCGCTCAGAATGAAAAAGGCATAGACTATAGAAGTGCAGTATTTAATTATTTTATTAAAAACACTTAACATAAGTAACCTGTGTGTAAGCAAGCATTTACCCTAACTTTTTCAAAGTTTTTCTCTAAAGCTTTGCTCATAAAGGGTTGATAGTTCTCCATGACAACACCTGAACGCCTGCAGTATTTATCATAGCATGATACAATTTTACCTATTCTGTTACAAATACAAAAAGTTAAGGTTAAGTACAACAGCACTTTTGTTGCTGTCTTGATATATTGCCTAGCTTAGGCTTGTTTTATACTTCAGACTGTTAATTTATTACCTTTCATGCTGTGCTGTACAGTGACTTTGTAACAAAAGGCCTAGTGTCTCTTTCTAAGGAGACCTTAAGGTTTATATGTTCATCAAGGATTAATCATAGGTGCTCTGCTTTCATGGCTTCTCGTGCTTGAAGATAAGGGGAGAGGGAACCAAACCCCCACAAGGTTCTGTCTTCCATTGATCTTAATCCATGTTTTAATTAAAACAGTCCCACTTTATATGTGGCCTTTTGACCCTATTTTGCTACCTTACTGGGGTAGTTACAGTGCACAGAAATAGATGGAGCTGTATGTTACGTGAGGAACCTAGACTAAAACCAGCAGATGTCATCTGTCCAGCCATTTCACCTGGGTCTGAGGGTCATCCTCCCATTGGTTTTAGGGAGCGGTTAGGCAAGAGATGAGAGCGGAAAAGGGCTGTTTCCCAGTGTCTGCCAGTGTTCATGCCAGGGGATATCTGTTGCTCTGAAGAACAGAGCAGGGGTGTTGGCTTATCCTTATCTGTAAGGTGGCTTAATGTTTGCAAGGAGCCCAAGATAAAAATTTGGCTTAAAAGAGGATATAGACGTTAACTGCTACTTTTCTTCATTATTGCATACTACTATTTGTTGTTGTCCTATCTGAGTAGCAGATCATAAAGCAGAGTATGGCTTGTAACTGAAACCTAGCCTTGTAAAATTGTTGGCAATGAATTATCTATGTGTCTGTTTGCTCTCTGTTAATGGGAGCATAAAATCCAGTCATAAAGTTTGCGGTGCTGCACCTGTGGTACTGGCAGAAGTGACCGTATCATAGCTCAGTAAATAAAGAGCAAATGAGGGGAAGCCTTTCAGTGCAGAGAGCAGTGCCGGATCTAGCAGAAAATAGCACAGAAGAAACAGTGATGCTGTCATACAAGTGACTTGCTTCAGAGAGTCCGAGCTTGGAAAAACTCTGTGTCTTTGAAAAAGAGAATGATTTTGAATTAATTTCTCACTGCTGTCACAGCATGTGATGGCCACAGGTGATCTGCGAGGAATGTTTGCTCTTTGAGGTGGTAATCCTCGCCGATTTCCATATCTTCTTTTTATTTTTGTGACAACTGTCAGTCTGGCTCTCCTTTGTGACCCTTCTAGTTAGGTCAGACCCTTTTCTGCTCAGTTTGAGAAAACTGTGGGGCTGGTTGGGAACTTCTGAGTATGGGTCTTGAGAGCAGTGATATATATTGCTTTTGTATTGACCAGAGCTAATGTGGTAGGGAGGCAGAAGATCTGCTCCTACAAGCTTGCACAAGGAAGTTTTGATTGTGATGGTGTGATGCAGGAATAGCCCATGTTTGTAAGTCCCTGCCCACTGTAGTCACATCTGGCTTTCCCACCAGCTTTCACCTTTCCCTCCTGAGGTTTCCTTCCCCTTCTGGAGTCTTCTGTGTACTTCCTTTATCTTCTAAAAGCGATGTTACGGCACCTCTTTCTGCCAGGAGTGGTTGGGTAGATTCTGGTAGGAAGGTCACCACCAAGACCTGCACTGTTGAGAACTGCACGGTCAAGAGAAGCCAAACTTTGTCTGATCTCTTGTTGAGACAGCAGGAAAGGGTGACAGTTCATTCCTTATGTGGCCATAGATAGAACAAGAAGAGTGAGGGCTGCTTTCCAAAGGGCAGTGTCTCTAAACTGTGTGATTACAGGTGTGATGCCAATGTTCCTATAAAATGATTAAGGGATCAACTAAAAATCTGCCTGCACAAAGGACAAACTCAGTGGTTTGAAAAATAACGTTCACAAATTTTTTAAGATGGCTGAGGCTGTGCCTAAAGACACCAGTGCTGGGTATGCTGAAGGTCTGATGATAGGCATAGCAGATGGTATATAGCAAGACCAGACTCTGTAGCAAATGCGTACCCCAGTGTGGACAACATGGACTCTTCTTTGCCTCCTTAACCAGTTGCTAGTTGAAGGTAGTGGGCAGAGGACCCTGGTGTACCTGGGTACTCTGTACCCCCATTACAGTATTTGAGGTAGGCTCCCTACTTGAATGAATCTCTTAGAGGAACCTATGTCCCTCCATGCTACTACAGAAGTTTAGAGACATCAGCATCTATGCTTCACGCCAGCCTTTGGTGCTAGCGGTCAGTAGGACAGTCTACGTTGTCTTTTGGGAGGAGCACCCAGTATGGACTCAGAAGGCTGTGATAAACTTCGGAGTACATAGACAAGGGCTTTAAGATACATGTGCTACACTGGGAACAGTCATTCACAACAGCTTTCAGCATTCCCTGTCCACCAAATCAGCCTATTTATAGAAGATAATGTGCTCTTTGTTATCGAGAGGATTTTGTTGGTCTTTGTGATGCATTCATTCCTTTTTGATCTGAAACCAAAGGTTTTCACGGTGTGTTACTGTGCACAAATATATGATAAAAGCATTGTTAACTATACAAGGCACTAACTGGAAGAATATCGTGTAGATGCATGTTTTCTTTAAGCAGAAGTTGGACGTCATAGAAGCAAGCGTGTCTTGGTGACAGTAATTCTCTCTGAGAAAGGGTTAGTCTTATTTTTTTGTTCCTTTCTTCCCCCCACATCTCTGGATGCAGAAAACAAGAGGCAAGACTCTCTTGTCCTTAAAAGATTTTTCAGCCAGCAGTCCCTGGTGTATTTTGTGCTAAATTGTCAGAAGACAAATGTAGGAGACTTGGATAAAGCCAAAGAGTGAATTATGGGCAACATCTTGTTTAGACTGCAGAAAACTTTTCCTCCTTGTTTTATAGTTGGTCTGCTTGCTCCAGCTGAGCCAAGTCCTGAAAGACTCGCATGTGGCACTTGTGCACCAAATATGAGTGGAGCAGTTCTGACTCAGTAACTAGGAAGTCCTAATTCCACGTGTTTTCTGGTTGAAAAGCTCCGGTATCATCTGATGGATTGGCTGCAGAATAGTGCAGGGAGCAAAAGATATCACACCATAAATAATGTAAGTGGATTTATAATTGCATGATGGGAGGTAGGAAAATGAGCAGTGGGATTAAGCTATGAGGCAAAAAGGCTTTGCCTGTGATTAGCAGGTAAGTGGGTCAGTGTCTCTGAAGTGCCAATGAACACAAAGCCTGTGCTTTTATCACTTTTTCAGTGTAATCCTTCCAGAGTGCTATGTTAAATTGTTTTTGAAGGGCCTGTGCCAGGGCTTTATCAGATCAACCTAGATCAAAGGTTGTGCTTGGTTATTATATTTGTATATCTTTCTGCCTTCTTTTTCCCTGTCCAGTTGTATTAGGCATTCTAGAGGCTTGACGTTATGAAAAGCCTTTGTTGAAATGGAGCAATGAAAACAGTTTCAGCCTTCTCTCACCCAACATGTAGATGAGTGGAGAACACGGAGGTACAACACCAGGTCCTGAGCTCGCTCCCTGTGCTGTATGCATTCTGATTTCTGATGTGGTGGAAAATCCTAAGTCATAATTGGGACAAACTGCTACATAGAGAATCACCCACAGAAACTTAGAGTCAAGAAGCCTTGATCCAGTCATGAGGCACCTGCTGATGGGCTACTGGACCTCATTCAAAACTGGGGCTTGTGTTTGCTAGAGCACAGGCAGTTGGATGATGGAGTGGACTGGAAAGTCTCTAGGCAAAGTCCGGAACTGACCCCATTGCCTGGGATATAGTGCTTCTAGGTCTGCTGAACACATTTATAGGATGCTAAACCCAGACTCTAGACCCTGTCCCTCTGAACTGTCTGATTTTGCTGAAATCTCCAGAAACATTGGTTGTATTAGTGTGATGAGGCAAGATACGGACTCACATGCAGGGTAAAAGCTCACCATGATATTAGCAGACTCCCTGGCATGGTTTTAGCCTGTGCAACATCCGTTGCAGGTATTGTTTAGTGAATTGAAGTGGACCAGATACAGTTCCCAATACGATTTATCAACAAGACCATTCTATTTTGAGGGAAAGAGAGACTGGAGGGGTTGTAAATGTGTAGACCTGGATTACGCTCTGAAGGCAGAGAATAGCCTTGGACTGTTTAATTCACAGTACAGTGCCACCGCGCCTAGAGGCGTGAGTCAGGTTGTGTGCTGGTACTCTAGAGCCAGAAGAGCTCACAGAGCCAAGCACTCCAACTGGAGCCTCCTGGCTTTTTGCTGGATGGAGCTGGGATCCTTGAAGTCCTGAGCACCCAGACTTCTGCAAACAGGATCCTGATGCCTTTTCCCGGAGGCAGCAAAAGGTAGGATCTGAGCTTCTGGCACTGCCTTAATGCCCTTCCAACTGAGGCTCTCCAGCGTAGCTCACATCTCTCTTCCTTCTGGTCCGCTGAGCCAGCAGGACTGTAGTGATTAAAGAAGTTTGTAAACAGTTATGCAGGGTGAAAGAGAGGATGCTTTCCTAATGAAGTGATTATTTTTCCACATGGCTTATAGAATCATAAGGTTGGAAGAGACCTCTGAGATAATCGAGTCCAACTGGAGAAACTGTGGTGGTGATGGTAATGAAAATCCCAGTCTGAGCAGTGAAGTGTGTGCAGATTGTTGTATGTCCTAGGACATTTTTGCTCTTTGAGGAGTATAAGTGTCTTGTCATACATCCCTGCCGTAATTTGCCCACCTGTGCACGTGCTGGGCTGCAGTATTTAGGTTGTGCACATGGGCTGGGAGACTGCTGTCAAGCTGGGCTGCAGTATTGACCATTTTCTTGGCTTCTCCATCACACTTGTTAATGCCCCACCTGCCTTAAGATTTTCGCATCAGGAACTGTAATGCATCAACAGGTTCAGGACATCCCCGCCCCATCTTCAGCTTTCCAAATACTTTATGTTGAAAGCTTATATTTTTTGATAGAGGAAGCAAATAGGAACATGTTCTTCTTATAGAATAAAAAGATATGAAGACAGTTAAGTGCCAATATACTTATTTTCTTTGATTTCCTGACCACTCTTCTGTACAGACATGAGAGTCCTCTGTGCGTGGTTTCCTAGTCCCTGTTTTCTCACATCTGCTTGGCTGGGGTCTGTTTTCTATGCCTTTGGCTTTCCTGCCGTCACTTCCCTCAGCATGACTGATGCAATTCTTCTCTCTTATAACTCTTATGATGTTGGAGCCCTTTGATCAGTTTTATCAGTTGATCTCTTAATCAATTACTTACTTTCTGCAGTTCAGAATGTTTTGCTGTGACTGGCAATCATCTTCCTGATCGAGGATGCCCTGTTTCAGATTGAAGCATAAAGACTCCCATTGCCAGCCTTGTGCCTGTCTTCATCACCACCAAAGTGGGAGAGTCTGGGAACAGTCTTTCTCCCAGAATTTCCAAAATCTGCACAGGGAGTTTTCTCAAAGTGTCCTTATGAGCTTTCTGAACCAGAAACTGCAAAGGGAAATAAATGTGTGTTTCACAATAGCAGCCAGGCACATGTGGGCACATGGCACCGGGAGCCTGATGAAACAACTCGCTTTCTCCGTCTGACCCTAACTGCCTGCAACCTCAGATCTACGTTTCTGATGGAAGAGGCAAAGTATCGCACGGCAAGATAAAGTAAAAAATCTAAGTTTCCAATAGGATGTCTGTGAACACTCCCTTAACAAGTGTCTTCCTCCATCTGTCATCTGTCATATGAATTCTGCTTCTAGTCATATTACACCCACAAATCCCCGGGGTAAGCTTTTCCTGTAATGCTTTCTCATGCTTCCCTTGCAAATAAACCCAGGGCACATTCCTGCTACATTATTACAAGCTCCACGACATAGTTATCTAAAATCTTGCTCACATTAGATAAAAAAATACTAGTTTTTTAAAGAGTAATGGTTTAATTTTCAATCTAGGTTGTAATTCCTACTTCTTCAGAATCTTTTAATGCCTGGTTAACATCTCGTTGGCAGCCTAAACTTCTGAGCCATAAATGTGAAACTTAGATTTTTTCCTTATGACAGTGGTATTTGGGGTAGAAAATCTGAATGACACAAAAGGAGAAATTTGTCAGGGAGCTCTAAGAGGGGAAGTAGAGCTGAACAATCTTTTTCTAATTATCCTAATAGAGTGCCATTATCAGGAATGCTCTGTGCTCCATTGGGAAAGAAAGTTATGTTAATAGGAAACAAAGATATTTGATCCTTCATAGATCAAAGCACTTTTATGATGTTGCTGTCATTATAAAAAGCTCTTGGTGTAAGAATGGTTCTTAGTGGACAATGGCTGTATTGTTTGTCACTCATTTACCTTCTAAAAAAAATCAGTCCTAGTGTATCATTCATGAGGTCCTAGATTTCATGAGAAATGCTTTGCTACCATAAAGCAACCGATTTTAGGACCATGCTGTAGCTCACTGCCGACAAATGTGAGAAGTTCCACTGTCCAAAAAGGAATACTTGGTATGGAAATAAAAACTTGTTGAAATCTACTTTCAGTGCAGCAGATCCTTGCAAAGCCTCCGAATTCCACACTGGAAAGGCCTGTGGGCTTTCTTACCCCGTTTCCCCCCTTTCTCAAAGTTTAGCTCTGGGAGCTTCCAAGTAGCCTTTTTCCTTTTGTATTTAGGCAGCACTTAAGAGTGATAGTGTGCTGCTCCATAAACAAAGCTCCAAAGTGCTCTCCTAACACAGAGAATAACAAGAGCAGAGAGAGATCAGTACTGAGAACAGTTCACCTATGGCTCACAAAATAGATTTCTTACTGCTGTAAAACCCTCTGAAGAGGGAAAAAGCTCTTAAAGATCTGGAAAGGCACACCAGCAGTGTCGTGTAAAGAATAGTGCCAAGAGTATGGGAAAAGGAGAGAGAATATTTTTCAAGAGAAAGCCTATAAATTCTTCTAGGAAGAAAAGCAGTGTTCAGGGTTAGAACTAAATAATTAATGCTGGTAATTTACTTTGACCTTAATTTCTGCTCTGTACAAGATAAAATCACTGTTTCCCATTCAAGTGGAGTGAATAGAAGAAAAAAAGTATTTGAATTTTGAATAGCTTGTCACACTTCATAAACTCAATAAAACACAATGATTTATTGATGTGTTTGTTTTCTATTGACCTTTTTATAAAGATGAGGTTTTTTAATGGAAATGCTATTTTTTCTGCTGAGTAGCTTCATCAGCTTTCTTTGACTGATGCTCCACAAATATTCTCATACTGTGGATGCACATATTCCACTTCATTTAAGACTGGAGATCTTTCTTCCCCCTTCTGCAATACCAATAAAGGGTATTGTTCAGTCTTCCCCTGTACCCAGCACATGGGTGGATGCACTTTGCCCACTGCCTTTTTGGTTTCTCTTTGCTGCTTTTCGGAATGAAGTACTTGGTGATGATGAGCTTTTTAAAAGGCTTCTTCAAAGGTTATCTTTTCTTCTGTTCCTTCCAAATTCCACCTCTGAACCTCTACACAACATCTCTGCTGTCTTAGAGGTGGGCAGATTTCTGGTAAGTGCTCCGCTTGCAGCACTTTTAAGCTTAGAGCAAGAAAGCCTCAGGACTTTCAGTTACAAAGCTGCTTTTCCAGGAAGCCATAAAGGCCACATCTGGTTCCAGAAGTGTCATTTCCTGGGGCAGACATTTGGCACCACTCACTGCACAGACAGAAGCCTCCAACACGAGGGCTTGGGCTGGAGCCCCTGGCCATGTTCTCTGAAGAAGTCTACTGCAAAAGAACAACTCTCTGACCTGTAAGTCTTCATTTTCCTAAGGCCCCTGAACAACCTTTCTGGCCCGTGGGGACCTTACAGAGTTTCCAGTCTGTCCTGAATTTATCTCCTTGCCAACTACTTGTAAGATGGTATTTTTCTCTCACAGAGCATACTGACTCTTTGCGATACTGAACGTGACATCACGATTCTGTTGTTGGGAAAGAAAGTTACTTGAAACTAGGAGTCCTCTCACATGGATACTCGCAAGCAAAAGCATGTCCCCAAACCAGCAAAGCTTTCTGGAATTTAAACTGACGTGCTAGGGGCACATCTGGTATTACTTAGCCAGAAGTGTGAACGGTGTGGGACAGAGACGCAGGTAGAGATGGCAGTGAGAAGGTACCAGCATCACCCACAGAAGCAGATTTTGTACGAACAGGAAGGTAACAGGGTGTCTGGATGAGTCTGTGGCTGAACAGAGAAATTGTCCACAGTCGCCTTCAAGGCAACAGCACTTTTGAGCACGAAGTAAATGAACAGGGTAGTGCCCAAAATGTATCCTTACTCTCTGAGGATGTCCCGTCTCTGACAACAGTCAGGGTGTTTCACCATATCAGGGCGTTTTAAAATATGAACAGGAGTTTCTGCACAGGCACATGAGGATTCCTGTTCTCCAGCAGGAAACTTCAATTGACTTCCGTTGTTGCTGGAGTTAGACTGTACTGTAAACCACGTCTCTGAATCTTACCCAAGATGAGAACTAGGTCCCAGCCTTAAGAATTTCCTAGTGAGATTGAATGACATTAAATGGACTCTCATGACTGTAGTCCTGGGGGTTTTTGCCTTTTAAAATATTAGGTTATCAAATTGGGTCAGAATGAAAATTGCTAGATTAAAGACTGTTCTTGAAATCGTGAACAGAGATGCCTTATTGCAGGGTAAGTCTTGCAAACTTTGACTTGCTGTATTGTCCTCTATTTTGGCATAGGACCTAGTATGATGGACTTCAGATCTTTAAGTGTAAACACAAGTGATGACAATTCTGGCAGCTGGACCATCTCAAGACTCTCTATATTCCACAGAATGGAGATAGATGTGGGCTACTGTTAAATTTGTTTGCAAAATGGAAACAAGTCCAGTGGAAAAGTTGATGTTTTATTGTTTTCTTCAAGCTTCCTATAACTGTCAAGCAGCTGTAAGTGAGACGTTCGGTAAGTGTATAAACCCCATTTTTAAGGGGTTTCTTTCTTTCTCATTCAGTTCTACACATTGGCCTTCCACCTTGCCCATTTATCACACTGAATTTTAACAAATATCAAATATACCGTTTCATCACCAAACAAAAGAGCTAATGTGTAGAACTATGGCTGCCCCAGTAGCAAGCAATGGCCAGTTTCCTTGAGGAATAGTCAGCTCACAGGAATCTGTGTATAGGAGGTGTATGCAGTTACACTTTAATGCTAAACAACATGCTGAAATCTCACGAACTTCAAAATACAGCCTGTTGTCCCCCAAACCAGTTGTGAACCCCCCCCCCCCCCCAAACCCATGGGAAAATCCTACAAAATAAAACATTTTCTGTATCCTAGGACAAGTATATATCAAATAAATCAAACCTCTTCATACTTCACGTTCACAGCAGGGTATTTGGTTAAGTCAAGGAACTATTCTCCTACTTAATGAATTAACATGCCAATGGCTGGCTCTTCCACTTGGCTAGTTTGCCATGGTTTAGACACCTTCTCAACAATCATCTCTTCTACGTACTTCCCTGGAACAATGATCTTGGCTCCTCTTTCGTTTGCTGACTGACGACGACGATATTGAGGCAGAGAAGTGCTGAGGTGTTTGTTTACATTGCAGACTTAAGACTGAATTCATATCCTAGAAGTCATTCCCTGGCCACACAAAGCTCTCTGGACTTCATTTCCATAGTTAACCAGAAAAGAGGCCCAGTAGGATTTCACAGAGGCTCTGGCACTTCCTACAGGAGATGAAACCTCTGTTTCTAGTCACAATTACTTTTTTCTTAGAAGACCAGGAGAGCGTCTTCCTCCAGGAAGAGGTCAGTTCATAAACTGGAAATGCCAATAATAACTGCAGTGACATCTCTAAACAGTCCTGAGATGCTGTTGTTTTGCATAGAACCAAATTAATAACTGCAGACACCTGTTAAAACAGTGATTACAGATCAAGAATGACACCAGATGAAAAAGGAGATAAGTTTGAGACTTCCTTCAAGCATTAATTTTGGAGTCCTGAGACTTTCAAGGCTAGTTGGAGAAAACTCCTGGTATGTGCATGCATAATACTTGGTGGACATCTTTAGATTCACAGATGAACAGTTTTTTCCCTTGTTAATGAAGCATATTTTCTGCTTGACAAATGGAAACTGTTGCCACCTGTGGAAAGATTAAATAGGGATTTTGAGCTAACTCTTTGAGTTTTTTAGAAATCCTGGCTGTGGGCCAGCTCTCAAGAGGAATATTCTTAATGTTTGTTTTTTCCTATGACTGAGATTGAATCCTCAGATAATTTTGACAACGCCACAACAAATTGTTTTACGGAGGGAACATACTCGTATTTCCTATGTCTCCAGAGTCGGTCACTGGAGCACAAGTCTGTGATTCTCTTTATTTGAAAAAGATGTTCTTAATGTCGATACTTCCCTTTTCTTTCCAGTACACTCGCAATTGTTAGGTGCACACATAGAATTCCTTCTACTTTATTTATTAGCATGGGTAAACGTACGTTTTTCTTTAAAATTTCTCATCTCATGTAGCTGGGACTCTGTTTAAGCAAACAGATAAAGAAATGAAACAATTTCCTAGGCTTAGTTTAGATAATATACATTAATACCCACATTATGTTTTACATAATTGGAGAGTTACAGATTTGCCCCTTGATTGACACATGTTCTTGAAAGGGAACATGAGGTGCTTATTGTAGTTGGTGGAGATGCTGGCCCATCCTTTGCTGGTGGAAGGAGTGCAGCTCTGCTGGAGCTGAGAGCCATGTTGTCCTGCAGCGCCCGAGCATCTGCACAATTGCCTCATGGATCTGGAAAGGATTTTCTAACACTATTGTTATTGCTGCTGGGATCCTAGTTCTGGTCTTCTATCAATAGTTTTCCCATATTCACATTCTTACTTTTCTGACTTCACATCCTTGACTTCCAGTGCTTTCCTGAAGGAAGAGCATCAATTTTGCTAAAAAATTAATTGCCTTTCTTAAGTGGTTGAGTAATGAGGTTTTCAGCAAGACCTTAACTTTCATGGAGCAATCTAAACTGATGACAGAGAAATGTCTGATTATGAGATTATTGTTCCAGTGTTTCATAAACCAGAGGAAATAAGTGGTGTAAAGCTGAAATTCCTATTACAGATGATATAGATAGGATATTGATATAGATATTAATACTTTGTGTGGCGTCAGCTTTCTTTCTGTCTACTACATGTAGACCACTAAGGCAGAAAGCAAACATGGAGTAGCACCAACAGCAAGGACTGTGCAAGTGGTTGGTCTCAATTTGAGATCAAGTATGACTACTAGATTACTCGGGGACGTTCTCCCCCATTTTGGAATGAGGTCTGAAGCTGCGTGCCCAGCTGATGCCGCATTTCTTCTGCAGCGTCATTCTCTGTGCTTCTCTGCTAGTGTCTGCCAAGGCTTGAGCTTTATCCCCATCCATTTTTCTTACAGGTGAACCCAGCCCCTTTATGGCTTTCACTTGTATTTCTGACTAGCTCTGTTTCCTTGGCCGTTCGTCTCCCTGATGGTCCCCAGCTCTAATATTGCTTGTGCTGTCTGGTGGAAATAAGTACTCATTAAAGCACCTTCACTACCTGGTTTCAATCTCCTCCGCCATCACACTGCTTACATCCTTTTTCATCCCCTCTGATCTCATCATCTTTCACAAACTCCATCACCCTTCTTAATATCCCATAAAACTCTGCCCTGTTTGCATCATGTCTCCTAAAGCCATCTCTCCTCTCTACCTTATGTGCTCCCCTATGCTCTTTTTCATGCTTCTTTTTTTTTTCCTCCTAAAATACTAAGTGGCTTCTTTAGCCCCAATCACTGCTGTTTCTGTCGTTCCTCAATAAGACTATTCTGAAACTCACCCACAAAATTGCTTTTTGTCCACTGTCCCTTCTGGCTGAACTACCTCCATCCACCGTAGCTTCCTTATCTACACTGAGAATTGCACACTCCCTCTTGAAATCAATTTACATGTGGGATAATTTTACTTTCTCTTTTTTTTTTTCCCCCCAGTCTCTGTAATTTGTTACTTACCATATGGAGTGAATTCCGGCTAAACAATTCCCTTCTCAGAGTTTGTACTCCGTTGGTATTCTACCTCTTTCTTTCAGGTACTTCACAGAAATGTCCTGCACATCACCACCTCTGAAAAACCAAGCACATGTAACTGTTCTGTGCTGCAGTCCATCCTAACAGGAATGTATCCACTGTCTTGCCTTTCCATGATGCCTGGAGGATATGACTGTGCTTAGCTGCTGCCTGTCCTTAATTCAACTGTGCTGTGACTTCTGGTGCAGGCTGAGCAACCTGAATTTCGCTGAGGTCCGTGTTTTGGGCCCCACCTTTCATTTGCCCTCAGCATCTGCTTCCTCTGCTCTTCATACATGGTGGTGCTACAGTTCTGGGCCCCTCACTCCAAGAAGGACATTGAGGGGCTGGAGCGCATCCAGAGAAGGGCAACGAGGCTGGGGAGGGGCTGGAGAACAAGTCCTACGAGGGGCGGCTGAGGGAACTGGGGGTGTTCAGCCTGGAGAAGAGGAGGCTGAGGGGAGACCTCATCCCTGTCTACAACTGCCTGAAAGGAGGCTGTGACGGGGTGGGTGCTGGGCTCTTCTCACAAGTGACAGCGACAGGATGAGAGGAAATGGCCACAAGTTGTGCCAGGGGAGGTTTGGACTGGACATTAGGAAGAATTTCTTCACTGAAAGAGTGGTCAAACATTGGCACAGCTGCCCAGGGAGGGGGTGGAGTTGCCATCCCTGGAGGTGTTTAAAAAACAGGTGGATGGGTTTCCTAGGGACAGGGTTTAGTGGGGAGACAGGCACGGTTGGACTCGGTGATCTCAGAGGTCTCTTCCAACCTTCTGATTCTATGATTCTGTGGTCCTGCCTCTCTGCCATGTATCAATGAACTTTCCTAGCTGTTTAGCAATTGTCTGACCTGCTTTGTCTGCTGCATAAGGGGTTGGAAAGAAAATCAGGAAACACCTGGGGGAATCTGCTGTCTCACCAGAAGCAGCAGCTTAGTGCAGCAGAACCTCATCTCTCCTGTGCTTCCCTGTGGTCTGAAGTCTGCTGGTAAGTCATGCACGTTCATCACCTGCGGTGATGCATGCCCTTGTCACATGATCGGAGGTGCCAGACTCACATGTGGCAAATATGAGAGGTCGTCACAGTGTGCACATGGAGCAGGATTGGTTCATAAGAGTCTATGTTGAAATGAAACAGTATTCTTCTTTTTTTTTTTTTTTTTGCTCCCTGGGCACCTAATGAGAGCACACAACCAGTAATTCATACTTTGCCAAGAACCTCAGACATCTGGGGAGGTCAGTGTAAGTCACATTAACTTCGGAAAGATTAATTTAGGATGCACACGATTTTGTGAGGTGTTAGGTCCCGATTAAACGCTCTTTACTGTTTAGTCACATTTTATTACAACTTACATAGGTTTGGAACACTGATAGAAAAGAAAGCATGTCACCTATTTACAATCGCTACACATTTACATTATATTATTTACAGATAATGAATTTAGTAATATATATGAGCAGAAAATATAGCAAATATCAATATGAAACTGTACAGGGCTTAATCTCGTCCTTTACTGTGGCTGCATTTCACTCTAATAATAAATACAGTTCTATATTTACACATTTTACTTTAAAAATCTATTAAATGAATTTTAACAATTTCAAGTTTAAAATATCTGATCAAAATATTTCAAACATGCTTATAAAAATAAGACACAAAGCCTTTAGGACTTTCTGCAAGCTAAAAAAGTTCTGATAAAAGAAGCTTTCTTTAACTAGTCTTTAAAATTATAACATTATTTCGCTTCTCAAATCACTTTACAAACCTCTTAAATATAGCGAGCTGAAAGGAATTTCACTGACATTAAGCAGTGCAGCACAGATGGACTCCAGTTAAATTAAAGCTAAGTAAACATAGTAATAGGTATTGTGCAATGGTTGACTGATCCTCAGTTTAATCCAAAGCGGTTTCAGGCATCATTCTCCAGCTCTGTGCTGCACTGCTTCAAAAGTCACAGGAGATAAAGGATTAAGATAAGTACTCAGCTGACTTTATCATACATAATTTTGGCATTGGTTCATTTTCTTTTCTGAAGGATGAACATGTCAGCCAAAGTCAAATGATGCCATCTGTAACTACAAGACTAAAAATATGCCAGTGTGAATGGACAAGAAAATCAAGGCATATCCATTGTTGGCAAGAAAGTCTTCATTGTGAAGTTTTATATACAGTAACGGATGAACAACAGAGATCATCTGTAACTGATTACCTTAATTACCGGGCTAACCTAACCTTGGTAATGTTAAAAAATTAGTCTCATTCACCCGGAGGTTGAGTGCCCATTAACTGAGCAGCCAGTACTGGGCTATTAAATGCTACTCCTGAGGGAGCTGTTTTTAACAACAACAAAAAGTAAATTTGTGCACTTTTGCGTCTTAAATGATCGTCTCACTCAAACAAAAGATGCCAGCTCTGAGAAAAGAACACTGAAATATCCCCTGGTAGCTTGGCCAAGGTCAAAGACTGATATTCCAGGAAATGCATGTGGCTCTGTTGTCTTGAGATTTTTTTAACAATAGACTTGGCAAAGACCTGAAATTTCTTCTCTCACGCTTCTGATGCGTGAACATACATGCCTTGGTTCAGCAAAGTATTAAGAGATTTAAAATCAGAGAGGAACTCTGTTATAACCAAATCTAATCTCTTCCTAAACTAAAGCCACCAGGAGTCCCTGAATTCCAGTAGCTGCTCTAATAACCTTTTTTTGGCAATATATCCCATTTGAATTTAGACATTTTGGTGACAGATAGTTCCACCAGCTAATGACCATCACTGGCAATAATCTGTACCTTTATTGCTATGCTGCATAACCCTAATATCAGCCTCCAGTGAATTTTACCAGATTCTTCTCCTCTTGACTGAGTGGTCCTCTACTCTCAGACTTTTGTGTTCCTGAAGTGACTACTTATAAACTACGATCAAATTTCTTCTTTCTCGCTTTAAGTTTATGATACTCATATCCTTTTCAATTTCACAATGTTCTTTACAGCATATGAATGCAAGAACGGTTTGAAATACCCCAGTAGTGCTTGCATCAAGGCTAAGAACACAGATCGTACAACCTCTTCACTTCTACTTGTTATTGCCTTGGCTAGCTAGGGATATCCTTTGACAAAAGTGACCTCTAAGTCTTCAGCTGACTAGTGACCATGAACTAGAGGCTTTCTAGAATCACTGTTTGACAGGACAGAGATTATTCCATGAGCAGGAGTACTGTTTCTGTTTCTAGACAAATGACCTTGAATGAATGTTTCTATGTGAGTGTCTTTGGTGTCCTTTAATTGCCCTCAGCACACCAGCCTTTTTGTATTGATGTTTTTGTATTTTCCATTCTGAAATTCTATGAGTTATCTGCCATTTTCATCAGCAATAAAATGGGGGGTAATTCTACCAGCATGGTAGCAAGTCAGGACCAAACTGTGCAGAACATCACTAGAAAAATATCCATCTGACAATAGCTGCCATTTATAATTACATTTTAAGTGCTTAACAGGATCTTGATTAACTTCTTTCACATTAAGTTGTTAATTTTGTAGGTTTAGCTGACAATTAAAAATTTTTGTCAAGTCAAATGACTTCTAAAAACCAAACTCAACACCAGTTAAACTATTAAATCAGTTTTATAAAATATAGAACTTCATCAAAGTCTGTTCTGCAGAACCCCGTAGGACTTCAAGAGGATTATGGTTCCACTTAGGTACCTTGCTGAATGAGTGCTATACACAGGTGCTTATAAAAAAAATCACGGCATCGAAAAACTATTATTGAAACAAAATTACAATAAATGGGGGGGGGACAACCCCCCAATCCCTGAAAACAAACTGTACCAGGTGGTGCTTTGGAAAAAAAGCCTACCAATTAAACATGGTAATTTTGCTCTTGACCGACTGATGCTTTTTCTGAGTAGTGCTACTTTAAAAGAAAGCAGCTGATACAGCCACACAGAATGCAGCAGCTTTCCGTTTCTCTCTTCATCTCAGCATTTCAGAAGTAGGCTGAGAAGGCTCAAGTATTGGTTTTTCAGCCTGCTGCAACTTTTGCCATTGTCTGTTTTTTGATGTGATAATTCAGAGGTTCTCTGCCCTGTACAACCCCCTCATACTTACTTTCAGGATTAAGAAAGCTGTAAACAGATATTTCTGTACAGCCACTGAAACTAGCGACATGGAACAAACGCGACTGATGAAAGATCGCAACTTTCTGTCATTTGATAAGACGACGGCACTAGCGAATTGCTGGTAGGCATGTCATATGATATGCTGGCACTTGTAAAGGTTACCAGTGCTTGTGTTGAGTCACAAGATTGTTTTTCTAGGTCTTCTGAATTCACAGAGATCAGACTAGCGTGTTTTGATCTCCTCCACAACAAAGTTTGCTTTCGTAGACTTCCCAAGTCCTCCTTAAAGTGTGGATTGAAAAGTATATAAAGGAGTGGGTTTAGACATGCAGGCAGTGGGACAATCACTAGCAGTATCGACTTAATCACTTCTGGGCTGATAAAAGTGAGGTTTAGTAAGGAGGAAAATGATAAGAAGGCCACGGGGCAATAAAGAATGCAATTAGTAAAAAGTAGCAAGGCTATATGTTTGACCATAGAGCAATCCCAAACGTTGTCTAGTTCTCCCTTTTCCAAACTACAGTAGAGCTTTGTATAAGCAATAGTCATTACCAGAAAACACAGGGAGTTCAGCAACACCAGCGCTACCATGTAGCCCATGGCAGTAGGGTCTCCAAACGGTAGTGGTAAACAAAGTGGAGAAACCCCATACTCACTCCCAGTGAGGAGTGGTATCACTGCAATGAGTAGCGCCAACATAAAGGAAAAGAAAATTGCAACTTTTACACAAGCAACGGAGGATTTTGTTTCAAACTTGGTAGTGTGCTTTACAGAGAATGCACGTTCAAGTGCTGCTAGGGTAAGGAGGAAAATGGGAGCCTCTGAAGCAAAAATGGAGAGAAGGCCAGTTATTTGGCAACCAGTTCCACTTTCCCACTGTGCTCCATACTGAGCAAAGCTACCAAAAGTGGATGCATCCACACTAGCCAGTACGGCACTGGCCAGACCCATCAAGGCATTTACAATGGCTATTAAACCAATCAAAAGTTTTATGGAGGACATATACAATGGAGATCTGAAAACCGTAGCAGACACCAGTGCATTGCAAATAAAGGTCAAACCCACTATGGTCCACACTCCAATTCTTATCAGCCAGCTACCAAACAGATGGTCACATGGTTTGAAGGGACCTGAAAAGACAAAATAAAAAGGATAAGGGAAACTCATGTAAACTAAAAAATAATTTTGTGCTTTCCAGAACATGAAATTTCATGCTTCTTGCAGGTTCTCAGCACAGCCAAGCAGTGAAATTGGGTCCAAAAGGGGAGTTCGAAATTTGTTCTTCCTTTGGCGTTATCGGAGACGTTGATAACATGCTGCTCATATGTTGTGTAACCGGTGCACGTGTCTTTGTTCCTCAACCTAAAGGGTCTACAGATTTCTTTTTTTCAAGTATAAGTGCAACGTGAATGTCCAGTCCGTAGTTTCAAGAAATGCTGTGATGTTTGTCAATGTGTGAAAAAAGCCAAAAATGATCTTTCTTACTAAACTAGGACAGGTTGCTAATGGGTCCTGGTGAAGTGTGATGCAAAGGATATGGAGAGATGCACTTGGCTATCTTGTAATGTGTCATTACACATTCCAAGAAAACTGAAGCTCTCTTTGCATTTGGAAGTGCTGCCTTTTTGGAGGGGTTTCTGATAACCCATGGCGGAAATCAGGCCTGCAGTGTACTCTCATAGAACTGAGGTGTATATGCCAGGTGGTCAAAGCTTTGCCATCTAAGAAATCTGATTTATCTTTGTCTGGGTCAGTTACGGTCTCTCAAAGCAAGTCCTTCATAGTGGTCTGTGCTTCTCCATGAAGACGCAAACCCTGCAGCTGAAGTGTGCTCCATATTACCACAGCTGTTGCCATCAAGTAGGCATAAACATCTATTGTGTCAGCTTGCAAGTTATTCTAAGACACCATTTGACAGAGCAGTATGGAAGCTAAATTTTCTCTTGGGGATGGTGTTAACTTGCCTTGAAGACAGCAATGTTTCTGTGAACTCAGCAGTTATATTTAGGTCATAGGAAAATATGTGATGGTCAAATGGTTCTAAATTCTTGACTTCCTGCCTTTTTAATTCCTCTTTACACAACTTAATACATAACTTAAAAAAATATATTATTTGCTGTTACAAACAAGAATCTTGGCTTGGAATGAATGCCGAAGAACTAGTTTTTTGTTCGTGTTTCACAATGAAAAAATGGCCAGGGAAAGTGTTTGCTGAGTCAAGCAAGCAAAACTTATGACCACAGCTGCTGAAGCTAGAAGTGAGCTTCCAAAGACACCCTTGCCTTAAAGGAAGCTTTCAGTGGAATTGGTGGTCTGTACCTTTGCAACTCAGTCAATGTATTTCTGTTCCCTTTCTGCCACATTGTGAAGACAGGAATACACCATTCTATAAGGAAAATGACAGTGCTGGGGGTCCTTTGTGATGGACTGTGTCCATCAGCAGAGCACTGTTTGGTATTTTAGATATTGAAGTAAACTGTGTGTTGTTCAAGAAGCTCAAGTGTAGAACAACTCGGTGAAGCTGTTATACATTCAGAAGAATGACTTTAACTTTTCAGAAGACAGATCAATGATTCTGCTCCTTTTTATCATATTTGCCTTGGTAGAACATAGTCTCATTCCCTTGATAAGGAGAGAAAAGGGGCCTGGAGGGAGGATCTGCCTAAGGATTGGATAAAACTTTTGTCACACTCATAGATGAATTTAGTAGCTGAATAGTTTTCTGGACTTCAGTGCAAAGTTTTATATTATTGTGCAAAGTATTTGTGTTAATCTCATCAAATTATTGCAAAAACATCTTGTCAATGTCCTAGTACCACATTCAGAGTTTGTTTTGTACCTAAAATATCTGGTAATACAGTGCGTGGATTCTTATCTGTCTGGCAGTTTCATACCTGGGGAAGGTGAGCATTGCACTGAATGATGAGCTTTCAAATCTTCTTCAACGTCAAGGAAAAAATCTTCAAAGTCACGTTCATCTGTAAGGGGGAAAATACCAAGCTTTGATACTGCAGTTTTCAAGAAAACATCTTTTAGTATAAATTGCAAAAAATGGCTGTGGTATTTAAGGCCCAGTCTTGTCCCTTTGTCTGCCAAACCATGAGCAGAAGCAGACGTACGCCTCCTTTGTTTTGAATTACTGTACTCAGGATTATTTAAGAAGTTGGCACCATGACTTATCTGAAGATAACAGCTTACAGGTACATTCTCCATTATCTAATTTGCAGTGTGACAACTGCCCAGATGGGTTTAAAATATGAATTCTACTGTTGTACCAGGGTATACAGAATTAAGCCAAGTGTTTCTGAAGTGATCGCTGTACCATGTAGCCTTGGCTCTGTTCTTGATGGGGCTAGCCCTGAACTCTGAGGCTTACTGGTTTGCAAGAGCAAAGACAGAACAGACAGCAACAGGATGGTGTATATATATATGTGCATGTACATAAGAGGTAACAGGTCAAGCAACAGACCTTGTGCTGAAGGGGAAGAAATTGCAGTAGTCTTCTGCCCTTGAGAGCAGCTGCAATTTCTGGTACCCAGATAGTGCCAGGAAAAATATCTGCAGCTAAGCCCCATGCCTCATCCTGAAGCAGAAGAGCCAAGGATGCCTTACTACTTCTAAGGCTGGCAAGAAACTGGATCTTTGCTGGCCTGCTCCTCTTCCGTGTCTCTCAAATAAAGGGAAAACTTCACTTCCCACATTATTATAGTTATTTGGACAGAAAGATGAGCGAGTGAGATTTTTGAAAGGCAGACCTGAAAAACTGAGTTTGCTAAGCGTAGGAATGCTTGGATAACAGATTATTGGGCAAGACAGAGGGAGAGACTGCCTCTGTGACTGTAAAAGAGGACTGGATTTGTTTAACATCACAGGCTGCTCACAGCCTCCAGGTAGGCTGAAAAGCCAAAAATGAAGTTTACCTTGAATTTGTAACAACCCAGCATCTTTCCTGTGGAAATCATCAATGCTGCTGTTCTCATCTTTGTTCCACTGGCTGGAGATTTTGTAGTGGCTCTCAGAAGCTCCAAAGGCACAGCACTGATAAGCATAAGGCATTTCTATGATCCTGGAGAAAAACATGGAAGCATGCAATGATACTTGTTCAGCACCAGAGTTACTGGATTGTACTGTTCCTCTGTTAGCACAAAGGAACTTGTTTAAATAACCATGACTGAAAGTGAAACTATCTATGGGTAAAAGTCAGTTATGATAATTCAAATTTAGGAGTTAATTTTAGTAAAAACACAACATGGGAGATATGAAAGTGGGAGATAAATGCCACGCAGCCGAGTAAATGTTACTCTTAGAGCTGTATTTCTATTTTATGATTTTGAATGATGTTACAGTGTAGCTCAACAGTTTCTCCGTGTTATCTTCCTAAGAGTTTCTTTTAAAAAAGCAGATAAAAGATCACAACTGCATCTACCTGCCCAACAGGAAAACCAAAACACCACTTCCCAAAAGGAATTTCTCCAGCTTTGGGAGATCTTTTGGAATTTAGACTTTATCCAGCTCTTTCTACATCAAATTCTTTTCACAGTAAGATGGCAAAAAGGAGATTGTCTTTTGTGCACAGGTCAAGAAAGCAGTGTTCTAAACCAAAAGGTGAATGACTCAGAAAGGCTGTGCGTGAAAACAGATGTCCCTGAGGAAAAGGTTTTACTTTATCAACTGTCTTAGAAATGAGCACAGTCATTGCAGAACACTAGATGCTCACTCCTAGCTCTTTCAAAATCACTGCTATTCCTAACACATAACTATGTACATGTCAGTGAATTTCAATTACTTTGAGGGTTTCTTTCATGAGAAAATTGCTCATTTCTGGTGTGCTTTGGATTTAATTCCTTTGGGGATGTGCAAATTCTGGTGTAGCATGTAAGAACTACATATATTCCAGTTCTATAGACTATTTCTTCTATTACTTAGATATATTTTATGCTTTGAAAGCAGAGATATTTAATTTGCACAGTTCAATAATAGTACACAGTAAATCCTAAAAGCTCACCTTAATTTCAAAAGCTCAAGAAACCAAAAGTTTCAAAGATAAAGAGGCGATTAAAAGTTATTCTGACTCAATTTAAAAGGAATAAAATAGAACTACATCCTCCTATCAGATTACTTTCAACTGGTTAATCATGTAAATTAACATAATGAGCATTTCAAGTAACCGCTAACCCCCTGGGAAATCTGCAAAGAAATCAGTCTGAATCAGGCCCAGTGCCAACAGAAATTAAACTTGTGCGCCAGCCAAAACCTTGGTACAAAGGGGAACAAACAAAATCCTAAGCTCTAAAGACATTTTTAAATTAGTACATTTTGGAGCATTTAGATTCTATATACTTACATTTCTGTTGGAATTAGCAGTAATAATCTGTACCCTTGTACCCAATGCAATTAACTATATAAGAGGTACTTCAATAAAAGTTCAGGGTAACTAATATCTAACTATCAAGCAACCTCATGCCAGCAGATTTAAATGTTTTAATTTCTAACTCATTTCTGTGCATTCCATCTTTTAAAATAAGGAGATTATCGCGATAAACATTTTTGAACAGATTTCCCAGAAGCCCTTCTTAAGTAAACAGTTATTAAACCTACAGATTTCTGGACTAACTCACAGCTGGGCTAAAACTCATCCCAATATCAAACTAGAAATGCCCCTTTTCTGACAAAAATCCCCTCCAATGACAAACCCAAACTTATCAAAAGAAACACTGATAGTTTTGCAAAATGATCACTGTGAATAGTAGTTTCAGACCTTTTGGAAGACACTGATGCAGCTGTGGAAAGGTGGAGCTTAGCAGATATTTTAGACTTAAGGGACTAACGGAAATGTATGCTCTGATTCCTCAAACAGCTCCATGTGCTTCATAATAGAATTCCAGATGCTGTTGTGCTCCTACCAGCCTGCTGTCCTGTCATACACTGGACCTCTCGCATCGTATTGGTCCACTGCTTTGAAGAAGTAGCCAAAAAACCTCACTGCTTTTAAATTAACTTTAAAGGGCAAGACTCTCATTTCTTACCCTCTCTGTAGGTCTTTTTAACATCCTTTCTCAAACCTGAACAGGGATTTTGTTCCATGGGTTACTAAGATATATACATATAGGCTTCATATGGGTGGATGCTTCGGTATCCATGTGCAAAATGTAACTGCAGAGAATGCCTGGGACCCAGAACAGAGGATAAAACATACTTTGCAATGCACAGAAATTAGTATCAACTCTTCTTGGTGACAGAGGATTTTATTTCTTGTAAAAGCTACATTTGAAAAAAAAAAGCAGCAACTCTAAGTTGTACAGAGCTGCCATCAGTCCTTTTTATGGTTGGTGTTTATTTGATGTGGGTGATTAGATCTGGACTTTGTCTATCTCTTTTAGAAACACTGGCTGAATTAATTTTTATATACTGCTTATCTTACTGATGATATCTGTATCTTTGATATTTTTTTACCTCCTACAGTAAGGAATGGATCTTTTTTTCTGTTTTCAGATTAAGCAGCAGAGAACACAAGGTCATTTGCCACCTCACAAATGTGTGGGGCTGATGATGAATGGGAAGGCACAGTTACGATGGATGGAGCAAATCACTGAGCTCTTTACAGCACTGAATCAAAGCATCCAGATAAAAGAAGAGAGGAGTGGCTGGCAGTCTAACTTGACTTCCTCATAGCTTGCCATAGCAGGTTGGGCTCGGCTCTGTAGAGTGTTCTTGTGCCATTGGTAAAAGTGGGGCAGAGAGGATGCTCAGCTCTTTGATGTGTCTGTGTCGAACAGCAATGACCCATTTAGATGAGCAGGAAGCTTTTACACAGGAATTTGTCTTTAATGTTGTAACCAGTGTCTGGTTCCAACAATTACAAAGGTTGAAATTTCATTTTGTTTCAGATCTCTGTTCAAGTTTGGTGCTTCACGTATTGTCTGTGCACCAATCCTGTGTGAAGTCCTGGCCTCATTTTGATTCACGATAAAAGTCCTGCAGACTCAAGGTCAGGTTTTTACCCCATTTTCTCCCGAGTGGATATAATTTGTTCTTACAGATGTTTATTAACTTTAGATATATTAATTACATCTTTTATACCTTGTTTTAAAGACTTAAGCTACTGCCTGACACATTCTTTTTAACTGCTTACCCAGACCAAATACACTGTATTTGGTGGAAAAAAACCCATATAAAGTGTAATTTTGGTAAAAGAATTAAAAAATCTTAGTTGTACATAATTGAGTTGATTACTGGATTATTGTAGGACTACTGCAGCAACTCTTATGCCTCTAGGCTACAGTATATACATCATTATATGCTTCCTTGGTTGGAGTAATCCATTTTCTTTACATTCTTTTAAAGAACTTCCAGGTATTTTAGAATTGTCACCTGCCTCCACACGTGGGTGGTCAGTGAGAGAAGAAAAACTATGGCAGAAGCTCAGCTTCAACCATTCACTATTTCTTATGGTGTTCGCTTCTTGACCTCAGAGACTCATCTGAAAGTCTCAAGTGTAAGAGAGGAGTAAGGCCTTGGAAGGTTTATGTTATAGAGTAGTTTCACACACTGTGATGAAGTCGCTGCCCAGTCTCCTCTATGACAAACTACAAATACTGGCTTTTTTAAGGGGGTTTCTCCTAACCTTGGAATGAGTTTTTGTAGCTTTTCTTTATTTGTATTAAAATGCTATCATAGAAGCGTTCTAGTGTCGATCCCTCCAGTGCTGGATGCAGAGGTTTCAACATCTCTGCAATTCTGCTCATGACTCCCTTATTGATAACTCCAGTCCTTTTTGTTAGTGGTATTGTCTCCTTGAGTTGAGTGCCTGCTGAGACTCCGGAGACTTTTCCCAGTGCAAAAGGCAAATCTAGTGAGGACGTAAGGATGTATTCTGCATCCTTGGAGATGTTCAAAAGCCTTCCGGTCGTGATCCTGAGCAACCAGCTCCAGGTGACCCTGCTTGAGCAGGGAGTGACAGACAAGATTACATCCAGAGGTCCCTTCCAATCTCAGCCATTCTGTGATTCGGTAACTATGTGCACACTGTTTTTTCAAATTTTATGATATAAAACCTTTACAGCGAAACATGGAAAAAATACACGTTGCACTTGGCATTCTCTAATTAAAAAAATAAGGGAGAGTTAGGGGACATTTCCAAATATTTGTTCTCTTTACTGTGATTTCTCTAGTGACTGACAGAGCTACAAATGAGCTCTAGAGAACATTTCCTTCCTGTATCACACAGCATCCAGCATAAAATTGCTAGCATCAACATTTTTTTAGTAATAATGGCAAAGTATTATCTGAATCTTAGTCAAATGATTACAGAAAAAACCCACATCCAAGCAAATGAGGCCAAATATTTTGGAATTTTAGGAATATTTTCTTCCCTTGATACTTGCTATATGCTCATGAAATATAATGGAAGTTCTGTAAGCACAGTCCAGTAGAAGAAGGACATATCACTAAGCTGCTAGCAATATTGTTTTAACAGCTTTTGAAACATATCGCCAGGAAGCAGATGTGGCTTGTATTAAGCAAGTACTGGGGTTAATATTTCAAAACCCTACATAGTTTCTTCAGTTAAAAGCGAGCATAATAAACGAAGTCGATCATTTTTATCATATTTGATTTAGTTTTAATAGCACGGATCAAAGACTGACAATACGAAGTAACATGCGTTACACACTGACACACCTTCCATTGCACGTGAACACAAATGTGACTTATTAGTTTTAACGATATACTCACTTGAGTTCTGGAAAATTTTCAGATGATATCAAACTCTGTAGAGCATGATTTCCTGTTAATTTTAAATGAGTTAAACCATGTAGCCCCGTCACAGGAAAAGAGGACAAAAGGTTGGATGACACATCCCTGCATAACAGCAAATAAAAATCAGCTTACAGGTTTAATTTTTTTTTTTTTTCTTCAGTGCTAGAAGTGTTACGTTTTAAAAACTGGTTAGATTTTTCTAACTCAATCAAAAATGCCTGCATTAAACAGAGGACCCTGTCAGCAGAACAAAGCTGCAGTAGCACTCAGGAGTACGCGCTCGTGTGTCTAGCAGAAAGCTAACAGTGACATCTATCATTTAGCTAAGTCTTTGCTGCCAAATGAAGACTCCAAACACTCAGAGTGCCAGTTTTGAGAGTAGCAAATGCATTTAAAATCTGTTCATTAGATTGCTGGAATTAAAGGCGGTGAGTGCCAGAACAGCTTCCCGCAGTTTAAAAGATTTAGTGGGATGCTAGAGGGCAGGGCTGCCCTGCAAGCTCCATAGGGAGCACAGCAGGTGCGTGGGAAAGGTGTGTTTCAGGGTGGGCCAGGCCTGGGCTGAAGCAGGTGAAGGTGATGGTTCTAAGCTGAGGTTTGCCTGAGGAGCTGAGGGAAGACAGTGCAGAAGACCATGGATACGTAACTTGGGGAAAGTAAGGCAGGTGACTTGAAAAGTGACGGTAATCAAGGAGATACAGTAAAGTGATCAAAGACAGGCAGGTCCAGAGGTATTTTGTTTTCTACTTCTCCCTCTCTCTTCCATTTATCCAATGAGCTTTTTCAGTCCTCTTCACAATTATCTACACTGCAATACTTCAGATGGTCAGCAGTCAAGAAGGAGGAAGAAGGGGAGTCTAATGTTGCTGAAATGCTTTTATGCCCAAGGCTGAACAGCAAAATTCCTGTTTCTTGAGCTATCTACTGAAATTTAAGGGCTAGACATAAAATAATGTATGTTGATGGACTGGCTTTCTACCTGTCTGTTTCAGCGCGTATCCTCTTGCTCATAACATAGTCAAATACCGAAGGTGACATTCTGGTCCTACTGCAATGGTAGAAATGGCCACTGACTTCAGTCAGAGCAGGGTTAGAGACTTGCATTTCGGGAAACACTGGTACACTGTGTTAGCAAGTGTGTGGTAAAGAGCTTTTTACTTTAACCTGCTCTGACTGTTCTATGCTATTGACCAAAGCTACCATTTTTTCTTACCACACAAAGCAGGAAAGCCCTGAGGAGAGGGATGTCCAAAAGAGATGTCAAGGACAATATTGTCTTTATAGGCTTTTTTTCAGTGTACATTCAGAGGGGAGGCTTTGCACATCATTGACAAAAATGAATACCCCTTTCCAAATAGAAGTTTTGCAGCAATTACTGGATTATTGGAGAGTAAATGCCCATCAATGTATCTTTGTGACAACCACGCAGCAGGATGGCTCCAGAGGAATTTTTTTCCCAATACACCCAGCGCCTCAGAGATTCACCTTAAAGAGGCGTTACCATGACAGTGAGAAGTAGGAAAAACTTAGTAAGGACTGAGAAGTGCTTGTGAACAAGGCCTGCAAAATTGCCTGATGATGTTTTGACCTCTAACTACTCTGGCTGAACTTACTGAAGAAAAACTATTCCATCAAATGAGGATAATGAAATAAAGATACTGAAAAATGTTTCTTATGTAATTTTTAATCCACTCCCTTAATCCTGAAACATAACTAACAGGAAATACTCTCCACTGCTACAAGACACTAAAGTGACAAGAATCTGAATGGGGAAAGGCAGGTACACTGATACTCTTCATGGACCCCAAAATGCTCTGATTGCGGTGTGTTGTATGCAGCTTTGCCATGATACCTATGGGAACTGGTGAAGTACAAGGAAGCAGGCATTCAGATATGATTCAACAGACCAGAAGATCAGAATAGAAAAAGCCTCAATGTCTGCTGAGGCACCACGTTACTAAATTTTTGTATGCTCTTGCAAGAAAAATGTGAAAATTTGCACGTAAAAGATATACAAATACTTACAGTTTGATCAGAGATGGTAAAGAGGAGAAGGCATTGGGGTGAATAATTTTAATTTTGTTCCAAGCTAAATCCCTACAAGAAAAGTGAGTGGAAAATTACATACCCACTGAGTGAATATGGAAGTTTTCATATACTTGATTAGGAGGCCTAAATATAAAAAATGTATTAATTGCATGCAAATATTTTCTGTAAGCTTCTTTATATCTCCTAGTGCAAAATCTTTTTTACATTTTTTAAATTATGTTAGTTAATGGTGTTAAACTGACAACTTAAAACATCTTAATGCATCCTACAGTCTAAGAAGGCAGTTATTTTCAGTCTGCTTCCTCAGGCAGCAGAGAGAAGGGTGGGGTATATGGACTATTTCTACAGGTCCTCATGACATGATTAAGAACAGCTAATTCATTTTCAATAGGCTTCACTTCCTGATCACAATCTTCACTAACCCTGAAAAATCAAAAAGACTGAAAACAACTCCTACAAAATGTAGGGGTTTGGTCCGGCAAAAACTCACTCTGCTAGCACATGCGCCTGTGTAAAAACTAGAAACCTGCACACGAATGGACTCTATTTCTTAAGACATTGTTCTCTATAAAAAGATTTAATGATGCCTAGAGCTGATTATTACATGAACCTGCCAGCAGATACCATCTCTGGCTCAGTATCTCTCTACCTCCATCGGAAACACTAGCTTTTATAGCTGTAAGTTTACGTGTTTGAATTCTCTGCTGCAGATGCTAAACTACACTAATGTTGTTCTCCTTCCACAGTTTTGAAAGATCAAAGTGAGGAAATAGAGAAACAAGGGTGTTTGGGGGCATAGAGCAAGCAGAGAGTATATACCCCACGTCTTTGAGAACCTGGGCGAATGGCTGTTAGGGCTGTACTCACAGAGATCGAAGGGCAAGCAGCTGTCGAAATGTGTCTGCTCTGATTTCACCAATTTCATTGTGATGCAAATCACTGAAAAAGCAATAAGAATCTCCTCAATTTCAAAGGCAATTGAAGGACATTTGGGGGTGGTTTAGATTGTGTTTATGATCCACTTCAACATATTGTAAGACTATGTATTTGGGACATGACAAATTGGTGAGCAATATCCAAATGTATACAGATGCTTCTTTTTAGCCTTTTAAGGGTAGTTTGATGCTTACATCTTTTGGAGTTTTTTGCATGCAGTAAAACAGGGCAACTCTTCCAGCAGGTTATAGGACAGATCCCTGTAATACACAAGAAAAGAAAAGATTAACATCAAAGTAACATTAAAAGAAAAAGATCCTTCATGCTCTATTTAAAACAACTTGCTTTTATTCACACTCACATTCACAGGAATGCACAAACTCACTTATCGTCTCTCGTGTTAGATTTTGATTTCTGACTGAAGAGGAGACAGGAAGAGAAAGGTAAGATGTATTAACTCCTTATCCTACGTTTGCAAATTCCTTGCATTGTCTGAAGATTTCCTGCCTGAAGAGCAGGCTTCTGCTGAGTGTTCTACCATAACAATACAGCCAAGTTCTCATAAAGAATATAAGATTTACATCATAGACTTCATATTCATCACATTTAAATTTTGACAAATATTTAAATATTTAAACCATATATTTAAATATTTAAACCATATATATACTCATATTTTTTTCGGAGAAGATTCTGTACTTTTCTGGTAATAATCACAATGCTTTGTAGTCAGCTTTCCATTCTACACTTCCACTTAAGCACTATTGCCTCTGATCCTTAGACTGCTATATCTTATAACTGAGGGAAATGGTTAAAAAAATATTGGAACTAACTCAGAAATCAATCATGACATGAGGGGGAAAAAAACTTAAAAAGATTTGAGTCAAAACTCAACAAATTACAGAATAACTGAAACATCTGGACCGACTTATAGTATAATATAGCTAATCAAAACCAAGCCCAGGCAATTTGCTGAAATTGGAAGGGAAAAAAAGGAACCAAACACCCACACGCATCACCCAACAGTGTCATCCTGTATATATACACGTTGCTCAGGGAAAACTGAATGGCAAATTTGCTAGTGAAAAGAAAATAGGAAAAATCTTATGTCTACTTTTAGCAGAAAAGTCCTTTCCCGCAGTTATCCAATATTATCATGTAAAAAAGTAACCTATTTTCAGTCCTGTTTCGAATTCTTTAAAACTGGTTCATTTCTACCCATTTACCTCCTTGGTAAAATTTAATTTCTACTGTTACTATTCCAAGAGGGGCATTTAGACTACTCTGTATTTGATTTGTGGAAGCAATGACTGTGTGTTTTCAAGGTATTTCACTCTGCTTTTACTGTGCACGAAGGCTACCATCGATATATGTATATTTTTTGGATACAAAAGGAAAGATTATGGCCTCTGTTTTTGTATTTTTCACAGGTACTCTGTGCTCCAAATGAGACATGGTAGAGCAGAATTCAAGTGAGCTGGAGGCTTTTAGGCCAAGGTAAAAAATGTTTGGTATGTCTGGCAGACTGCGTCTATTCTGTCATGCACAGATTGGTGATTTAGGGCTTCTTAAGGTATGTTACCAGCTTGAATTTAGTACATACTGACACTCCCTCTTCACACACGGAAAAAAAATAAACCCAACCTGAAAACCTTCTCTCACAGTTTCTGATAGAGCTCCAGGAGACATTACGCTTGTTTATTTCTAAGGAATTTTCCTACTTTGTTACTACATGAGGCTCTGAACAGCAACAGAAAGCAAGTGGTTTTGGTTCCTTTGTTGAGGTGCACACCCAACTGTGTGGAGGGCAATCTCCTGAGGACCAGCTTCTCACATACACCTTTACTACAGGTGTGCAGACACCCAGGAAGCCTTGGTGTACGTTAATCCACATTTAGAAGTACCGGTGGCTGGGTAGGATGCACAAATTGTCTTTCAAAGCAGTGTTTGTGCTTGTAGTGTTTGCGCATGCATCTAAGCCAGGAAGCCCCTCCAAGATCGCAGTCTCCAAGTAACTAGTGGAGTTCAGCGCAGTTATACGTCAGGGCACAGGCAAAACTAGTGTTGAAACCTAAATGCACGCTTGGCAGACTCATTCCAATGGGAAGGGGGAAAGAGCTGTCAGATTGTTTCTCCACCCCTTTAAATATCAGCTCTAATAATACAGGTTGATGCTCAAAAATAACACCCCCCCCGTGAATTTCCAATGGACAGTCCTACTCTACTATGAACTGTACAAGTAATTAATTGCCATAGTATTTATTCGCCTTCTGTTTTGAGATTATTTATGGTTCTGAATAATGCAGGACATATTTAAACTTAAGTTTGTGTGCATACTTTCTTGTGGCAATAGACTCTGTTTCTTTCTTTCATCATTCTGGAAACTATTACATTAAGTCCATCAACTAAAACTTTTTCTGGATATGTTCCTGATATCCATGCTGGTATTCAAATAATGTGTTATAATTAGTGCTATTTCAGGGTTGGCCAGAGAACTAATACCAAATGTATTTCCAGTGATGTAATACATAGAGGAAAGTGCCGTTGGCTCATTCTCAAAGAAGCGGACACAATGATTACTTTCGTTAGTGATTAAGCAAACTCCAAGGAAATTGCAAAGTTAAAATAATAATGGATATTTCGTATAAAAAACTCTGTGCGTGGAATATGCCAAGGAATAGTCTATTACAATTTCAGTCGGCTGCTTATGTCTGAAAACATAAACTAAAGCAGGAGCAAACAAGGACTCAAAACTCCTTTCTCAGTTATATGTTCCATGCACTTCACTGAATTATCTGCTTCGATGAGGAAAAAAACCCCGATACTAATGTAGGAGAGACAGAATGAATGAAAATAAGGTAGTTCTGCTGTTTTTTAAACAAAATCAAGAACCATTTTACCCTTTCCTAATGATATGTAAAGTAATTATCTTTTTCAGCAATGTATGGGAAACCCTGACTCATGAGTGGGTTGTGAACCTCCGGAGTAACATGGGAGCCTGCTCCCTGAGCTGAATTCTTAAGAAGCAATGTGATACACAGAAATAGCAGTAATGGGATGATTTTGAAATCATAATGATTTCATTTGCCCATTAATCTTGTGCATTAATGTAATGTTAATAATCTTACTGAAACGTACAGCACTTGCAGATTAGGTAACTGGTCACAAGCTGATTTGGGGAGAGAGGTGATCTGTGCTCCCGTGAGTGTCCTGTTGAAAGTATTTATAAAGAAAAAGGGGAAAAAATGCTTTTTAAGGATTGTGTAACAAATATATATTTTTAAGACATTCTTTAGAATAAGTCAGTATCCAAAAAAATAAAATAAAGCAAAAATACAAACTAGCACTTACAAACTCTCCAAACTTGTAGTCCCAGTCAGATCAGGAAACTCAGTTATCTGTGAAGCACCATTTAAAGTCCTAGAATTTAAAAACATCATTTCAATACAATTGCGGTGAGGGAAGCGTGGGACAACTCTAATATTGTGATATATAAAGACAATTGAAATAAAGAAGTAAACACATACAGGGTTCTGAGTTCTGGTAAGTGCTGAAAAGCAGATTTTCCAACAAGCTGGATAGGATTATCATAAAAATGTCTGCAAAAGAGGATAAAAGAGACATTTTAGGAAAATATTTTAGAATAATTAAATACATTGAAGATTATACTATATACAAATGAGTAAACTTTATAATGAATCACAGACTGTACATCTCTGGTTGTAGTAGATGTGCACCTCTGGGCTTTTGTCACCCACTAATCTTTATCCATCCACCACATTTCACATTTTGAATATTCAAGGAGTCATTGTTTTCTTGCTTTTAAAGCCAGAAGCTGGTCAACAAAATATTCCCTCTTCCTCCCATGTTTTCAAAGACAGAAATCCAAATATAAATAACTTTTTTATTACCTGAGACAAATTTAAGGTTAGCAGGGGAAGAAGTCAGAACTTCACATACTCAGAAGAGGTTCCCTGGCACTTCTGAAGTCATGCTGCTTTTGCTTAGAGAATAACACTGCTCAAGATGAGTCACTGTTTTTCTTACATTTATTTCACAGTTTCTTATTTTGAGGTTTGCTCATTAAATGCATTTTCGCGTAAGACAATGGGGACTCGGACTGGAATCTGTCAAGAGTGATTTTTGCTAGCTTATACGTTGCCAGTAATGCTAAGAGACGTAGAAGAAATCATTCAAATGAAAGGTCAAAGGCCAGGGACCAATTCTTGCTTCCCTCAAACAGGGCACGCAAACTGCCGTTCTTTCAATGAATTTGGAAAGATATGAGCTTGTTTGCTTGTATAATGATGTGCTACGCAGTACACTCGCAAGAAGACCTATTTGACAATTAGCCAGAAATATGATACTCAGTTCCACACTCTCTAACAAGAAAAGTAAGTGAAAAAACTATTATCACTTACATTGTAATAAGTGATGGATTACCCACAAATGCATGTTCAGGTATTGACTTGATGTTATTGCTATGAAATCCCCTACAAAAGGAAAAATGGTTTACACAGTAAGAAAAAAACACACTCTGTATTCAAATACACAACGGGGTTTTTTTGGTTGTTTGTAATAAGAAAAGAGTATGTAAAGGCATGAACTTGTCTTCTGGGATAAGACAGAACTGAAAAAAACGAAAGAAAATAAAAGCAACAAAACAGCTGGAATGATGCACTTTTCTAAATGAACAAAAACAGTGAGATGAAGTAAACTGCAAAATGGCATTTTGAATTTCAGACACCCTCAGTAGGAAACTGCTTTGTAGCTGTATGTCATGTATCTGCAGCTCTGAGTGTGTATGTATATAGTTCTAACGTAAATATACACACACATATGAACCAATAACATTAATAGTTACATAATAATAATAAAAAAATAAAACAGTATATATATTTCTCCCTGACCTTGTTAAACTACAAATATTTCTCTTTGTGGGACAATAATGGATTGCACAAGTTTATTGAGTAAATGATTTTATACATTATATTCTAATATATTGAGCCTCCCATAATCACCATTTTTTAAAAATACTTTAAATGTGGACATGCCCAATGTAGCCATGCCTGCTGGAGAGAGAGCCAAATCTTTGTCTCATCATTAATTGCTGGATTTTATTCATATGAGTAATTTTCCATTGTGAAAAACAAAAGAAACAACTAAGATTTCAAAAGAACAATGATGATTTGTGTGGGAAACTCCCATTAGTTCAGTTGGGTATGAAAAAGGCTTCCCAGCTTAAATTTATGCATTTAGAAAGCCTCAAATTGTTCACTGATGCAAAAACACTTGGCCATTACTTGAGCAGGTCCCACGTTATTGGTTTTACTTGTTTAGGCATTCTGCTGATGAGCTACAGAGCAAGGCTCTCAATCCCTCCTTCTTTTGCATGTAAAAAACCTGCATCCATGCAGACGCAGACTCTAAGCAATAGGAGGGTCCCATTCAATCTAGAACCAGTAAGCAGACTGGTTTTGTGCCTGTATTTAATGAGATTTCTTGCATGGAAAGAAAGCTGAGAAAAAGGCATGACTACTTCCCAGGGCAAAATCTGGCCTCTTATCACCTTTTTGACTTGAGTTAGAGCGAGGGAGCAGAACCACCATGAGCCATGAGCAGACTCCTGTGCATTTCTGCACAGCAGAGCCTGAAGCCAGTTGGAACAGAGTGTGCTCATACCTGCAGCCTGCGTCCTGGGGCACCTACCCAAGTAATACATCCTGACTGAAACGAAGGCACTTTACAGCCTGCCGGTTAACATACCAAGCAAAAGAGCAGTAAAATCTATCTGAATCCCTGGGTCAAAAGACTATAAGAAGGCCACATTTGGAAAAATGCTTCTACAAGGATCTTCAAAATCCAGTTGAAAAACATTACTTATACATTAAGTTCGGGTAACAGCTTTACCCACTTATCTTGGAGAGGTAACTACTCCTGCAGCAGAGACTTTGGAGTGCAGAACATTTGGGACAATGGTCCCTATAGCATTAAATAAATAAGACCCTGACTCACTGGCCACCTGGTAGCAGATCTCCAGCTCTGTCTGCCTTGGATTCCTCCAAGCTGTAGACAAAAAAAATCAGCCCCCGCACAAAATCTGAGAGAAAGGAGGTCCCACCGATAAACATCCTTACTAAAACGGCCCTGCAATGAGCTGAACGTCCGTGGGCCTTGGTGAGAACTTTGGTGAGAACTGCAGGGAAAGCACAGGCTCGCTCCTCATGCCCGTAGGGTCGGCTTCCAGGGCCCAAACAATGCACTGAAGCATCACAGTCCCACCAGCTGCGCTACGGTTGCCATATCAGGTTGCAATTTGACTTGCCAAAGATTTCTTGCACCCTAGGAGCTTATCTGAAATTACAAGTTTGATACTTACAGGTGAAGTCCTACAGGGCCAGTAAGTAATCTCAAGCACATCAGGCAGTTTGCTGGACTGCGCAAGGTGCATTTAGTGCAAACCTGGATTATCCGTGTTTGGCTACTGACCCCAGCAAAAAAGGCAATATTTTAAGGCCGCTGGATTTCGTACAAATTATTTTAGCTGACAGATGAGGTGACAGCAGTTGAGAACAGCTGGACTGAGAAACTCATTGCCCCACTCTTTCCTCCAGAGCAGCGCCCTTTGCCAGCACTGGAGGTGCTGAGCTATAACCAACACTGCTGGGGGATCCCTGCTTTGAAAAGCTACTTAAAGTGGCTTTAAGCTCAGTTTGTGATGTGGCAGAGGTACAACCATGTCCATCTACCATATGAATACCTATCTTTTTTCAAAAATTATTTGCCAGTAATATGACAAGTAATTCAAATGGAAAGTATTCTGAACATACGCTGTGTACGCTGTGTGTATGATGTATGAATATAATGTCATTTTTTTATATAATTTGGCTATTTCTTACAATAAATTTGGCTGGTTTCTTTTAATTGTTGATTTTTTAATGCAACTATGTCTGTGGATCTAGATGTGTTTTATTTACAATATTAAACAGGACTCATATTGAAAAGAAACTGCTTGAGTTTAATGGGGGAAGGGAGGGAAGAAGGTAAAGACATTTAAACCTGATAGACTTATAAGGGTACTACGTTTTCTTCTTAGTCAAAAGACTGTGATACATTGGATCGCTTGCAAAATCCAGCTGTTATGTTTAGGATTCAAAGCAAATTAGTTGTGTTTATTATTTACTGTATTCCAAGAATGAAGTTGCTGTAAAAACCCATTGCACAATGCAGTATAGAAGTAAAAATTGTCAGAACTCGAATGGTCTAAACCGAATATTGAAAATTATATTTTATGCATGTTGATGTGTTTACTGGTTTTTCCTAGGATATCAGTTTGTAAGGATTACTGATAAAATCACCAGCATTAAAAAAATACAGACATACTAGACAAAACATCCTCCTTCCTAATATGGGCTCTGTACTTACAGTTCTTTTAGGTTTGTTAGTGTCCTGATAGCAGTAGGAAACTCGTCCAGACTGTTGTAATTTAAATCTCTGTGTGAAAATAGATTTTATTATTTAGGTTATGCACTGCATAATGAATAACATAGAATTGTTGGCACTTGTAATGAAATATCATCTCATGCATTGAATAAATACATATAGCCAAAAGCCAGGAAATCCTCAAAAGTGTATGGATGTTTTCCAACAAACCCTACTTAGGGCACATTATCATTCCTATTTTTTTATTGGCATCCTATTTTTAGCTATATCTTAGTTATTCTGCAATAAAGAAAACATAAGTGGATTCAGATGCTACTAAGGGATTTGCTGTTTTGTAAATTGCCCATCATTTTATTACTTGAAGGTATTAATGGAAAAAAATGACTTTCAATCAAAATATTCAACAGTTTTGTATGGTGAGCTGCATTTTACATAGCTAATACATCTTACTATAAAGGTTTCATTTGCCTCTGACTTACTGACTAGTTGTATTGGGGTTTTTTTCTTTTGATAAAAAATTTCTAAAGAGATTTTTCTAATGGTTAAGTGGCAAAAATAAGAGATTCTGGAGTTTGGAGGGTAAAAATGATTTGGGAAAATATTCCTCTGACTAAAACAAGTGGTAAAACATACAGCAAGTTGGGGGTTACCATTATCGGTGTTGTTAAGTTTAAGATTTGTCAATATTCATATGGAGAATGTTTCTAAACACATGATTTGTAAAAATGATAGTTTAGCTACCGTAGTGACCTCTGCTTTACGAACTGGCCGTGTTGCTGTGGTAATTAGACTTTATTCTGGTAGGCTGCATGTAGGTAAGCCTACTTCTGCCCTCAGCATGACATGTGCATCCTTTGGCATTCAGGAGACATCTGAAACCGAACCCTTAGTTTATTCTGATGCTCTCTGGCACTGCTTTATGAAGAACACAGTCTGAAAAAACTTGAGCAAAAGCCTTTTCGAACAGGCAAAACACAAATCACAGTTTACAATAGATTGAAATTGAAATAGTATCAGGCTGAAGTAATGCAGGCAGGAAACTGCTGTCTGAACTCAACAAGGCTTTCCTTCCTGCTTGTAAATCTCTCTCTCCTGCTTATTGACAAAAAGAGATTACAGACATGTATGGTTTGGTTTTGCCCTCCAGTGGTATGTGATTTCCAGATCTATGCGTCGATGCAAACATATGACCTTAAAGCTGGCGTCCATAATTTACATCAAGATCTCTTTAGATTATCTTGAAACTATCGAGAAACCAGTCTACACAGTATGGAATTACTGTGCTTGAGGCAAGTGGTACATTCTCCTGTTGCAGCGAAGTGGCTGCATCTACACTTATTCTCAGGTTCATGACTGTCCTCTCCGTTTTCATGTCTCTCGTGCCAGGTGGCTGGGACTGGGTTTGCAATTACTTATTCCATTGTTCTGTTTTTCCCCAGTTTTGACCAAGTGCCATGTGAATCTCACTTGAAAAAACAAAACACATGACTACATTTTCCTTCTCCCTTTTCCGTCCCCCTTTCCGGCACTATACTAAGGGACTTCCTTGCAACTCACAGCTGGCTAAAAGTCAAAATTGCAAAATTGCAATTCAGTGCCAAGGGGTCAATGTAATCAAAACTGGTGATAAAAAAAAAAAAGAAAAGCCCCAAACTTCTTACTTTCTGATCTTAACAAAACATGAAAGTGGGCAGTACACAGTTCTGCGGATGAGAAAGCAAACAGGCACCTTTAGATTAGCATTATTCATATTTGAAACTTTGTCCATTTGATTTTCATAACAGGCCTTTTAGTGTCTGTCCTGGTCAAGTGAAATATCTAAAATATCTGAAAATTATGAAGCTGACCCTGAGAGGTGCCAGGGGGAAGGATATCTAAGGGTCTACTATCCTTGTAGCATTTTTGGTTTCTATGGTCTTGCAGGAAACAACCTTATTCAATTAATTCTGTAGCGCAATACTTTGTGCTAACCATCAGCACTGCATTCCTGTTTGCCTTTCTTCTTTAGAATTATTTTTTGTTAGAAAACTCAAGGAAATTTGAATTGGTCTTACCAGAACTACCGTGAAAATCTGAGGAATTTTCAATCTTTAATAGTGCTATTCTTTATCAAAGCACTTTAAAGACAAAAAGTTGGATAAAATGGAAAAATTCCTCCTCCCTCTTATAAACTTATGCATAATTTGGTTACCTGGTACTTTTGCTTTTTCCAGGGATAAAAAAAAATAAGACCACCTAATTTTACAAACCTTCTCTGTGGCAAGGCAGTTTCTTAATATTAAAAGTTTTCATTGCAACCATTTCCCAATTTAGCTATTCACTTTATTGATTAAACAAGACAAACAAATAGTACTAAGCTAGGCAAACACAACTGCTCATGAATAGCCACTTCTTTTTCAAAGCTTAGTACAGTTTCCAACTCTCCTTCAAACAATTTATCAATCGACAATGCTTATTAAAAAGGCAAACTAATTTTATAGTCAAAAATAGGATTTGCTACATGGAGTCATTGTAAACCATCGCTTAGATCCTGTAGCGATTAGGCAAGCCAAAACCCACATTTGGCTCTTAGGCTATTTTTATTCTTTCAGAATATTAATGAAAACACTGAAAAAAAGGGAAACAAATAAGAGGTCAACTCACAAAGTCTCTAGGCTGTGGAGCCCATCAAAGCATTTCTTTCCCAGGGAGTAGATTCTATTGTTATGGAGATGTCTGCAGGGGAACATTAAGCACACAGTCAGGAAAGCACACTGCACACAGTGGACTTAAGCAAAACATTTTGATGGTTAAATCAAAAGAAACTTATTTTCAGGCATGCACTAATTATATGCAAGTCATGCTTTTGCCGGAGCATGTATAGGAGGCACCTCCACCGCCCTCCCCGTTTTCCCCCAATATCTCCCCACCCACACAGGCTTCCATTTGGTTTCAGAGAAGGGATTTGTTTTAACCTAGATAATTTACAAAGGGTATATCCTGAAGTTCCAGGTTGGGGGTTGCATACTGAATATTGAGAAACGGTAGACATATTCTCAGTCGCCTTTCATTAACAAGTTGCTTTAAAAAAAACGGTGTGGGGTGTGAGGTGTATGTTTGGAAGATTCAGAAGGTTTTAGAGGGTATGGCAAAGAACAGGAACGGGTGAGGAGATGGCGGGGAAAGGGACATTAGGCTTGAAGAATGAAAGAACACACAAAGTGATAGGACAAAAAAGTCATAGGACAAAAACTCACTAGCTTCACTGAGACGACTAAACTAACCAATCTTAAAAGTGCTGTAATTTATCTTTCCTTAAAACTCTAAAAATCAACAACTACTTTCTCGAATGTTTATCAATTGAAAGTAATTTCAATATATATGTGAACGAACTGCTCCACATGAAGGCCAAGTGCTGCCTATTTCTAAGTCTTTTAGACCGACATGGAAAAAGCCTACTCTGTGTGCAGCTCATTAACGTGAGCAGATAACCACTTCAGGTTGTTTTTTAAAAAGGATGCTTTTCCCTCAAATTTATCTTTTTATTTTATCCTTGACACTCCACCCTTACAGTGGAGGAAAACTACAGGAGGAGCACTTTAAAAGATAAAGAGGGCTGTGAATGAGGGGCTGCCAGGCACTTCCCCTTCAATGCTTTGTTCTGCTCAGAAAATAATGTTAAAGATCCGAGGTTCTCTGAATGTTCTGCAGAACCTACAGAAATTGAGTCTACCTGTCCACAGAAGGCAGGGATTCTGATGGCAAAATGCAGATGTTCCATAAGTTTTTCCTTTTCTAGGAAGAAACCTAATCAACTTTTTTCTTTAACGACTACACTGACCTTTAATTCTTTAGTTAGCATGAAGAGTCCATCTCCAAATTCTAATTATGCTTGATCTTTAATGATAGAGCTTCAAACCTGCTCCAACTGACCATGCATTTTTGCACTAAGTTGAAAATTTGCCAGACTGAGCACAGCAGTAGAGAGAAGAAAGCCGAAACACACACAAAGGTTTTGATGAGCCAAAAATATGAGATGCTGTGGATCATGAAGAATGATTTGATTATTAATCAACACAAAGCCCAGAAGATTAGAAATAAGCAAGGTGGATTTAAAATAGGGAAACCTAACTGAGTAGGAGCAATGAGGGCATGCAAAGAAGTCATTTTCTCCTGCATTTCTTAACTGTCCTCTTACCACTACACTTCTGGTAGGGATCTAGAGAATGACATTGAAGACAGTCTTTGCTGTTTAGCATTACTAAGATAAGTCTAGAAGCTCAGTCAAATGACAAGTTCATCCACCCTTTAACGTGCATGAGACTGATAGTTAATGTAAATAATGTAAATGGAAGGCAAAGATTCTGAGTTGTAAGGCAGCTCTTACCCTCCGTTTTGGATGCCCTATATGCTTATATGACTCCATTAAGCACTAGACAGAGATGGCCATTATAGCTGTCAACAGAAAACCCTGACGAGTGCCAGGTTCAGTGCTTACACTGGGGCTAGAATATGCTAAAATCTCCTAACTGTTGTTTCAGACAGCTTGTAAAGCTTGAATATATTACTCTTTCTTTAACAATGCTAACATTTTCCAAAGTATCCTGAAATAACTTCTCCACCTCAGTTCTCCTCCCTAGTTTCGTCTAGAATTTTTTCCACTTGGTATATTCCCAGAAGATAAAAAGCTGAAACCATGGTCCACAGCATTGCTTTCAGATTTTGGTGTGAGCCACACAGGTTTCACTTAGTTGAACTGGTATACAAAAGTAATTATTTACAAAACTACATATACTTTCTATGAAGGGAAATGCACGTTTTCCTACCGGACAGCATTCTTTCCAAGACACCCAGAAAGCTTTCAGTTCATTTCCTTTTTCTAATCTTCCCTCATTCAGTACATACTGCCTTAGATGCTTAGAGGGCACACAATTCATCTCTTCCTGTTTGTTTAGCTGACCAGATAGGGTGATTTTTAACATTTCCTTACATAGTTCTATACTGGAGATGGAAACTTTTACGGTTAGCTCAAAACTAGTGATTTAGCAAATGCTAGTTTAACTGCAGGAAGATGTAAAAAATTTGTTTATCCAAGATAATTTTAAAAAATTTTGTTTTCTAGTGTATATACAATGCAGAAAATTTATTTTTCAAAAAGAACATTTTCTGTAACAAATGGAATTGACCTCTTGGTAAAGGAATATCACTACTGCAAATGTATTAGGGAAACCACAGGTTTATAGCCCCAAGGTATCAATTTAATACTAAGAATTTAAGACAAAAGAGATGTTTAATTAACCTATTAATTAATTAATATTATCTATCTATCTATCTATCTATCTATCATTTGCCAACTGAGGAAGGATTAGGGAAATATTTAATTAAAAAAGGTTGTCTCAGGCAATGTCTAAATTAAACATTGCATGTTCAAATAATTTATCACAAAATGGTCAAAGTCCTGCAAAGAAGCAGAGATTGTGGTTAAAAACAACAATCAATAAAACTTACAGAACCACCAAACTAGAGAGGTTTCCAAAAGCATAGTCTGGTATGTAATGAATTTTATTCAGTGCCAATGTCATTGCCTGAAGTGCCGGTAAACTTCTAAAAGCTTGTACAGGAATTTCTGTCAAAGAATTATCATCCAGCCACAGGTGTCTGAGGGAGACCAAGCCATTGAAGCAGTTGGGGGGCACGTAGTTGATGTGGTTGGCATCCAGACGCCTAGGAGAAAAAGAAAGAGAAAAAAGACTCTGAGAAAAGAACAGCGGATTTACACAACGGATATTGGAAGTTGTCACCAAAAAGACAACCCTAAAGGATGGACATGGGTTGCCACATCCATTTTTCATTTCCAGGAGAGTCTGCGTTTCCATCTTGTTTGCAGCCTCACCCCTGAAGCCTCACATTGTGTTTACAAGTCTCCTTGTCAGCTGATTCTGCAGACAGCTCTCCTTTTGGAGCCATCAACTCATTGAGAGCACACACTGATCATTTTTGAGCACTGCCTCTCTACAGACTGGGTATGAATGTGTTTCCTTTCCCAATTATTTGAAAGCACAGAATAAAAAATTGTAAGACACTCAGCCAGAGATTCTCTTTCAGAGCCTTTAAATCACCAAACTGCAAGCTGGTTTGGTTTTCCATACGCTTGACACCCACCGTAAGAGCCAAAATTAAAATTCACTTCTAAATCTCTGTTCCTGTTTCATCTTTTCTTACATATTGTTTATTCCAATGATTCCAGTGAGCACTGAAGTCCACATTTTTTAGTAGTGGTGTAAAATGTTTTTCAAATAGAGATCAGTGTTGCTAATGCACTGCATTTATTTTGATAAAGAAGTTATTACATACACTTCTGTTGCCACCGAGCCAACAGAGGGAGCTCAACTGCACATCGTACCTCTTCAGAGCCTGCAGGTGATACCTCGCTCTCACACTTCTGTAAATAAGGATTAAATCTACTCAACCTTTTGCAGATGTGGTGCTAGAAATATTATGTCATATATTCGCTGGCTTTTGCTTTTTCTCTGTTATTCTTTCTCATTGCGATGCTTTCAGCAAAATATTTTAAAAGGTGCTGCATAATTCTGAAACTTTGTGAAACACCTAGATGGTGATCTGCACTCTGATACACTTTTTCTGCTTTTAATGTGTTGCAGTGACTTGTCTGTTGTTCGAACATGAAAGCCATGCTCTAAAACTTTTCTTGAGGATGGCTGTACAGAGGAATAATTAAGTGAATGGTGAAACAGAAATAAATTTAAATAGATGTTTGAAAACATTACAGAACAAACATACACACCCAGGGTACAAAGAAGTAATTCTGTACAACGTAAATTTGGTCTGTTTGAGAGAAGTGCAAAACTCTTTGTGATGGGCATACTAATGTCCTTATTTAAAGCTGCTTCTTCATTTCTAGTTATGTAAAATGTCAGATCTGTTCTATCATCTGCTCCATGCTGCTCCTACCTACTGCATGAGAACAAATAATGATTGTAAGGCTCCGTGCCAGGCTGGCAAATAACTGAGACAAGGTCAGTTGGAACAAATTTATAAAGTTCAGTGTCAAAGCCCTTGTACAATTAAATTTCCAATATAATAACTGACATGTCAGGCAGCAGAGACAGAGCTTCCAAAACAACTCAAGAGTCTGTCAACAAATGGCTGAAGCTGGAAATGTTTAGAAATACTCATGTTGTACCTCCCCCATTCCCCAGGCAACAACCATGCTACTCCCGTGTTTTCAAATAAAGTATATTTTGAATGAGTTGATGAGATTTCTTTGCATTCAGTCAGAAGTAAATTTCTTCCCTGGGTGACACTGGTATGTAAACTAAGAAGTTACAGTTGCCTTAGTTTGACAGTTGCACTGATTAAAGAATGGAAGCTTTATTCAAACGAAATGTGTTACTGTATTACAGTTAACATCTTGTTCAATAGGAAGCCTGCCTGTGCACCTCTGACGTCCCCGTCGACTCTGCAGGAGTTACAGGATGCCCGGCTGTGTGGCGAAGCCAATAGTCAGTTGTTTTACGTGATTCTGTGGCTGAAATGGTAATATTGCTGCAGTCGTCAGTGAGACCAGGATTTTTATCTTACCAATATTTGGTAGCAAATGGATTCTTTTTATAGCTGAAGTTTCAAAATATAAACCCACCACTGGCTATGTAAACTAAATAGACAATTACTGCCTTAACATATATGAAATTCTAGATGGTTGAATTATTGTTCAAATAAAGTGCATCCTGCAAGCGCTTGTAAGAAGTACTGCCTCAAGTACTCTTTTGTTATCTAATCTTCTTTAAATGTCCAAGTACCATTTTCTTGCAGATATTAAAAAGTTTCAGCAGTTGTTTCCTGTCATACTGTAGGTACGCACTGATGTATAAAGCATTGATCAAAACTGCCATTTTCAGCCAATCGTTTTACACGTGTTGATCAAAGTTTTGGCACTTCCAGAACTAAACCCATTAGCTCACAAACATGACCCTATTTATTATATATAGATAACATGTGGTGCGTTTGAAAGCTTCTATTATAGCCTAGAGACGGCCAATGCAGGGCAACATAAATGCATGATCTCTTCTGATAGGCAACACGTAAATAAAGCAGCCAGTATAAAATTTACCATAAGCTGACTTAAAATGTCCAAACCTTTCAGAGGAAATGCTTGAGCTATGTGGACTCTGTCCCACCGGTCCCTGTGACATACTGTGAATGCTTCGACAATATGCATAAATTATGAAAAGATATTATTCATATAGAATTGCAAGTAAGACTCATTTATTGGTACTCTAAAATAAGTGAAGGTAGATGTTGGAGAGAGATTTGATTGGCATTCTTTGATAATTCAGTATGACTGGATACTTAGTTTTACACCACTAGTAGGTTTCTCAGGCAATATTTTTCTGAGCCTCTTCCCAAGAGCAACCCCAGCTGGAACCTGGATGTACATTGTGATCAAGAAATTTTTTGATGTCTTGTTGGAGTGTCTTGGTCATTTATTCAGAGTTAAATCAAATGGTAGACAGAGGATCATGAAGGAGATTTCTCCCAGGTCATTCTTGCCTCTGAATTAAACAGCTATTACATGGATTGTCTCTTCTTGCAATGGATGATGGCCTGAATACAATGAATGGAACAGTGAAGAAGAGAGCCACAAAGACACATAAAGTAGTCAAGGATAAAATACTTTCTCTGATATTTAATTTTAAAATAGGAGAGGTGAAACCAAATGAAAAGGGACTATATGGAAAAGACAGGGAGGCAGAGAAGTGAGAACACGACTGATTTTGCATATAGTGGATTAAAGGAGTGTGCTCCTCCCTCTCCTACCATCTTCCTCTTCTCCTGACCTGTCTCTGTTACGCAGGGAGCCACAGTCAAGCTTTGCCACCAGATATGGGGCAATGATGGACAGGGGTTGGGGACAGAGCCTGTATGGGGAGGGTACAACAGGCAGGAGGGGGTCACCTGCAGCCCCACTTTCTTTGCTAGCGTGTGGCGACCTGAACCCTCTCAAGGGTTTCTTCACAGGAGTCTGACTAAAGCTTTATTTAAGTAATGGCAAATGACATCAAAACTGTCTCTAAAAGGGGATGTAAGGCAAGTATAGCTGGTCCTGTGAGCCATGTTTTTCAAACATGACCCTTTACGCAGGATATCCCCTTCAGTCCACAGGGGAAAATGCTAGGGCTATTGTAAAAGCTTAACTACAACACACCAGCACAACAGTTCCCACAACTCGCTTTCAGCTTTGCCTTTGTACGGGCTTCTACAGGACTGAGACAGAAAACCCTGTGTGGCGACAGCAAGAACCAAAAAAAAGTCACAAGTCACAGCTTTGGAGCATTTGTTTCTGTTCCACTGCTCAATTTGACAAGGGAGGTTTCTGCAGCTCTGGGATTTTCAATCCTTAGTGCTTCTCTTAACAGCCAAACATGCTGCTCAGGTGTTTTATACACCTGCATTCAAGATGGTGGGCTAGGATGCTATCCCATTGCATAAAGCAAAAACCAGCCAGTTGCAATGCTGTTTTTATACAAAGATTGGCTCTGATATCAGGTACTCTCAATCCACAGGTGAGAAAAAGTGGTGGCCAGCAGGAGCTGTTGAGTTATCCTAGGAATCTGGCTGCAGACTCAGATCTGGCATATTTGGTGTGGCTGGGAATGCTCCCAGGTCCTGCAGCCAGCTGGCTTGGAGTGGCCTGTGCTGTGCTAGTGACCTCTCCTAGCCTTCCAAACCAAGTGGCTGTACGCCGAGCACCTACTGGGGATGGTCCTAGGGCTGTGCAAACTGCCAGATGGCCCTGATGACCAGTTCAGGCAAATGTTAATTGGCACGGGTCAAAAGTGTGCCAAGAACCCTGTTAACAGTGCAGCAGGACAGTCCATGGCCAGCGTCTGGGAGCACTCTGAAGCACTGTTTGCTTTGCTAGGCTGACTGAAGCAACAGTCTGTGTCTGTATGGTGCCCAGGAGGATCTCCTTGAATATGTAGTGTAAGCCTCCACACTGCTAACCATTCCAACAGTGGCTTCTTGTCTTCCTCTCACATACGATGTATGTCCTCGTGATCTTCAGCCATGCAGGATGACTTCTGGCCAGCACTTCTGAGGTTCAGAAAATTGCTTGTCCCTTAAAAACGTGATTAAAAACTTCTTTTGAGATTGCTCAGAAGACAGAAAAGAGTCAGATGCTTGGTAGATTCTACTCGATGAAAGGAAACAACATCCAGTGGCCTGGAACTGCTGATCCAGTTCACCCTATTTGCACCCCACTTTGAAAGCAACTGGCCCGACAGCAGGTTGAGTTAGCGACTGCACCCAAATAAAGTAGTAGCACGTGCATTTTAGGGAACCTCGCACCTCTGTCTTCCTCCCCGAGCTAGAAAAGTGTCTGGCTGAGAGGGGTGGTCTGATATTGTACTAATGCTCCACATTTCAGTCACTCTTCTGTTACCTAGTGTGCTCCAGGGCTCCAGTAGCTTGGATGACGCAATAAAATGAGGAGATTGCAATGGTGAGTTCTGAGACTTTGTGTATGAACGACACCAGCATGAGTATACACAAATTTGATTTAAACGGTGGGAAATTCCTCCTCAGGGAGTATGTACCTGCTAAGGTACTGGGTTTCCTAAGAAGGATAATGCCTCCTGTAGGCTTCATTATCATGGAGTGTGACATGGGAAACCACAAGTAAAGCTCCTGCCTTTTCATGAAAACAGATCTTTTGGGGAGATTGTGATTTCATCAAAGTTGTTTTGTCTTTTAACTAAAAATCAGGATTATTAGCACAAGCATCAAACCGAGAAAAAAAATTGTTTAAAGCCAACATTGCTGAAAAAAAAGGTTTTTAATTTCAAGTTTGAACTGGAAGCATCTCAGAACTCTGTGCCCTCAAATTCTGCAACTCTTCGGTTGGATTAGGAACAGAAATTTCTCTTGAGATGTCAAATATTTGGAGGTATACAGGGAAGATGAGAAATCCCTTTTGCTGACTTGCTCCAGCCAGATAATTATTAAGAACATCCAAGATGATTTCCAGATAATCTTTTATGTAAAAATCAGTGTCACCATCAGGCACTTCACAAATACTGAAATATCTTAAAAATAAAATTTAAGTGATTTACAAATTCTGTTAGGAAATTTAAAACAAATTTCATTGATTTCGTTTTCTTATCTTGTTATTTGTAAATTCAAATTAATTTGATTCATTATATCCAACCGTGCAACTTGTCAAAGGAAAAAAGAGGGGTTTTTTTCCCCCTTTCTCAACTGCTTCCAGCGCTTTGGAAGACGGGATATGTTGTATTCTGCCCTATTTTCTACTATTAAAGAAAAAGTTCTCTTAAATTTTACAGGAGTGAAAGCAGGTGATACAGTAAAATAGTTCTTATATATCTTTCTTGACTGGATTGGCATGGGCAGTGAGGTACCACCTGAGCTGTTCTTGATTTTGACTGTTCCTGTGTCTGACAACACAGCAGAAAAAACCTGCTCATTAACAATGATATCTAAACCAGAAAATATACAGGGAGTGAAGTTTCTGTAACGTTCACTGCAAAGGGTTATAGTACTATCGTCCTGATAAAAGAACAGGAGAAGCTTTGCTTTTCCATTGGCAATGCCAATTCCTCTTTCCTCCTCTATTTAGCAACATTTGCAAATATTGGCATGTCTTTGCCTGCTTCACTACTCCCTTTTCATTCAAAAATACTTAAATTCTATGCCAATTCTGGCATATATGGATCCATCCATAAATGGATGACAAGACAATTACACTAGAGGAACTAAGATACCTATTTCAACAAATACATATATTAAAAGAAAAATGTTAGATGTAAAACAAGCTGCTAATTAATAACAATATTTGAAAACCAAATCAATATACATATGTAAATGTTTTTTGGACTATACAGGTATATTTAAAATCCCTAAAAGGCTTCTTGATTTAAAAGCAGAATAGAAATATTGATGCTGTGGGAAATAAAAAATAGACACCATCTGCCTATAGTTGGGTCTAAAGAAATACATTTGCTCAAGGTGAGTAACAGGGAAGACAGCATTGAAGTGACACTCCAAACCCTGCTGCCAAGATCTAAATTGTGACAATAGTGATTGTGTTCCTCCTTTTCAACCATGGAACCTGTGAACAGGTTTCGCTCTTTTTGGCTTAGCAGAAATGAATGCAATTTGAATTGTTAAGACTAGTAAGCCAGATAATTTGTATTCACACTAGATTTCAGAGGAAAATTGTAGCCCATATAATAAGTTGAGGATATGCTTCTGCTGAACTTGGGAGATCAAAACCACATCTCAAAATCGCTATGGTCTGGTTGTTTCCTTCAATCCCCCTGCCACAAAGGGAAATGGAGTCCTACACAATTGTGCAAGCTCTCGTAACTGAACTTATTTATTAATCAAAGCAGCACGTCACTGTTGTTGACTACTGAACTACAATGACTATAATAAAATCGGAGAAGAATTTAATAATGAATCTTATTTTTTGCTTCAGTGATAGAAAAAAAATCACATTGTTGTTTGTTTGGAGGCAACAGTATAAGAGATTACTCGTAGACTTTTGCTCTTGAAGATGAAATTCATAAGTCTTAGTGGGTTTGGTTATATTTTTGCCCATTTTATAGCATTTATTGAATAATATCTGCTGTCTGAAGAAGATTGATTTATTCTAGAGGTAGATCAAGCCTTAAGAAACTTATGAATATTTATCACGGCATTCCACATCACAGCAATATTACAACTTGGACAAGAAACTGGAAGAAATTGTTGCTCATTCCTGCAACGCATCAGTTCTTGTTCTGTGTGCCACAGGCCATTTAACATGAACTCATGTACCTATCAGTATTGATACCTACACTGTAATTTTTGAGCCCAGAACTAGAAAATAAGGAGAACACATAATCCAGAAATACCTTGTCGTGCAAAAATTTGCGATGAATTTGCTTTACAAGAGAGCATGGAAAAATGTGTGTGTATATATATATACATCTGCTTTTCTTGAGTAAAACCAGAAAAGGCAGAGATTTGAGTCCTGTCACCAGTTTTCAGTTTTTCGCATCTATACTAACCTAAAGCAAAGGGTTAATGAGGGTTCCAGAAATCTTGCCACCTGCACAGTTAAACATAATAAATATAAGAAATTGCTATCTTATAGGAACTGCTTTTGTGAAGGCTTTTAACTTCTTAATTACACTCTTGAAAAGACTCCTGCTATTTCAAAGGTTTCAAGAAATAATTCCTATTGTATATCAGAAAGCAATGCAAGAACCACCTTGTGAACAGAGAACTCGTAGATTGTATGAAACAAGAAATCGAATCTGTGCGCACCTTTATCTGCAGGCACAACCCCGTTTAAGCAAACAAAAGAATAATAGTTTTCTTTTCCTCAAAGAGGTCTCTTTTGCCGGTGATCGTCTTTCAGGTGATAGTAGCTTTTCTGTACAAACCCATATCATTCCATCTTGGGTCTGCTACACAGCTGTCTAAAGGTTTCCACTGACCACTCCTGTTCTCCCTCTGTTTTAATTCTGTCACAAAATATTGGTCTTTTACATAGACTGCACAAACTGTTTGGTTTACTTCTTCTACTTCTTCACCCAAAGAAAAAAAACATTTGCAACAAAGTCTGAGTGAGATTGTCTTTTTGTCCAGAAACAGTGCTGAAAACTCAACAGTCTCTTTCAGAGCAACAAAGGAACTTTTGTTTGCTTGGCTTATCGTGTTTTGGTCCAGAATGTGTATAGAGTGATGTGATCTCAGCAAGATATTTTTTGTTTGTTTAGTAGAAAGAAAATCTAATATAGTCACTAGACCAGCATTTTCTCATGACTTTTCCAAAGATCAAAGGAAAGAACTGTAACCTCAAAAATATATGGCTGAGATATTTCAGTCTGTGTCTGGTCAATAAAGAAAAAAGGCACTGACCAAATAACAATTATAAGCTAATTAATTCTTAGGGCTGTTTCACCTTTTGAAAGCTTAACAAATGCTTTGTATATTAAGGAGGTTAATGTTGTTCCAGACTGACATGAGAACCTGGGAGCTAATACAGTATGACGTGTGTCTGTTTAGTGGTAAGTTATACATATATGACATAATTTTGCTGAAAATCTATTAATTTCATTAATTTTGTTCTTTAGATTTTGGCTGAATTTAACGTATGCAAAAGTTGTTAACCTTCTGGTGGAACTCTATACATAAAAAAAGAATAGCATGTTCAACACAGTACATTCTCTTCCAGTGCATCTTAACTGTGACCACACTGGATGGCTTGGTACAGACGTTCCGTCTATCCTTGTCCTTGTTAGGCTTTTACCAGTGACGCTGGCTATTAGTGCACACTGTAGCAACATTTTCTATGATAATTATTTGACTTCCAGATCAACTTCCACATTTGGATCTTGGAACTTTTTAGGAGAATAATTTTATCTCCAAGTAATTCTGTGAAAATATGAGGTGGTCAACTAAAGAAAAGAGTGTATTGACATTTTCCTCTGTCCAAAGACCCTGCCTGCCTATCAGGTGACAATGGAATTCTGTGGATAATTCAGAAACAGACTGTTTACTGCAACCTGCATTAAGAAAACAAGAGTGGCCTTGCGGTTGCAAAATGTGAACCACAAGTGCAGCAGAAGGAACTCGTGATACTTAACGGAAAAGACAATCCAAACCTTACGTAACAAACTCTTGAGTAGCTACTAACATGCTAGAAAGAAATCCCACAGCTCTAATAATTATGGAAATAACAGTGTTCAGTAAAGGTGAAAAAAATTAAACAAAGCAAAGTTTGGGTTGTTAGTAGGAAAGTGAACAATAAAACATCCATAATTTCCCTCTACAAATCAATGGTGTTCAAACATTTTAAATATGCCGTGCAGGTCTGACCCCTTCTTGACTTATCTCAAATCAGATATATTAGAACTGAAAAAAAGTTTAGTAAAAGTGACAAGGATGACCAGAAGAAGAGAACAGCTCTCACGAGAAAAAAATCCTACCTGCCTACATCTGAAAAACACGACTAATGGAGGTCTATAAAGTGTGGCATACATCAATAATGAATTGCTGTTTCCATTTTCTCCTGATGCTGCACTTACAGGACAACAAACGTGGTAGGAAGTTCCAAGTAAATAACAGGAGGTACTTTGCCATGCTACACAGAGTTAGCTGTTCAGCAGATATGCTTGCCACAAAAAATCACAAGTGTTACACTGGGTCAGAAAGCAATTGTACAAACTCATAGAATAAAATTCTTTAAGAGCTATTAAATTCAAAGAAGCCACAAGAGGCTCAGTGAGTGCCTCAGGGCAAACCTCCAGCAGCTGGGACGGTATTATTACATTCTTTGCCTGACCTTCTAGTTTTCCTTTGGCACCTGCCATTGAAGATGGGACACTGGGATAGGTCAGCTTTTAGTGTGACCTGGTACAACCATCCCTTTGTTATAGGGCAGAAGCACACCAAAATAATTTCGTCCATACCATGAAGCAGCCAATCCTCAATCCTGGTGTAGCAGTTCTGGCAGGAGTTCTGTTAAAACTGAAGCTTGTGGACTGTGTCAGCACGGCACAGTCAAGAACTATAAATATGGAGACCTGCCTGAAGCACAGAATATAATTAAGCATCCACTAGTACACTTTGTTTCATGAGTTCATATTGTTTTCCAAACTGCTTAAAAAGAAAAAAGTTACACCAAATGAAAAAAAAACAGGGCATCTTTTGAGTTTCTTTCTTTTCCCCTGTAAAGAATCTTAACAAGAAGCCAAGGGAAGGACCAGTGCTCAAGGGACCATATTCTTCTCAACAGACAGAAAGCATTGCAGGGCGAGGAGTGTCTGCTCAGACGGTGAACCAGTTTATAATGCTGCAAAGAAGCTGCTGGTGTCATGAAATTACTGAAATGAAATCAGCCCCTTTGGATGACTAATTAAGGGTATAATTCTCTTGAAAAGCAGCTCGAAGAGAGTTAAAAGAAAAAGCTGATTCAGCACATTATTCAGTGATATTAACAGCTAATTAATAGGTAATCACATATTGCTGTTCATGCAAGGTTAGAAGTCGATTTATCAAGTATACTCACAGAGACTGCAGGCTGCGCAAGTTCTGTAGTGCTTCAGTAGGAACCTGGCGTAGCTGGTTATTCTGCAGCATCCTATATTTAGAGTAGCACAAAACCCAGAATCAACACAGTAAAGATAATTTCTTTCTATTTTTTAATTTTCCTGCAAGCTTACCTTCTTCGTACTGGTTTTACTTCAAGATTACAAACAAAGGAAAGGTACACAAATATTCTGTTCCCCTGTCCCTGTAAAATGCCAGTTCTCTTCAAAGCAAATACCTGTAGCACATTAGCTTTGTTAACATCTACACATCAGCTTTGAGCAGGATTTTCAAAGCAGCTGAGGAAGCTAAAAGGATACATCCAATTTGCTTTCAATAGGGCTTGAACTCCTAATTGCCTCCAGTGACTCTGAAATGGTCATCCACAGGTACTGATTTTATTTTCCTTCTGAAGTGCTTCAGCTTCTCATTCTGATAATGCTGTGAAGGACTGACTGTTGAAATCCTTACTCAGGAAAGTGCTACTATGGCAAACAGAACTTTTAACTGTATGAGTAGTTTATGATTTGATTTGAATAAAATTTTATCTCTCTCAAACTGCTGAATTTTTCCCAGTGAAATAAATTTTCTCAAATGGAAAGTTTCTAGCAATGACCTGACAAATATATTTTCTGAAATATCATATTATTTAGCTTGCAAAGACTGAAAATCACTTTTCATTCCAAAAGAATCTTTTCTTCCCTTTGAATACAGCCTAATATCCTTATTTGGACCTAATCCTATATATATAAAAGGATTCTATGTGGGTAAAACCGAAGTAGTACATTTTGCCTTCAAAATGAGGCATACTCGATGGGACATTGAAAATGAAATCATTTTTGGCAGGCCTAAATCTCCTTAGGCCAACATGAGCTACAGTGGCCAACTTAAGAGTAGATGGAGTGGGAAACTTCATATTTCTTTCCCACTTATGTATTTTTTCAGTAGAGCTTTGTATAGTCTTACAGTAGCATCTGGTTTGGCTTGAAGCTGCCTAGGAGGCTGGCGTTCTTGCTAATAATACCGTTTCTGTGAACTTTACATAAGCAAACATCCCCTCTAGTATAAATATTGTGAGATGTGGCCTGCTAATAACTTTAGTAACGATATGTACTGTTTCATTACTCCAAATAACACAGAGGTTTGTCACAATTTTTATAAATTATCTTATAGTAATTACATTGCAAAGAACAAGATATGAAATACAAACAGCATTTTAAATTACATGGCGTTCTGCAGTAATGGATTTTCCCTCTGGCTCTCAAGAATAGGAAAAGGCAATTTACCCTCAGTTTTGTGTGATCACAAAAAGTCCGTTAAAAATTTTAGACTTGAAATCAGAACTTTAAAGACAATTAAAGAAACTATTAACTAAACCAATTTTTACCTTTGACATTGTACAGAGACATCTATTTGAGGAGCAAGTTGTTTCTAGAATGCCATTAATGTTTTCCAACTTTTGTGTTTAGGTTATTTTCTATATGAAAAACCTAAGATTTAATGATGTTCATATGTATCTTCACTTCAATTGAATTGTTCAAGATGGGCTGATCAAAATATGTAATTTACTTGATCAAAACTTCACTGGTTAATTAGTTCCCTGGAGCACTGAGGAAATCAGAAATATATCAAACAACACACAGTTTACTTACAGCACTTTAAGACTGAAAAGGCCAGCAAATGCTCCCTTAGGAATGTATGTCAAGCCATTTCCTGCAAGACGTCTGTAAAGTTTGAAAAAGGAAAAGAAAGAGAATGAATACTTTTTCTCTTCATGTGGAATTCATTTGGTTGTTAAAAAGTGCAATACAACTCTGTTTGAGTGACTGATACCAGAGGCAGTAGTTTAAGAGCCCTATTTTATCATTAATATGCTTTTAAAATAAAAAAAAAAAGAAGCCCTTAACTGTACAGTTGATTTACTGACAGCTGCACTGCAGAGACAAAAATGCAATTTCATTTCAAACCGAGGGTATGGTTTCAAATGCACATCTAATACTTCATATTGTGCTTTTTAAAGATTAGAGCAATTTCAGCAACTAAAATATAGATATACTGATAAAAATTAGAATAATTTGACTTACAGGCATACATTTTTGGAATTATGCGTACACGATGTCTGTGCACATTTAATTCATTTGCACTAACATCAAAATATATCTACATAGTAATTACCACAATTTATTTTAAAATAAGTACCCATGAAACTGCTGTATTGGTGAAATCAGAGTTTTCCCTGTGAGCAGATGTGTAATAGGTTGGCTTAAAGCATATTTGCTAAAATTTGTAGGGCTTTTTTCTTTACTTATATTGCATCTTGCTTCTCAGAATGCCTGAAAGTATTTTACAGACCTAGGTAAATACAGCAAATACTTCTGTAAGTGTGTTATTCTGACAAAAAAAAAAAAAAAAAAAAAAAAAAGAAGAATGCATTCTGTAAGGTTTGTGCCCAGGAAAGAGATCATGCGTTTGATGTGAAATAATGGCATTTCTATGTTCCTCATCAATGTAACTCCAGAGCATCTTGCATTAAGCCTCCCGACATCTCAGTTCAACCTGCACACGCTATGATACCCTAGATGGTAGATGTCACATTTCCAGCCAAGTTACTCTGTGCCAGTAGAGCCATGGTATCTGCTCTTAGCTGCCAACAAATGCAGACTGATGTGATGCAACTCCCTTCTATTTGCAGACCAAGTTAAGAATTGATATTTCCCACCAGCTAAGATATTGCATACGAAAATTGCAGACAGTTACCACAGACCAGCTGATCTGACAACAGACGATATTTGATTTGGCCTCTCACCCCTCAGGAAAGGCCACAGGACTGGATCTAGAAAATGCCTTAGGTACCAAGTGGCCAGAGAGACGAACCTGTGGCACTGAAGATGGCACCCAAGTTGCCGGTACTATTCATGGAAAAGGCTGGATGCCCATGACTGCAGTCCCAAAGATCCAGCACTGACTGCCTCTTAAATGTTGGTCTTCCTTTGGAGTTGACTGCCTCAAGCTAACTACAGGCTCCTCAGCATACCCTCTCTTTAGACACCTCTTTCATACAGAAAATGAAAATAAAAATAAAAATTAGGCCATAAAAAATGAAAACGTGATTCTAGATCCCAGCTCCAAAGTCTTTTCAGGCATTTTCATTTTCAGTTTGTACATACACACCTGCTGAGCAATGTGACCCGCATAAAACTCCAAGCAAGTATCTCTCACCCTCTCTCCTATAAATTTAGTTGTGCTCTGCTGAAGCACTCAGCTTCAGACTGAGCTGCTGAGCTTGTCTCTCACGTTGGAGTACACTGGTGTCTGAGGTTCAGACAGCTGAGAATTGGGTGCACGCACCTGAATTCCTGCAGGCAGATGAGTGAACCAAACCTGGCTCACTCTTGCTCCAAGGAGAGGAACTCATCGGTTAAGTCTATTTTTATTTTTTTCAGACATGTGAGGTGCTTCTCCATCTCCAGCTTTCAGTCTGAAGGTAAATGGCAAGGATTTTTGGGTTGTTGCTGGATCGACCAGGCTACGCACACCAGACTTAGTCCCTTAAAGTAAATGTCATTTGTAGGTCCCTGACCAGTAGAACCTATCTAGTACTGATCTCAGTTTATATAATTTTTTTGGAAAAGCTAAAGACTGCTTCACCCCCCCAGCACTCCTTTGCTCTGCTGTTTTAGTGACATGACCGGACGTGACTCTGGACATGAACACGGCATAAAGCAGAAACTGAGGAGTCTGCAAAACTTTACTGCAAAAAAAGTAGGAATGGGTATTGAGGCTTTCACTTACACCTATAAGTTACAGCTTTGAGTGTTATATGGAAAACTTGACAAAGAGCAGAGAACTAAACCCACATGTTTAAAGATCCCAGCTGGTCCTCTTTCAGGCCACCATCCCTTCTGAAGAGTGGCTGTGTTGTGGCAATTTTCCTAATTGTCGCAATGCAAACTACCAAACACACTACATGTTCACACTGCCTGTTTGAACTGGAATACTCTTCATAAAATGGGCAAGCTGAGAAAATAATACCTATTTAAGAGCTCCTGGAGAAGGGCTCTGGCAATTACCAAGCATGCTCCTCCTTGTTACAAACGCAGGACTACAGCAGTTTAATTGGGACAGCATGGAGCTTTAAAGTTTTGTTTCAATGTGTAATAATCTCTTTTCCCAGTTTCTGAGCGTCATCACGGCTTTTTGTGGTAAGCTTTAATGCTTGGCATTTTTTTGAAAATGGACTGTCATAATTTTAAGACATTTTTATAGTTCCTGTAATATATATCTAATATATCTAGAAAGAAATACCTAAGTACAGAGACATACCTACTCATGTACATGCTACACGGCTCACTCATATTCAGGATGGTTTCAGTGAGACTGTACTGCACTAGGCTGCATTTGAGCTACTCTGATGGCTGAAACTTTTTCATGTAACTTATTCCCCGGTTTCCTTCTGTGGCCAGGTTTTCTGTCAAACTGTCTTCAGGAGAGGATTTGCCAAATTAAACTGTTGTCACTCTGACTGTAATGTCTAGATCATCTGGCCACCCACAATACACCTCCCTCAGAGTTTGATCCCTCCACACGGCCCCAGCTCCAGAAGCTTTTAGAAGAATATCCGAAGCTGCCAGTTAGTTGTAAGCGAGAAATGCTGAGCCATGTTCCTCAGCTTTTCTGAGTGACAGTTAACTGCACTGTTAAACGCAGATGTAATTTTTTCCACTTTTTTTTCCTGTTTCAGATGCCAACCCTTGTTTTGTATTCTGCTTCTTTTCCTTTTAGATCACAACTTCTCAGTTATTAAATATATCTTGTAACAAGCACTTTAGACAGATTAAACCACTTAATCTTCTTTTTGATAACATAGCTTCTGCATTTACTCTTTATGAGGTTTTCGAGCCTCAGGTCATTCTTGAAGTTCTGCTTTGAATACTTTTTCAGTTTAAAAAGAGTTCTCACTAGGTTTGCAGACAGTGATTGGTACTCTCTTACCTGATACTCCTCTGCTTATGCAGCAGAACAACGTGCTCATCACGTATAGCCCTACATATTTCAGTGATATTCATCAAATGTATCACAAATGCCAAATTACATGTGTGTCCAAGTAGCCCTCTCACCAAGCAAACTGACAATATCAAAAAAGTAGAAATTTGGCAACAACTATTTTCTGTGTAAATATGTTGTCTGGCCACCAGTTACCATATTCTCTCTCAGGATGCCTTTTCCATGATTTTTTGTGGAACTGGCTTCAGGAAAACCACCTATCTATTCCCAACACACTCCATGGGACCACTTCTGAACATTGGTACAACAGTAGCATCTTCTCAGCCCTTTGGAATTCCCCAGCATTGTGGTATTTGGTAAAAATCAGCAAAAAATATGCTTTGCAATCATTGTCTAATTCTTTCGATACTCTTGGATGAAAATGAGCACACCAATTCTTTAAGGCATGCTGCAAAGCTGATTAAGTTTGGCTCATTTGTTCCTTACATTTTTAAAGTCTGCATCGCGGGGTTTTTTTTTTCTGTTATTGCTGTGTTTCTATTCTCAATCGTGGGAAATTAATCCCCTTTTTGACATTACAGTACCTATCAAGTATCTATCAGGGTTTACTCTTCTCCAGTTCAGGGATTTTGTTTTCCAGTACCCTAAATTATTTGAGGGAAGTTGCCCAGTATTTTAATGAACTTTGGATGGACTTTGGCTAGTGATTTCAATCTGGCTGGGTAAATATCGCTTTCCCTGAACATATGAGGACTGACATGCTATCTATAGTTCATCATTTAGTTAATGATTTCTGAGAACAGGAATGAACTAGCTTGTTTATAGCACTTACATAACTAAATGGCTGGCTTAATTTGTTTGAACAACTTCAAATTTCAGTTTCTAAAAGTTATTTCTTTTATTTCCAGCATTTCTGACATTATTTTAGAAATATCTCATAAAGTACATCCAGACTCAAATATATCACATCTTTTTCATGAAAAAGTAATCAAAGGTACACAGCATTGCTGATTTTGGATGATATCTTTGAATCTTTATTATTTTAGAACTAGATTTTACCTACGGTCCTTCATATTAATCTTGCAAATTAATGGAGGCTGGACAAGTTTACAGGGAAGTGTTACCACATTTCTTCCCTCACTTGCCACTGCTGGAGTCAAGATCCCAGGACACTTTTGGCTTAAGCATAGGCCAAGTTTTTATGCACGCATGTTTCTTTCTAAAAGATGTAAACAAATGAGCTGAGAGAAAACCATGTTGCCTCCATCCTTTCAAATGGCAGCAATTTATAAAATATCTTTCAAGGCAGTTCAGCCCAGCTGGCAATCTCTGCTCACTGTTGGAACATCTCAGTGCTGCAAGTCAGGTTCAGGCCCTATGGCTGGATCTCAGTAAAGTCGTGCCTGGGCTCTCGCTTAAGTGTTCCCCATCTGTTTATCCCTTTGGTGTATTCTGACCTCTCCTGCAGTGTCACAGCTCTGAGAAATGGAACAAGTCACGAGAACATTCCCAAAGACAACGAAACCAATGAGACACCCACAGAAAGTTTTAAAAACCATCAGAAATTTTCTTGTTTTCCTTCAGTTGGTTGCTCCTGTCTGAAAAGATAAACTTCATTCCTCAGAAAGAAGCAAATAAACATGAAGTTGTGACTGAGCACAACTGACTATTTCTTTTACATTTCTAGTACAATAATTCTTAACCAACTCAAAACTGCTTTGTGCATGGATGTTTTCTGCATCAGGACGAGCCTTGCCTGGTACCAAGTGTCTCCTCATTACGTCCTGGAATGGAAGGTAAACCTGAAACAGTAAAAAGTCTTTTCTCTACAGCTAACAAACTGCGGCACTTAATAAAGAAAGCACTTCTCCACTGACAGTGGAAAGAAGCTGTGGTAAATCTAACCTAGGTATTCCTCATTGCTTGCAGCAGACAATGGCAGTACCATACAGGTAGTGGCTGCTTTTTTTTGTTTGCTTGAGTAAGATCTAGTCCAGAAAATGCTGAACAAGCACCTGTAAAGCGTATTTCAAAATCTAGTAGTGTCAAACCTACAGGAAGGATATGAAAGGAAGACAATAGTCTCCCTGGGAAAAAGCATACGTTTCCATTTATTAATATTCATGCTGCGTTCTAACAGGAGTAGCACAATAGGATTTTCTACAACAAGTTACGGATCAAATCTTGCAAGGTGCTGAAATACAGGAGAAGAGATGGCACTCTGGATCTTGGTGTGACTCAACATATGACAGGAATAAGCAATGTTAAAGGAGTAAAGGTCCACTAATAAGAAGTAAAAAATCAATGACAACTGTCGTAATTCTGTTTCATAACAGATAGAGTTAAGTAGAACTTCATTACGCTCAGATTTATGATAAATATATTGGATTGGATTCTTATTATTATGCCAGTAAACTATCATAGCAATACCAGACTGATTCAGTGTCTCTAGACAACTGCCAGGGCATGCCCTTTAATACAAATTAGGTTATATATCATTGCATCACTTGTGTAGCATTACATTTAATTAGTATTCATGTACTGCAATATCCTATACAGCGTGTAACTGTGAGAGCAATCTGAAATCATCCTTCAACAGTGCAAAGATATTGAGCTATTTCTACAGAAATAATTCTGTGAACTACCGTCTTGCCTTGATGGCCCTTTGAGTCTGCCTTTCACTTCTGTTCACTAATTAGTTTTTAGATTTTATTTAAGGGATGAGACCAAAGGCTGCATGTGCTAAGAGAATACTTTCATGAATTTGGTTATATATATATGTTTAAAGATGAGTAGGCTAACATTAATAATGCCACAATTTGGTCAGGCTGTTTTCATGGAACAACTAACAAACTCTCCAGACAGAAAACTGAAAAGGAATTTTATAGTAAAACCTAGAGGCTGGTGAAAAAAAATCTTTGCTTTTGTGAATAGAAATTGAAAGTACAGAAGGCTTGAGACAGTGACAAATCCCAACAGCTGGGACAGTTCTGCTATGTGGTGCTAACCTTCCTGAATTTGGTGCTTCATCACTAGTATGTCATGGACAAAATTCCATTAAAATCCATGTAATCATGGATTGTGTCTTTTAGACCCTGGGTATAGATAAGAAATACTCTTTTGTAATTTGAAACTTATATCTTAAAAGCCTGATCTGCCTCTCCAACTGCCATAATTGTTCTGAATAACTGATAAAGATCCATGGTGAAATCTTAGTCTCACTGATGTCTGTGGAAAAATTTGTGCTGACACAAGTAGAAATAAAACTCTCATTTGCATCCTACCTCAGCATCATATTTGCCAGTAATTTACTCCTCTCCCAGTTGTACCAATAGCACCAGGAATACCAATCCTAAAATTATTATCTCAACTTCTAATAAAGTAAATGTTTGCTTGTGGAGGAATAACGTGGAGGTATAACAGGAAAACATAAATTTTCGAATTTTTTTCTAAAACAACTTGTTCTAGATATAAAAAATTGCCTCTGATCATGGGAGAATTATTGATCTTCAGTCTTTCTCTTTGATTTTTTTTCCTGTCAAACTTAATTGAAGACATGCAAGCACATAACTACACTTATATTTAGTCCAACTATATAAATATATAGCCAATATATGATTTATATATTTCTACGACTACAATTTTCTTCAGCTTACATATACATCTGTAAAAGGTAACATGAAATGTTCTTGCTTCTTACATTAAAAAGGTTTTGACAATTATGTATACTCATCAAGCAATCATCCAAAGTCAACTAAAATTTTTATATAAGACTTTTATTAATTTTGGGACAATATGATAGAAATGTATGAATTAAAAGGTCAATAATTACTGTGTAAATTATTAGTTAAGTAAGGGATGATATCAACATAAATATTTAAAAATGTTTTGAGAAATTACTTTGTTAGACTAGTAATTTAAATATTACTCTGTATTTTAATTATCTTTTTGTATTTCAATCTGTCATGTTAATTAAAACTGTAATCACTATAGTATTATAAAAAGAAATGTGCGTCAAATGCTGTATTAAAAAACCCTGATGCTCAGTGAGATCAAAGCAGAAAATGCGAAGATATTCTCATTTCTTGAAAAAAGAGGAGGGGTGTCTGTAAGTCGCAATTGTGCTGTATATTATATTTATTGCCACTTACAGTTTAGTTGGAAATTCAAATATAACACAGTCTGCTCTTGTGTTAGGACCTAATTGCCTTTAAAATGCATGTGCCAAATTCTCATAGGGTGTAAACTGGAATAACTCCATCTGACCTCAAGCAGTTGGAATGAAATCAGTGTGTATTTGATCTTGAGCTGGCTTTGATAGAACAGATCATAGATTTTTGTCAGTTAAGGATACGGTCTAAAATATACTATTTCTTTCTCCACTTATAAAAGGCAGAGACTCTTTCTGCACCTGGCATGAGTGTGATCCAATAACTGCTAAAGACAATTGATCTCTACTTTTTGAAGCTGTCCACAGCCAGCACTGAAAACAAGCTATTTTGCTCTCAGTGCTGCAGAAGGCAGCGCCCTTCTACAGGGCTCCAACAGCGCCCTTCAGCTAAACGGGCAGCCAGGTACCGGCCTTCTGATTGCCGCAACGCCAGCTGTTGGGGAGTACTCAAACAGCAGTCAGCAAATCCCACGCCGATTCCCAGCAGTGGATCCCAAAGATACAAACAACAAAAGACATAACTTCAGTGCTTGAAGAACGCTTTCACCAAATCAGTGCTCCCCGAACAATCTTAAATTTATTAAAATTCTTTTCTCAATGTTTAAATGTTACAGCAAGATGGAACAACAAATGGTGGAACATATACATTGTATCTTCTAGGCTGGGTCTTCCAAGTGTCATTTACACTTCTGGTAGTGTTTTTGGTTTTATCCTCGTCCTGCCAGTATCACCAGAAAAGGTAAGAACTAGTAACAACAATCATTAATAACAGGAATTGGCTAAAGCGTACAACACATCATGATCAAACTACCAATAATGAAAAATGCGTCAGTTGTTTTGTCATTCCTGTGCAACAGCAAAGGGCTTAAATTGTGTAGATCCAAGTTTCAAGGTTACTATCATTCTCCAAGTGGTACAACGACGCTAGACCAAAGAATTACTGAAGAAATTACTGTTACTCCTGTTTGAAAACTAATAAAAAAAACTTAGAGAGAAGGTGTTGGCTTTACTCTGCTTGTCAACCTATTAGATATAAATGTAATATTGGTTGATTTCATTACCCATAATCCTCAGCAAGTGGAAAATCAAGCCATGTAGTTATCAGAAGTGTTCACTGAAATCAAGCAGTCTACAAACAGGCTGAACTTCCACTGACAAAAAAGGAAATTATTTCTGTCTACTTGTATTGCAGTACACACAGTAGAGGTAAGACTTAAATTAAAATCTTGCCCCAGGATCTACAGATATATAGCACATTTAATAAAGCATCATTTCAGTGTAGTTTAATTAAGTATAATTTCACTATCTGTATTGATCGCAAAGCAAAAAAAGCTCTTCCTATGATTTTTTTTTTTTGATTTTCTGAAGTAGTTCTTAACGAATATTGCTGGATAATAAACTACAAGTTCCAGAAATCATTTACAAACTATAAGCCAAAAATAAACTTGAACACGCACTCAGTAAGAGCAACACAGCAGCACTAACAAGGTTTCTCGGGTATCAGCCTAGAGCATTTAGTCTTTCTGCATGCACGAATATCCTACTATTTTCACTTCCCCTTTATCTTCTCCCTTCCCCCATCTTCTCTCCTTCTGTACTTTCACACCACAGATGTACGGCAGTCCCAGTGTCAAGGCCGCTCCATGCAATTTGCATTACCATTTCCAGAAAAGCTGTCTGACAGCACAAGCTATTCAACAAGCAATGCAAGCAGCTTTAATTTCGTAAGGCATTTGCACTGTTGTTTCTCTTTTCTTTTTGTTCCTCATCTTGTCGTTCTTGGTAAGACAGCAAAAATGGCAGTTTGGAGGGTGCCAGGCTAACACATCCACATGGGAGATTCTTTGTTGTTACTTACTTTGGTGGCACCAAAGGGACAGCAATAAAGGCAGTGACAGAGGGCTCTTGTCATGTGAATGTGAAGGTTACAAGTTGTTACTGGATAGTAGGAATCTTCTGTGTTTGGGTTTGTTCTTTTCTTGGAAATCAAACTAACTGTGTATGCAAAAACTAGGGGAGAAAACTACCAGATTGCTTCCAAATGATCAACCAGACAAATATCTTCTCACTGTTTTCATGGATGTATGGTTAATTTCAAGATAGCTGGTCCACTTCCCTCTGTCAAGATTTTGAGTGCCTCCCTGGTTGTGTATTAAAGCAAAGTTCATAGAATCAGAAGGTTGGATGAGACCGCTGAGATCACCGAGTCCAACCGTGCCTGTCTCCCCACTAAACCATGTCCCTAAGGAACTCATACACCCATCTTTTAAGCCCCTCCAGGGATGGTGACTCCACCATCTCCCTGGGCAGCTGTTCCAATCCCTGACCACTCTTTCAGTGAAGAAATTCTTCATAATGTCCAGTCTAAACCTCCCCTGGCACAACTTGCGGCCATTTCCTCTCATCCTAAAGACAAGAAAAAGTTGGAGAGTCACAGCCCTGAGTTAACAACAAAGTCTGTCTTAACAGCAACAGAATCTACAATGTGTCATGGGCTACTTGCCGGGTTGGTGACAGGCACCCCTCACTGACAACCACCACATATTGAACAGTGGCACGGTCCAAACACATTGCCTCTACGTGCATGCATGTACGAAGTGAAGAAAGCAAATTCACAATTTATGTGAAGAAATTGAATTCACCACTTATGTGTTACATTGCCTGCAGCTATTGAAATTACCTATGGGATCGTAAGTCATTTAGCAGTGAAAGTTCTTGAAACTTTAGCTGACAGAGGTGCACAAGGCAATTTCCACCAGGAACAGCTCCACTAAAACCTGCTGTGCAACAACCGTAAAGCTAGTATTTAAGTGATATGGGAAGGAAGCATGTGTGGACAGTCCGAGACCACTAGACAATAGCCTGTTTTTACTTTTGTTGCACATGCAGATATTTTCACTTTTCACTTTCTCCAAAAAGTGTTGGACTATGGCTGCAGCACTTTCATGTTTTCTACTGGCTTACGCAACAGTAAAAAGTACAGAGTCAGTTTTCAGTGCTCACCACAATCTGCCTGCACCAGCACAAAAATAAAGACTGCACAAAACTCCAGGAGGTAACGCTCTCAGTTTGCAAAGACATAAATGACCACAGAGCTCAGTCCCACTGCTGTAAGTCAGCGGGGAAAAGAACACCTAATACTCCTTAACAGTTTTGAAAACCTCTTTGTAGGAAAGAAGAGCAAACAGAGAGAGAAGTAAGGGGAAAACAGTAAATAAGAACAGATGGTAATGGATTGTGCCTGGTAATTCAGGACTTCATTTTCACACATGCAGTGGCCTCTTGACCACTTCTGCAGTGTAAAGGGTTTTGCACACAAATCACGATGAGAATCAAATAATACGTTTGTTTAGTACCGTAAGTGTAATTCTGCACTTCCGTATTGTAGCAAAATGCACTTTTAAAGACACTTCTGCCCGAGTAACTGGTGTACTAATACTGTCACCAGTCTGAAAAACTTTGTACGTATATTTAATTCCCTTCCAGGATCGTCCAGGAATAACACGAGTGTCAGTAAACATTTTGCACTTGTATATAGGTTGCAATTAACTTAAGGTGGTTTGGTTGCTTGATTTTGTGACATGGAAACTATTTGGAACCGTGTCAGACTGTAGATATAATAATTGTAATAAAACAGTCCTTTGTTGCTGTTCTACTAAAACACCTATTGCTGAAAAATAGCAATGTACTAAAAATCACTTAGAGTTTTGCTTATCTGTGGAATGTTCCTGTGATTAAAATGAAAATAAAAGCCTTATATATGTGCATGCGTGGGCGTGTATGCATACATTTACGCATACGCATATGTACGCATATCTATGTGTGGAAATATATCTCGTTTGAGATATTTGTAGTTAGATCTGATTCAAATAGTTTTAAATTATTATTGGCTTTCTTCCTCACTCTTCATGAGACATTAATTTATAAAATAAAACAGTTCCAGGCACTGCTTTGAAGTGTTATTAATCACAAAATGATATGTCTACACTCAGATGTAGTTGCCTTTTAAAATTTAAAGAGTCGCACCCTAGATAATTCTGTGCACTTTTCAAAAAACCTTGTTTTCATGCATTACTCTAACTTACTGCTCTATTAATATGGGCATTTAATACATATTGTAGAATGACATGTCTAGGAAAACTCCACATAAGATCAAGCCTTGGACTCACTCATACTGATAAATATCTGCAGATATTTTGAATTTATAATGAAGAATTTGACTCAATGGTGTTATGCAAGTTCATGCAGAGCAACTTGCTGATAACGAAGCAGCTGAAGAATATTTCTTTCTTGGTGGGGGTTCCATAATATACACTTTAAGAGAAAATTAGTTCTGAAGGGCTCATCATTTTCAAAAATAGAAGAACTTGCTTAAAACAAAACTTTGCAGGTGCTAGAACAGTTCAGTTTTCAAAGTACCACAACATTTACAAAATTTTTAGAGGAACATGCATCTCAAAAATACAGCGTAGTTTCACTATGTTGTACTTCAGTGATCAAAGCCTTTGGTTAAGGATAAATACCAGGCATGGCCATCAGGACTGAAGAACGCTGCCTGCAGAGGTGTCTAACTTTGGCTGGAAGAATGCATCAGATTCAGTCCAGAAGGTCAGAACTGGCTGAACCGACCTGGCTTACGCATCCTTGCTTTGGAGTCAAAAGAACTGATTTAACTGCATTAATAAATTCTCAGTTCTTTTGTGGTAATGACTTATCAATATTGCCAAACCACACATCTAGGACATAACGTCTAGGTTGAAACTCAGGAGATCGATTGTTAGGTTTTATCAGATTCTTGAACAAGCCCTCTAATAAAGGGATTAGTAACGCTTTTTTCAACACTAAAAGCCCTAAAAAATGCATTTTAAGCTCCTGCTGTTGTTGCACTTCAAAGACCAGACAGGCATTTCTAAGATGCATTTTAATTTGAGGGAAACATTGCTTTGGTCTAAAGATCTCATAAAAGTTTATTTTTACAATGTCTGCATTATGGATCAAGTTATATTTTGCAATAGTTGCCTTTAACTGAGTCACATAAACAAAACACAGAATTCCCAGGTAAGCTGGGAATAAAAATCATGTGGCAATGCTTGGATGGGCAAAATAATTTTCATATGTACCATCACTGCACAGAAATGAGCATAATGGAAGCATGGGAACTACAATGGCTGTTATCTCCTACTTTAAAACTGAATATTCAGTTCCTTTTCCAGTCTAGACCTTTTTCTACATAATACTAGACTGAACTGTATTACACACCTCTGAACATCGAAAAGTCTCTCAGCACAATGGGTTTGAATCTGCGTTAGGAAGAGGTAATCATGTGTCTCACCTCTTCACAAGCTTCAGTTTTCTATGGTTATTCGAACAGTGAGTACGAACTGGAAGGCTTTAACAAAACGGCATTAGAATTAATGAGAAATGGAAATGATCGGCTTGAAACAAATGGAGAAGCTGACTGCATATATGTTAAGCAAAACATAATAAAAAAATAAGTATTTTTCTACCAGCAATGAAGGATTTGAATTAATTAATTGAGAACAGAGGGTTATAAAGATAATGATTTAATATTTCCAGTGGAAAAAGTATTCCAAACACAAGAAAAGGCAAGAACAATTTCAAAGGTCTTGATCAGGAAGACAAAGCAGACTGCTGAACGGTTGCTCAGTGACAGTATTTGGGTCACCTAAATTTGGACCATTTTTTAATATTACAATAATACCAAGTAATGGTAACTTGGCTTAATGCATTAGAATTTCCTTTCCACAAAAATCCAAAATTTTTGTTTTTCTTCTTTTCTTTAATGGCTGGAGAGAAATCATTGTGTTGGGGGCTTTTAGTAAAGACATTACAGCTCACAGGAGGTTGGACAGGAAAACATGAACATGATGTAAAAACACACAGGCAGGGTGCTTGTAGCATCTTTCACTTCATACACACTTGATACTGTTAACACATGGTGTGTGACATCTCTCCTTGTTCAGGACATGGTTTAGTAGGCATTGTGGTGTTGGACTGATCTCACAGGTACTTGATCTCACAGGTCTTTTCCAACCTGAATGATTCTATGATTGTTATGTTCATATCTGTATGTTAGTTGAAAGTTGAACCAACAGCAATACAGATAATGATAACCAAAGAAAAGAAGTAAGTAAAGGAAGGGAGAGAATTAAAAGAAACAACGCTTTCTAAACGCAAATGCTGCCAGTAATAAGACAGGAAAGGAAATTCGGCTTGCAAATAGGGTATGGTTCAAAGTTAGCATTTTCAAAATTGTTTCAATTTCTTTTTTTTTAATAGATGTCAGCTGGAAATACCAGGTGGCAAAATTCAAATGAGCATTATCAAAGCCACCAGAAATTGTCGGTGCACTGTCCACCTAAACTGCAGAGGACTGTACAATTTCATAGCTTAAAGTAGACTGTGTCTTTGCAAGAAGGACAGCACCATGACTTTATGTATCTTACTTGGATTTTATGAAGTGTTAGCAGCAAATTTGCTATAAAAAAAGGAGGCTTTCACTTTATAAAAGCTTATAAATCGTGTTTCGTAAGAGGCTGGATGCCTAGACAATTCTTTTAATCAGCTTTTAGAGGTACTTACGCAAATGCAAATGCCAGGTATTTCCCACAAGACCTATGGTGCATCAGTTACAGAGTCTCCATCACTCCTCAGAAACCAAAATTTTCTTTTAAGCCTGGGCCATTATAACTAGGGTCACTGCCAAATCCATGTCTCATGAATGCACAATACTTTTCAGTTTTGGTTAGTCACCATCACTTCAAACCGGCATTCCTCTTTTGATGTTGTGCTCGATTAGCTAGTTTTTGCATTGTACTTTTTCCCCTCAGTGAACGCGCTAGATGCCATAACTAAGGTTTTTGCTGGATTCTACATTTTACATTCAGCCTTCAGGGATGTTAAATTTCAGAGTAAGGAAACAGTAATTAAAAGTGATTTGGACAAGAAATCTTGATACTACAAAATGTGGACTCAATTGTCCTTGACACCGGCAGAACAAGGCAGCAGGTTTTGGTTTTGATTATAGCTTTACTTGCGATTTTAATAAACATGAGCCAGTATTCAAACTTTTAATATCCTGCTGCTTAACTATTTCCAAAAAGCAATCCAGCTCTTTTAAGCAGCCCTTGTTTAAAAATTTTAATTTGTTTGGCTCTGTCTCTGTTTAGAAAAGTTGTAGCCTCACGATAACAATTTTATAAGTTCATTTCCAGAATCACAAGCAATTGGGTTTTTTTTTCAACTAAGTGTTTCCGCATGTGCCAAAAGTGTCAGGCTGACAGCTTTCCTGCACTGTTTTATCTGGTTCCCACAGTAAGTATGAGAGACAAACACAGGAATGTGTCTAGTGCTGACTATGCCCGTCAAGGAGACAATGATACTTACAGCTCTTCCAGGAAGCGGAGATTGTGCACTGGGTTTGAGGGCAGCTTAGTAATGTTGTTCATACTGAGATCACTGTAGGGGAAAACAGACAGAGACTTAATATGGCATGCCACAACTGCGGTATCCAGCTGTTCATTCCACACATTTTTAAGTACTACATTAACAAAAATTAGTTCCTCTGCCAGAATTGATGAATCATTATCTAGTTAACACATTAAACGTTCTTCTTTCGTATGAACACAGCTTTGTCAAACCAAATACAGGCTGTAGCGTGTTCCTGGTTTCCAAAGATTTTGGAATGTTTTATCACGCTCTATAAATCAGCTGGAACACTAAACAACTCTTTTAGCCTACATAATTTTAATAAACCACTGTACTGTATTAAAATTTACTTGGAGTAGTAGAGGAAATCTACTACGATTTTCATTGTAGTGCTGTAGCACACTTGGTTTACTAAAGTAAACAGGCAAAAGTGTACAGATATAGACTATCTATCTGCATCATTCACTACACTTCAGGAATATGGAAACTATTCACTTTTGCCGTACAACCTGCTGCATGGTCACATTGATTTGCTTTGCCTTACGTTAGATGTCCCCAAAACCCAACCTACTTGAGTCAAAGAAATGACATATTTTCTAATAATAAACCTCCCCTTTTTGGAGTGCTCTCTTTTTGCAGGTTCTCAAATTGCATTAAATAAGTGAAATGAACCATAAAACAAGGGTGTAATGTGATCCTGCTCTGTAGCACACTTCCTGGTGGGGTTCCACAGTAGTTCCTGGCACAGGAAACAACCAGCCATATCAGCTCTGTCAGACCTCATTCAAGTTATGTTTTAGACTACATTTCATATAATACCTTTTTATTGTTAACATGTTTTTTCCTTGTTTTCCATTGTCTTTGCCATGCCCCACAGTATCATTATAATTGCTTTGCATTAAATATAAAAACTGCAAACAGACTGCATAATAAAATTTTGTGTGGAAGATATGACTTACATAACCATTTCAAAATTCCTGTAGACTGTTAAAATAAAATAACAGCAACCTACATATTTCATGCAAAAGTTATGTGATAATTTAAAACTCCTAACTATGTAAACACATACATATCTGTAGTGGTGCTTATAGTTTCCACCTACTTTAGGTAGTGTTTAGATAACTTTATTTCTTCCAGCTGTTGAGAGCTTACAAGGTAAATAAGTTGTCTGTACTTTGGTGGGCAGACGTACTATTCCTACTCCACCTAGTTCTTATTACTTACAGTCTGTTTCACATTACAGAATATATGTTTTTAGTCACCATAGTTAATTTTGATGTTTGATCTTTTGCTGAATTTTAAAATGTATAATTTAAAAACATACTTCACTTAGAGATTTTGAAATAAAGGAAATGTGTTAATACTTTACAACAATTATCAAATCACTGTTGGGTAAGGTTTCTCTGCATTCACTTTCAAATCAAGGAATAATTTGAGAACTGTGTACTTATTAAATTCATTCTTTCCTGCAATACTTTATCACCTCATTCTTTCATACAGTTTAGAAGGTTATTACCCTTTCACTTTGATAAAGGCTCAAAGGATTTATTCTGGCAAAGGAACAAAAACATAGGTTTATTTGGCAAAAGAAAAGCTCATCCAGGTAGTGAATCATATATTACTGAATATTAAGATAAATCAAATACTTTAACAATATAATTTTGATCAGGAGATTTTCAACAAGTTGTAATGGGTTTTTTTAAACGTACCAAATCATAAAAACCAGCTTTGGTGGAAGATGGGAGTGATTCTTCTCCAGATAGAGACATATTTAGGGCATTCTACAAAACCAGCATTAACCAGTCCTCTGGCTGACCAAGGAAATTTGAAGCCAGCTTTTCCTAGCACATTAAATTCTATTAGTAGTAGGCAGTAGTTGTCTGCTTGTACCATCCACAGGACCCTATGATGACACCAGCCACAAGCAAACCACAGACGAGACCCTAATATCTTAAGAGGATCAAAATAAGAGAAGGTGGCTTTCATTAAGTGTTTTGATGCATGATAGGAAAATAAAGCATATATGCACTTTTCTTAAAAACATCTTTAGACTCCAGAGGTGAATTTATCAATAGTGAACTCCAAATGTCCTAGTCTCCTTTTCGGACTCCACTCACGTGGTAAAGTATGTGCTCCAGATTATATGATGAAGGAGAACCTCTTCTTTTTCCCAGTCTACACTGCAGCAATTGGCAGTCCTTTTTAAACCTACCAGTTAAATGACACCGTTCTTTAGACAGGTTTCTTTTTTCCAAGATAATTCTTTTCTTGGAACACAAAGTACAATGATGTTTTTTGCGCAACAGAACTACTAAACGTTACCTATACTATTTCATAGAATCATAGAATCATTTAGGTTGGAATAGACCCTTAAGACCCTTGAGTCCAACCATTAACCTAACACTACCAAGTCCACCGCTAATCCATGGCCCTACATGCCACGTCTACGCATCTTTTAAATACCTCCAGGGATGGTGAAGGTAACAGAAATTATTTCCCAATTTGCTCAATAATATCTTTCCAAGCTAATTTTTACCATACTGGTAACCAACACACAGGTCATTCCAGCCTATGCCAGCAATTTGTTATTATTGTGGGTATAAGATTTAAGAGTACAAGTGAGCCCACTGTAGAGAGAGGTAATATCTTTGATCATGCTAGCTGGGTCTCAGGTGACCAATACTGGCAAATCTGAGCTACTGAGCAGAAATTGAGCTACTGAGCAGAAATTCTTCACAGCACTCGAGGCAAATAAAGAAGATTCTCAGCAAACCTGCCAGCCTCTGGACCACACTGCCAAGAAGACATAGGTAGGATGAGATTTATGGCCATTAGCTAGATCAAGCACAGTTAACAGCCAGAAAGAGCTAGCTGGTAAATTGTAGGCTGCAAGTATTTCTTGTCAAACTTGGTAGATTCCCACAAGCTACAGTGATGAAACCCTTACAATTCTTACAATATTGAAAATCTTTAAACTAGTCCTATGTCCCACTACCAAAGCACATACAAACCCCGCTGATGTCAGCAGGAACTGCACTGTAAGAGTACACCCTGAGTTTTAAAATGCTCCTAATGTAAACAGCAACAGATATAAAGTATTGGAGAGGCGATAGGTTATTCTGAACGGTCAGATGAACACATCATCTGTTCTCCCACCAACATTCCTGCAGCCTGTTTCCAACTGCTGACTACAAAAGCAACATACCAGCAAACTAAACTTTTATCTTTTCAAAAGATAAAAAGATTTGCTTCAATGACTGCATTGGCAACACAGCTCACTATAATGACATCTTAATTACACACTGCGCCAATCAATCACCATGCTGTGTTTCCAGTGACTTGCAAAAGGAATCCTACGCGTGATGAAATCTTAGAAGAACGGAAAATATTGCACACTGCACCAAGCATCTATCTGCTTTTTCTTGGTGACTACACGAGCAAATTCTGAGCATTTGCAAAAAAGCGTCAGGAAGGTAAACATAAGAGGTCTTTTCTCCACTCTACTTTTGTTGTCCATGCATACAAATGCTGAAAAAATATCTAGTTACCATCTTGAAAGTGAGTAGTTCACAACGACTTCCCAAAAGCCTGTAAAACAAGTTAAGTGAACTAGTTCTTAACTTATAATAGAGGAGTCTGGAGGCCAAGTTACTAACCTGTTATTAGCTGTTATTACAAGAGCTGTTTCAGTGACTGTTCGTCTTGGAAGATCAGTTTTCCACATTATATTTATGTCTTTTAAAGGAAAACAAAAATCTGTTTTGGGATATATACAAGGCTTCTGCTGGCTTTCACCAACCTGTTAATCTACTATTAGGCTGAACTTCTATTATACTGAATGGTACAAATCCATCCACCTATTACAGGGCTAATACAATAATCCAATATTAAAGACAATAAATTTTGTAGTCTCTTTTTATTTAACAGTTGCAACCTAGTTGATTTTAGAAAATTGTCAGGAATTATTACTAGGATTATTAATTATGTTTCCTCTAGGCCTGCCTCAGCCCAACAAAATATTAATAATTAATGAATTAATGATAAGCCTTTGAAAGATAAAGCACTTATATAAAAATACCGACAATAGACTTGGAACACTCCCTGGGTTCTTATCATTTGAGAACAGCTCCTAAAATGAGACAATATTTCCTTAATCCATTTACAGCAAACTTGGACACTATCTTATATGTAGTAATGGAAAATAATGAAACAGGGTGAGAATTACTACTTCTCTTCCCTTGCTATGCCTAACTTTTTAACACAGCATTCTTGTTTCTACTGCTGGCAGAACACTTTACTAGCTCCACTCTGTGATGGAAGAATGCTAGCTATTAAGTGCACATCATCTACTAATGCAAATACTTCACTATGGATACAAAAATAACTTCATCTGCTACAGCTATTTAAGGTAGATAAATCTATTTACCAACACCGTAGTGGTAATAGCTTCTATTTCTTACAAATAATTCCTATAGCAAGTTTTCATTCAAGGGTCTCAATAAATAAATATAACAGTAATTACCATTGTTTTACAGAAGAGAAGCTAAGACTTAAAAGTGAAGTGACACTCTCACAGTCACACAGCAATTTATATGCCACAGAAGAACAAACAGTAATGATGATTTGTCCAGTGTCCTTTTCATTACATTACACTGCCCACTCCACGACATTTCCACTGGTTTTCCAAATGGTGATGCATAAACTGTTAATAGTCTCAGAAAACAATGGCAAGGTTTTAATTTTAATGGTCCTTGACTACGTTATCTTCCAAAATAAACATGAAAATTGGTAGTCATGTATTGCATGTTTAACATATCCATGCGCAGCACAGGGCAGAGTATGAGCATGCATAAATAAGCATCGGAAGCAGTTCCTGACAATTAAATGATGGCATTTCTTCTCAACAACTAGCTTCAAACTTGTTCTGTGGTTCTTTGAAGAACTCCATAGTAAACTATGATTAAGATGCGCATTTCCACTAAATGATTCACGTTTGAAGCAGTACATTTTTGTATTTGGAAAAATCTTCAGGCGAAAAAAAAGTGGTATATTTGCAGGAAGAAGCAGTAAAAAGAGAGTTACAATAGACAACACACAGACCAGACAATCTCTCTATCAAGGTATTCACAGTAAATAACAAGTGGCAACAGCATGGATATTTCTGCCCTTCTGCACGTTGATAATAACAAATGATAAAATTAAATATTTAAAAATTCATTATCCCACACAATATTATTTGTATTAGCAAATTATCAGCAACTTATCCCATTTTATACTTTCAAAAAATTGACAAAGAAGTGATGTAAGGCTAAAACACGATTGTTTGTTACTCATTTTTTACAGAAAATTTCTCTTACTTAACATTGAAGTTCATTGTTTCCAGAGATCAAACAGCTTTGTGCTAAAATATGCCCTGCAAAAAGCAAATTATGTTGTATGGTCACATGAGAACAGACCCTGCAGTGAGAGTACGTGTGCTTACGCACCTCACGAAGAGCTTTATGCCAGTAGATGGAAAATACTCCCACTGCCTCTCTTGCACTAACCTTCCCTTCCTCAGCACACCAGTGGTGTTTGTCCCAGCACTGAACTCTGCTTACAGAAGACACGGGCCCCTCAGCACAAGAGGACACTGAGATGCTGCAGACTGTCCACAGAAGGGCAACAAAGCTGGTGAAGGGTCTAGAGCACGAGTCTTATGAGGAGCGACTGAAGGAACTGGGGTTGTTTAGTCTGCCGAAAAGGAAGCTGAGGGGAGACCTTATTGTCCTCTATAACTACTTGAAAGGAGGTTGTAATGAAGTGGGTGCTCGTCTGTTCTCCCAAGTAATAAGTAATGGAAATGGCCTCAAGTTGCAACAGAAGTTTAAATTGGATGCTAGGAAAAAATTCTTCACTGAAAAAGTGGTGAAGCATTGGAACAGGCTGCCCAGGGAAGTGGTGGAGTCTCTATCCCTGGAGATGTTCAAAAAATGTTTAGTAGGCATGGTGGTGTTGGGCTTACAGTTGGACTTGATGATCTTAGAGGTCTTTTCCAACCTTAATGATTCTATTAGTCTACATAACCACTGCAATTGTTAATAGATATCTATGGGAAAGATCAAGCAGCTTGAAATTAGGCAAGCCTCAAAGGTGATCCACCAGGTTGAGGAAGGCTCTTTCTACACCTCTTCTCTGCAGTTGTGTATTGGCCCATAACCCAATATTAATATTAAACATGATATCACACCAAACCAGGCTGACAGGCCACATCTGGATGAAAAACAAACTTAAAAAATATTTTGATCGAAATCCTGCACTCCTAACACCTGTCAGTGGATTCTTCTAATGTCACAGACGACAAAATTTGGTTTATTACCGCAGAAGCTCTGCAACACAGTTGTTTTAAACAGCACGCATTATTCCTGAACATAGTAGGCAATTCTGTCACATAAACAGCCATCAAAGACTTACTTAGATCTTGACTGCAAAACATTTGTAAAGCAAACAGTATGTGCATGATTAATCTTTTCAGGAAACAATTTTGCCATTCAGTTTATCCAAAACTCCAGCAGAGGGAGCAGGGCAGAGCAAACAATTAGGGTCAAAAAGAAAGTAAAGATCAAAGATCAGATCAAACACACACTGCTGAATTAATCTGACAAGTATCTGACATTTCATTTTAGGTACAAAGGTTCTGGCTCTCTGCTTTTTTTTTGTATATCAAATCCACGATGCTCCTTAGATGGAATTATTCATTTACTTTCAAAGCTGATTCATCGCTGTTCATTTGGCACTGAAGACTCATTTTGCTAAGTAATAATTACCAGGGTAAGTTACAAAAACATTCCAACATGTCAATCATTTACTGTACTTAACTCATATATTTTAAAGCTTAAATAACTAAAGGAATATTTTATAATAGAGAAGCCAGAAAGAGCAATTAAAAGATGACTGAATGGAATTGCTCTTTCTTCAATGCCCACAGATTGAGTATTCTTTTACTTTGTGAGTTATTGCTTGTTTCTGCTGCACTAATTCAAATGGATTATACCAGTACTGCACACACAATTCATCTTGTTCAAATACTGAAACAATACACAAGAAAATATATCTTTTTTTATTGTAATTTATGAAGACAACTACTGGAATGTTTGTTCTGTTTTTTATACAATCTATTGTTTATCTTGTTTATGGTGAAGAACAGTACAGCTAAATTGAGAAAAGGTATTTATTAGAAGGGAAAAAGTTTGGGAAAAAAACCCTTGGTCTTCCTTAGTATCAGAATATTTTCTGTAGCTCTACAAATTGCATATTTTTTAAACTATTTTAACTATTTGTTAGAAAAAAGGACAAAAGTACAGGAAAACAGCCTTTGTTTTCTGAACGTATGGACAAATTCATCCATTTTAGAAACTGAGGGTCCAATTTCTTTCTAATTCCAGGTCTATAATTTCTTCCCTCTGATTTCAATGAAGCTGTTTCTACGTTACAGTTATTTGTATGAGAAGAGAACATCTACAAAAAGCACAGCCTAGATGGCTTATTAGTGTACTACACCTTGACTACAGCAGAAACTAATTCAAAATATACCTGAGTGTAGACAAAGACTCAGAAAAGAAGCCTGAGGTCATAAAGTACAACTTTGCTAGATCAAGTATTATGGGCCACACAGCCAACGGGGCTGAACCCAACTGCAAGTTATGCACAGCACGAACTCATCTTCACCAAAATATTCAGTGTTAGTTCAGTGAGGCTGCTGAGGGTGGAAATAAATCAGGATTAGCTTGATTTAATTCACAACAAGACACATTCTAAGCTATTTATTTTGCTGGTCTTAATTTGCTCAACTCAATTCCACAGCATCTGCTACAAACACGTTCTAACAGTTACGGTGTAAGTCTAAGTATATGGAACACTGTGCACAACACACCTGCATTTAGAGCAGGAAATTTATATTCTACATTGCACAGTGCAAAGTTTCTCAAGGTACAGATGAGTGTGCTGGGTTCAGAGCTGGAAGTCACATTCCCATGTTAGGTCCCCCAGAAAAGCTAATTATCCCAGGTACAATAGGATGCTGCTATGACTGTACTAATTTCACAATGCAGGGCCTCTGCACAATGCAACTTTGTGTGATGCAACGTAGCAGTTGTCATATATATAAACTTGGTATCCCCAAACTACTTCACTGCAAACTACACACGCTCTCGACTGGGTGAAAATCTGTCTTGGTAAAGGAAATATCCACCTCCCAATTTACCTTTTTGTCTCAGAGGAGTTTTCGGTAAAATTCTGATAATCTTCTTCACTACTTTTATCCTGTGTGTTTTCATTTTCCTATGCATTGGTGCTGAATAATTGGACCTGTTTTAACACAGCACTGTCACTTCTACTTTTATTATAGTTTAGTTGCACCTTGTGTTGTTGAAGAGTAATTGGGGCATTTCCTCAGAGAAAATGATGCTACACAGCACCACAACTACTAGAGTTCTACTCTGAATTATTAATTTTATCATTTTTGTGTTGCTGCTTAGCTGAAGTAATTCTTTACAGACTCTTCTGTTTATTGCGGGGACAACCCAATCAATGTCATATTATCAGCAAACTCAGTTTCATCCAATGTTGCTACCCAAGGACTTACTCCTAATCTCTCCCTCAGTCCCAGCATTGCCCATTCCTTCTGAGCATGCTGTTGAACCAGAGTTGGCAACTGATCTGATTTAAAACAAGTCCAGCAGGAAAACAAAACAAAATAAAAAGTTTTAAATCCAAGTCAGTTCCCTGAGCTGGTTCATAAACATTACTCTTTGTGCCTCCACAAGCTGAAACATAGAGGAACAAATAAGGAATGTGAAGCAGAATCGTTTTTTCAAGTTGGCAGCATCAGCTTAGAGTAATGCAGGGTGATCCAATACTTAGGATATAAATAAATCTTTCACAGAGAAGTTGTGGATTTTTTTGGTACATACACATCTTCCCTGTGTGTCTGAGAGAGCTTGTTTGCTGAAATACAATGGGCTTCCAGATCTGCCAGCTTCTGGCTGGCTAACAGCCTCTTCCAACATCTCCTACAGAGCGCAGAGGAACAACAGAGCTGTCAGATTTTTCACTGACAGAGTCAACACCCAAACTTCTGCAATAGTAAGTGCGAGGAAATGTGTATAACTTCATTCTTACCAGGATAATGCACTTAAAACCACTGTATTTCTCCACCAGGTAAAAGTTTTTTGCCTAAGTGTTCAAAATTCACTTTCATCGCGAGATATCTTCATATTGTCTCGTACAAAATAGTTTGACCACCAGATCCTTAATCCTCTACTGACATCACACATGCCTGTTCTCCACACATTTTGTTTGCTTGTGACTGAACAGCTGCCCTTCAGCAAGGCAGAGTATGGAAACACCTGAACTAGCTTTAAACAATTCAGGTCAAGGAGTGGGGCTGAGATGTGCTAACGTACCCTACCAAGGACAAATCTCTCATAGACACCTCACGTGTTGGGTCAGGCTGGCATGTATTGTTCATGTGGCTACACCAGCACTGCCTTCACAGAAAAGGGCTGTGTTCCTTCTAGTATCTTCTATTTGGATAAAATATTTCGCTTTCCAGTAACTTACATTACTGGGATCAGAGCTGTACAATTAATATGTGGAGGCAATATACTTCAGGAGTATTTCTACTGAGATCAGCTGGGCTGTTCAGAGGATAGCTAATACGTAGTATGAGTAGAGGCAGCACACTCTGATCCAGAACAAATGATCCCTGTTTCCTTCCTTTTATTCACACTGTTTACATAGTCCACTGTTTGGTAACCTCATTTTGAGGCCAGTGACCCACCACTTCTTGTGATTGTTACAATGATCAACAGACAGTCTCTTCAGGGCAAGCAATTAACTGGTGCTGTTCTGTCAAATCCACTGCTGTGTCTCATTTTCAGGTCTCAAATATCAGGTTTGGGGTTTCCTGGATACAATACGGAACAATATTACAAAAAAATCAGTAGCCAAACCAAACTTTTAACAAATGTAAACTGTTGCTGCCAACTCTACTGCACCTGCCTGCGTATGTGAAATGTGTCCCCTATACTGCACCTGTCTGCTCTGCTTTTTTGCACATGAAATGAACTTTCCAAGATCTCTTTTCTTTAGCTATTCCAAATGCTATAAAAATGCTGGAAAGAGTCAGTCACTTTATTATTTACATGTCTTAAAACTTGTAACATAGCAAGTCAGTGTCAGTACTAGAAGAGTGCCTGGGGGCAAACACCTGGCTCCACTGGTAGCAAAACTCCCATTGACTCCCATGAGAGGAAGATGCCATCCCAGGCCTCCGAGTGCTTAATGCCAGGTTGTACCCAATAGGCAGTATTTCACAGTACTGGAAATCACACAACAGCACATCGCTTTGCCTGAAGTAGTGAATGTACTGCTGGGTTCACTGGGAAGATTTCTACATATTTTTCCATTCTTTTTATTGTTTCTAAGATCTGCTGAGTTAAAGGTGGGATGCCATTGATTTGTGTCACTAAGGAGGGGGAAGTGTGACATTTTCTGCTGATGAAATCACCTTTATGTCTTTTTTGCAAGTGAGTAAGTTAAAAAATTTAGGGAAATGGTTTATTTTAGTTTATTTTACTTCTGTATTGTTCACTGTTAAAGCCTTTCTTTCTCTTCTGTTTGGTTGTCATGCCTGCTCCACTTATTTGAGTACTTAACTTTTCATTCCCTGTGTTCTGCTTCCAAAGCGATGTACTGATTCTGCTTATTTTTCCTTCCTCACCCTCTTTTTTCCATAATCTTTGCTCAATTTTTCTTTCACATGAAGTTCAGCTTTCCAGTCAGATTCATCAGGAAAACAGAAGAATTAGTCAGAATAATCTGCATTGAGATGGTTCTTTCTGGGTAGAGATGAATCAACATTTTAGGATGAGAAGGCTTAGACACTGTGGGAGATCTCTTATAGCCTTAACTTGTCTTGTGATGAACAAGTAGCACAAATGAACGTAATAACACCCACCTCCTACATGACCATTGGGCTCACCTTGCACAAGAGCACAAGACATTACCTGCCACAATACTGCTATTGTTCCACTCCTCCCCCAGATTGTGGCAAAACAGATGCCAGTTTGAAAATGATGCAGGTAGAAACGAAATACAGAAGAGAAATAAAGTCACGGCAGAAGCAAGTCCTCTGCTGAGATGTGTTAACCTATTTTCCCCACTCGGCAGAATCCAATCAGCATTGCCACCCCTTCATGAGGGGTTTGGGGGGATGTAGACTCTTCACACCACACACAGGCTATAAAGAGACTACCTCAGCCCACAGGCTGGCTTCATTCTCCTTGCCCGTGCGGCGCATTAGAGGATGCCTCTCTCAGTCATGGTCTTGGCATGTGGATCTCAACTTTCGCATACCTGCGGCAGACTGAAGAAGATGGCACCGCATGGCTCCACATGAACATCGCTGCTATGAAAAGAACCACAAAGAGGGTCTTGAGGGCATCAGTTCTGACTGAAAAACACAAACTCCTTGGGAACTTCCTAAAACAAGTACCAGTATATCCTTGTATGATCCATCAGAAATTCCAGAGAGATCCTTTTTCCAGAACTGGCAGGTTCTGCCACTTTTTTGTTTGTTTACTTTTACTGAGCCCTTCAGAATTTTCATCTTGAATCCTGCAGATTCAGCACAGCACAGGAAAAAACAAGGACTTCAGGCCATCCTGCTCCTAAATTAAAACCCCTTTAACAAAAACATGATCACCTACAGTGTCTTTTTTTCCCAACTTAATCCCATAATGGACATTTTTTAATAAAGCCATGTGGTTTGAAAATGAGCTTTTAAATAACCAGAGAAAAGAAAGAGCATAGAAAAAGGTTTTAAAATGTCTGTGGAAAAAAGACAGGGCATTATATTAAATAATTAAAGTCAAAGCTCAGGTGATTTGTCTTGTCACATGTATAATGTATGAGGTTACTTTTCTTTAAAAGCCAGTGTTAAAGAAGGAAATGGTAGCATCATTAACAAATGCTATAGGGCAGAAAGCCTTTCTGGGCAATTTTTCAATTCAATAAAATTTTCAGACTTGCATTTCGCCATTTCCAGCTCCCATATTAAAAATCTATTAGCAGAAAGCCTATTGAAAAGCTGACCATGAGCACAAGAGACTTTTTCTGGAAACACTTCTATTCAGTTCTCATGCCTGAACAAAAGCAGATTGGCACATTCAGTTATATACAAATGCCTTTGAAAGGGACCTCCCCCCCCTTTCCCATAGCCACGCGTTTCAGGGCTCTATATGCCGAAGGAAGCTAGTGAAAGGTTTGAAGGGGTGGGGAGACCAAGGGCTTCCACCAAGATCCTTCAAAGTCCTCGTCTTCTATAGTGGGAGGATTTCCCTCTAAATCCCTTTCAATAGCATATTGATGGCTTTGAAAGCTTAAATGGCATTTGTCAACCATCAGTAAATCTTGAAAACTGTTTCTGCAAATAGCCCAACTCTGAGTCTCAGCTTTTCCCATTAATCTGTACGTAAGGCCACTGAAGACTTTTTTCAGAGCCTGGATAATGCCTGGATTAAAAGGTCCATTCAGAAGGGAAAACTTTAGCATTCACCTTGTGTACATAGCCATTTCACCAGTGGTATTCATGGCTTGTTATTTCAACTCTGCATTTGTCCTGCAAACAAGACATTTTGCCACAAAGACTTGGTAGAGACATTCTTCAGTGAATTACTGAAACCTAGCCCCTCCATTTGTCATGGCTTGTTATTTTTATCAAGCGTAATCAGTTCAAATAGGAACTTTAGACTGACAACTTTACAATTACATTACTATTTTAAGAGTGGAAGGTATGTTTCTTCTAATTCAACAATGAAACTGATTAAAGCACAACCTGATTATCTAATGAAACAGTCTAAAATTTCCCTTAATCAGATGTCAGAAGATCTTTTGGTTTATATTGAAAGTAAAGACAAGAAATGTATAAAAGTCATTATTCAACACTTTATGATATTTTATAAGAACTTTATATATTTACAAAGCTTCAGTTATAATATGTTACACACTGCCTTGTGGTCACATTTTCTGGCAATGCTCTATTAATTTACCTTTACCTAAAGACAATGGACAGACTTTAAACTCTCAAAACCTCGGCCCCTTACTCACACATATGTTTTTTTAGGCTGTTCTGACATCCTAATGATGTTTTTGTTCTCTTCTTTCTAATTTTTTTTTGTAGTTTGCATCCAATAAGTTACATCAAAGCCAAGGTATGAGCTATATTGAAGGGGACAAGGCATTTCATTATTATTATTATTGAAATAACCAGGTCACAATACTTACATACCACAGAAAAGAAGAAAAACAAAATGAAATCACACACTGGAGACTCCAGGAAAATTTTGAGGTGCCAGTGACGCAGTGCTAGGCAAATTTTTTAATTTAAAAAAAAAAAAAAGTCAGATCCCTGTCAAATTTCCCCCAATCCAGATAGATCTCATTGTTTGAACAAATTGACCTCTTCATCATACCAGATAAGTTACAGTGAACGTCAAGAACACCCAGCCTGGGGATCAGTGAAGTTCAATGGACATTCCTCAAAAGGACACACAAACGTTTATCCTTCCCTACAGTACTGTTGAAAGGGAGAAGCTTAGTCAAGGATTTATATATATGAAAACACATGAACTATGACTGAATGCCACACTGCGCATCTGCTTCTTTCATTTGCGTTATTGTCCAGCTGTGTGGACATGTCCTACCCTTTTTTTTTTCCGTGAGTGGAAGAGACCTCATAATTTAAATGTGAAAACTCTTTACATCTTGGATATGGCATAACAAGTCATCAACACTCAGCCCAGCTCACTGTAAAACTAATATGAAGCCTATCACGCAAGTTTAAACAGAAGGGGTTTTCTACTCCAAACCTGCCCTGTCCCCTGCCACAAGTTACTGTGTTAATAATACTGCAGATCTCCATGTGTCTTGAAGAAATATAGGGAAATGATGCCGTGGGCTGATTAAAAGTAAACTAGGCCAGATGTTCTTATTTGTGGGTCACTTCTTGAAATGACTTAAGAGTGTCTTGCCTGGTTTCCAACCAACACTTTCCATACAGCAGGCGATGCACTTCCTATAGAGACCATATCATATGTACCCCATGGAGACACCTCAGATAACCTGGAGTACCTTAAATAGTGTAAGACAGGTATGTGTGAGCACCTAAATGAAATTCCAGCTACATTAAAGCACAGAGACTCAATATAGCTTGCTAAATATAGGCATCTAGAGTTACTCAAACATCCTTGTTACCTGAGACATCTACTTGCAAATATGACATTATGAGCCATGACATGACCTGTTGGCTTTTGAAGGGACAACTGAAGGCCAACTGAGATACCCTAAGGCAAACTGAGTGCACCAGATAGATACCTATGTTTAGCCAACTGCATTGACCTCTGAGACTGGGATTCAGCTCCTAAAACTGCCGAGTGAGCTGTCTGAATGTGAAACAGGCTTCTGGGTTCCTAGTGTAGCCAGTTAAATCCAGAAAGATTTATCTCATCTTCAGATAAGTGACATGTTTGGTCAATGTTCTCCAGTGACCTGAGTACATCGAGAACGACACTGGTTACTCTGGACAGCTGCGTTTTAGAATCTGAATCTGGAGCTGAACACTCGCTCAGTTGATTTCAGGAGCAACTAAATTACAAGATGAAGTGTATGCACGATATTTATACCAGTGGAGTTGCAAGGAAATTAGAAGAATAAATGTTCATCCTTGATTCCACGAGCCGGTTGAAAGCTCATATGTAAGAATTAGAGACCAAGACAACAAAGGGAACTTTGTAGTTTGTGTCTACTACGGGCTGCCTGATCAGGGGAAGCCTAATGACCAAGACAGAAGCCACCGCACTCGCAGGCTCTTGTCCTGCTGGGGAATTTCAACCACCCTGACATCTGCTGGAAAAGTAGCAGAGTGAGCTGTATACAGTTCAAGAGACTTCTGGAGTGCATTGAGGATAATTTCTTAAGACAGGTAATAGACCGCCCTACCAGGACAATGTGGTAGTGGACCTGATGGTCATCAGTGCAAGTGAGATACTTGGTGATGTCAAAACTAGAGGCAGCCTGGGTTGCAGTGGTCATGCACTGGTGAAGTTCACAGTCCTAAGGGATATGGGCAGACAAAAAGTAAAGTTAGGATCCTGAATTTTAGGAAAGCAAACTTTCAGGTGTTGGAGGAGTTAGTCAGTAGGATCTCCTGGGAAACTTCCTTCAGGAGCAAGGGAGCAGAACAGAGCCAGCAGATCTTTAAGGACACTTTCCATAGAGTGCAAAAGCTCTTGAGCCCCAAGTGTAAGAAATCAGGAAAGGAAGGCAAGAGACTGGTATGGCTGAGCCAAGACCTGCTGGTCAAACTAAAAGGGTAAGAAGGAAATGCACAGGCAGTGGAAGCAGAGACAGTTATCCTGGGAAAAGTGTAAGGGCACTGTCGGGTAGTGTAGAGGTGGGGTCAGGAAGGCTGAGGCATGGCTGCAGCTAAACTTGGTAAGGGATGCAAAGAATAATAAGGGCTTCTACAGGTATGTCAGCCAGAAAAGGAAGGTAAAAAAAAGCGTACTCCCCTCGATGAACAAGACTGGCAAAATGGTAACAACAGATGAGAAGAAGGTTGAGGTACTCAACAACTTTTTTGCCTCACTCTTTCCACACCTCTCAAGTGCATGGCCTGCAAGGTAGGAACTGGGGGAGCAAAGTCCCTCCCAGTGTAGGAGATCAGATTCCCAACCACCTGAGGAACCTGAATATACGTACATCTATGGGACCTGATGATGCATCCCAGAGTCCTAAGGGAATTGGCTGATGTAGCTGCCAAGGCACTCTCCATGATATCTGAAAAGTCATGGCAGTTAGATGACTGGGAAAAGGGAAGCATCACACCCATTTTTTAAAAGGGTAGAAAGGAGGATCCTGTGAACTCCTGACCTGTCAGTCTCACCTCAGTTCCTAGGAAGATCATGGAAAAGATCCTCCTACAAGCTAGGCTCAAGGCACACGGAGGACAGGGAGGTGATCTGAGACAGCCAATACGGCTTCACAAAGGGCAAATCCTGCCTGACCAGCCTAGTAGCCTTCTATGATAGAATGAGTACATCAGTGGACAAGGGAAGAGCTATGGATGACTTTTACGGGAACTTTTGCAAGGCCTTTGATACAGACCCCCGCAACATTCTTCTCTCTAAATTGAAGAGATATGAATTTGATGAGTAGAGTGTTTGATGGATCAGGAATTAGTTGCATGGACCATCCAGAGGGTAGTGGTCAATGTCTCAGTGTCCAGATGGAGATCAGTGGGACCCGTAGTGTGTAATACCTTCACCAATGACACAGACAGTGGGACTGAATGCACCTTAGCAGGTCAGCAGACAACACTAAGCTGAGTGGTGCAGTTGACACACCTGAAGGACAGAATGCTTGAGAAATGGGGCTATGTGAACCTCATGAGACTCAACAATGTCAAGTGCAAGGTCCTGCACCTGGGTCAGGGAAACTCTCAGTATCACTACAGGCTGGGGGATGAGGGGATTGAGACCAGCCTTGCAGAGAAGGACTTGGGGTACTGATGGATGAAAAGCTGGACATGAGCCAGCAATGCGTGCTCGCACTCCAGAAGGCCAAACATATCTTGGGCGCAACAAAAGAAGCGTGGTGAGCAGGTCAAGGGAGGTGATTCTGCCCTTTCACTCCACTCTGGTGAGACCTCACTTGGATTACTGTGTCCAGCTCTGGAGCCTGCAGCACAGGAAAGACAATGACCTGTTGGAGCAGGTCCAGAGGAAGGCCACAAAAATGATCAGAAGGCTGGAGCACCTCTCCTACAAAGACAAGCTAAGAGAGTTGGGGAGAAGAGAAGGCTCCACGGAGGATTTACTGAAGCCTTTCAATACTTAATGGGGGTTTATAAGAAAAATGGGGATAAACTTTTTAGCAAGACCTGTTGAGAAAGGACAAGGGGTAACGGTTTTAAACTAAAAGAAGGTAGATTGAGATTAGATATAAAGAAGACGTTTTCTAAGATGAGGACACTGAAACACTGGAACAGGTTGCCCAGAGAGGGGGTCATCGCCCTATCCCTGGAAACATTTAAGGTCAGGTTGGACAGGGCTCTAAGCAGCCCCATCTAGTTGAAGATGCCCCTGCTCATTGCAGAAGGTTAGACTAGATGACCTTTAAGTGTCCCTTCCAAACCAAAACATTCTATGATTCTAACAATTCCTTCTCTGCATCAAGGCAACTTTTAAGTTTTCTGACATCAGAAGCACCATGTAATGCCTGGTTGCTTACTCAAGCTTTTCTTTTTATGAAAGGAACTAGCTTTCTTTATGTGGGAAAGTGAGAAGTGTATGTTAAGACTTGTGTATGTTAAGACTTGTGTCTTGATTGTTGGGTTTTCTTTTATAAAAATATAACCAGGTAGGTCTTCCTAGAATACAAAATACTTAGTAAGGATTTAATAAAAATTAGTAAAACCCTAACAAAACTGAATGTAAGTTAGGCTGTAGCAACACTTAAATACTTTTGAAACCTTTCTTCTCTAACTCAGGATATGTTTTAGGGAGCCCAGCTTCACATGAATTTCTGTCTCGTAGTCAGACTCCTCTAGGTTCAATAAGATAGAGCAGGTTTCTCTCCCATGCAGATTTTTAGGTGTCTTTAGATAAAACCCATCCTTTTTGGTGAAGTTTGTGCTTAGGTAAGGTCAGGCTCGATGCTTTGCTGATGGTTTCCAGATGGCTTAGAACACAGATAGAGTTCACACACATCTTCCTAGAAAATTCCATGTAGATGTGACTTCATATGTGTATTGAATCCTTTAGGACTAGAAATGAGTGATTCCACAAAAGTGTAAAGTATTCCTTGTAAAACTTTTTTTCTGCATCATTTTGCTAGTTGTGTATTTCCATATTACGACAAGAATGTATTTTAAAAACCCTTAGCCTTGTAAAGAACAGAACACAATGGAAGAAGGACAAGTTTCATAATTAGGGTCAGTGTTTTTCCCCTCAAAGTGTCATGGATCCTTTGATTTCCTCATGGTTTTTGTTCTGAAAAACTCTTAAGAATTTAAGAAACTAATTTCTGCGCAACTTGAAAAGAGGAACAAAAGCAATCCTTTGTCCTTCCTCAGGTTGTGAATAACAGCTGTAGGAGTCTACACTCAAGTTCACATGTGATGAAATCTAAAGGTCTGACTCAAAATTGTTATCTCTTCTCTAAGAGAGTGCCAAGGAACAACTGCTGCTCACCCGTACCCCAAAAGGAGGTGTATTGGCAAGGGGTGTGGGGAGAATTTTCTGGGCTGAATTTATTATGTTCTTGCTGGATTTGCCCTCCTTTGCTTTTTGTACAGTAATATTCAATTATGCAATGCTTTTCAAAGAACAACATAAAGAAAGAGTTAACTAGGAGTTGAGGAGGCTGTAGAGTAGGAAAGGAACTAATTTCACTGTAGCACTAAGCAACGCAATAAGGAAATGGAGGAAAATATAGATCTGCATCTCAGATCAATGCTTTATCTATGAGGTGGTGCTACCTCCTTAAGCAAAACCAATAAATATTCCCAGGCTAACTGCAAGTCTCAGTGGTATTTCAGTGAATGCTTCTATTTTTCTTTATAACTCTTTCATCAGTTTTTATTTTTGTGGCCATGTTCTCACATTGAAACTAACACAGTTTTTGCAGCTGACATCATATACAAACACTGCAGATGTTCACAATGCCAACGTATTTAAGGACATAGAAAGACAGCTAAAAAATCTGTTATCTACTTCAGTTTAAGAGTGCTATCGTACAGGAACATAGTTTTTTTCCCCTGAAATACTAGTCAATGCATCTTGCTGGCAGGGGAAATTAATTTTCCAAACTCAGTCTTTAAAGGATATTATTTTTTTAATAGGAGCGTCTTTGAGACAGAACATATGTCCCTGTTTCTCTATCCACACCACAAAATGGTTTTCCCATCCATAGCAAATAGCTGGGGTTTTTTTCCCCACAAAAGCTTTTATAGAACCTGCCTCTGTATTTTAACTGTTCCTGACACAGTGGATGCACAATCCCAGTTATTGCTGTAGACTGTAATACAACTAACACAAATGATAAATAGAGACCTTATGTTTATCTGACTTTTTAAATATAACTTTCAAAATACAAAGAGGTTGGGGGACAGAATTATTAAGTATCATATAATATTAATAATTATTGTATAATATTAATTATACAAGGCTCCAACTGCCTCCTGAACTACCCAGTTCGTACAAAAGATGGGGAAATGTGAGGAAAGATGTAATCCTTAACCTTTATTTGATACAGCCTAAGGTTACATGGTTCTTCTCAGTAACATTACTGCATAGCACAAGAGTACGTACAAATGTAATGAGCTTATGCAATGAGCTTATGAGCTTATGGAAGCTCTTTCTTGCCTCTGCAAGGAATGGGTGTTCTAGGCCTCTAATGCTCCCCCAAAATACCTTCTATATACCCTTGTAAGTCAAGTTTTTGAAGCTGAGGTAGCTAAAAGCTGAACAATGCAGTCCAGTAATTTCTTCTCAGGCATGTGTAATGGGCAATTTCGAGATCCGTTTGCTTATAACAGGCGTGTTACTGACAGAGCACCAGACTGCTGATTTGGCAGCAGTCTAACACAAAAAAGTAGGAACACATACTCTTTGACAGCTTCTTAGTTTAATACTAATTAAGACGGCTAACAAATATTTCCAAAACAATCTTCACTTCAATGACGGGGATTAAAAACGGAGGATTCTTCAGCCTATGGACCTCAGTAATACCTGAATTCATACTGTTTGCCTGGGTAAAGATGGCAGTTCTGTGTCCTGGCATTTCATTATGTCTGCATATTAAGGGTTTTCCAGTAAAACTTAGCATCTTTCAAGGCCCCTTGATACTTAAAAGGAATGGCCAAAGCCAAAGAGGAGTAACAGCTTCCAGAGGGCTTAGGTGAGGTGTACTGCGAGTACATCACAGACCATGCGTCAGGCTAACAGTCACAGCTCGACCCCACAGACTCGCCCAGTGGTTACCTATCAGAATCAGGAAATGGGGATATCTAGGAATTTCGCTTTGGCTATGGTGTTATTGATTTCACTCTGTGGCCTTAGAAACCCTCACCTTAACGCCTTACAGTAACAGCAGATCCAGACTTTAATTAACCACTGAATTATTCTTATGCGATTGCGGAGAAAGGTATCAAAATGCTTTGTGAAAAAAAACAGCATCCTCAGATAACGGCAGACACTCTTGACATGGGGTATGTTTGTTCCGTAAAAGAAAACAGAACCTAAATATACCATGTGGAAATTAATCTTCAGAAATGTTCAGCTGCCTATCGTTACACATCTTGGTATACAATGACATCCCAGCCCATAAAGCCACCTTAATCAGGGCCTCTCTCCTATGGCACCATCCTATTTTTCCATTAACAATGCTTTCAGATGAGCCGAAAAAGGGTGCTTTGCTCCCACCATTACAATTTCTGCTCTTCTTTTCTTTACCCTTTTCAAAAACATGAAAGCATTGGCTTGCTAATTACTTTTATCCAGACTATAGGAAAATTAGTTTATCTTCCTGATCAAAGCAAATTAGGCAGATCATGGCTGATTAGAATGCAACAGTAAAATCTCCATACTTTCTATTCCACCCCCTTTTCTCTCAGAAATGGGGCCTGTGTCAAATATGTAGGTATTTCCCACGGCCAGTCTGGACTCTGTTTCCAACGGGCTCTGGGGCTGGGACAATAGTTCTTACACAGACACTGAAGTTCTTTAGTTCGGTCATTGTGCAAGGAAAGAACTGGTAACCCCTTAGCTAGCATTTGATGAAACATCTAGATTTACATATTTCCCTAATTGCATTTTTTCAAAGTGAGTGAGATTTATCTGACCAGAGTTAAATGCCTCCTTTATTCTACTACTCCAAATACAAACCTATGCTCTCCAGGCAGAGTTGCATTTGGTCCCGATCCCAGCATTAAAATTTGCAATATAGTGGGACAAAGCAATGTCTACCTTTACTCCTCAAAGCATGATCTAAAGAAAGGCTTGGCTAGCTGCTTCCAAGGTGGCTGCTGCATTACATTGCAAAACTGAATACCATTACTCCTTCAAAAGAAACTGCTTCAAGCAGCTTTTTCTTGCACTCTAGTATTTTACTCTTCACTTTTTACCCTTCATAACTCATTTCCCTTCTATTTGTGTTCTATGGCTTTAATAGATGAAAGCTGAGCTATACTGCTACTTTATTTATAACCAATTACTATAAATTAACAGTAAATCTCACATTTAGCTCCATTTAAACATCACTATGCAGCTGCCCATTTGAAAATAAAATGGTTGCCTTCTTTCACTTCAGTAGGCACAATACAAAACATCCATTGAGCTTTTCCTTTATTGCAGCTGCCAATGCCCAGCCGACTTTTAACAAACCAACCAAGCGGAATAACAATGCAGCTGCAACATTTTATGGTATTTCTGTTAGTTCTCTTTTGAGACTGAAGGTGTTAATTAGGAATCAAAGAATACAACCCTGCCAGCTTTCTTTCACAAACTATACACTGGCCGCTGCAGTTTTCAGAAGAAAAATAAATCTAATAAAGGGACAAAAATGTTGTTTGTCACACCAGTAACGTGTATTTAAGGCCCTTTGATCAGGAGCTTTTTATGTAGTCGTGTCAGACAGGCTGAAAATATTTTTTCCTCTCTTTTCTCCTTTCTTTAGGCTTTTCTGAATACTGATTCTAGGTTTGTCTGAAAAGGTGAAAAACCCGATACTAACCGGAATGCTTTACGGGTTAAAATGGCTTTGCTGAGCAAGTCAACTTTAAATCAAATCAAATCATAATTGTTCAGTTCTCTGATTCAAGTCTAAGTTTTGCTGAAAAAATACAAATGATCTGTTCCTGTTATGGAGTTCACTGTTTCTGTGTATCATTTAATATTTCAAGCATCTAAATATATGAAAGTGTTTTAATATTAATACATCAATTGTTTTGTGGAATCTTATTTTAAATCACAAAAATGACAGTTTATAGGGTGTTGTAAAATACCCTACATATATATTTTCACATGTGTATCGAACAATATATATTTTATATTTTATTTACATTTACCAACTGTAATCGTATTAGAGTATCACATATTCAAAGGTAGCAGCGTGAAGTCATTACCTTTAATCTTTAGTCAAAGTTAAAACCTTAAAATAGGTTTATGAAGTTAGCACAACTGAGAATTAGTCAAGCTTGCTAGCTCACCCAGCAAGAGCTTTCACTGTGAAATGCACAAATCATGCCAAAATCCATTAATCCTGCCAGGGAATGGCAGAAAGAAGCTCTGATTGTTGATTTAATGATAATGAATTGAACAGACTCTTAAGGCTACCTGCAGAGTTTTCTAAACTGTAAAACAAATAAGTCTTAAAAATATTTTTTACAGAAGTATTTATAATAGTTTTCTTTTCCTTCAGCACTGTGTAGAAGTAAGGTTTTAAAATACAATTCTACTTATCTTATTAAACATTTAATATAACTTCTTATGATGTTATTCGTATAGAACGTGATTATAAAACATATATGGAGGATTTGCTATATGGTAATCAATAAATACAGAACTGGCTTGAAAATGTTGAAATACAAATCTTAGTAACAAAGAAAGGTTCTGATCAATGTTGTCATGTTGTATATCTTATGTAAAGTGAAGTTCCTGGCTGCTGCTACGTGCAATGAGATGATTCATAGCTATAAACGCACATTTTCTTTAGTGCCCCAAGTGTACCATTTCTTACATTCCTGAATTTTCAAAAAGTGAAACATAAAATTCAAGAATGGTTTAAGTTGTTTAGAAACACAAATATGCCTTGTTTTGGGGGGGGTGGGTTTGTTTTTGTTTTTTGTAAAGTGATATAGGAGAGAATAACCTATCAAATGTGACTGCCGAATTTTTATGTTTTACTTGTTGAGCATTGGCTGGGGATGCAGAGTTTGACTTGATTTTCAAAGCAAGCAATTGCAGCTGGGAGACAGAAGAGAATATTCCCTTTCTGCAAATGGAGTAAGATAAAATCAGCAAATATATTTGAAATTGGCTGCTGCGATCACTTGTTACTATGCTTTTTTTCTGTTATTGCGTTATAATAGTGCCACAGTGTCTAAAGGAATTAAAATATTCTTGTAGAAGGATGTCAATTACATACACACAATCCATACTGCTCTCCATAGGGTTAATAATAAGAGCATGTTCCTACTATTTTGTTGAAGTTCTGCTCTGGATTATGTATTTCATAGCTATTTCATAGGAAAAGGTGGCATTTTCAACTGTAAGCTCATAGCTGATGAGTCCTCTTTCACTCTCTTAAGCATGATCTCCTGTAGTCTATAGGTTAAGGATATATATCTTGGGTGAAGTTTGCTGTTAAGCAGACAATGTTTTACCTAGAGTACTTCCATATGAACTGGAGGGGATTATTTTTCCAAATTTGGAAAAATTTGTTACCCACTCATTATTTTGAAATTCTTTGGTGTATAAACTTCATTTATTTGACTCAGAAATTCAAGAACCTCTTTGCGCAATTGTTTTTATAGAGCTATGTCTGAGCGAAACATTTTTTCTCAGCTGAGTTTCTAAATCGAACAACTGTAAATGAACTTATTTGTCTGAGAATGTTTACCTGCTTAGTTTTCTGAATTCTAGACTCATCTGGAATAGTCTGAAGAATTTATATTGTGCCTATTCTAAGCACTTCCAATGGAATTTTTACAATGGAATGTTTATCAACTATATGCAATTAATCAAAGAAAAAAACTTTTGCTAATAAGCACATGACTACAACTAAATCAAAGATAAGAAAATCCCACCCCTATGGTTTCCTGTATGAGCATTTTTGTGTTGGAAAATGTAATGGTACACGGGTACTTGAAAAATTTTCCATTCCCCTTCAGTTGCTCACTGTACTTACTCTCAATCAATTGTCCCTGTCCGTCCAGCTGCCCTGGTTCAGCTGTTCTATGGCTACGTTCTAAAACTTATCAGCAAAATGAGATATAAATGTTTCACAGACCAAAAATGTGTTTCTTTTTAAACTGGATTATTTCACAGACCTGCTTAGGAGCACAGTCCAACAAACAGCTGAGTCAGCACAGCTGAAAGAGATGAATTCTACAGCAGGAGGGTGTTGGTTTCGAAAACAGGAAAGTCAATATGAACATCTTAAACTGTCTCCTCTGCAAATGGACCCCTAATACAGAAGCACAATTTTTTTATGAGTTTCCTATTATAAATCCAATCTTCCTGAAAATTCCGACCACTATCTTTTTCGAATTCTGTGATTTCAGAAAATTAATTAGCAAAGATGAGCAGCTTCTACTCAAGGAATTCATCTGCAGAAATAGAGTTCTTTTCCCAGTGCCCTGCCCTGCTAAATGAAATCAGCAATTGTGCTTGAGCCAGGAGTGTAAGGTGTCAACATATATGCTGGCACCTTAAAATTTCACTTTTGATGGTCCACCTCTACTAAGTTGCTTTTCCTTATAGATCTAACAAGTCCTAAATCCGTTAGCTTTCAGAGCTCAGAGAAAAAGTACATTTTGGTTTCCTTTTGTATGAGGAGATTCTGTGCTGACAGAACCAGAAGAGAAAGTTTACAGACAAAACATATCAGAAAATAAAGCATATAAATCAAAGTTTTCCTGCCCTCTTTCTCATCTTTTTCATTAACCCATTAATGTTATAAGACGTCATTACTTACCTGTAAGTGCAATCTTTGGACTGAACCCAACATGCCCACTACACCCTCATTCTGTTGTGCTTTCAGGCACAGTTACCATAGCAAAGAATAAAATTGGCTTTCAAAGTTAGTTTCTGCAATGGCACTGATTTTTCATTACTCTATAGTTTTTTATTTTGGTAAGCAAACAATTTAAAAAAAATTGTATTCACTGAACATTCATTATTTATTTTGAGATCTCTAGTTTTAAGGAATTAAAAAAAAAAACAAACAAACAACTTACCATGAAAGCATACAAAAAAAGAATAAGACTGTTTCGTTTAGAGAGAAGATAAATACAATGATTAGACCACACATATGTCTCCTCTTCGAAATGAGAAACAATCCTCTTTATAATGAAAAGATTCCTGTATTAATAAAGCTATCAATATTTAACAATTTAAAAAGCACTCTATTTCTGCCTCTAAAAACTGCTGCCTTGAGGCAGCTAAAAATAGTATTTTGGCAGCCTTTAGAAATGGTTGGTGTGCTCTCAGGAATAAGAATATTCACAAGTATATTAAAATACCATGAAACACAGGATTTGTTTTCACTTACAAGGTAAAGGCTAAACATCCTCCAAAGCAGCTACGTGTGGTTGCTGTTAGCATTTAATCACCTTGGTCTGATTCATTTTGCAATCTCTTACTTTGTCCTTCAGAATACAGGTAGCTTAGTAATTCAACTCTGATTTTCCCCATTTTAATTGCTTTATAATTTGTAGGCTCTTTAATAACTTGGTTCTACTTTATCAGGGATTATATAGGTCACTGTGATAAAAAGACCATTCTATTTTTTAGATTTATTTGACAATAACTACTTCCTCAAAGAGGACGGACCTAGGAACACGACAAAAATCTAGTCAGTGATCTGAGGATCAAATTTAGACAGCCTGCACGCTTGAAGTCATACTCCTGTTAATCGATGTAGTTGTATAGATTTGCAGATTTCCAAAGTGACTGCCATGCCAAAGTGACATGACATAGCATATAAAAATTAATGTAAAAATAAATATTGTAAGGCACGGATATTTGCCAGAACCTCTCTCCTAGCCTATATACAGGCACACACTGTATCTGTATGCATTCTAACAAACGAGCTTAGAAAGGAAATAATCTTCATCAGTTAATGTCTTACAAAGCGAGAAATGTAATTCAGACTCAATAGCTGGAAAAATCTGATGAAAATCTCTTCCTAAAACAGGAATAGTAAGCTGAGAAACTTAAAAAAATAAAATCTTTGTTTTCCAGTATGGGGCACCTCTTTCCTATTTTAATAGCTTAAAGACTGTAAGGACAGAGTCTTAAAAGCTGCAGGGGCACTTAGAGGTGCAGACAGCAAACACAGAATTCCTAGAAAGGGACCAGGCATTGAGCAGATGACATGGAGGTAACATTCCCAACAGTTGGACTGCCCGATGTCACACCACGATCCTTCTTTCCTTCCAAACACAAACCAGCTAGGTCTGCTGCTGTATCCAAAAATATGTAACTGCCAAATTCCCATGAATATAGTATACCTTGGTAGCCAAGGAAAAATGTAATGTATAACAGAACTTTGTATCTCAACTTTGACAGAATGAGAGATCCAGATACTAAGAAAAAAATACAGTTTTTCCTATATCTTCATATATTTTACACTTCAAGGGTAAGACTTAATGAGTGTATGGAGATTCTGCAGTATACAGAAGCACTGCAGCCAGCGCTAGCCTGAAAATACATACATCTGCATTAGCCTGCATTTGGTTATGCCTCCAGAAAACTTAAGATATAAAATAAAACAAATTATTTTACCAGAGACATTTAGCTAAAGCTAGCAAGGCTTTGTAGTTACATTGTCAGGTCTTCTAAGATCTGTCTAGATAGATCTGTCTAGATATAAGTTTTTTAAGACCCAAGAAAAGCCAACGATTTCAACTACTGAACTAAATTGGTGGTTTTCACAGATCATCATAATTTTTCACAGAACCGGGAAACAGTGCTTCAGTGACCCAGCTGTGGATCAGTCCAAATGGGCTCACTTGCCCCTAAGTAGCCCTCTCAGGACAAGGCAGACAATGGTATACGACAAACCTTCTCAGAAACCAGAAAAGGACACTTAACATTCTTTGCTTGACAGTTCTGACTGGTGGAGCAGTTCCCAGGATATCTGTGAGCTGACTGCTTTTCTGTAGAGCAGCCTTAGCCCTCTTCTACTTTGTAAGCTGTGTTGCTTGTCCTGTGCAACATAAAATGGAAACTATTTCAAAATGGCAAAAGGTACCCCTAGCCACCCTGCCAAGCCCGGTTTTTAGGAGCAGTGTGAACTCTACTCCAGTATCCCTTTCTGAATTCTTCATAATCAGTATCTTTCATAGTCAACTGCATCATATGCTTCATGAAATACTGAAATAGTAGCATGTGGTACAGAACTGGTATTAAAATCAACCTTTTATTAATGTTAATATCACTGTCTTGTGTATATACATACATGGCAACATCTCAAACTTGTTTATCTACAGTGGGATGCTTAAGTGATATTTATTTATTTAAAGAAAATTGCAGGTCTATTCCATTTTATATGCTTAAAGACATTATTTCACAGTCTAACGTATACTTCAATTCGTGTAGTTTGAATTTTTATCTACCAATATTGCATTTTCTGTTACTAAGTCAATATCTTACGTTCATGCTCTCTGCGTTCCAAGTGCTTTACAACAATTTTGGAATTTGTTTATGATCTCATGCCAGCAGTAAATCTAACCATCTTGCCTTTTAAAACATTTAATTATGTATTTTTACTAAATCTGGCAATCAGAGACAAGTCTGTCAGCAAGATCATTATGACTATGAAAGTAATAAAAAAAAAAATATTCATAGGAAATAAAACTCTTGTTTTTACACGAGCTGCATCACCTATTCTGATGGATGATGACGTAAAATGAAAGACGTATCTGAATGCCATTGGGGTTTCTTTCTCTGCATTTAAATCCCTGTGCACTGAGATCAATCTCTGTGTGCAAGTTATTTCTTAATTCTTGCCCTGACACGACAAAATATTAAAAACCTGTCCTTTTTAACTAGAAGTGAAAAACATACACATACTGTATCATTAAAATACTTACTCAAGACTTACATGCTCTGAAGCAGCACTATAGAATCCTCTGAGTATATAACTTCAAAGCCTCTTTCTCAGTGACTACTGAGAAATTCTACCTCATACTTTATCTTCATCAATAATGCTGCCATAATGCATAAAGAAAAATTTCGAGCTCCCTTTGTTCTGTGTCATCCTTCCCATCTGCTGCAGCCCTGAGCTGTTTCTTTCAGGTCAGCTTACATAGTCTTAAACCAGGCATACCCAAAGTGCACCCAAGGTCACCGCAACAGCAACAGGCCTGCTATAATTTTACCCAAGTGGACCGACTCAGGCATTTGCCTGTCATATTGAAGGTCTCAGTTTGCCTAATAAGCCCGGAGCTGCTCCATGGGTTAAACATCACACAAATGCAATAGTTGCTTTGTCTATTCTTTAGACCCATCTTCCAAAGATTCACATTGGCTAAGACTGGTTCAAAGCATTTAATTGTGAACAGTCTTGGTAGCACAGAGGAACACTCAGATTAGTGTCTAAACCTGCTAATAAATGTTAGATTACCAAATAATTGAATTTCTGGAATTGTTTCTGGTAACAACACCTTTTTTACAGATAGAGAACAAACAGAAGGCTAATCTCATGTCTGATCTTGTTTCATACTGTTACAAACAGACATCTATTTCTTTTGCCTTTAATAGTAGTAGCGATATTACTGACTGAAAGAATACAGACTTTGTTTTTTCCTTTATGTCTTTCTATTGTTATTCTGCTGTGGCTGGGACATCCATCCACTGACCAAATCCTTGTTGCTAAATGATGATACACACAGTCCTTATTTTAATTTGGTCTAATCTTGATTAGTACAGTTTTATTGAACAACCACATTAATGCTGCTTTATAAAAGCTGTGAATGCTTCAGTGGAAGCTCTCCATGCTGAGATAATCAAAACCAAAATGTCATAGAATCATAAGGTTGGAAGAGACCTCTGAGATTGAGTCCAATTGTGCCTGTCCCCCCACTAAACCAAGTCCCTAAGGAACTCATCTACCTGTCTTTTAAACACCTCCAGGGATGGCAACTCCACCAAACTGCTTCAATCCCTGCCCACCCTTTCAGTGAAGGAATTCTTCCTAATGTCCAGTCTAAACCTCCCGTGGCAACTTGTGGCCATTTCTTCCCAACTTATCGCTTGCCACTTAGAATCATAGAATCATAAAGTTGGAAGAGACCTCTCAGATCACCGAGTCCAACCGTGCCTGATCACCCATTTGTCCTTTATTATTATTGGGTACTTCGGTAATTATTCATTCACCAAATACAAAATCAAAATCTGGTTGTGTACTCAACACAGGGTGATAGGTGGATAAAGAGTGAATAACTTCCCATAAATTAGACTCAACATGGCCCAGTGGAACCCTCTACAATAACACTAACTGTGACATACCCGGAGCTCAATCCATATTGTGAAAAGGAGTTTCATTTCTAGCTTAACTGGGAACCAAGTTGGCTCATAATTAATTTAATAATTAATTTTTACAAACCTTTATCAGAACAGATTAAACTAGCAGCATGTTCTAAGCATGCAGCATTTCCCAATATACTTCCCACACACAGATACAACACTGTAAATAATATCATCCAGTGTCTCTGGATATTACAAATTCCTTGTGAAATCTGATGCTGTTACAGCACTGCCCTATAGTCAGACAGGCAGGAACACAGAGCTACATGACTGCAAGATGCTGTATCAATGATTGATGATAAATGTAGAAAACAGACCACATCTGGCTTCAGGTTTACAGGATTCTTCACAGATTGACCAGAGATAGCGATTGAAGGCAGAATAGCTGAGGCACCAATGTGTACAGAAATGTGATTCTGATAACTCTATTTGGTGTGACGGTTCTGTCTCTGATAAATGCAATGAATGTATCACAGCACTGCGTAAGGATTCTCAAAAAAACCCTGTTGCTCTTTCCACTGAATCCTATCAACACCGACAACAAAAGAGACTGAAAACCAGAAGAAAATCCCTCCTTCCTCAAACTGCTGGAAATTCTATACAGTTGACCACAACTCCCTGACACGACACAACATGACACTCCTGCCAGAGTATAGATCCTGACACAACCAAGGCAATTATCACTTGGTGGTGCTTAAAACCTTTGTTTCTAAAAAAAGATTTTGACTTTTATTTATTTCAGAAAGATAGACACCATATGTAATAATGGTAGCTTACAAGATTTTCTGTCAAGAGCTGGCATATTAAAACTGACGTGAATTCTGCATTTTAATGATATTAATACTTTTCCAAAATCTCCAAATTTTTCAGATTAAATTTATTTAAGCAGTACCAGTTCCACAGAATTAAGTTAGTTCCGTTAGTATAATCAGAGAAAAAACCTACTTGAAGTCCTTCTTGGCATATCTATTAAATTACAGACATGGAATGACATGTAGAGATAAATCTGGCACTAAGGCTTTTTTCTCTCCACTGTCTGTAATGATTTATTTTAAAGACTTCATACAAATAACCTAAGAAATACTCCTGCTACAATATTATTCCATATAGATCCGTTTCTACACAATGGCTTTTTCTATTCCAGATGAAAGTTCTTCACCTGACCAGTATCCATTTGTTTTATTCTAAAAACACGTACTTCAAGATTTCAAGAACGTGTCCAGCTGTGTTCTGTACTGTTTCTGGCCTTCAGGCAGATAGGATGTTCCAAGATGCTTGTCCTGACCTTTCTTTTCATACCTGCTGTCTTGGCCAGAAAGAAGCAACGTTCTGGCCCTCGGCAGTTCACACGACTCTACATATGTACAGCAGCAGGTAACATAAAACACGAAGCCTCCATACGCCGAGGAACTTACAGCCTTCCTAGATGCTGTCCTCACATTATGGGCTTTCACATCGTTTTTCAGTTCTAGGCCTAAATAACACCATGGGAACTCCTTATTATGCTACTAATTACTCTTTCACAATACCCCACACTCAAATTTTAAAAACAAGTGGCAACAATCCCTACTCTTCACCCCATCACTTAGGTGTTATCTCCACCAGGACCAGCCAAGCACAAATGGTTCTGATAATAACTATGCCAAGGTAACTTTACCCTGGTAAGTCTTATTGCAGACACATGACAAATATAAACTGCAATTTGCATTACTGCCACTTGTCCTGAAGGTTTAAAATTGATTGAGCTGCCTAATAAGAGTCACATTTTACTATTCTATAGCACTCATACAGGTGGATTCCCAAGCTACCTGCTGTCTTTTTTCACAATGTACTTTTTGCTTCTCTGCAAATAGTCCAGACAGTCAATATAGGGAGTCTTTGCGCAGGGACGCTGTAGGACTGGAATTTATTCCCTGAGACCCTTGTTAGGTCACAAGGTTGAACCTGCATTTCTTTCGGCCCTATTCCAAATCCCTGTTTTTGCACAACTTCAGCACAAATGCAGGCAATACTTCCATATTGCACTAGGCATATGGATCCTATATTTTCTTGCCGGCAGGTCAAATATGACTTTCAGATGCATGCATAGATTTCACTTGTTCCAGTACGAATCTTGCACTTCACAGAGTTCAACCCATACAGACAGCTATGAGCAAAACTGAAAAGCAGACACACATCCTTACAAATAGAAGAAAATCCTTTGCGATTTCATCTTATTTTACCATATCTTACTAATAATTAACATCTCATTAAGTGGTTTTAATCTGCATATCTCCAGTATTTACCAGCCACTAACAATTTAGTCAAACTCAGATGTAGGTAGTTGTCCCAGCCATCACATGCACAGAGTAAGACTTCAGAAAAGTTGCATGATTTTCTTAAATTTGTAAGGTACCACGTTACTATATTCATGAGTAGAACCCAATAGTCTCATTAACTAGATCCTACCAACAGCTATCTTATCATACTTCTTATTCACAAGAGAAGTTCCTGTCCCCCCAACATTCTTCCAAAATAGCAATTTCAGTGAATCAGGGTGTTTGAGGAACTTTGGTTTCTATGGCTTCATAAGGACGAATCTCATTTCTGGACACTGGACAACTTGGTCTCCTCATCACAAACGTAATTGCAACCTCATCATGTGTGAAACCAATAGGAGAAACATTTAATTTCTGAGGCAGCATCTGCGCCAAACTGATCAGGGATAAAAGGCCCAAAGGAAAGTTACTCATCAAGGTGGTTCAGAACAGGTAAATTTCAGTGATGGGTGAGAGAGAGAGCGCTGTCTTATCTTACTTGCTTCCTTTGCCAGCCATGATCTACTTCTTGCTGCAGGGTACACAGAGACTCATTTACAAACTCAGTGAATGCCAAATCAGTGCAGTCACACTTCCCTTAATGCTGACATCATCTCACATCTGCTCTCATTCACTTAGACTAGCATTTATATTATCACAGGATCCAGAAGACATGGTATAACTGGCATCATAAGATGCCTACTGCTGCAGAAACAAGGGCTTGGAAATTTTATTTCTGTGCAATACCGGTGCTGTAACTATTCCATCATCACGCAAAGCCGACTGAAGTGTTCAGCAAAGTAACTAAAGAAAAACACCTGAAGAAAGTAGAGAAGTAGTAGGACTAAACACCAGCTTTACTTTCCTGCCTCCTACCTCCCCTTCATAAATACCAGCATCAAGTTATTGTACACTTCCCATGGGAAAAGGTGCATGACAAGTAAAAAAAAATCATAACACTTAAAGGGTTATAGTTAGATACGATCATTATACCAATTAAGTCCCAATACAGCAAATACTTCTGCATTACTTGAGTACTTAATGCTGAAGCTTGGTAACATTAGTGGTTACTCTCAATAAAAAAAGAATGCATTTATTTGAGTGTCTGCAAAAGTTGGAGAGATTTTGCACGGTGGGAGCTATAGTTGTTTGTACTGCTTTAAGCTGCCCAAAGCTTATCAACACACACACGTCTCAACACACACAATATCAAATCTCCTGTATAAAAAGACTATTTTTTTATACTATAATGAAAAAGATTTAGAATTTTTTCACCAAAGCTATGCCCTTAAAATTACTTAATTGCAATTACATAACTTAATACTGTTAAAAGTGCGTTCCAGATTAGATCATTTTACATAAGATTTTGAAAAATTTTGAAAGGCTTTCCAATGATTTATGACATAGATTGCTTTAGGCTGTGTAATGAGACAGTGTACCAGAACACCTTAGTGAAACTATTCCACACAAATGAGTCGATAATCGGGAAAGGGCACAATTGTTTTAAAATTATTCCAGGCCTGATTCAATAAACATTTGCACATGTGATTTCAGTGGAACCATTCCTGACACTAAAGTTAAGTATCTGGACAAGTATTTGCAGGCCTGGAGCCAAATCATACAATTGGGCCCACTATAAGAGCCCATTTGTTACCAATAAAATCTTAATTTGGGAGTGGCTGATTATAATAACAATCACTGTTGGATAACACTAGACTTCAGGATAATTATTTTTTGCAGCAGCGTCTAGCCATGAAAATACAACTTGTCCTTGCTGGGAAGAATCTTACTGCCATAGCCACTGCCCCCCAACCCCAAATCTCATAGCTAAAACTTAGTAAAACAGCAAAATAGTAAAACTATTGGGACACAGAATGCACTGTCTTAGGAAAAGCCTTATCAAGCTTCCTCTCTGAGCAACAGCTTATGGGGTTCTTTTTCAGCTCAATGGAATAGACACTTCAGGACGGTAGTTCCACTTGGGTGCTGCTGGTTTAATACTCATCCCAAGGTCTCTAATTAAAATATTCCAGGCTGTTGTTTCTAGGCTTTTCAGAAAAAAACATGCTTCTTGGGACTGAAATAGGGGTACCATGAGATAGTCTCACATATTGTCAAAGTTGCTTATTGTCTTAATTTTGCGCATTTTTCATTTAAACCTTGATTCCAAGAGAAAGAAGAGGGTAGCATTCCTTCAACAAGTAACAGTAAGATTATTTCGGGCTCTGTTCCTCCACAACTACATTTATTTATTTTATAATTCTCCAGGCATTAAATTTCTTCACATCTGATGAGGGAAATCGTACACAGGTCTTCTCGGTAAACAGTACAGAGCGTGTACCATAAGGATTTGCCACATGAATTGCTAAATCTCTGAGAACTAAGCATGCTTTGATCACTCCTCATTATTTTAAAGATGTTAGGGTATTTTCTTCTAACTGACGTCTAAAGCTGTTTTGGTATGTCAAAAACACCACATCATGTTCTGCCCTCAGTCAGTTTACTCGGAGCCAAAGCAACCACACCTTATTTACCATGATTTTTACTGGGAAAAGAATGAGATCTTCTCGCAGTTCAAGGAAGGAAGTCAGGGAAAGTATCATAAATTGTATTAATCAAGACCATTTAAATAACCAATACAGAATTAAGAAAGCAGGGCATGCAAATGAAATATTATTTTGGCCAACACAGAATAAAAAAAAGTGACCTAGAATGCTGCAAAACTGATAGCAATTTTAAGCATTTGAAAGACAAATGGCATTGGAGAAAAGACTGGGTTAACAAGGGAGCACTTGAGGAAAGTCTAATCTCTACTGGCATGCTGACTGGGAAGGTCAGCCCAGTGCACGCGTTCTCAGCTGGAGTCAGGCTCCCTCTGCCCAGCCAATTGTCCTATGCACTTCAGATACCAAACCAAATTGAAGGTGCCTTCATCCTGCCAGCTCCTTATATTCTACCAGCCTAAAAACAGCTTCCTTCCCTGACAATTTATGCAGCATTTGCACAGAGCAAATGCTACAAAGGAGAGAGGTAGTGTGTAAGTGCCTTTCCCTCCCCTTCTAAGCAGCACAAGGCTCTTTAGGAAGTAAAGAGTTATATTTAGCACTGTATCTCAAGTAGAGAGAGTGACATTCTCTTCTTAAGTACGCTTTTAATCCAAATTTTTCACAATGACACTAAGTTAACACACTCCTTTCAAATTTCAAGCAAACCCCTTGAAAACTGGAAAACACAAACTTCAGTTTGTTACCTCCTCAGTTTTCATGTACCTCGAATTTATCACTTAGGTTTTTACTCTGCATACCTACTATTGACAGAAGTAGAGAGGAAATGCTCCGTTCTCTTTTGAAAAGGGGGAATAATACTAAATTCTAAATCCAGAACCTGGATTCTCCTTCATCCTGAACTGGGATAAGACTCAGATTATTAACTGAAACCACATGGCAATCATTTCATTTACTTCAATTAGAAAGGCGCAAAACTGGTTTATAAAGTTTGCAGCTATGTAAAGAAGTACTTTCTCTGAAAAGGCAGGCATTTTACTAACTACCTAACACCTAAATCTTGTCAAAGGATTTGGAAGTTGTAGGAAACTTTTTAAAGCTTTCTTCATCATAAGAAAATACCTTGCTGTTTGATCTCTCTGAAAAGCTATGGTCATTCCCAAGATACTTTAGATGAAGACACAGACATGACTTGAGTTCACACTGTGAGATCAGAATGACTAAAAAAGAGCAAATTTACCTTAAAGTCTTGGTCTTACTGTTTTTAGGTATTCCTGACACAGAAACAACTATTCTTCTTATTTCAGAAGTGTAACTAATTTCTGTGAATATAATTTTTAACCTTCAAAAAGTAAATAATTTTTTCTCCAAAATTCTTTGCAATTTTTTTTTTTTCTGTTTAGTAGTTTTAAACACTTCCAGATACTCTATAGCGTTTTGACTGTGCTCTACAGGAATATTTATCATCAAATTCAATATTATGGTGATGAATAAAGCAGAAGGCCAAGATTTATTTGAATATGTTAGCAACCTTTTAAGATGCATTGATTTCTTCTTCCTAGATTTTACTGAACTGCTATTAATGTTATCATAGTTTTGAAAAGACTTTTTTCTTAATAAATTACTCTATCAAGAATTAAAACTTACACTAATGAGATTTTCCCAAGTGTTACTATGCATCTTTACCAAATAATAAAAATCAAATACTTTAATACAAATAACACGTATCCATCCCAAAACAACTCATTAAGTAAACAGTAATGGAAAAGGAAACATAACATTTGCTGCAATATTTATATATGTATGCATGCATGTCTATGTCAATGTAAGATGGCAACATCATGAAAATATTCCACTTAATATTTGACTTGGAATATTCCACTAAGTTTGTAATAGAAAGTTTTGAATCACAAAGAACATGGCATCTGAACTGTTAGACAGCCCTGGCGTTTATAATCCATTTACTTTTCTTTGCTATCCAGGCACATGATAGAGACCCTCAAAATCTCCCAGAGCTTTCTTCGATACCGTCATCACATAATATATGAAACCAGAATTTTTTTATACTCATCATACTAAATATTCTTGTACAGGAGTAGCCAGATTTTACAGTATTTTTAATGAGTAATTATTTACAAATAGGGTGAGTCTGTGGCTGAAAAATGGAGTTAGGATAAGGCATTCTGGCTTTAATTACTGCCCTTGTCATAAACTTTACCTCTACCTTTGAGCAAGCCCCCTTCTTTGCCTAAGTTTTCCACATCACAGTAAATGGTAACAATATTTCACTAACTCACAGGCTTGGTTTGAGAATTAATGAGGGTCCCATGCGCAAAAGACCTGTAGATCCTGGCTTCTTCTTTTCACTGTGTACTGATAGGAAAGTGACATGTTCTTAATTTGAAACAGACTCAGTGCTACCCTTCATCAGCACATGGAATTCACATTTACGTCAACAGGAATTGCATTAAATACATTGAGAAGCTTATTTAGCCTAAAAGTAAATGAATAAAAAGGAATGGAAAGAAACTCCTGGATTCTCCTTGTCTGCTCTTATAAAGTCTGAGTTCATGGCAGCAGACCCATGACCATAAATAATATTTTTTGGTGGGAGGCAAGAATTGCTGTCTGGGAATACAAATGAGAATGCAGAAACGTGCAGCAGGTCCATCTGTGGACTATATTTAGCTCTTCTGTAAGAGCACCATCAGAAAAATCACGTGAAATTAAGTCCACATAATATGTCATGCTCTGCACACATTTGTCCCAACATAAACCAAATTTTAACGGCCTTGGCATTTCAACTTGTCACACAATTTCCAGTTCTTACCAAGAAGATGCAAGTGTGCAGATAAGAATAAAATGGTGAAAACTTATAAAAAAAAACTTTAAAAGCCCAAACTCAACACAAGGTAGTGCCACAGACCATTTTTTTGGTCTACTGTGCAAGAACAGAATCAACTAAAGAAGATGGTAGGTTTTGCTGGAAAGAGAGTTAATGTGAGTACATAGCTCTAATCTCCTGCTTTGATCTAAAGTAAAAATTGTCACAGCACAAAAAGGTACTTCTGTTTTTCTAGGGGGAAAAAAACAAAAACCAAAGCAATAATCAAGGAGCATCTGATTGGCCACTACCAAGCTCAGGGAGGCAAACAACTCTATAACAAGCAGGCATGCTTAGCCATCTACAGAAAATGAGACTTGACAGTTCTTTAAGGAAGGCAGGCAGGAGCTACAACTCTACATAATTAGGCAATAATTAATCGATCCAAGGATAACAGCCTAGTAAATCTGGAAAAGGGTAAGTGTAGCTACCAATGTGTATAAAGTAGTCTTTTATAATGTTATGGTTACTGCTTGTATGCAGCCTTGGTAATTTAAAAGTCTGCCTGTCCCACAGTGTTTTTTTTTACTCTAGGGTGTACACTACTGAGCAGCAAAGAATTCTTGATTGGAGAAAGAAATTCCCCTGTTCAGCAGGACAAGAGGACTTAAAAGCAAAAGTGCAGACTAGACCACAATTCTGTTGAGAAGCAGGTTACTGGAGTTATCTTTTCAACAGCAGAAGACCACAGCAATGGAATTGTGACATCATCACACGCATTTATGTTCTCTTTTTCTTCATAAAACAGTCAAACAGTGGGTTCTCTTAAGTTTTCCATTTGTAGCATTCCTCCGAGCAACCCTGATTTGGGGGCATCTATGCCTTGACACAGCTTACGTACACCTTTGTATCTTCATTGTCTGTCTTTCTGGTGCTTTGGAAAGTCATAAGCAGAAAATACTATGTCTTGAGTATGCTCAAAATCCTGACCTGCTGTTTTCAAAACCAGTGGCAGACTGTATCTTTATCATGTACAGTCAAAGTTCTGCTCTACTGCAAATGCTCAGTAATGCTGACTCCTGCCTCTTAACATTACTAATAGCTTTATCTTTCCAAAGATCGTGATAAAATAAGCTAAAACTGATCTTATTAAGATAATTTTCAGAACAGTATTTACAAGTATAATATTTAGGAAAGTCTTTCAGCTGCCCATCCTCCTTCTCAACTAATGCTATTTTCACTAAGCTCTCTCCTATCACACACTTAGTACTAGATTCTATTGGTTGCCCTTCATTTCTACCTTGCCCATGCTGTCTTGTTTATACTTCTCTTAGAAAGGCTGTTTCTAGTTTAGTTTCATCTACTTTCTCAGATGTAACGTATGTTGGATGTTCTTTGAAGTATGGTATGAACAGAGAACTGAATTCAGAATTATCGCTTCAGTGCCCCAGACACACAATACCGTGAAAGTGTCTTCACAGTGACCATAACAGCCACGATGTCAACGGCACATCAAAATACACAGATGGACAAACACATCCGTAAAACGACATCCTGTATGCTCCGTTTGGAGGATAATTGTTACGTTAACAAGCTACTGAATATGCAACCATGAAGAATTGTATGAAATCAGTAAGGAGGGCACTAAACCAACACCTTCAGTGCCTCAATACTTCCAACACATAAACCCAAGAGAGGTTAAACCATGACCCTTCCGCTAAAAAGAAGGAAACAAAGAAGTTTGCCCTCAGTTTTGGGTGATCTTTTTATTAACACAAAGCTTCTTCGCTCTCGCCGTCCCAAGCCTGTGGAATTCAGCGCTCCCGGGATGCGGAGGAGTTTACCCGCACGGGATGCCCCATGCAGTGGATGCTAGGGGCAGAGTGGGGGCAGCTCCGGTGGGGTCGGGGGCTCCGTCCCGGGGCACAGGCACCTGCACCGGTCCCCAAGCGCTGCCTGACTCCGGGCAGCTCGCTTGTATTTATTGCTTTCCCTCATCCCGAGGGGGGCAGATCTGTTAAAGATTAAATCAGCAGCAGCCGCAGTTCAAAGCGCTGTCCCGAGAACCAAAGGTGAAAATAACGTCCCTGCGGATCTGATGGGGCTTTTCTGCTGTTGCAATCGCGTTTAATAACCCTCTCTACGCACGGCACATCACACAGCCAGATACACGGCACATCATACAGCCAGGGCACCGAGATAGCGAGATACCTACAAACGCTTTTTACAACCCGCCCGCTGATTAAAAAGCGATTAGAAACTTATTTGAAGTCAGGCTGGTTTTTCCTCCAGGCGAAAGCGGTGAGAAAACGCACCGACTACCCCTCCAGCCCCCGCACCTCCCGTCCCCACAGGCGCCCCCTCCCCGTCCCCGGGCTCGCCCTGCCGCGGGGGAGGGTGCCCGCACTTACAGGTAGGAGGTGAAGACGCTGAGGTTGGCGGGCACGGCCGTGAGCCCCAGGTCGGAGCAGTCGGCGCGGATGAGCATCCCCTCCTGCTCGCAGCGGCACAGAGCCGGGCAGCGCTGCCCGCCGCCCCGCGCACCCCGCCGCAGGCACACGAGGAGGAGGAAAAGGAGGAGGAAGGCGCGGGACATCGCCATGGCACCCGGGGGGTACCTAGAGCCGCGGGGTGGCCGCTCTCATGCCCCGCGGCGCGGCGAAGGGAGGGCGCCCGCTGGGGCTGGGGGAGCTGCTCCGGCCGTGGCTGCGCCGCTGTCTGCGGGTGCATCTCAGCTTTCACGCTGCTTTAAAGCCCTGCAGCCGGCTCTGCGCGCCCGCTGACGCCGCCCCGGCCTTGCCCGCCGCAGAGCGGAGGGCCCTGCCCGCGCCGCCGTGAGGGGAGGCGGGAGGAGGTGAGGGGGGGAGGCTCCCCCGCCTCCCCGCCCGCCCCCGGCCCCACCGCTGCAGCGCCTCGCGGCTCGCCCCGGGGCGGGGATGGCCCCGCAGGAGGGGGCACTGCTCTGCAAGGACGGGCGGCGGGGCGGCGGGGCGGTGGGGGGGTGGTCCCGAGGCGGCTTGGATACAAGAAGTAGTTGCTATTACGGGAAGTGGAATATTTCGATTTGAGCTAAAGTAAAATTAGTTTTTCTATAGAATTAGTATTTTTTGAGAATTGGACAGAATGTCCCTCTGATTGCGTGTTTTCTTTTCAAATAGTGGGTTGTTTGTTTGTTTTTTTTTTTTTCAAATAGTGTTTTCCCAGACACTGTCCAAAGGGGAATTGTATTTGCGGGCATTTTCAGTATCAGTGTGTGTGTGTGGTTGGGGTGGTGGGACAAAGGTTTGGGTGCACCTGTGGGCTGGAAAGGAGGTCTAAGCCAGGTCCCGGTCAGGAAACTCGCTTTCTGTGGTCAGGAAGCCCACTGCAGACTGAGGGATGGTCCTGTCCCGAGATGGGGATCCACTCGCTTCCCTCGCTCCCACTCGGTTATATCACAGGCTTTGCCAATGGGCAGCAGTTTTCTAAAGGAGAGCGACTGCCAAGGGAAACTGACTTTGCAGCAAGGCTGCAGTCAAAAGCTCTTGATCTGTCCCTCACCCAGCTTCTTGCCAGCAGTTTTCACTCTTCAAGTTGTGTGGAAAACAGCCTTTGTGCTGCTCCTCTGTGACTGAGTAAACCAAAGCCACTGGGGAGGGAAAGTGAGGATGGCAATTTTTTTAAACCCCTTTTTTTTTCCACATCGTTTTTTGGTGTGAACAAAGTTGACCACAAGATCCAGACCTGAGACTAGCCACCAGTTTAATAACCCATTCTCAGCCCAATTCCTGTTTAGACTGGTGACTGAATTGTTGCTCAGGTGACTCGGTTTACCTTGGAGATTATTAAAGGTTTTCTGCTGCACTGTCTCTGAATCTACAATTAAGTCTGAAATGAGAGCCTAATGAAAGGGCCAGCAAAATATATGCTTTTATATTTTACCCAATTTAAAATCCCGGTTCCCACCTGTGGACCATTATTTGATGTAATTTGAGGTGCAGAAAGATCTTGTACTGGAGCTCAACTGCTTTATTTAAAATAATGAAAAAGGAATCTGCTGTCTGGCTGGTTAAACATGCCAGAATGTTTTGGAAACCTAGGCCTATGGGGCTGCTGGGAAGCTTTTCCCCAAGCATCTCCTTATCCTAAGCTAATAAAAACAATGTTTGAAAGCATAGATTGTCCGGAAGATGTGGCTGAGGAGAAAATATCTGCAGGAAGAGGAGTTTTCATTATGTACCATGATATCTGTCCAGGAGACCTGTTCCCCGCAAACTTCTGCCTGATTCCTGCCCATGTGTAGTAACACCGCCATACTGGAGGTACTGCATTACTCACTGAATTTCATGGGTTTTAAGAAGTTTCACACTGTGCTGAATATGTACATGCTAATGGTTTGATAAACTGTGAATATTTTACTTTGTACTAGGGTGAAGTAATTTCTATTAGACTTCCATACTGCATCGTATTAGAGTCCTTAATGTATGCTGCCAAAAGACATCAGAATAGCTGTAGCTAACAAATAAGTAAATATTTTTCATAACTGTAGTGGAATAGCGTTTATATAACCTGAGGCTATTGCCCACGTATTTTGTTTGTTCTAGAAAGCAAAGTGTGTAGTGTTTGTTCATTTTCTGTAGAGGATTTATCAGCTTGCACAAGGTATCTGAAGTTAGGCAGGCATAGACTAATTAGTAGTGAAGACTTAACTGTAAAAATCCTCTTTTGAATGTTGCTTATTTTACATGAATACATTTCTTCAGCTAGTGACTTTCTTTGAAATGTTTAATGTACCTATATTCAACTTTACTTGAGGAATTTTTGAAAGGAGTGTAGCTTGAAGATTAAAAGGAGTAAAATATAGTAATGGATATGTATAATGCCTACCTTTGTACATTTAAATTAGGCTGTACAATTATTTCCTTTTCATGTTTCTCATAGGTCTCTGGTTTTCCATAAAGAGAAAAGAAAAAGCATCTGTCAGTTTGGTAGCATCTCTGGGAGGTGCTGTTACTGTTTCAAAAGATTATTGGGACTGTAACATTCCCTGCAGGTTCAGACATCTCAGCATAATGTTCTGGTCACTTGGAGTGACATCCACGATGCAGCCATCAGTGGTCTTTGGCTTTCAAGCAGTAAAAAACGCCACGGGGACCTCTGTAGAGTGCTCTCTTGACTCTCTTCCTGTCTTCCTCATATTCAGGCAAAAATACCTGTTTACTGAATGTGACATATAATGTGACTACCCTCCAGTCTAAGGTTTAACAGTATAAAAGATATCTGTATGGAATGTTGTGTGCGGATAAACAAAACGATATGTTGTGTTATGTATTGTTAGTACACAGAAAGCATACCAGTTCATATGTCAAAAATGCACAGCAGGAATATATTTAACACGTGTCTTTTAGATCCTTACTTACAGCGTGACAGATTTTAGACTTTATGTGAAATCTCATTTTAAAATACAGGACTGTAAAAGGAAAATTTGCTATCCAAAATATTTGTGGCTATTTATGTTTTGTAAGCTTAAATTGGATAATTGATTTTAAGAGTGTGGCTAAAGTGTTTAACAATGGAAATTCATGCTGAATCCTGAAATGATCAACTGTTGCAGCCAAAATGGAATTTAAAGCAGAAATGTTAACAGACCCTTCACTAGAAAAGGTAGCAGCTAGTACTTAAATATTAAGGCAAGTCCAATACAGCATCAAAGTGAAAAGCATGGTAGCAAAGGACAAGTTTACAGCTCAATGTAGCTTGTTTCTCCCTTCCCTTTCCTGTCTATGGATGAAGGACAAGTTCCTAGAAGCAGTATATCTGCGTGATTAGGCTGTGCAAATAAAGCTCTTGTGCAGGGTGGGATTTCTTTTTCTGCTCATTGAGAGAAGAAATTCTTCATTGGATGTGTAGAAGTCATTACACTGGAAGAGTCCATGAGGCCCGTGTGAAGCTCCAGCAGCCTTTAGGTTGTACTGCTGTAGGGCAGTACTGCAACTGCCCAGTGGTCTGTGCAGAAGAATCCTTTTCTCTTTGCAGGACACCTAATCTGTCCTTTTATTCTAGCTAGCCCTGGAGAATGGTGGATATCTTTTAAGATTTATCACTATATAAGGTTTTTGTACATACAGCAGAAGACTGTTTATATACTGTATTTTTTGATTCCGTGTTTACCGATATGTTCACATTCATTTGCATCATGTATCTATCATGTTTTACTGAAAATCCTATTTTAACACACATATTTACATCACTTCATTAAGGCATGCAATGTTCTTCAGGTCAAGGCCAGCACTATTTCTGTGTCACATGGTGATAAGTGCTGGGACCTGAAACATAAGATGATCAGGGCAGAGTAATTCCTAGAACCAGAAAGAAGCATAGGAGTTTTAATTATCCTGGCCCAAATTACCATATGGCTACAACCTGTCAGTCACAATAATATTATGGATTATATGGCATCAACTTGGTTTTGTTCACGTTTTCATGCTATTTAAGGCATACCGTGTCATGCATCTTTAGAAATGATCTTTTGACGTTTATTCTTTTGTTCGGCACACTGCCACCTAGCTGCACTCTTCTCTCAACGGTTCCGTAGTTAGCGTGAAGCCAGGATCAAGATGAAATATTTGACATATTAGTACTTGGGTTCACATGAAATATTCTTCAGTAGTCAAGTTACTGATAAGAAGAAGGAGCAAACCCAGAAAAACAGAATTATTATTGTGGTTACAATTCGATGCAATGACAGTTGACTTATCCACTTGATTTTGAAAAAAATGCGGACATGAGCATTGTTTGTAGTCTGAAAATATCTGATAGCAAAGCATGCAACATTAGTGGAAAAGTCAAGATTACCCAGGCACATTTTAATAGCTAGTCATTTGGGAAAGGAAACAAGGAAAAATGTAAATATATAGGATGGGGATTTACTGGATGTTTGTTTGGAAGGAATGAAAGCTGATCATTACAGTAATCTCTGTTTAGGAAATAAAACCCATGTGTTACAGTGAGGATGTGGAAATAAGCTACATGAAGAGAACCTTCTATTATTTTGAATTGAGGTGGATGTAGCATCATTTAGGGAATTACAGCCAGGTTACAAAAGCATTAAGTGGATATTTCACCAACATACATACCATGTGAACTATGTGATTTAAACAATGCTTTAAATGACACTTTTTAACTCTTAACATTTACCAATCTGTTACTGTATCCTTGTGTCTCGTAAAGCCAAAAGCAGACAGAGAAGAACGTTCAAGCTATGTGTAAAGGTACATAAAGAATGGTAAGGCATTAGATAAGGAGTAATGCCTTCTATCAGAACAACTAGTATTTGAAGACAGACTAGAGTTCTCTTTTTGGTTTATCATGTTTTTTTCTCAAGCTATATCCAACTGCCCATTCAAAGCTTCTCACGCTTGTAGCCCTAGAGAATTGTATCCACAGCTATGATACCATTTCTTATGAACAGTGAGACATGGGATTGTGGCAGCAAGACAGGTCAAATTGCCTGTAGCTTTCCTCTAATCAGGTGTTTATGCTGTGGTCTTAACTGTACCTTCTAATAATCGGTGAATCATTACAGCACATCTCTGAACTCATTTATCCTGTTCTTACACACACAGAAAAACGCATAGGTTTGAACAAAAATGGCAAGTGGACTCAAATGTTTCTCAAAAAAGACTGAAAGAAAGATGTGAATTTTGGAAGGATGTATTGTAATGGATGGATATCTACAACTGTTTCCTGAATTGCACAGTCCTGGGCCTCTACTTTCTCACCTACTGGAGTAATCAATGGCTACTTGTTCCATATAACAGCAGGTGTCAAAGGCAAACATTTAAAATACATTACTTTGCATTACAGCACATTACCATGTCTGAGTCCAGAGAGTGCTGGATTCTGTGCTGCTTGTCAGTGGCACCTTGAGGCAGGACTCCGAAATATTGTTCACTTAATGCAACTAGAGTTCAGCACTCCCATGGAAAGTCAATACCATCACATCTGTGAGGAAGTTAACTCCAGTTCATAGAGGGTTGCTGTGGTTTCTTTCCTTAACACTTGTAAAACATAAAACCTTTGAATATGTGTGCATGTGGAGAGGCATGATGTATTTCTGTATCCTCTACGTGCTGTGGTGATCTGCATTCTTCTTCGGGTAAAAGGCAAGAGTTGATACATACCATGTGCATGCGTAGAGTAATTTCTTAATTTAGCAGTACATATAGAAATTCTGTGCAATTCTTTTAATCCCTCTTTCTCTTACTGTGTCTGTGTGGCAAACACCCTGGGGTGCCTGTGCTTTTTGAAGTGTATTTGCATGATACTGTATAATGAGTGATTATTGTTTTGTAATTGTTTGAAGGAGGTCACAATACTTTTTTTTTTCCATTTTTTTTCTCTTCTGTGGTGGTTGTAATAGTTTTAGTCATTTTGGGATCAGCTGCCATGCGAAAGGAGGAAATGTATCTAAGAAAGAAGCACCTAATTGTGACAAATTGTCGGAAGGCTTTAGATGTGGCGTAATGTCTTGTTTTTCTGTGAATTTCTCTCTAGAAGAGAGGTCTATATTTTTATCTCTGTCTCTGTGTATTTGGCTTCTGAGGTATAAGCACAGGAAAAGCAGATTTCTTCACAGAGAGGGAAGTCAAGAAATTTTCATTTTTCAAAACTATTTGCATAGTGCTCAGCACAAATTAGTCAACAAACCTTTTCTGTACATACTTAATCAGAACAGATGTCGAAGCATCCGTGTTTCTGTGACTCACTTGCTTCATCCTCACTTCATCTTCACTTCGGTGATGAACTGGCAGGATAAATTACCCACCTTTGTTGACTCTTTGAAGTTGATGCAGCCCCATTTGCGGTAAGGCAAAGTGACGCAAAGGGAGGGAAGGAGCCAAATGTAGGACTGCGTCCTTCAACACAAACACAAACCTTCACTTGAGCCTGCCGGTGATACAGGTCTTGTAGAATGCTTACGTGGATGTACTAGAAATGCTACTTCTGCATGAGTGGCAATCAGGCAGGGTTCCTGCTGTAGAGGAAGGAAGGGAACTGTTCAAGAATTTGGACAGAGCAACAAACAGGAAGGAAAAGTCTGATTGTGTGCCTACAGTTGAAGCTAGAGAGAGCCTAATGCACGGAGGCATGGAGCAAAGGGATGGAGAATGATTGCAGCACAGATGTTTGTAGGAAGATGACAGTGTGTGGGTGGAAGAGCCTCTGTGTTTGAAAAAGAAAATGGGGGCACTCAGAACTAATAGGAGGTTTAGAGCAGGGGAATGACAGGAACATTTGTACAGAGGAAAGGAGGGAAGGTGGCCCACAAAAATCTTGCAAGAGAAAGAGGCAAGAAGTCTTCATATATGGAATAAATTCAGCCAGTTGAAATGTGAAACTCTGAAGTTCCTATGTCCTTTCTTCTACAAACGCTACCCCCAATTAATGTTAACAGTCTGTGAATTGCTATGTATTTGCATTAAATGTGTTTGAATTGTCAGAATCAGGGCCTTATATAACAATAACATGTTCGTAACATGTATTGGGTTGCTTTTCTCTTCCTTGGCAAGGCTGATTAACTGACTTCAAGGCATATTTTGGAATATGCAATCTGCTTGAAAGAATTTTATATTTACAAATCTCACCTTAACAGAGAGTCTGCATAGACTCGTAACACATATCATCTTTACAAAAGTAGCAAGTGGGCTGTTGGGTTGTTTAGCTTCATCTGTCATCATTGAAGACAAAGAGGTAGTACCTGCAGAAGACACTGGCTGGCCCCTGGCTTCAAGCTGGGAGAATTCTCTCTGTCCGTTGGGATCACCCAGGGAACGTTAGAGCCTCTTACAGGGCTAATACAGTTTTCCATGCTGGATGGTTTGAATATCCTTCCAACTGCCATCATTAGTACTGAACACTCCAAAAGCATGGTTGCTGCAGGACTTTCTTTTTAAGTGTGACTGAAAGAAGTTCAAATTTACAATTTATAGAACTGGTTCAGATCTATTAAACTTTTGTGAATCCAGGTAAGGTTCATTTTGTCGTAGCAAAGGCAGATCAGACAAATCGTAAAAGGTAAGATTCTCAGCAATACAAAATAAGTACTGTTTCCCGGAAGCCAATATATTTATTTCTGTTAATAATTCAGGCCTCTGAGGGTTTGGCTACTTTTCTTTAGTAATTAATGGAGACAGTACGAAGTGAGGTGAGAGTGTTCATACCACCCAAATTTAATCTTCCAGGCATATCTCTGAAGCTGATTAAAGTAATACACTCCTCCAGAAGGTAGTTCAAAGCACCTATATAATTATTTTATGTATTTATGGATAGTTAAATCAAGGTTGCTATGCAAAAGTATTCTTGAATTGATTATTATTAGAGTTGCTGCTATAATAGTGCTGAGCCCTGAGAAGTTATTTTAAGGAAAGAGGAAGCTTTGGCAACCAAGGACTAACATGAAAAGCCCGGGCTTAGTATATTTTGTTTCTGTACAGTTTTTGGTCTGCATTTGGCTCAATATATGAGTACCTGAGATAGGTGAAACAGAAGATTGAAAGTAAATTAATACATTGTAGTCTAACACCACTTGGAATCTGTCAGAAGCAGCAGTGGTGCAGTAAGCAGCATTTGCTGAAGTTTAATTTTTCTCTGAAATATTTCTGTGAACTATGGTAAAACCAGATGGAATTTAAAATGCACGAAGAGAGAGAAAATACCAAAAGGAGAAAGCAATGCATTGTATTGAAAAATAATTACTTTTACATTTGACAACTTAAAATGGGTTTCAAAAGCACCAAGTTAAAACTAATGTATTTATCCTCTTTCAACTTTCATTTCCATTATAGATTTTCCTTTTCAGGGAACATATCATCTGTAGAATAAATATGCCCTTAATGTCCTTAATATCCCTCGGATAATAATGATGCCCAGGGAGGTGGTAGAGTCACCATCCCTGGAGGTGTTTAAAAAATGGGTGGATGAGTTTCTTAGGGATATGGTTTAGTAAGGAGACAGGCGTGGTTGGACTTGGTGATCTCAGAGGTCTCTTCCAACATATTGATTCTATAATTCTATGATTAATTGAGAATTTTAGAAAATATTATGGAAAGAAGTCACAAATGTTAGGTCCGTTTTCTAATTATTTTAGGGAGTATTTCTTTGAACAGGGGAATTTAACACAATTTAAATGCTCTAGGGAGAGAGGAAGACTTCATAAGGGATGCTGTATTGCTCATGGGTGGCTATGCAGAATTCCATCGTCTTCTTATTTTGTCTCAGACTTCTATTCTCTCAACAAGTAGTAGCTTGACCAGTTTGTAACAGAGGGCAAAATCTGCCATTTTCATAAAGTGTCAGAATTTTAGGATAAATTGTCAGATTATGCATCATTTTATGTATTTATATGTATACATTAGCATTGTATTAAACTTTTTTAGGACAGGACATATTATTAAGGGGTGAATTTGAGTCAAATCAGATACTACTTTTTAGTGATGCTCACTTGTGCCTAGAAATCTTCAGAATGGGGTATTTCTGTCTATTTACATTTTCAGCGTGCAGCTGCTAATTTTGAGGCACTGGTGGTTTTTGCTGTCCTAACTTTGGATAACTTAATTACAAATTGTGAACAACTTCAAAAGAGTTTGAAAAATTACACTAAGTAAGCTCATTTGAAATCCTAAATTCAGATTTACTGTGGTGATCAAGGAAGGTTATTTAGAGTACTTTTGAGCTTTAATATTCAGAATTTCCTCCAGTTTTACAGTTGTCCAGCAGTGTATCAGCAAAGCTTTTCCCACTATATCTTTAAAGAGAACCTTTTTCCATGCAGTATGAGCTTTTGTTTGTATTTCTTGAAAATGCATATCTGAGAAACAACATAAAATTGAACATTAAGTTAATTTGATTGTTAAATTATTTTAAGGTGTAGAAGGTCAGAGTAATGTGGTGAGACTGTTATTTCAACTCTTACTGTTGCTGTGAATTGATATTATCAAGTAGAGAGCGGTTTCTCAAATGCAGCTTATCATTTACTGTGCTCTGTCCGAATAAGAAAGGCTCTTTTGATAGTTCCATTGCATTTTGCTATGCTTCCCATTTTATCTCAGTACCTTGCCAGAGTAAAATCTAACAAGTTTAGAATTACAGTCAGGTGAATTGCAACTGTTCAGAGAAATTTCTTTAAAAACTTACTTATAATGCATGAAAAATATGATGCCTTTTATTAATGTTTTCACATAAAGAGGCATTAACATGAGTCACGATTGAGCTGTTTGAAATAAAGAAAGACTAACCCAAACAGTTAGATTTCAGTAAGACTTTAAAAGGACAAACTACTCTTTGGAAACCCCACAGATGTATATTATAAATGTATTTCTTGTACATTGCACAACTTCTTTGGGACTTCTCACATGGCAAAACCAACCGGTTGCAAGGCTGGAGTTCACAGCAGTGGCTGGATTGAAGAAGATGAAGCAGTAGATGAAGACATTACTTTGACTTTTGAAAAAGTAGTGACAGACAATAAGACTCATCAGGCCAAGGGTTAATTAAAAGATTCCAACCGTATCTGCAAGTTGATCTGTGAAGAAGTTGAATGGATTCCTCTGCATGTGTGTATTCACACCAAATCTTTTTTTTTTAGTGCTTATTACTGGAAGGTTTGGATTTTATTTATTGTTTTGCCAAAAGTACACACACCCAAGAGATAGGTACATCTGTTCGAATTAAAAAGTGACTTGACTATCATCTGTTATCAGCTATTGAGTTTATCTGTACGGAAGCCGTGGGCTTCGCGTTGCTTTTTTGTATTGTGCACCGGTCTCTGTAAAAGCCCACTAAGCTAAAAGCATGGGCTCCCTCTGCTGGCTCTAAGTGTTGCTCTAAGCCGGTCCCAGGACACTCAGCAGGCGCCCCAGCCAACACAACTGAGAAGACACGAGTTGCAGCTTATTTTAAAAAGCTATACTTTGAGGTAGAAATATCACAAACACGCTAATAAAATAGATTTAATCTGGCCTTTAAAATGCAGAACAACGTAAAATTTATGTTTGCTATGTGCAGACACTCTGAAGTAATGGTATTTTGTGGTGAAAAAACACCAAATGGATCAGAAAAGAAAATATTAGGCAGAAATAAGTTTTTGCTTACTGTGATTTCAGGTACTAAAAGAGATGAAAGGAGTGGAGAAGTGAGGATGCAGTCTAACCAATACTAACTCCTGTGTGAAACTCAATGGAACACTTAATATTCCATCTCTTGCTTCCTTTTAGCTGTCCCCAGACTCAGGGGCATAATTCGTTTCAGAACATTGTTGCATTTCACTGGATAAGGTCTTGAGCAACCTCATCTGAAGTCGATCCTTGAGCTGGAGGTTGAACCAGATAAACTCTGAGTGTTGCTTCCAGTATACGTTGTTCTACGTTTCTATCATAACTGTGAGAGAAAGGTTAAACTTCAGAAAAAGAGTTTGTATAATACAGCCTTTCACTACATGTTCATCTTGAAAGGCCTTTTATATTCTACAGTAGAAAATGGAATTCTGCCTGTGTCAAGAGAGGGGCTTGGATGCCCTTTCTGAGCTTTCACGCTTTGCATAGCGTAGGGGTTTGCAAGTGAAGAGGTGTGATACAGGTGCGGTGTACAGGGCTCCAGATTAGGGAGCTCCTCAGGCATTAGGGAAAAAGGCTTCGTGTCCCCTGTACCAAGTAACAGCTATTAATGAAGCTGTGTAAAAATACATACAGCTCATTTCAAAAGGAATCCTGGACGTTATCTCTTAGACCACAGGTCGCAAACTCAAGGCCCGTGGGCCAAATCCAGCCCTCCACCTTGTTTTATCCAGCCTGGCACCTTATTTCTACCCAGTGGCAACACTGAGCTCCTTGCCCCCATGCTTCTCCCAGAGCACTGGTCACGTGTGCAGCGTGTGTGACGCGCGTTATGCTGCAGGAGCAGGCTGATGTGGCCCCCGGTGAAAATGAGTTTGACACCCCTGTCTTAGACTGAGGTCTGAGGTCATGGCATCTGACATGCTTGTACAGTGAGGAAAGGCTGCACAGGCTGTATGAAAGTAAGGGAATGTGTTTAACTCCTCTGTGTTGTGACCAACAGTTACAACAGAGCTACCTGACACAATCATTCACCACATGGGAGAAAAAGTGGATGAATGTGAACTCTCCGTCCTTCCCCAAAGTACTGAACAGCTTTACATAGATTATATAAAAGAGAAATAAAGAGTGCCAGAGGAAAACAGGGGAACACTGAATATTTACACGAGAGACTTCTTTAGAAGACGGTTCAGAGCAGAAGCCATAACCTAGACATTCTCAATTCCCCCAACCCAGTACAGCTTATCTCCTTCTGTCAACAATGAAAGCAGCCTATCAAGTCTGTTCTCTGAAGGCTAAACTGCTTCCTTCCGTTCCTTTGCTCCAGTGGGATTTTCTCAGTTCTTTAGGCCATGGATGGATATGGAATTTGGTTTTTCTCTGATGAGTTTGAACTATGTGTAAAAAAGTGGTGAGATCAACTTGCCACAACAGGTTCCTGTCAACCTGCCTTGAACATGTCAGTTGAAAAATTATGATTTCAGTTAAGGGTAGCTGTCAAAAAAAGGACTATGCTTTTTCTACTAATTTTCTAGAAAACTGCCTTTATGAATATGGTGCCAGAGTTATTATGAGACTTTTTTTTTTAATTAGTGAAGCCCAGTCTACAAAGGGCATTTCTGAAGGAACAGTCTGAAATTTTTAAGAAACAAGGTGATAAAATTAATTACATGTTAGCATTGATGAACCCAGCTACACTGTAAGTAGTATGAGACAGAAGGTTAAAAAACCACCCTGATAATTCTATGATGATAATCCTGATAAAGAGACTGTGTCTCCCACTCATTCTCTCTGGTCAAAATACCCTTCATTCACTAGACAGTTTTTCAGGAAATATGAAAAAATCATAATCAGAAGCTACAGAGAGAACCTGGAGAAACCTCATATGATTCTTTTTACAAGGAAGAACTGGCATTGAAATGTCATTGGCAAAATTATCTTTGAAGTCTGTATATGTTTTATAGGATGTTTTGTTCAGTGATACTTACTGAAACTGCTGAACGTACAATGTAGTCCAAAGGATTACTGGTTCGTACTGGCATGTGCCCCCAACTGAGCCTCTCAGAAGAGCGAAGGAAGTTGTATAGCTGGTACTGCCATTTTTTCCAGATTCTATTGTAACACCTTCTAGATGCTATCAACAGAGAAATCACAATTGCTCTTAGATTTGCTTTGTAGCATGAGGTACATTAATTTTAAAGAATTTTAGTTATAATATCACATCTGTAACTTTTTTATCCTTTTGGTACTTAAACGAGCATGATAATAGCAGTACGCAGAAACAGGATAATATTCCTTCAGGTTTGTGAAACATCTGTGTATTCAGTATTTCAGCAGTCACTCAGACATTGCCAGGACAATGGAATGCAAATTTAATAAAATGAAAATTTTTAGAACTCACTGCGTTTACGTGATTACTTTATGTGGTTACTTTATTAGATGGCTGTGCACAATTCATATTCAAGCCATTAAGGTACTTTAAATAGACACCATTTACCACTCTAAACTGTATGCAGGAAACAACCTGCTTTGAAAGCCTCCTCACATTGGGAACTTCTCTCTCCTTTGCACCTGGCTCTGAGACATGTGATGGACAATATCGGGATTTGAGAGGTAAGGTTTCAAGACTTGTTTTTTCTGCCACAAAAAAAAATCATCTATTCCTTGAGCTAGGATGTTGCGATGGACAGTAGAGGGGTCTGCTCATATTAAGCCACCTGTAAGTTCAGGAACTCATTGTCTTCCACTGTAATCTTAAGTCTATAGCTATAGGGACCAATCTTTCAGTTCATACTCTATTTTTCTGTTTTAATTTAAGTTAGTGGAAATTTTGACTCACAAGGGCTGTATCATTACACAGAGTAGAGGTGTTTATATGCCTCCATATATCTATATTTTCATACCTGAGCTGGCTATGAGAGAGCTGATACATCCTTCAGGACAAATGCAAGGCTGGGCTAGCTCAAGTCACGTGAATAGCCAAGTGGCTGCATTAGACAGAACTGCATAGCAGAGACGCACTTGAACAATCAAGACCATTGCCAAATAAATTACTTTCTGAAACAAAAAAAAGGCTTTAGGCATTAGATTTGTACATGCTTTTTATTTTCTAGCACATTTTCAATATATTGGAGAACAGATTATACTATTGATGTGAATGCCTGGATTTTCAAGAAGTGACGTAAAAATATGAATATGATTACCTTTCTCTCCGTTCTATCTGAGTTTTAGCCTATTTGATCCTATCACAAAATGCAAGAATAAAGAAGTCTTCCATGTGCTGCCTAAAAAATCCTGGGAGAAGCATGCACTATTCATTAAAATTCATATGTTCTATGAAATCTATTTTTTTCTTAACTTCATTTTATATTAGGTGTATGTGCTTTATGAGCACAAATTCTTTTAAAATAATTTCTTCTCCATATTATGTTTGTCTGCTGTAACAAAAACATGGGAGAATGTTTGCTGAAATGTACTGAGTCCCAGCCTGTAGCTTACACCTTTACAATCATCAAGTAGATGTTCCAATTTATGAATAGGTTTTCTGGAAGCAGGGGTGAACCAACACCACTGGCTTGCCTCAGTAACTTCAAAGGGAAACTTTTTTCAGAAGAGATGGAAAGATCACATTTGGAGGTTGAAAGGGCGTGCTGCACCCTTTTAGCTAAGAGGAGAATCAGCCAGCGCCTGAGAAATCTCCTCATCCAATTATTTAAATAGAAAGACAAATAAAATGTTCTTTAAGTTGTAAGTAGCGTGGATAAAGTTACTTATAGGCAAAGTGGCTTTATTATTTTTTCCAGATGTAAATTTTGAAATGCAGAAAGAGCAGTTAGTATTTTAGTCCATTAAAAGCAATATAATTCAGTACTCATTCAGCCTCATAGATTCTCTTTTGGATGAGAAAAGCAAGAATCTAGTGCAGTTTAAGGCAATAGATACTGATGGAGCCATAACATGGAGTGTGTGTAGGACGTGTTACTTGAAAAGCAAAATCTGGACACTTACACACACTAACACAAATGATTGATGATTTTTTTCTCTGATCAAAAAGAAACTGTGAAAGATAAAATAGCTTAATCTGATTTTTTTTTTTCCTTGTGGCATCAAACTTAACATGTCGATAGTCATATCCAAAGGAGACAAAGGGAGATATGGCTTCCCATTTCCCACTAAGATTCAGAGACTGCTCCTAACCTTTTAGGCAACTCTGAGGACAATTGCTGTCAATAAAGCAAAGCTGTTTACTAAAAAGGGTACATTTTTCCTCCTCTTGTTCGCTTCCACTGTGTGCTCAGCTTTGCCTGCTTACTCTGCTGACTCCAGGGGTGAGTGTAGTTCCTAGACAGTATCTCTCGTGTAACCCAGAGGACTACAGGACTCATGGTGTATAGTTATGAGCTCCTTCAGGGTCCACGGAGGTGCTCAAGTACAGAGATAGGAACCCTGAAGCACAAAATCAAAGAGAAAGCAAGCCCGCAGCCTGTCCTTCACAGTCAGGTGTGAGTAGTAGGCAGAGAGAAGCTGGAGCACATGGTGCCAACAGATCTTCCAAAGATGGCATAGCCCTTGTCAGTATCTTTTAACTGCTTTCCTCTATCTGAAGAGCCAACAAATTTAGTAAGGAGTATTTGGTTTATTGTCAGTCTTGCATAGTAGCATTTCTAAAGGAGCTCCAGCTGCGGAGCATCTTTTACAGGTGATGCTGATGAGTGTAAACTTGAGAAAACCTGTCTTGACTTTTACATTTCAAGCCTAGTTCGGAGGGTTAGCATTTGCAAAAGGAAACACAAGCATATTTTAACTTGAAAACTGAACAAAATCGATACAAAATCTATGAGGTAACTGGGAAATAAAAATACTGAAAGATCACAGTTTTACAGAGGAATGTTTCAGTACACTGCTGCATAGTGGATGGGTTTTATTCTGTGAATGTCCTCAGGACAGTTACTGTTTATATCGTTCTCACTAAGGATTGAATATATATATATATATGTATTTGTAAGGACCCTCTGTATAGGACCAAATCTTCTGTAACTGTGCACTCACAACTGTTGTAGGTTTCAAGGGGGTGCCACATGTGGAACTGAGTAACTCAAATTATAGGACCCTTGTAAAAAGCTCTCTGTTGAAGAGTTCTAACTTTTAAAGTTTGTCCCTTGTTTCTGCACGTATATTCTATGAATCAGATTTTGTCTGTAAATGGATACAGCCAAATGTGTAGGCGGTGCATATACATTACTTAACCAAAATAAAATTTTCATGAGTAGAATTTATTTTGGCTTTTCTTTATCCTGAAAGTGTTAGTGTTTTAAAAATATTTAACCAAAAAGCACAAACTGCACTTCACATAAAACCCTCAGGAAGTACAATAATACACCGCAGGAGAGGAGAATAAAAGTCATCAATTAATAATTCATAGCATTTCAGTAGCTATTGTAATATCTGCTATTAAGTTAATAGAACAAGTAACTTTACAAAAAGCATAACAAAAAGATTGTACCAGCACTGGCTGTCTTGAAATTATTCTTCCTTGGATCACCTTCAGTGTGGGATTTTCATAAAGCATGACATACCTTACCTCGTCCTTTTGCTGTCTGTTTTATGCAACTACCTACAGGAATCTTTCATTTCTTAATAAAAATATGTTTCAATCGTTAACGTAAATCCCGTTGAATTTGGTGGAGAGGTTCACACTGAATTCAGGAAGAGCTCGCTAGTTCCTCAGCCACCCAAGTATCTGCCTGTTTTCTCGAAATAAAGCTTGTTTGAGGATGCAATAGTGGTACTTGCTGGTAAAAAAATTAGGCTCATAAAATATATGGCTATCAGACTTCACCTTATGAAAATCTGGCATACAGTGCAAAGGGATGGGGAAACTTAAAGGCACTTAATTCTTTTCTGATTTAAAGGTGACCATGCATAACTCATTTGTGGCTTTACTTCAATCAACACCCTGCACTTTTGTGCATAAAGTCATCCAAGAGTCACAAGTAAAGGGGGTATATTCTAGGGAGCCACAATTCCTTTGACGCCTCTTTAGAATTAAATGATAAATATAAATCACAACTGAGAGAGTCTGGTAAACTTGATGCAAAAATATCTAGACTGTTGCACTCTAAGTAGCTTCAGATGGCAATAGGCATTTCTGGAATTAAATATTTCTAAACTAAGCTATATTGCATTACCACCACGTAGCTCCCTAAGCTGAAGGTTGCTGAAACTGCATTGAAATGAGGCACCTAATTCCTGAAGAAGCAGTCAAAAAGCTACTTTGTACCATTACCTACATATGGTGCTGCCTAAAATTCCTTCAGCATGACCTTCCTTGCCCTTGAGGTTGCCCCTAGGCCCATGCAGGCGCCCCACAACGATGGCTAAGACATCCCTCTTCTCCCACCGGAGTCCTGCCGAATTGCAGGCGTTTGGAATACCTCCCCCATCCAAAGCCAACCCTGTGTTTGCACTCCGTGGTCAGGCCCTGATAAAGCAATACCCGTACCACTGTCTCATTCGCATCGCTGTATTCAGCCAGGAAGTGAGAAGGAAGAACTCCAGGTTCCCCGGAGGCACTGCCTGTCACTCCCCTTGCTTCAGCTGCAGCGGGTGCTGAGGAGACAGTCCTTTGTTACACCCACATCACTGTGCCACTGGGAACACGAGGCTGCTGCCAGAAGGAAACCATAAAGTTCGATTTCACAGTTTACCAAGTCAGGGAGTCCAGGGCTCCTGATCAGGAAGGAGCACATCTACACCTGTTAACGCTGGATACCGATTGGAATAACAACTCTGTCTGATGAAGGCAGAAAATCGTCAAATTATATGAGTTGTGTATCCTTTTTTGGGGAACATGCAGGTACCCTATAAGCAGAAATGTTTAGTGAGGGAAACAAGAATATTTCTGTAAAATATACTTTAAAATATTCAGTTAGTTCAAATAATGAACTAATGATTTAAGAACTAATGATTTAAAACTAATGATTAAGAACTAACAAACTAATGATTTAAGAGAATAGGTATTCTACAAGACTGGTTGTACAGAGGAAGGGTTTCCTCCTACAGAATTGTAACATATTGCATGTAAATTAGCTTTATTGTTTCATACAGTTTAAGATTATTTTCCTTCCTTGGAAAACTTGGAAGATTTTGATGATTCTGTCCATCCCTTGTCAGGGCAACACTTGAAATTTCAGGATGCTTGTGAACTTAACTATTACTTTGTCATGAATTTTTCTTTTTCAATTGTTTCTAAATATAGAATTCCATTTTTAAAGTGTATTATTTCAGCTATTACTGTCTTACATTTTGAGATTAAAGCTTTGAAATGAAAACTGATCAAATAGAGAATTAGAGAGTCATTTAAATAACTTGTTTCCATACGTTTTAAATAATTTCCTTTTTTTTTTTTTTTTTTTAGTAAGAACTTCAGTGCAGCTGGCTCAAGTCCCCAAAACAATTTCAGTTAGTAATTTTGTATCTTGTGGCAAAAGCAGATTTCTTAAAATTTTCCGTTTAGATGCATTCCAAATCCTGGAGGAGTATGGAATCATTGTTATTTCTTTCAATGTGGTGATGGATAGGCAGTCTGTTTTTTTACTTTTAAAGTGTTATCTGATGGTTAGAAACACAAGCGTAATACAATACCTTAAAACCCACAAATGCCTTAGTTATTTAACAGAAGAATGAAACAAAAAATATTATTATGTTTTTTTCCCAGCATTGAGACCATGCAGTCGCATTATAATGATTACATAGGATTTACACTGGTGACGTCACACAGGTATTTCATTATATGCATCAATATTAGTTTCCAAAGAGATTGATTTTGGGGTTTCCTTTTAAACATCAGAGGCCTGTTAGTGTCAGCTTTCTAACAGAAAATGTGAAGGAAGTCAATAGGTGAAAAAAAAGCTTATAATGAGATGAAACTTGTTCAGTTTTAGTTTTGCAGAGAATTCTTTATTCTTTGAGTATTTTATATTTTACAAATACTGTTAAAATCCCATCTGGTGTTTGTGAAGTGTTTTACTATCTCCTGCTGAGCCAGGCAGACATTGGTTTTCATGTCTATATGTTTCCAAAGCAATAGGAAAAAAATTGAATGGACCTGGACCAAGTGCAGCAAAATGACAAAATACCATATTTCCATTCTGCATCTGGGAACAGAGACAAATGTCCCTGGTTCTAGAAAAGATCCGTCAGTTCCCATAATTGAAGTTCTTGTGAAAAATGCCAAGGAGTAAATTTCTCTAAGTAGTTCAACATTCAACATCTTGCACATGATAGGTTTTTATGAGCACTAAGTATATAATTTCTGTTTCAATTATATACTTCATTTTTCAAGGGAATTAATTTAGAAAATATAAAAGCCATATGAAAATGTGCTCTGGTTTGATGCACACTTTTTTTTCTTTAAGCAGTTGACTTTACTTATTAATTGGGTGTGAGAAAGAATAAATATCAAACCAGAAATGCACACTCTTCCTAATTTTGTATTCCCGGAGCCAGCATCATGCATACAGATGACTCATTTTCTGTGAAGTCAATGGGAACAGACCAATTTTGGGTCTTACCTACAACTTATCTACAACTGATATGGCTTTTAATTATTTTAATTTGGTTACTGAAGCAACGAGAGAGGAGAAAAGAGAATAATTTCAGAAGGGGGTAAGGTCAGTGGGTTTGCATTAGCTGGTGCTTGTAGAAGGGAGGTAACTATCTAAAATGACATGGCAGTGCTAAGATAGCTACTGCATACAACTGCATTTTAATGGCTTAAGAAATATAAGTATTTCTAAACAGCTTTATTGCTTTGAAGATCCTAAAAAGCTTTTCCTATGTTCACTGATAACTTATAGAAATTGCCAAAAAAAAAATATCTTAGAGGAACAGAGGTATAAAAATAGTCTGATTGCTTTTTAAGATGTGGTGGTCATACCGTTGGAATACCAGATGGATTTTTCCATAGACACATTTGTGCCTTTTACTTGATAAATGGCTGGCATTATATCAGGAAACCTTTTTCTGTGCATGCTTTTGATTGTGTATTCACTATTTTCTTAAAGGACAGACCTTTGATGGGAGTGTAATTTTTGCTGCATTTGTTCATCCTTCATCCCTCCACGCATGATTTGCAGCCATAGGGCCCATCTTTCTGCCAGGGAAGGTGGGGGGCAGGTATACATGCAGGCACACATTTCATATAAACTTCACGTGTGAGCAATCCGAGGGACTGATTTTGTGCTAATAGACAATAGGCTCATTCCCACTTCCACACACTCTTGGCTCTTGTGAAACACATCGCCCCTCTTATTTCAAGCCCTCAGTTCTCTCTCTTTGCTGGTATCGTTCTCATTCTTAGAGATAAAGAACAAAGCTGAGGATGTGAGGTAAACAGATCAACTGATGCAGATATAAATCCACAGAAATTAGACTGCTCTCTGCTTCTCTCTTTCTCTGTCCAGTAGAAAATAACACTTTTTTTGCTATTTAAGATGGTATTTTCAAATATTGTTCTAAGTAAATAGTGTTACGGCAATCTTAAATGTAATGATAATCAGCATTCTGGATAAATGACATTTATTTCTATTTGAGGCACTTTGTTGAGTCTGAGTTTGATAACATCTTTATGCTGAGTAGCAAGTGTGAACTGTTAACTCTCTGGGAAACAGGGCAGAGGGGTGGAGAAGCTCAGCCGAGCTAATTGCTGTCTCCTCCATAAGGCAGATGTGTGATGCAGGTGTCTGTTCCATGAAGATCTGAACGTCTGAGAACTGGAACTGCAGGAGGACTTACAGAAAGGTAAGAAGTTGAGGAGAAGTAGAAAGGGGATAATTGCCTCTTCCATCCCCTTTACCATTTTTAGGGGATACAGTGGTCAGTAGTGAGCTGGTGACCAGCTGTGTAGGTGAGGGTTGGGGGGGGAGGAGCGATGTGAGAGAGGAGGCCAACTGCAGCTCTCCAGCAGGTGGGAATGATTATGAAAAGAATAACGACCTGTACTGTACAAGTTATTGATGATAGATCCCAGAAGAGTTGAGTTAATAAAGCTTCAGCCAAAATAAACCACATCCCTTGCATCTTGTCTTCCTTCCTGCATGTCCGGAACAATACAATGAAAGTCTATTGCCTCCCCTTCCCCCCATGCCTCCCCCAATATGATGGAGCTTTCTTCCATTCTGTTCTATGCAGCTGTGTCATGGATGGATATGACTTTTGTTTTCTGTTAAAAGCACAAAAATATGAACATTGGGTAGAACCTGAATCTACTTTTCTAAAAGAAGGTATTCACTCAAGGTGAGAAAAGGAATGGAAAGGAAACGAGCAGAATTATTACCTGCTTGATGTAACAGTATGCTGGGTTTGCCTTTAGCATCTGTTCCTAGGTCTGGGCTAAACTGCATTTTTCTAGGCTGGGCAGAAATTACTGTGTTTGCGCTATACAATCCATGAGGGGAGCTAATAACCAGCAATCAAGTGATGGTCTTTTGAAGCGATTGTTCTTTTTAATAGTATGGACTTGTAGGAACGGAGCTATTCTGAACAAGAGTAACTGTAGAATGGACTCATTGAAGGGTTGAATTCCTTGAAAATCCCAATTCCCGCCTCCCCAGTCGTTCTTGTTTATCAAGAGCTATTTTATTGCATTATGTTTTTCTGGTAGAAGTATATATTATCCATTTTGCAGACAAAGTAACTTTCTAGATCGTTTCCACAACAAACAGCACATGGCAAAACTGATGCTACATCACGTTTTTCCCTTTACTTTTACAGCTCCAGTTTTAATTTTCATTATTTTCATTGCTGGTGCTAAATGGCATTCTTTGGTACAATTTGGGTTCCATGCCCTGTCAGTATGGGAGAACATTTGAACTAGTAGGGACAAAATGAGTGGCTTCAACACCATGTCTATTATTTAATAGCATTGGCTTGCTATTTACTTAAAAATTGGTTTGTCTGCTTCCAAGTCTATCATAGTAACGGTGTGTGCCAGAATACTTTATGCAGACATCAGACCCTGATGTTTGTTTCCCTGGATATGATTCTTTGCACAATTATTTGTACAGTCCATCTAGGAACTGGCCCATTACTGAAGTATAAAATTTCTTCCTGAGTATTTAAAAATAGAAATGTCTGTAACAGTATAAGCATCTCTTTTTTTCCTTTTTCTTTGTCCAGGGTGTAGGAAAACCATCATTGCTTTATAGCTTGATTGAACGGGTATTTGTGTACCTGTGTATGTGATTGTGTATGTCTGTATTTATAGTGAGGACTCATAGTGAAAGGTACATGGACTATACATGTATTTCTGAAGGTGGTGACATTTCTGCTCATTCTTCTGTGTGTCCTACAGTCAAGGCTCGTGTTTTCCAGACAGGAGCTGTAGCTTTCGTGGGGAGGTCATCACCCAGAAGCTGGGCTATGGACCTGAAACTACGTGTACTGATATAGAAGCTTAAGAGCAACTCATCTGGGTCAAACTATTGTTAAATGACACCTGAATAGAAAGTAATAAATACAGGGAGGTTTATTAGTTTATTAACGAAGAACCTTCCAGGAGGCAAGGAACTGAGAACTGAAAATTTAGAATAATAGACATGGGCTGCACAGCTGCTTACTAGCACGTCAGGCACTTTGTGTGCAGTGGCTTGTTGCTATTTGGGTATCTGCTATTATTGTAAAATCTTTACATCTTCCTGTAACAGTTCTTCTGAGTCTTTTAAAAGCTGAGCTCACTTTTAAGATGAGATCAATCAAACCCACTTTGCTTTTCCATGAGCTTATAATCAAAGACCTTACTTAGCATATATATATTCTAGTTTATCCTTATAACATGCCATTTTTTACTGCTTACTCTCAGAAACACTGGGGTAAGGATTCTTACTAACGTATGTTTTCCTTTGTACGTGCATAATTAGTGAAATAGTGAGCAGTATTGGCATTAGCACTTGGTGGAATTAGTGGAGAGTGAGTTGCATGCAGACTCTTTTGAACAAATTGCTCCATTTTTTTGGAGGCACCTTTCACGAATGCAAAGTCAGAGCTTTAATTTTTAATAATGGCAGCTCAGCCTTTGTTAGCAGAGTTGCCCCCCAAAGCTGATCTATGTCCTAAGGAATGTGCTATGTACTAAGAAATGTTTTTCTGTATTTACCACCTTAACAACAGGCAAGTGGAAGACTTTTCACACATAAGGACTAGACCTTTCATACAGATAAAATATTTTGCAGACTGCAGAATTTTGTAATCTTGGTGATGATCAATAAAGTGAGTTTATTTTTTTCTGTTGTCTGAATTCCAACAGCAACTTAAACGTAATCATAATTAGCTCTGATCATCTTGATCTCTATTTCCCCATGAGAGGTGGTTTGTTAACCTGGGTTTCACTTGATTTGCAAATGTAAGAATCTATCCCTATAATATTTTCAGGTGTTCTTTGGTCTGGTTTGGATTAAAGCAGAACATAATCCCTGACTTTTCAGTTAAGCGTCTTTCAAACCTTTAGCTGCTGAAGCTTACCAACGTAGTTTTTCAGACAGTGAGTGCCTCTAGAAGTGATAAGCCTGATAGTTATCACCAAGGTAAAGGGCCACTGGAGTGCAGAGAGGCCACTGCACACACCTATTCCTGCTTAATTAAGGCCATCCTAGAGCTGATGGGAAGGGGGTTGCACCTGCTGGGAGAAGTGGAGAGGACAGGTACCCTAAACTTCACCAACAAAGTATTCCATGCCATATATATATACACAATACTCAGTATAAAAGCAGAGAGGTCATAAGTGTTGGCCTCTCTTGGGTGATGTTCAAGGAGGATGATGTTCAAGGAGGACCTTGACTGTTGGTCTGCCCATGCCTAAACAAATTCACTGACTCTGGTATGGGACCTTTGCTGCACCTGCAGTGTCAGTTGTGATGTAGTGGTTGCAAGGGAAGTTAGAATTGGTTTTGTATACTTTTATACATATTTTATTATTTTATTATTACTATTATCTTCCTTTTATTATTATTGTTTCATTGAAGCTGTTCTAGTGTTACTTTCCAAGCTGCAAGTTTCCCTTTTCCCTTTCCTATGTGTGTGTGGAAATCGGGATAAAATCTGCCCAGGTTAGCTACTATCTGGCTGGGGAGTACTAAACTGGGACATTCTGTAATGTAAAATTTAATATGTAAAATTTAGAGAATGAATCACTCGAATTGGGGGTATTTCATGTTCTATGAAGTATGATTTTATTACTAAAGCTTTAGATAGCAAATGCTTTGAATTCATGAGGTATAATTTTTTCTAACAGCTACTGATGCTCAATATGTGGGAAGTTTGGCTAGGGGATCCAGTGACTGGGAATGAGTGAGCAGGCCAGATGTGGATTCTTGCCATCCCATCCCAACCTCCAAATTTTCTTAGGAAAGAATGAAAAAGCACAGTGTAGATGCATACCAACGAAGGGTCTGTTGCTGTCTTCACACAGCAAGATTTGCCCCAGCATTAACAACCACAATAAAGACTAACATTCATTTTGTCGATTGTTTTTAAGCAACTGGGTCAGTGATACAATGTGAATGGTGAGCATTTAAATCGCTTTCACAAAAGCGGTTAACACATTGTACTACTAATTATATGATTACAGAGGAACAATTTATCAATTTACTTTTACAGGAACTGTTTATTTTGGACTCAACCTTTGAGTTTTGCTGTAGTTTGAAACAGAGCCTCTCACAGAAGGAAGCTGTTAGTAGTGGCTAGTTTAGAGAGTTTGGGGCCCAACAAAAATACCTCAGAATCATCCAAGGCCAGACAAGAGGTTTTGTGAAAGTCTCCTAATTCCATACATGAAACACGAGTTAAGTTTCAGTTAAAAAGTGACCAGATTTTTATTTCTAATTATCCATCTTAAAATTCTGGTTTCAGCTCATGCAAGCAGAGGTGACTGGTGACACAGAAGAGGAGAGGCAACCTTTGCTCCATCTACCTTAGGTCACTTCCCTCCTCACAGAGCAATTCTAGGCCAGGTTTTAGCAGTATAAGAAATAAAGTTAGTCAATTTTACTCATGCTCTCTGGCGTGTACTGGCTTTGAGTGGAGAGTTTTTGTTAGGGACGGAGCAATAAACCAAGCTGCTTTTTCTTAGATCTGCATATAAGGTCTGTAATATCTGTAATATAAGTGAGCACGCACAGCGCTCAAGTGGAGTAAGAATGTGGGGCAATGAGAATATTAGAGGCAACAGTGTGTACTAAAGCCATAGCCAGAACGGCATTAACCAACACAGTCTGGCCTTTTTTGCAAGTTAATTCAGGATTGTATGGAATGGACTGTTCTCCAACCTGGGAACCTGTGCTCTGTGCACCCTTTGGAAGAGTCTGCATATGCAGCATAAATGCAGGCAGCATGCTCTAAGCTTTGCCTGCAGAAGTAAGTTGCATTGGTTTAACTTAAATTTCAGCTAAACACCCTGCTGAGGACATGGTTCCCTTAGTTTAAGTATTAGATAAGCTCCTGACTAACAGACCTGAAATAACTTTTTATACAAGAAGCCTCACAGAGTGGTATAGATGCTACCAAACTGAATCGAAAAAAGAAAAGCATAGCATTTTTTCACAGACTGTAATTTAAGGAATGTCTTTGAACGCACTTGAACTTTTATAAGACTTGAGCAATTCATCCAGTTCAGAGTCTAAGGACCAGCCCTACTAAAAGCTGTTTAAAAATCAGGCACCATATCGCTAGACTGGATCCCAAATCTTGTACTAAGTGCTAGTGTTATCTGTCCTGAGCGTGCTGTTGTACGGAGCCCTTGAGGAAAGGATGGTACTCCTTAGCTTTCTTCAGATTCCATTCTATAACATATATTATGTCTTTTTCACCTTTCAGTAAACAAAACTTTACGGGTTCATGATGGTCTGTACAGGTTTCAAATGTAACTTTTTTCTTCTTATCCTGCTCTTAGGAGACAGACACTCCAAAGAAAGGGTTTGGGATTTTTGGTTTCTTTGGTATGATTTCAGTAAGTTCTCATTATTGCTTTTATGAAGTAAGGTCAGTAGATTGTAACATACGTGTTTCTATGCATATTAATTAGGTTTTGCAAAGCTAATTAATCTCAAACATGATGGAATCTGCACTTTTTAGCCCATGCTAATCTGAGATTCTTAGTGGGAATGAAATAGTAAGAAAAAGCAGTTGTTACAAAAATACACAGGTACTTTCTTCTGAGGAATGTTGACCTAGAGAAGCTTTGTACACATACTTCTTTTGTTAGAAAAAAATTGCTAAAAGGTGAGTACAATAGTTCTACACTGTCTCTGGGAAAACTTTAAGTTGCTACTCTTCAAAACTGTATGGACATATATTAATACGAAGAAAGCATTACATTCAGTAACTTGCAAATGCTATTCTTGCTTCTAAAACTTCTTATAAATCTCTCCCTCCTTTCAAATCAGAGAATCTACGGTTAGTCTGTCAAGAACATTAAAGCCTTAAACAGCTATTATTGATATTTAGGCTTGACATTAGGAAGAAGTTCTTTACTGAGAGGGTGATTGGCCATTGGAATGCGCTGCCCGGGGAAGTGGTGGAGTCACCGTCCCTGGAGGTGTTTAAGGAGAGATTGGCTGAGGCACTTAGTGCCATGGTGTAGTTGACAAGTAGGAGTAGGTGTAGGTGTTGGGTCATAGGTTGGACTTGATGATCTCAGAGGTCTTTTCCAACCTTATGATACTGTGATACTGTGATACTGTGATATTTTTGTCTGCTCTCAGATGCTAAACACTAGAAACCACCAAATTTGTGGCTTAAGAGCTTACATCTCACATCCATTTTATAAAACCATTGCCCAGAGAAAATAAAGAAGTAGATGTTGTCTGTTGGTAAATATACAATGAAAAATTTCAGTTTCTATAACACAAGTGGTGATGGAACAGATATTTGAGGCACAGCACAATTGAAAATAGATAGGTGACTTGTTTTTAGTCACTTATACTCAGAGGACCATTTCTTATATTTACATGGTTTACCATCCATTCATTTCTAACCCAGAATTAAAATTCACTTAAATGTGAAGGTCAGTCAATCAAGAGGAATACTTAGATGGATATCCACTAAACCATGTGCCAGAGAAGTCAACTCTGATGTGGCTTTTCAGTAGCTGACAGGAGTGATCTAGGCAGATAGAAACCCTGTGACTGGCAGTCCTTTTGCTGGAAGGACTGTTAATTTGCAACATTGATGACAGAGGCTGCTGTTGATGGTTATACTGCTCCTCACAGTCTGTCCAGTGGTGTTGACAGTAGCTGAGGGAACTGGATTCCCAGCCCCACAGCACCATCGTGCAGAGTGCCTCTCATTTGAGGGAAGAAAGAAAGAGTTCTGGCCTTACACGCAATACTTCTTTAGGTGTAGTGCGTGAAGTTTCGTGGGAGGTCCATGAAACAGAGCCTGATTCTGCCTCATGAGCATTCTGGTCATGTTTTGGACAACTTAAGCAGACTTACAGCTTTTAGAAATATTGTTTTTCTGTCATCTAAATCTGCCTTACAACTGAGCTCTGTGTAGAGAGAGTGATGTCCCATGCCAAGGCTGGCATATTTCAGTTTCCCAGCTCTGTGGTTTTTGCTTATTGACACTTTCTCCCGTCCCCACCCCTACAATTTTTAGAAATCAATGAGAAAAATTTAAGGCAATTAATGCAGTTCAAGTTTTACTTCTACTAAGTTATTCCCTACCCTATGCTCATTTTTACAGTTTTCTTTTTTAAAAAATAAATACTGTTACTAGTAGCTTGAAAAATGGTGAGTTTAGTGTCTGGTTACGAACAGTCTTAGGAAGCTTCACTGACCTTCCCTTGCTTCTTCTGCAGGGAGGGAAGAAGAGCTGTGCCTGTTATTTCCATCATCACAGCACAGGCTGCCGTGTTTGCAGCAGCCTGGCCAGCTGCCCAGGTTGCATCAACTCACTGTACCTGACAGAACCAGGGCCCATGAGCAGGCAAGGGCATGATTTAAAGACAATTTTGTAGTGGAAGTCACTTGTCCTTGAAACAAAAGACTCCTACTGCATGGTTTTTTCAAATCATGAATTATTTCTCATTTATGTAGTGATAAAAGTTTTGTATTTTTCACTTTTCACTCTCTGAATACTACAGGTAATATATTACACTGACTGAATCATTGACCGACTTAAACTGAAATGTTTTTCTGCTGCTGTGATTAGAATGCATCAAACAATGCATATCATATAACGGTTTCTTTTGTTTAAATCTTTCTGTAGCTAACTTGTGCTAAGTTTTAAAACTCTTTAGTTTTGGTGTTTGTTTTTCTTCTGTTATACAAAACTATTGATGCAATAGGGTTTGCACTAAGCAAAAGATAAAATATTCATAATTGTTTTGGGTTTATACCCTATATAACTGCAATTATGTCTCTAAACAAGAATTGATTTTGAAACAAACTGCATGTTTTAAAAATTCTCAGTGTTGCCTTTAGGTTCCTGTTCTGTGTAGGGAGTGTCGTAACTAATTTACACCTCTGGGCTCAACGTGGCTCAGAAATGGCTCTGGCTGCAAAGGCTGGCTCTGTACTGTCCCAAAATTTGGGATTGTTTAGATCTTGGAACTTAATTTTGATCAGGCTTGTTCTTTGATATCCTCAGATGAAACGAAACCTATAAATGTGAAAAGCAAGTTCTGCCTTGGTTACAGTAGTGTTACTGAATTAATGACAACTTGGTCACATGCTGTAGCAGCGTGGGGAATTTGGCTCAGTGTTTATTGTCAGTATCAATAAGGAAAAGAAACCCGTTGAGGAGAAGAAACGCAAGACTGTAAATGGTCAGGCAGCAGGCCTCTTGCTAACTTTACTTGCCAAACTGACGATTTACTCCAACATCAATATTTTATACAACCAGGCCAAATTCACTGTATAAAACATCTCGTTGCAGCAACCCTGCCTCCCCTCGTTCTTTGCCTTTTCCAAGAGATTGCAGGGCACATATAAACTGCTAAAAGTACTGAAATTGCTTAGCTATCTGTTTTCAGTGTCCCTCCAGGCTTATTTAGTACATAAAGAGCAAAGAAAAACAGCTAAATAATTTAGGAGGCTAGAGAAGATTTAATTGTGAAATATTCAGGGGCTTTTTTTTTAGACTTGCGGCTCTGTACTACAGTTTTCTAATAGCAAACAATAGAAGTTAAAAATAAGAGTTTAATGCGTTAGTTATGGATTGGCAATGGACAGCTATGTGGTGCTTATTCTCTGGCTGGCTTGGCACAGCATCAGCACTGAGTCCCTGCTAAAACAAAAAAGCGGAAAGTCAAACAACAGTCGTGTCAAATTAAACCTCTTTTTGTTTAATTTTTCAAAGTGATTCATTTAGCTGCTTGGCAAAGAGTCTAACTGATAGCTAACAATAGGTCATTTATTTAATGTTGCTTTCACTACCCTGTGGCCACTTGACTGTATCAGAACTTATCTTCTGCAATTCCCTTTGAGCTGTGAAGATAGGCCAGGAAACTGCAGTAGGTCAGGTGTATACGGAGGTGCAGCTCACATGGCGGGGCCGTTTGTGCTTCATGAACCATGGAATTGGGAAGGAATTTTCAAGAAAGGTTAAAGTTTGCTTTTAATCTGGAAAATGAATAAAGCTGATATCACTATGTTCCATGTTTGCTGAGTTTCAACAATTAAAAAAATAAAAAATTAAGTTTATAGAGAAAAATACTGTTATATAAAATACAAATGCTGCAAATACCATGTGAGAGCAAATGCTGCAAATGAGATCTTTCTTGACTGTATTTTCTTACCAGTTATAAAAGTTTGCATAGGGTAAGTTAGTCTCTTGGTGATTTTCATGTAGTTCTGTTTTCTTCAATAAGGCTGAAAAAATTAATTGTGATTAGAATTAGCAAGCAGCTCTTCAGTTTTACACAAATATGAGTGCATTTAGTCATAAGCAGCTTTTTGTAATGGTTCTGTGGGGCTTATAGAAATAAAGTTAACCAAAGTTATTATGTCAATAAAGTCAGTAGATACAAACCTAATAATCAGAGAGGAAACAAATCAGTTGAGTAAGAAGATAATATTTACAGTAAATGTGAGTGTTGATAGCAAAGTTTTTTCTGTTCTGTTTAATAGTTTTGTGTGACTGTTGTGTGGTGTTTGAACAAGGAGCTCTGACATAAGCTGTTCACCCAATGAAAACAAGTGTAGTGTGTGACAGTTCTCTGGCATTTGAAAATTATATATCATGCAGTACAAATGTATACAGAAACACTACAATGAATGGGAAAATATGAGCAGCCTACACATGGAAGACATCTGTTTAAATCCCATGTATAATTTTTGTTTGTTTGTTAAAAAAGGACTGGATAATTTTGATCTTCAGTTTCAGTTTTTATATTTTTCATCTAAACTTTTCCATATATTCATGCTCAGAGAAGATAAAAGAAAATATTTTTATACATAAGAACCATGGATTGTATATTGAAGAAATCTTTCCAGTATTCAGTGGTGGTGAGGATTAGATATGCTTGCAAGGTTATTTTAGAATAATTTTCAAATTTTCTTAAAGAAACATAGTTATCTATGATTCAACTTATATAAGTGAAAATATAATAATTCTGATAGAATATAAACATTTTTTCATAAAATGTATATTGCTGTTGCTTAGTAGAAGGATTCTGTCAAAAAAAATGGAGAAAATTGTCCATCATTTGATTCTCCGGGTCTATCTTTATGTGATCCTTGTGTTAAACTTGTAAATTTTCCTCTCTGAATTGCATTTAACATATCATTTTTATTATTCCTTGTGTTACTGCGTCTTTAATGTCTTGGTTCTCCAACATCCTGGTGAGCCAAGCAAATAAGTATTTTTGGTAAATATGAGTCTATAGTCAGTCAAATCAAAGGCGGATTTTTATCAAAAAGAATCTTTCAGCTTAACGGGGTAAAGAAACAATCTTTTCTCAGTAGAAATGTACATTATAGCAATAATACAATGTCCATTAGAAATATGGACATAAGAAATATGTGTTTTCTGGTGATTTTTAGAGTGTCAGAAAATATAATGGGGAGAAACAGATTCTACATGTGGATTAGTCACCACACTAGAGGGAATGTATCATGGCTATAGTGGTGAGAGTGCCAGAAAGGTATTGAGAATGTACCGTTATGATGAAGATCAAGAACCACTCTGCTTCAATAGATGCCCATACTGCTAAAGACTTTAAAATAGAATAACATTTAAGAAGTATAAAATCAATATAACATCGGTTAGGGTTAGCATAAAGGCAACACAAAACCCCAAACAAGCATGATTTTATTGTTATTTATTAACCGTTATTTATATTGCACCAGCAATGATATAGATGTTATATAGATAGATATATAAATACCATTTTCTCCCCAAATTTGAATTTAAATGCCTATGTACAGAAAAAGCAAAACCACAGGAAGGGAGGTGCCAGGATTGTTCATGCCAATGCAAAAATGTCCTACAATGTGTGGTGCTGGTGGTGTTGGCATGGGGCTCATGGTATATTTTATACTGTTGAAATATATACTTCAAAAATATAACCCAGAGGGTAAGATCCAGTCATGAAATCGAGTTTTGCCTTTGACGTCAAAAACGCCATGGTTTCTCTCAGGTAGGTAGTTCTGTCAAAGTACAAAACCTCACATGCCTGGGGAGATTATTTGTCGATAACTGAGAGGCAAGTAATAAAATTTTATAGTTAATTTTCCTGAAAGCATTTTAGTTCTGGTAGAAAAACCAGGACTCAATATGAAGGTTATGCTTAAAAGCTATGGCTTAAAAAATGAGTTTCACCTTCCACAGTCAAAAAGTAGACACAGTTTGTCTGACTTCTGGGCTGAAATCACTTCACTTAAAAGCAGAGAGAGATCACATTAAGGGATTACACTAAGAGAGCAGATTAAGAGACACATTTTAGTCTGTAACTTATGAGTTTTGGGGTTCGAAAACTTCATGTGTAAGCATAGAAATGTGACAAAAGAGAGCAATTGCTGAGAAAAGGCAGCTTCTAGGCTGCAGTATGGGTTGTGCACATGCCTCTTTATTCATTGTGGATGATTCTGGGTTAAAAACATTTAGGAAGTTGAATTTAAGTCAATCATCACCTCAATAGCCTGAGGGCCTTTCCCCCCCCCCCCCCCACATTTCCCACATTTTTAAAATAAAACTGCAAGGAATGATGTTTTTCCCCCTCTTGCAGAAAAATGTAATTGCTCACTCAATCTGGTTCATTGCTTATACATATTGGTGGGAGTATGCTATTATGGCAGTCTTTTATTTTGCAAATGTATTTTAGGAAACATCATTCTGAAGACAGTGTTAAATCTCTGTGCTGTAACAGCACACTCATTTCTTCACCAATGATTTCTGACACAACTGGGGGGCACTAGAAAGGCAATAATCTTACAAGTAGTCAGAGCAGTCTGTATTTTAGAAAGACATTATAGAAAGTAACCTTAGGCTGGGCAGTTGGAATTTCAGTTAGAAGGATGCAGAAATTCAGACCTGTAAGTGGATTTAGGATTTCAAAAGGGCAGAGTTTGCTAAGTTATGGATATAGGTACGCATCTTTGAATGGTAACAGCTTTACAAGTGACCACCTGTCAGCTGAGGCACAGAAATGGTCTGTAAACACATCTTAATCACTAAAAAACCCATTAGCTCAAACATTATTGAAAGGAATCAGTTGCCTTGCATTTAACCGATGAATGGGCATAGATGACGACAGAGAAGAACCTGACCAACTATAAAATAAGATCATGGTCACTCGGCAGAAGTTCATCACTGTGTGATGCACTGAACACAAGAATAGAGATACCTGGGGACAAAGACGGAAGCTAAAGATATAAAATAAGTAGCTGAATGGTAAAGATGTTAAAGAAATCATAGCTATTGACACACAGAAAAGAATAATTTGCTCTGCTTTTGGTAAGTTAACTAACTACAGGAGAAAAATGAAGTATAAATGAAAATGAAATAACGGAAAGAACAATAACACAAGTAAAAACAATTACAGGTGATTTTAACGAGAGGATAGTAGAGTAACAGAAGCCACCCTCTTTCAGATTTGCACCAAAATACAGGTCTAATAGCAACTATATGAAATCAGGTCTAGAGAGCTAGTGAAGATATTAGATCTGAAGATGAGCATTTTGCATGTGTTTGTGTAAGGAGAGGAAACCGCTGTGGGCAACTGCAGGCTTGAGTCTGGCTCAGTAGCACGCATAGTTTTAAAGCAAGTTTTGAAGGGGAAGACAATTAAAACTGCAGATAAAAGGGAAAAGGAATAATGATTTACCGAAGTAGGTTTTCCAAATTAACCTGATCTGTTCTGCTTTTATTTTTCTTTTTTTCTTTTCTTTTTAAATAGAATGACTTAATTTTATAGAGAAAGGAAATGGAGGGGATGTATTCTGCATGTCCTATGATACACTCACTAAGCCGCTGGAAAGAGAAGTACTTACTTGCTTGGAGAAAGTGGAATGTGAGAGTGCAACTGTGAGATGACCGTGGTAGATGGTTAGGGCAATACTGGAACAAGAACCATTAAGCTGGGGGGGTAGGTAGTTAAGATGGATCCTTAAGAAGCTGCATGAAGAGAAATCTTTTCATTGGTAGTCTTAAAAGGAATGGGATTGAAACTTCTTGATAGTACAGTACTGGGAAACTTAGAGAGAAGGCTCAGTAGAGCCGATGAAAAGAACTGGAGGACTGGGAAACCAGACATGATTCAACATGAAGAACTGCAGAAAGGTACAATAGAGAAAATATAAAATCTTGTTATGAGGTGAGAACTCATCAGCTGGAAATAGATTGACAGGCCCGATTTCTGTCTATCAATATGCTAGATGGCTAGATAACTTCATTTTTGGTTTAAATACGACCTTTGGGTCTTATTATGCCTTCCTCTGCTATGCTAAAAACCAATTTGTTATCAAAAATCTTGTCCCCAGCTGGCTACTTGTAGAACAAGATTCACTTTCTTTATTAACTAAATGAACAGAACTTCTGTTACCTGTCTTGCTACAAAAGAATTACTTCCAGACCACTAGCTACACGTGTAGCTCCTTTTGACTCTATACAATGGAGTTCCCCATAGAAGTGCAGACAGCAATGCATTTCAGCAACGATCTCATTAATACCATATTGCTAAGAAATTACCACTTCTGACACTGCTACACATCAAGGATTGTAGTCTGCCTCAATCATATTGGAAATGGACATTAATTAATAATCACAGTTTTAACAAGTTTTCCAGTGATGCTATGGTTTGGGATAGTAACCCCATTCTTCCGAATTTGATTTATCGTCTTCATTCCAAGTTTGTCCATCCTTGTGTTCAGTCACATTAAAAAAACTTGTTTGTTTACCAAGCAATAAAGATCAGCCTGTACAGGTGGTTTGACTCTACTTTTAAATGTTATTCTCATAATAAGTGGAAGGTTATCTGCAAGCAGATATGATAAATAAAATACAACCTTAGATACAGAGATATTTTTCTTGGCTTTTAGCAAATGACCCTACAAGCAAAAAAAGGAGGAACTTGTTTACAGAACTTCCTTTTTTTTTTTTTTTTCCCAGATTTATCAATTAAATAAGAAATCTTTATATAAAGATTAAATAAGATATCTTTATGTTCCAATTAAAAATATATATCTATATTTATCAATATCTGTTGTGTCTGTGTACGTATATTTGGAGGACATAAATGGCTATGTTTTTATATATCTTATGTGTACACAATTAAAAATCCATATTGCTGTGTGTAAGTCTTCATGGTTATCCCCATTATAAAGCATCAAGATTAAGAGAACTGAATCTTGTTTATTAGTAAATTCCTAGTACTATGAATGATACTCCTCAATAATGAAATTATTTAGTAGATCCTTAACAAATAAGTACTACAAGTTAATTCTATGTGAATTGAAAAAAATGTAGTAAGTTACTATGAACTGATATTAAGGCCAGAATAGCAAGAAATGTATGCCATGCAGAAACAGAAATCTTACCTTCAAAATTAAATCCTATACACTTAACACCATTGTAAAAACTCCTTTACTGTATTGCACTGCAACTTAAAGACATATCAAACTGCTGCTGTCTGAACTCCGCTTCTTCACAAGCCGTAGCTGTGGGCTGGCTCTAGAGAGGCACGCCCAGGTAAACCAATGGCAAAAAAATAATCACAAATGAAAGGCTCTGCAGACAGATGAAATGGAAAATGAGAGGAAGCCAAAACGTAAGTAACAGCAAAACAAGGGAAGCATTGGCTTGGAATATCTGTCATCACACTGCCCAGAGTGCCTGAGAAATGTAGACACCTTTGCTGTTTGCTGCTCCAAAGGGGAATGGAAGTGAGCTGAGACAGCTAGCAGTGGTAGAGCCATTGAGAATTTATAGATCTCCTTGCTGACAGGGGAAACAAGGTGATTTTTCTCTGCCCAGATGTTTTCCACTGCCCCAGCTCCTCCTGAGGATACACAGAAGGTAAACAGTAAGGCTGGGACTGTCCTACTGTTTCCTGGAACTGTGCCTAAACCCAAGATTTTTACTATGCAAACAGCATCAACTCAAACAAAAGGCACCGTAGGCTACACAAAAAAAGGAGGAATAAACCATTAAAAGGGCATCTGGAGAAAAACCTGTAACATGGAAATCAGAAATGAAGGGATTATGTTTCACACTGGACAAGGAGGCACAGCTAACCAACCAGCTTACTGTCAGCCAAATCCAACTTTCACGTTGTCTGTTTCCATGGTTCAACATCGATACATTTGTCCCTAAATATGTTGCTTCCTACCACTATGAATGACAGCGACAAGGCTCGACAAATAAAATGTGGTATTCTTTTGGAGGCTGAACTGGAGCCACAAGACATGACATGGGTTAGGCCCTTCACTTTAGGATCATAGAATCAGAAGGTCAGAAGAGACCTCTGAGATCATAAGAGTCCAACCGTGCCTGTCTCCCCACTAAACCATGTTCCTAAGAAACTCCTCTGCCTGTCTTTTAAACACCTCCAGGCATGGCGACTCCACCACCTCCCTGGGCAGCTGTGCCAATGTCTGAGCACTCTTTCAGTAAAGAAATTCTTCCTAATGTCCAGTCTAAACCTCCCCTGGCACAACTTGCGGCCATAGAAGTGCAATGCATGATTGAGGAACTCATTATCTCTTATTCCAAGAAGCAGATTCTGGAAAAACAATGCAGTCTTCCTGTACAGTCACAATGGAAAAAATCACAACAAAGACAACTTCAGAATAACAGTTTTACTGGCGTTATGCACTGTGAGAGTCATACATTAGTTACAGAATTTAAAAGCTGGCTATACTTTTGAGTTGGTGTCCAAAAAGTACTTTGGAAGTAATTTTCCATGTTAAATATACAATTACTAAGCAGTGTGTTGCTTTTGAAGTCATTCAACATAGACATCCTTGATTCTTATGTAAATCTCCTGCGGGATGTATGTATGGCAAAATACACATGAAGCATTCATTTCTGAGCATCCCTGTAAGCCATCTGGAGCAGTAGCACTTCATGGAACTTTCCACTGCGCACTGCTTTCCTACCCTCTTGATGATTCCTTTTATGTCGTTATGGCTCAGTAGCTGTTAGGTGAGGGAACTGGATACAATGCTGTTGCTCTGATTAGGCTATAGCGATCAGTCAGTGGAAATTGCCTTGCTTTTCTTGCACTGCTTTGTTCACTTTCCTGTTTGAGCTTGTAAATCTTTTCTGTCAGCCTCTGTAATCCTTTCCATGCACTTTAAAAGGTGAGGTTGGGATGGGGATTACTATCTCCAAAACTGCCTGGGTGTACAAAGCTTTCTCTCTCTTTTTTTTCTTGCTTCATTTTTTATCCCCCTTTCCAAAATACCAAATTTTGCAAAGAAAACATTGAGATATTTTTTTTTTGTTTGGCTGAATCCTGCTGTTCTTGCTGAGGATAATATGCACTAATGGTGATAAAATCTCACCCACGCTTAGATCCCTTTGTCCCAAATCATTTCCTCTACCATAATCCTTAGGAGTGATTAGGTATTTTGAGTTAGATGCCATTGTATGATCACGATTCTACCAGATTAAAATGCTTTGCTACTCAAGAGTTTGAATCTGGCTTTTTGATTATACTTGTAGTTTTGCATATGTCATTGTTTTTGTGCCAACTCTTGAAGAGCGACTGAGGGAGCTGGGGTTGTTTAGCCTGGAGAAGAGGAGGCTCAGGGGAGACCTTAGTGCTCTCTACAACTGCCTAAAGGGAGGCTGTGGTGAGGCAGGAGTTGGACTCTTCTCTCAGGTAACCGGTGACAGAACGAGAGGACACGGTCTCAAGCTTCGCCAGGGGAGGTTTAGGATTGACATTAGGAAGAAGTTCTTCACTGAGAGGGTAATTGGCCATTGGAATGCGCTGCCCGGGGAGGTGGTGGAGTCACCGTCCCTGGAGGTGTTTAAGGAGAGATTGGATGAGGCACTTAGTGCCATGGTGTAGTTGACAAGTAGGAGTAGGTGTAGGTGTTGGGTCATAGGTTGGACTCGATGATCTCAAAGGTCTTTTCCAACCTTATGATACTGTGATACTGTGATATTCTTGATTTTTAGTCTATCTTTCTAATTGAAGCAAAATCCAACTGAACATTTTAGAATAAGCCATAATATTTTCAGACTTCATGTTTACCTGCAAATGAATCACAGTCTGTATCAAATATAACAGATGGATATAACAGTTGCAGATCTGATTGAAGATCGAAAGAGACCTGTTGCACATAATTTCTGTCAACTCATCTTATGCAACAACATTTTTCAGGTGAGGAGCATTTGCATATTTGATGTCTTTAAATACATAAATGTGAGGGAGGATGAAAGACCCATTGAACTCTTTGGTCTTTAACTGACTTTTATGCTAAGTCCAGGGATGGTTAAGATCTTTGGTGAAAGTCAGTTCTACTGGGATAACTTTGTAAGTATGAGCTGTAAAACATTTTAAAACAAGGAGAGTGGAACTGATATGCAGTGTTTGTAAATCATATGTATCGAAGACAAACCTGTCAAGCTGTGTTTAATAACATGAACATGGGGATAATCCAAAGAGGAATTTCTGCAGTTTTTCAATATATTTTAAAAATAAGATTCCAGTTTGTAATTAAAATCTGTGTATAAAGAAGATGTTTATTGTTATTCCTGGAATTAACAAGAAGTGATAATTTTTTACTTTAAATATTTCATTTAAAATCTTGAACAAGTCAATTTTAGCTGTTTGTGTTCTTCCACCAAATTCAACCTGTATTAACAGGCACAGTATTAATTTTTTTCTGCTCATTTATTTCAATAGTGCAGAGTACAGTTTCTATAGGCAACTTCTGTAGATTTGCATACAAGAAATCTGATGTTTACTTACACTTAAACATACTGAAAACAAAAGAATGCTAGTTTAGTTAGCAGTAGAACGTCAGTTTTCTTACTTGAGACTTAAGGAAACTTAAATGAAAATGATTAAATGATAAAAACATTAGGGAAATTATTGAAATATGCAGGGGAAAAGCAAAAGTTATCCAATGAGTGGATATTGTAAATTATTTCTTCTTTGATTATTTTCTTTATGATTGTATTGAATTTATTTAAATATTATATCGTGCTGACTGTCAACATTTTAAATAGTTAGTCAGAAAAGGAAGCCAGAGTCTCTGGGGGTCCTACATAATTAGGTCTGCATAATTTCAGTGCAAAGTACCTTTCCAGTTATTAATTTTTCTAATAGAAGTTTGTCAAGTGATGCTGGCTGATACAGTTGGGAAGAGCTTCCTACAAACTTGCAAAACCACTCCATGTATTGTCTTTCACGTCTCTCTTCAAATCTTGCCACCGCTGATGTCTGTAAAAAACGCATCAGTGGGTGAACTATTGGGGTGCAACCGTAACTGCACAGCAGACAGAGATTTGTTTCACTACCTGTCACCGTCCGAAATATTTTCTAGTCTTTCGTAATTTCTATCACTTTTCTCATTCTTTTGGAATAAGGCTTTCTGCTTCATGTTCTACAACTATGACCATGGTTAGGGATCTACCTTGCTAAGCTAATGAAAGTGAATGACTAATCGTCTTTCAGCCTTTCTGCACATTCTATTCCCATAGTAGATACCACCTTTCTCACCTATGCTAAATATCTTATTTTTCTTTGCCAGAGGTGATTCAAGTCGTATACTTGAATATAGGATATATATAGTAGACAGTATTTTTCTCCCCAAAGATAAGTAAATGAGATTCAGCAAAGCATGTAAACAGACTGCACTTCAAGCATGTAAAACATATTACTGCTAGGAACCAGTCCAATATGAGATTTCAGTGCAGAGTTATGTACTGTGCTAAGCAGTGATAACAGAGGTTTCATTAAAATCCAGCACGAACTTCAGAATTTTGCTGCCCTGGGTCTTTCTCTCCCTAAAAACCATTAAAATCCTAGGATATGAAAGCGTACTGTCTGTTCAGGTCCTTTACCCACAAGATCTCATTCAATAGGTGTATATTTCATTGGGTAAAATATAGGAAGAAGATGTTTGGAGTCATGATAACAAAGGAAAATAAATTTGTTACCAAAATAAATCAAGACCAACCACAATGTAACTCCCATGTCTGGTTTTGGAGTCTATAGGACAGGGGGAGAAAATACGAACTGTTTGCTTCCTCTTTCCAAAACTGTATCAAATGCTGCATGAAAGAAGTCTCTGGACTTCAGAGATCTTGAAAAGAATGTGATTCTTTGAGTATTTCCTGTGTAGGTGACCTGGGAGAGCAGGAAGGCAAGAGACTGTCAGACTTCATGGACCGCTGAAGATTTTTCTAAGCTACCATTTTGAAGCTTCGTGGGCTTGTGCTCTGGCCTCATAGGTGTTACGCAAGCAATTTAAAAGTCTGGAGCACTTCATACACTTCATAAATCTTTTAACAGTTTTCTTCTTTTTTTTTGCTTACCACACAGTTCTAGTCCCTGAAGTAGAGTAAGGGAAAGCAAATATGAAATTATCCATCACATGATATAAACCAGTGAGTTGTACTTCCAGTTTCTTTCAACACTCAGAGAGAAAAAAAATAATCTCATAATAATGAGATCCTGAAGTGTGGATCACAAGACTGATTAGTCTTCCTGATCATAAACCTCCACAGCAAAATTATGTCCTCAGGGAGTCAGTGAATGGCCTCATGCAGGGCATAATCCCAAATATCATTCATATGTAGTCAGATCTGATTAGCTTAGGTGAGTGGTAAACTCATTTTATATTTAGATTACAGCACTAAAAAAAAATGTATGAAGGCAAGAGATTGAGGAGAGAAAGCTGCAGGCAAGCAAAAAAATTTCCACACTTCTGTTTTTCAGGATGCATTTGGAATGTGCAAAACATATCTGAACTCTCACGTTATAGTCTTTAGAACCAAACATGAAAATTTTCTATCAGCAAAAAGAATGGCCTAAAAAGTATATAAGCAATTGAATACTGCCTTTGGTTGAATGTATTGATACATTTGCAAGTGTGATGAAACTCTTACTAATGATTATCATTGATGTGAAAGGAATAAATAATGAAAGCAATATGTTTGTACAGATTTGAATGTACGGATTCTATTTGACCATGAAATGGACTAACACAAAGGCAGTTCGCAGGTATAGAATGGGAAACAAACTGGGAGATCCAGAGGTGTGTGCTTGGTTTTTTGTGTCAAGCTTCTTTTCCGTATTTGTTTTATCATCAGAGGAGACACGGCATTTTAAAAGACCTAATGATCAAGAAGGAAAAGCCTGGTATAGTACTGAAGAAATTAGACTGGGAGCTTAATTAGGAAGTTGAGGTGTTGACACGGCTCACATCATTAATGAAAGTCTATATTACCTAATACTTTTATAATAACATATAATTTTGGATCCAATACAAAGTTACACAATGAAATTTCCTAATAACTTCAAGAGATGGCTGGTTTTTTTTTTAGGATAAAAATTTGATTAATTTTATACAATATCATTTGTATTGTTCAGACTTTGAATGTTACCAGTCAAATTCTGCTAGTTTTACTTGGAAAAAACCCAACTGCCCGGTAGTCTTTGGTCTATTCTCTTTCCACACTATAAGGAAAGGGTGCAAAATGACCAATATGAAATTGCTGCGTAGTCAGTTTGCAGCCTTTTCATAAATGTTTCTATTTCTCTTTCATCCTATTATTCATCATCAGTGTGTATTATTGGATAAGATACTTGCAGTTCAGCCAAATATATGTTTACAGAAGGTAGGCTTTTGTAAGACAAAAATCTCAGTAGTTTTAGCTCTGAAGAGAGGGTATAAATGAAGAAGCATGTGTCTGAAATATAAAGGCATGGAAACTCTCTTGGGGGAAGGCATAAAGATACAAGACATTCTGATCATTATGGACCTCTCACACAGCAACATGAGAAAAAGGCCGAGTTAAAAATCACAGTATCACAGTGTCATAAGGTTGGAAAAGACCTTTGGGATCATCGAGTCCAACCTATGACCCAACACCTACACCTACTCCTACTTGTCAACTACACCATGGCACTAAGTGCCTCATCCAATCTCTCCTTAAACACCTCCAGGGACGGTGACTCCACCACCTCCCCGGGCAGCGCATTCCAATGGCCAATCACCCTCTCAGTAAAGAACTTCTTCCTAATGTCAAGCCTAAACCTCCCCTGGCGAAGCTTGAGACTGGATTTCTTTGGACTGGGAAAAAAGTGAGACAGCTGTCCATTCCTAGGGTGTGGTTGCGTGGACCTGACTATGAACAGCAGATGTTCAATTGCTAAAAAGATAACTCCGAGGCTCAGAATCCAGTTTGGAATAATGACCTCTATGCAGTCAGAGTTAAGCCTCTTCCTGCAACTGTCATTGCCTCTACATTTTATTGGGAACTTAGACCTGAATTCTGGATCCTATTTAGAAAGTACTCAAAGTTCAGTTCCTGCAGTACTTAAGGCATGTGGTGAATATAGGAAAGCCCATCCTTTTAACGGCAGTTTCTTTCTGTGGTAACTCTTGTGGAGAATAAAATGATGTAATGGTGTGGTGAATCAGGCCCACACTTATCACGTGTAGTAAGTTTAGTAGATGGTATCTCTAAACAAATTTCACATTATTTTTATTAATACTTTTTTTGATTCCTATTTTTATGGATGGCAATCCATGGAAGGCAGCTAAAGGTCATTTTAATTGTATTTCACATTTAAGGGCCTGATTTTGCAGGAATTGTGGCAAAAGAAGTGTTGGCAAGTTCACAACAACTGCAAGATTGGGCAATAAGGGAATTAAAAATATTTGTTAAAAAAGAGTGAATAAGTACCTATTTCACTGCCTTTTGTATCCTGTTACATCCAGAGAATGGAAAAAGGAAATTCCATATTTACTAGATTGAGCTGTACTTGCCATCTCAATAATGAATCCATCATGCAATTTCTTCAAATGAAACCTCAGTTAAACTGCACAACTGTTTCTTTTTACTTTCACACTGTAAAAATTCAGACCAGCAAGTGTCCAGGAAAATATAGTCATTGGAAAGAAGCTACTGAAGTCTGTGCATTTGACTGTCATCTGCAGCTTATTTCACACATCCCCCAAAAGCAAGAAGTCAAAAATGGAAACTGCATGGGTGGTTTATTACTCAGCACTGAGCACCAAGCTTGTCTTCTTGATGCAGTTTTTTTCTTACAAAGCAGGCTGATAATTTGTTTCCCAATTCCATAATTATCTGAGCTCATCAGATGTCAGAAAATATGAGAACATTTCAGCTTGTTTGTACCCTTGCACATGCATTTCTATTTAAATTCAGGGCCTACGTCCTCTCTTCCTGGTAACTGATGTAGTAATTTACAGCTTTAGTTATAAGGGTGTGTAAACAAACAGATTGTGATTTGAATCGGCCCTCTGTTACATTGAAGTATTTTTAACAGAATATGAGACCTGCATACTTAAATTCCCAATGAAATCTTTTCCATGATCAGTACTGTCTAAAGTAGTTTTTCAGTAAATGTTCGATGCAGTGCTGTAAATAGCAACAATTTCTCTGGAAGAAAAGCAATTCTATTGTGTCATTCTCTTTTTAGAGTGAGCTGTCTGCTCATTCCTGTGTTATTACAGTTCCTACGAAGAGTGTAACTGAGTGCAGTTCATCATTCACACAACAGAATGATGTACAGGTTAATATTATTGTTCTATATTCATATATTGTGCTATAATCAGCAAAAGTTCCTGAACATAATTCTCCCAGATGGAAAAATTCTTGAGTAATATTTGCTGCTCTCGGAATCTGGGGTAATGAGGTAGGGGAGAAAAAAAAAAAAAAGATTCTGGACATATTAAAAGAAAAAGGCACAAAGGCATGCAAGCAAAATAAAAAGATATTTTAGACACCTTTCGCACCACTTTTCACCAGAAATTTGATTTTAAGTGTTAAATTTTTGGTTTACTAAAATATTAGCTTTAGACTGGAGTTTGGCAGCTCACACTAGAAGCCAGGACTAAATGACTAACTCTACTGTGCTGGGGATGAGGAGAGATGGAGAGGATTGATTCTTAAACTTACATGGTCTTTCCTGGAGTTCTCTCGATTCTACATAACTACTCATCCCTCAATATTAACAGTAGAGACTGTTCCAGCCTTCACAAAATATTGTCCAAATATCTCTTTCTGAGTAGGTCATTAATTTTCAGGGACTTGCCTGCTATCCTACACAGTAGGCAGGAAAAAATGTTGTGCTTCTTGGGTATGATGCCAATAATAACTTAGCAATTCACAGCTATGATTTCTCACCAAGTAATTGTAACTTTTACTTTACTAGAGGAAAGAAAATAATACTGAGAATGAATAATGACTATTTTAATAACATTTACCAATTACCAAATTATTCTTAAGCTTTCTTTGGGAAAAGGAGCTAGGAGCCCTTCTTATTAGCTGGAAACTTCCACTAACTTTCTCAGGAATTCCAGCCATGCTAAAAATAGAGTATCTGTATATCTATGTGGCAAAGCCCAGCCTCTTCTCCAAGTAGGATGCATTCTCTACCCAATGTAGATACCTCACAGTTGTATCAATGTGTTTATGAGTTTCTTGCCATAGGTGTCTTCCCAGTTCCATTCTATAGAGCGCTTTGGGCATTCCCAAAGGTACTTGTTCCAATATTCAGTTAACATCCTCCTGAAAATGTCACTGTTTCTTAGCATCATAGCCATGTCCTTTTCATATAGTGTTGTTTATCTTAATTTAGCATTGTTACCTTTGTGTGGTCAAAGGAAATTTAGAGCAGGATCATGAGGAAAAGACTCTAACATCCATGGGGAAAAAGTGCTAGTCAGGTTTGTATAGTATCTCCTTTCCCTGAGTAACTGAAGCTTCGATCACTGCTAGACCAGGTAATTCATTTGAAGTTCTTGATATAGGAGGACGTTCTATTTTACTTAAGTTTGGGGAGACACTTAGAATTTCCAGATTTAATACCATTTCAGACTCATTTTAACTTGCAGATGTACTACTACATATTCTCCAGGCTCAGAATTTGCCCATCAATAGTAACTCATTTTTTCTGGGATCTTAATGAGCATTAGAAATGCCAAACTTCCAAGCAATATCATGTATGAGGGGTTTGCATTTTTTATGTATTTTCCTGTAAATCCTTTCTAAGACATTACCTGTCGATGAACAGAAGAGATTTGGTATTGCAGGCACTTCCTCACTTTCAGATTTTATTCAGGTGATGCTTATTCTTTAAAATTCTCAGGTTCTTGGGATGTGATCTTTGGTCAAAATGAGGTTTTTTAAGGTGATTAAAGTTAAGCCCTGAAGTCTGAATTTTGGACCAGTTCAGTTTTCTAATGACCTAGATCACTGGCAGCTATGGACAGTCATGCATATAGGAAATTCAAGCCAATATTCAAACACAGCTGCAGGAGTTTAAACTCTTATATTTTAAAACTTTGGCTCCATTATTGTCAGATTTTGACTTATGCAGAGGGGCTGCTCCGTGTCCTCCCTCTGTTAGATAACAGAAAATACGCAGAAGAGTCAAGGAATATACTGGAAGGGGTTGTGTGTTGGGGTTTGCGTTTTGCCCTGATTTTTTGTTAATATTAGGTATTAGGAAGAAGTTGCTACATCAAGGAAGAGACAAAACAAAGACCACCTACAGAATTTATGGGATGGGTATTATCCTCTAGAATGTTTATGACAGAAGGTATTTTTGGCTGAAACGTTGTTTACAGTCCTGGAAGACAAGCTAGGATGACTGGAGGTGCAACCAACCGTCTAGTTCATCTTCAGAGGCAGATGGGACATGATGCAACAGGATAAAATAAGTAACTGAAGGGTGCAGATAACTTATGATGATGCAGATGGGGAAAATGGATCTCGGTGGAAAAGGAGATCAAAAGAAACATGTCATACCATGCAAGGCTACCTAGCAGAAGAGAAGTAGGATAATAAAAGACAGCTGCTCCACAGAAGAAAACGTGGAAGGCAGAATGGGATGGAGGAAAAGAGGAATACAGTAAAAATAAGGTAGGGATATGAAGGATAGCTGCAAATTAGAATTAAGGGGAGAAAACAGACAATACACAACTTGAAATAGAGATACTGATGAGATGAAATGAGTTTCAAACACATGGATGAAGACCCTTCATGTCCTCATGGAAAACAGGCAGGTGTGTGTGGCTGGTGCTCCTCACTAAGAAGAATCGACAGGCTTGTCACCAGAACAGGTCCAGAGGACAAAAAGGCACATTGGTGCATGGAAGAAGAGACAGAAGAAGAGACAGATTGACAAAAAGATTTCATGATGGGAAAAGTAAAGCCAGCAATAGTGTTCTGAGAGAAGCAAAATGGGAGACCTCAGTTGCACAAGAATTGGGCTACTGAGACAGTTTGTGAATTCCAGATTATGTAACTAAGTTGGTAATTCACAAGTAAAGTTTTTAACAAATAAATGCGGAGAGAAGGTTAAGAGACACTCTTGTAATCCTCGAGTCTTGTTTTATTTCACAGCAACAGTGAAATTAGGTAAAAGGTAGCAAAAATGCAATAAAAAGATAGAAAATTGTTGTAAAACAAAAGAACAGTAACAGGAATAAGGGAAAAGCATTAATAATGAGTAGAGTCACAGTCAAATGAGTGCTGCAACTGAAATCGTGTAATCTAGCTAAAGAACTGAATGGATTCAGACAGAAACAATTGAAACGGGTAAAGATTGAAAGAAGTAAGGTAAAGAACCTTGAAAAGAAAGTGGAACACCACGAACAACTGATGCACTACGTGAATTTAAATATTACATGGAAAAAAAGATGAATAATAGAGGATCTAGATGTACTGAGAACTATCTCTTGGAAGGTATGGAGTATTTAGAGAAAAAAGGAAGGTAAATGTAGCAGGCAGGCATTGTATATGTTTAGAAGCAGAATGCTGTAAAACAGTGAGAGAAAGGAGCAGGCAAAGAAGACAGTAGAAATTCAATCTGAGGGAAAAAATTAAGAAGAAACCCCTCCTAGTGCAATAGTGCAGGCAAGACACCAGCAGATTTTAAGATGGAGCTTAATGACTGGGAGCTGTCTGGCATGAAGGGGACTCGGTAACCCAGATATTCCTCTCCCTCAGCAGTAACTGTGGACCCCAAGGTCTCTCTGCCGGTCCAGGAGATCAGGGCAGGCACAGGCTGGGACCCCCACTCTGACTGTGGCCATGTCACCAGCAGGCCTGTGCCAGCCCAGGCCCTGCAGAGGCTGGTGGGACTTCCTGGATGGCCTGCAGCCCTGTTGCATTCCATGACTATCTCCAGTGATTGCCAGGGGGTTGGCAGTGCTGTCACTGTCACCACTGCAGCCCTGTTCGGGAGCTGCATGCCTGCACCCACCAGGCGGCCACTGCCTACAGCTCCTGGGTCATCCCAGGAGCAGAAAACCAATGGGATGAGCTTCAACAAGTGCAGAGTCCTCCATTTGGGTCACAACAACCCCGTGCAGCGCTACAGGCTTGGGGCAGAGTGGCTGGAGAGCTGCCTGGCACAGAAGCACCTGGGGGTGTTCGTTGACAGCCAGCCAAACATGAGCCAGCAGTGGCCCAGGTGGTCAAGAGGGCCAGTGGCATCTTGGCCTGTGTCAGACCCAGCGTGGCCAGCAGGAGCAGGGAGGTGATTGTGCCCCTGTGCTCAGCACTGGGGAGGCCGCACCTCGAGTGCTGGGTTCAGTTTTGGGCCCCTCACTCCAAGAAGGACATTGAGGGGCTGGTAGGCTATCTCATTTAAACTATGTATCACCTGAAAAAGTTGGACCAGGTGATCCTTGAAATCCTTTCAAACCTGACTTTCTACGATTCTATAATTCTATATGTTTGCTGATGCCCGGGATGCTTCCCTTGCAGTATCATTCAGTGTTGAGGGGTACATCCCTGAATTTTAAATATGTTCACAACGTATTTTACAAGGACTCAGGTGATTAAGTTTTCCATTTTTTTAATGGACCAAATATCAGATCCTTTGGTAATTTAAATGAGTGTAACTTTTGAATTGGCTTATGCCAGCTGAGAATCTATCTTTGCCTCTCCTAAAAACATCTAACCTCACTTTACTTTGGTATTCAAAACACTCCAAATGGATTATCTTGGAATTTATTACAAGGTGAATAGGCTCCTAACATACAGTTATGCAAGATGAATGCCATACTTAGCAAATTTTTCTGGCTGAGTTTGATACCTCTGAAACTCAACATTTATAATAATTGACAAAGACCCTAAAAAGGAATTGTAATAAATATGTTAGACTCAATATATTCACATCTATATGAGAAGATTGAACAAAACTTTGGCTTTTCTCAAAATGAAAGTCAAATCCTGTACTGAGAAAATCAAGATCTTTGTACTGAAGTACAGCATCCAGAGCAACTTTCTCAGATGTGTAGAATACTTTGCCTAGAACAGGCTTGGCTAAATCCTTTTGTCTGCTTATGTGGTACATAGTGAATTTAAAATAACTGAAGCAACCAGCAGAGGTTTTCCTGCAGCAAGGGAATCCTCTTCTTGCAGAAAGATTGTGATGGTATGGAAGTCACATTTTCACACTTGAAATAGATGAGAGTCATCTGTCATACGTGGACTGTGACTGCAGTGGGGGACAGTGGAGCAGGATAACACTGAGAGATGATTGCTGAGGCTCTTCATTCAGTGGAAAAATAAAAAGATGTATTTCTAAATTCAGCTCTCCTGAAATTGAAGTATTACAATCAGCTTTTTTTGCAACCCTTCTCTCCACCATCTCCAAATATAGACCAGCTAGAGCGGAAAATCTAACTCTTAGTGCAAATGTATTCAGTACACAAAATTGGTATGTGCCTATATATTGGTAAGTTAACCACTTTGTGTGCTGTAGTGGGACTTTTAGACATATGTTCTCAGACAGCTATTTATGTGCTGGGATTTTTCACATAATTTAGGGGTATGCAAGCTCATACTGCTAGTTTAAAAATGTAAATCCATTTATATAAACATGTGCAGCCAATACTGAACTCTGCATTTGTGACAGCACTGAAACCATCAATGAGCCAACTTTGATGAACAAAGTTAAATCTTGTAGTGTATAAGCTCAGGAAAATCCTAGCTAAAAAGCACCAGAGGCCCAGGGAGGTGGTTGAGTCGCCATCCCTGGAGGTGTTTAAAAGATGGGTAGATGAGTTTCTTAGGGACTTGGTTTAGAAAGGGAACAGATACGGTTGGACTCGATGATCTGAGAGTTATTTTCCAACCGGACAATTCTATGATTCTATGATGATCTTGAAAGTATATAACAATACCGGCAATGCCAGTTTCTTCATTCTACAGTCACCATAGACATCCCAAATTCCCTATGAACAGGGATCCAGCAATGCCCCATTTTAAATCAAACTGACCTTCCCATAATTATTCCTTTTGACTATAAATATGTGTTCTCGAACACTTAAATGTATATGTAGACAGATGCCTGTCAGCTATGCTTTCCCTTATGCTAATGATTTAAACCAGAAATACTTAAATTTGACTATTTGTCTCCTTTGGTAAAGTAGTTTGCTACTCGAATATCTAAATATTTTAGTTTTTAAGAAACTATATGAAAATAAAACATCATGTAGCCACACTTGATGTCTGATGAGCAAAGATTATGTTTTTAGGTACAAACATTTTTAGTGATGATCCTGATATGACATAACTTAGAACAAATTTGAGAGTGGATTTGCAGTCTTCATTCTATTCATTAGAACTTCAGAAGAAACTAGGAGTCATTTGGGATGAATAACACTACAGGAGCAAGTTTACTCAGATGTCATTTACTCTCATTTTGCTGGCATAGATGTTGATTTGTATTATCATTACCTTGTAGCACGTAAATACTGAAGTTGTAATTTGCACAAAAATTATTTTTTCTCAGAGGATTAATGTAAGAGGAATATTAAGGTTGGAGGAAGTAGTAGGTAATCTGGTTTGATTCTGCTTCTTTACATCTGAAAATTCCTAAGTTTTCATGTATTGAGATCATTTGTGGCATGCTTTTTTCAAAGTGTAAGTGGTGGAAGAAGAGTCTAAATGAGGAAGAGAGACAGGGCACAGAGAAGCTTAGGGAGAAAGCTGAAGTCTAGAAAGTACAGTATGAAACCCATTCGCTTGTTGAAATAACTGCTATTTGCAGCTGAGAATGCTCATCAAGTTCCAAATATTTGGCTGAGGTTCTCTTTGCATAAACATGGGAGTCACATCATACATGTCTTCAGGGCTCAGCCACACCTCTGCCTTTGCCTCAGAATCCCTGCCTCTAGCGGTGCAGCTAACACAACTGTCCAGAACACTCTCCTTATCTTTCCAATTTCCTCCTTTTAAAGTTTGTCTGGGGACAGCAACAGGCAAAGTCTTTCACCTACCTCTCTCTAGTTCAAGGTCGCTGACCTCTTTGGACATTGGCAGACCAAGTTTTTCTTATGCTTCATGAGAGCCTGATCTTAACCTACGTGTTGATAGAAATAGCTAGTGATGTTTTAACTTTCAAGAAGAGTTTGAAACTTTAAGGTCTATCTCCACCCTGTTGACCTATTCAGCCTAAACAGATTGCCAAAGCTTCAGGGATGCCAAAGGTTGTGCTAGCTAGTTCCATTTGGGTCTCCCACCCAAACAAAAGGGTGGAGAATTCCAGACACAGTGTGATTCAGGAAGGCCAAAAACCCTGTAACGTTCCATGAAAAATATTTATTTTTCATTTTTTAAGCCAATCCAGAAGAAACAGCATATCCTTTTTGCCTTTAACTCAGGCGCGAGAGAAATTCGAACCACACAGAAGGTGGAAATTCTGTGTACTTGATATTGTTGTGTTTTTAAGCAGAACCACAGTAGTTAAAAACAGAGTGCTTTGGTTAAAACAGAGGTCAGTCTACCACTTGGGCTATTTTAGTTGTTTGCATTTAGATGTGCATAGTAAAACCTAGCAACAGCTCTTTGCCTGTTTGTTGACTATGTATGTGCAGATATCTGCAGTTATGGTGTGAAAAGCAAACCCTGCAGGTACCTGCCTGTACTGATAGCAAGACAGTCTTCTAACTTCTCTGCATTTTAGATGTAACATACATGTAAAACACAGCTTGTGACTGGTGCTAACTGACAGGATTTGCCAAATCGGATGGCTCTCATGCTTTCCCTGATGGCTGTTGGAGCAATCCTCCGAAGCATTTCATTATGTCTCCTGACCAGGAGCGTGGCAAAAACCTTTCCCTAGTGCATAGTGGAAGCAGTAGCTACAGATTATGTATTAGAGACTTTCCTTATTTAGGTTTGTGCTAGTGTTGGCCAGGATGGAGCTAAATTTACTCATCATAGCTTGTATGGGGCTGTGTTTTGGATTTGTGATGAAAACGGTGTTGATAACACAAGGATGTTTTGTTTACTGCTGAGCAGTGCTTACATAGCATCAAGATCTTTTCTGCTTCTCAGATGGCTCTGCTAGTGAGTAGGCGGAGGGTTCACAAGTAGTTGGGAGGAGACACAGCTGGGACAGCTGACCCCAACTGACTAAAGAGATGTCCCAGACCATGTGGTGTCATGCTCACCAAAAAAACCTGGGTGGATTGTGGAGGTTGGCAGGGGTTGCCCTTGCTCGGGACTGGCTGAGCATCGGTGGGTTTGTAGCGAGTGATTGATTTCTTTTGCATAACTTGTTTTTCTTGGTTGTCAATCCTCCTGCTCCATTTTTACAAATAATTAAACTGTCTTTGTCTCAACCCACAGGTTTTCTCACTTGTACACTTCCGAATTTCCCACCTATCCTTCTGTGGGGGGCTGAGTGAGAAGCCACGTGGTGCTTAGCTGCCTACTAGGCTTAAACCACTACAAGATTTGAACTACCACATGAGCCCATTTGCCTCTATTCTGAAGCCCTGGAAATCATAGTTCAGAATGTGGTTTGGGTACCTGTCATAAATGTGCATCTACAGTGCTTAACTGGCCTTGTTTCCGCGCTGCTGCACTGCTAACCAGTTTTGTTACAATAGTACTGGAGAAAAAGAATGAAGTGAGTGAAGTTCATCCGACTAAATATAAACATCTACAACAAAAATAATCACTTTTGACTCCCTGTGTAGTCAACGGAGAGAAACAAACATTTGTAGAGTATGATTCACTTCATTCTAAGGTAGGACGAATCATGTCCTAAGAATATCTAATTTTCTTCATAATGAGAGCCTCTATTGACAGCTTTGGCTGTACATTTTTTCACTTTAGAAACCCTTACCCAAAGGGAGATCTCAGCCAAGGACATCCTAATAATAGGTAAACTCCACGTGAGGCCGGGCCATCTGGATTACTTCCACTGATGCCTGAGACAACAGACTTAAGGAATAATGCAAGACCACGGCAAGTGCTGTCTTTCCTTGTTATACTCTGCCAGCTTCTGGGAGTGAGCAGATTACAGTCTCCATATGCCAGAGGTCTATCCTCTATCCTCTATTTCTATCATATCCTCTGGGAAGCAGAACTGCGTGTTGTATTCAGCACATATGCACTGCATAGGTCGTATTGATGTATTTTGTTCTCAATTACCTTCCTAATATTTCCTAATGTTCTGGCTGTCTTTTTTGATCACGATGGAGCATTGCACTATTCTTGTAGGCAATTGTTCACCATCACTCCAGAACTGGTTTCCTTAAGAGAGAGAATTAATAAATCAATGAATCATAAGGTACTTTTTACTGTTTGCAATGCTTTACGCTTGTCAATAGTAAACTTTAAATTTCATTTTATCTCTTGTCCCTAGAATGTTTTGAAATTCTTCTGCATACATTAATCATGGTTGTGAATACTATGTTTTATTTTATATGATCTGCAAGTATTGCTGCCTTCTTGTTCATCCAGTTCCTGAGTACAGAACAGATTCAAGAATAGATTAACATAGGACAACAGAGATCTACCCTTATAAAAATTGACCTCTTAGGCTCAGTCTTTGCTTTGTTTATTTTAAGCATTTTTTTTATGCTTAGTTTTTGTAAAGTTTCTTTGATAGATGATCTTACCAAAATCTATTAAATTTTAGGGTGAGTGCTTGCCATTTAGAGATTAAAAGGGGTTTTCGCAGGGGGAGAGAAAATGAATTGTGAAATGTACATTGCATCAGCAGATAACTGGAGTATTAGATAGTGAAGGAAAAGCACTGAAGATCATTTTATAATAAATAACAAAGGAATTCTGTGGAAAATGTAAAGAACGGGGGGAAAAAGATACTGGCCTTCATTGTACAATAAATTGGTTTAAATAGGTTGTTATTCTATCATTTGGAAAGAGTAAGATTCAAAAGAAGAGCCTTCCCTCTCTCTCTGTTTCAAGCTTACTGCTTTGGAGTCCGCCTGCTTCCAACGTGAAGCTGTAACACCCCATGCAAAGTACAAATACGGATTCCTTCAGACGTTTGATGACATTTTGTTGGAAGACACAAACATGTTTCTTGCAGATTTGTGATCTGCAAGAATTCTGTGTGTGCCAGTACATCGGGGACCATGCCATAGACCACAGTTCAAAATTGCCAGTTCACTCTATTTATTTACCTGGGTTAACAGAAACAGAAGAACATTGAACTGCAATTAAACTGAACATGGAAAAGGATTTATGAACCCTTGTCAACTGTGTTATCCAACACAATACCATCTGTGGGAGAACAAAGATTGTTCATTTAGAATATGTTGAAACCATAAGTGAAATCACCTTACAAATATTTCTCTCCTTGAACGGATAACATCTGACAGACAGGAAAGCAATGCTGAACCCACTATTAACCATTACCAGGTTAACATTATAGTTAATTAGCAAGGCATTACCCATAATGGCCTGAAAACAATAGTTTCCTGGCTCTAATCCAGGCCTGCTGCAGTTTGGGCTCACTGACTCCAGAAGGCTGGCAAGAATTTCCTTTCTGCGAGAAGTATGTTGTTGAAGAAGCCTGATGAAGGTGAAACACGTGTTGTTACTTCAGCTTTAGGAGACCAATTTAATCACATTAGTTGGCAGCACTTCTGATGTTCATTTCGGTGTCAGGGCAATTCCTGCATCAATTTTCAAAACGTAACTCTCTATGTTATTTGCTATTCGCTGTTCTCTTTGGCAGACCTAACTTTAACTAGGAACTAATTTGAAACCTGTGCCCTTGTTGAGAACTGGCGTGTTTTAACCCAGCCAACAACTAAGCACCTCACTCATGGGATGCAGGAGAGGATTGGAAGAGTAAAAAAGTGAGAAAACTCATGGGTTGATATAAGGACAATTTAATAGGTAAAACACAAAGCTGTGCAAACAAGCAAAGCAAAATAAGGACTCTGCTGATATGGCTCACTTCTTGACCTGGAGGATACTAACATTTCTGTGGCAGCAGCCCATTCATCTGCTGAAATGAATGAAGTGCTATGTGTTAATCCATAATGATGTGTATATCGGTCACTAAAAAGGAGAGTCAGAGGCCTTCAAAGTGTTAGCTCACAGGTAGCTGACTGGCATGTGGTTGTAGTAAGTGTGTCTCTGGACTGTCAGATCTTTATCACATACAACCTGAGAACAGTCCAGCAAATATCAGACTACTTCAGACAGTACAGGACCATAAAGAGTGACCACTAAGGTTGTTCCTTACAGGATTTCTGACTCACTGTGGTAAGCTTTTTCTGATGCACACCCTAGTATTTAAGCCTCAACATTTTAAATGTGAATTTTCAATGACCTTTGAAAAGAATTCCTGCTTTTCCATTGCTTTCGTACTTTTGATTCCTACTTTTATTTTAATAATATTCTAGCTGGTGACACCAAAAGAAGTGAAGACTGGAAAGAAAAACATTACTCGGCAGTCTTATTGCTCAAAGAGGCTACTTTCTCCATAACCTGCATTCAGTTCTTTGCTCACTGAAACACTATTGTGGCAGATTGCATAGCCTAGAATTCATGTTGCATTACAGAATCTGTGTCAGAAGGGTATTGGAAAAGAAGATCTCAATGACAGTCACTACACAGAGCATGGTGGATTAGCACTTCCCATTTGTGAAGCATTTTTATTTTATTTTATTAAACAGACAGTATGAATGGGCTCATTCTCCTGGATTTCTTCCCCTCCTATCTGCCAGTTTCTAGTGGCAACAGAAAAACCAGGGTTTCATGGCTTTACTGGTGATAAATGACCCCTCTGCGAATTTTGTTGCTGGGCTGCTGCTGAGAGCCACTTGGCACTCTGCATTGGTTCAAGGGTCAGGAACGATGAGGGACAAAAATGGAGTGTGTTAGAGAAGACTGCTCCAGTGACTAAGTAGCCTTGGACAGATGTTGTGCGTAAATCCACCTGGGGTTCAGAACTTTGCAGAATCACAGGATGACCTGACTTGGAAAGCACCCACAATGACCACTGAGTCCAGCACCTGTCCCTGCATAGGACAATCCCAACATTCACACCATGTATCTGAGAGCATTGTCCAGATACTTCTTGAATATTAGGCTTGATGCCATGAATACTTCCCTGGGGAGCTGTTCCAGTACTCCACCACCCTCTGAGTGAAGAATCTTTTCCTAATATCCAATCTAAATCTTCCCGGCACATCTTGCTGCCATTCCCTCAAGTACTACTTAGACACCTGCTCACCAAAGCACCCCGAGATGCTTCATCTGGGGAGAAGAACTCACGCAAAATTTACTGACAAAGGCATTCCTCACCAAGTTTTTCTGTAGATGCCACCTTCACTATAAAGCTAGAGCATAAAGACACTCTATCCATCCTCCTCTATATAATAATTTAATGATCTGAGCCTTCAACCAGGAAATCTGGATTCAGCCCTCTTCATCTTAAGGGCATGCAGATTCACGTCTCCTAAGCGTGCCTTAATCTTTGGTGATGGGCAGCACAGGGATCTAAGTCCATTATGTCAAAGCAAATGCAAAAAAAAGGAGTGAAGATTCTTAGGGCCAGAGGAAAAAATAGACCTGGGCTTTTGCTGAAGGAAGGGAGTCCTGGACTCTTGATCTTTACTTTCAGAGAACTATTCCTGTATATTATATCTAAAAGTTACTGGATAAAATGAACTAAATTGAAGAAATCCTAAAACAAAACCTTTTCAGGGGCTTAAGTCTTTATGGATCTAGCCATAGGTTCTTTCTTTGCCAACTTTTATGGTGTTCTTTGATGACCCTGTTGTGATTTCCTTCCATTTTACTGTAGGAAGCATGGTGGCCTGTTACTACACCTTTCCTTCTGAGAACAATGACATGACTGTAAGTTGTGCATGTACATGCAGGATGTGTGGTGCACATTTTAGCCTTGCTTCCCAGAGCAGTGGTATTATTCTTAGTTTGGCTCACTTAGTAAGTTCACTAAGCGGTGGGAGAAGAATAACGGAATCCTGGAGATTTGGCTCCTGAGATACAGCTGTGTGCAGTGAGTAAAGCCCCCTTCCGAGATATCATTTGGGGATAGTTTCTTTATTTTGTAGTCAGGCAGAACTCCCATTGATGTCAATGGGCATTTTCCTTCCTTAAAAAAATAGGGATTCAGGTTTGGGCCCAATTTTTTTGTCAGCTTGGGCCGCTTCGGATAGTGTCAGTATTCTGAACATCCAATGGTGGGCGGAAAGCTTCTGTAAGATAATTATAATATACTCACATTGGCATAAAAAGGTAAAAATAAGGAAAACCAACTCAATGGCCAGGTTTTTGATTCAGTATTCCCAAATATATCTTGTATGAATAGTTGGACCCTGTCAGATGCATAAGGATAGCAGGTATCTTGAATTTAATCTTTCAAAAATGCTTTTTAAATCAGAAGTCTGGTAATAGCTTGTAAATAGAAATGTTAATAAAAATGCATCATATTCAGGGATATTCAGAGTGTGGGATATTCACAGTGTGGACTGCTTACTCTATCCCAAGCTTAGGAAAAGTAAATGTTAACCATTTTCACATAAATTTTTTAGTCAGTCTTTTAAGCGTATAACTTTACAGCTTTCATAAAAAGGTCATAAAAATGAAAAATGTATTTTGCAATGAATCCACCACTGATATGAGTGTTCAATTAAATGGACCGTGCAAGAAAAGAGGAAAGATTTGCTACTGGGATATTGCCAATGATATCCTTTGACACTTCTAAGGTCTCATGTGTTCCTGATCAAGCAGCACAGAGCACTGGAAAATCCCAAACCAATAACTCTGAAACCAAAGCAGTCTGCATACATTTGATATGCAGTCAGAAGATGCTGATTTGAAATGACTGGCACTGAACTATGGCCTTTCTATTAACTTACCTTAAAACATTTTTACCCTTTTGTTGACACAAAACTTCACCAACTCTATTTATACTCTGGAAAACTGCATGTTTCTGCTTAGACAAGAGGTTCAAACTGTGTTTTTAGTACTGGCAGCCATTTGGAATTCTTTCCTACCACACTGTATCCCATTTCACTTTAAATCTTCTCTTCTGGACATACACGAGATTCATACTTCTGTAAAATCTAGTTACCAAATTTAGTAGCTTATCATTGACATTACCCAGTGAAGTATGTAATTGGTTTTAGTCCAATTCCTATATTTGTGTATTTTGTTCCTATCACAGAAATTTCAGTGTTCCTGATGAAATTTGGTACAATTCCTAATGTAAGATCCAGGTGCCCGCGCATGCTGTGATGCAGGTGCAGAAACAAGAGAGTCGACTCTGATGCCACGTCCTTTCTCTCCAGCTCCAGCTCTCTTTCCTATGACCCAGGATGCCTGTCCTTCTGTGCACCTGCTTTGAGGATGGATGAGCCTGAAATAAGGACTGGTAGTTTATCCATCTTGGCGATTGTTTAAAACTTTAGTAGTCAATGGAAGCCGATATTGTCACAGGTAATAGAGTTCCTACCACCTTTGTGGTGCAGTTTCCTAGGAGAAGAAGCAAAATTCTGGGGAAGAAAAAACAAGATGACTTCTAGTGCCAGAAATCCTGCCTGCTATGTGATTCAGGTATCAGTGCTAGGTCCTCATGGTTTCTCTACCTGTGATCTATTGATTTTGATGCAACCTCCTGAACACCAGATACTGAGAGTCGTTGGTTTTGGGACACAGGTCCTCTCCTGTTCCCTTATTGGGATAGCAACCACTCATTCTGACGTCCATACAATGAGTCATTTTAATTGCATCAGAAGTGTCCAAAACGTCTTCTGTTTCATTTACCTTTTGGAAAAATGAAGGCTTCTTGTTGGGATAAGTCTTTTTTTTTTCCCTTGTCACAATGTGTGTATTTTTATCTATGAGATGTATAGAGGACTGTAAAGAACTGAATCATCAAACTGCAGACAAAATTAAGAGTGGTGATCAGAACATAGAAAAATGACTGGCAAACATACAACCCTTTATGATTCCTTTCAGTCCAAGTGGGAAAAAACCCCAGAGATGGCATTAAAATCTAAAAAAACCAAACTAGTTATGTTTTGCATTTTGCTATAGGAACACCTTCAGAAATGAAAATTTGGCACTCTTACATTTGTTGAAACAAAGTGAAAACACAAACTGTATTGCAACTGTATTATTTTTTCCTTAATTATTTTAGACCTTTCATCTATTGTATCATGAACTTCTTAACAGAGAAAACCAAGCAATCCAATAATATAATTCGTGCAATTTCATGGCTCTGATTTCCTTTCTTGTGGTCAAAAAGAGTGTGTATTCAATTTTAGTTGCAGAGTATTTTGTCAAAAACTTAATTTTGCAATAAATTCCTTGACATTTAACTTACCAGTGTAAAGGAGAATCAAAGAATACTTTCCATCTGGAATCTTTCCATTTGGTGCTCTTATTCTATGAGTATCAGCAGCTATTCAAACCTTTCATTAGATACAACCTGTGAATGGTATTGGCATGTTAATACATACTTTATTTTATTTTATTTATTACAAACAGTGTGGTTTGTTTACATGCAAGTTTGATATAACAGTTCATAGTGAATTTAAAAATGTTGTTTGATAAATAATTTAAAATTGCTCCTAATCTAAATCAGATCTAGACTTTAGGAAATGAAAAGAACTTTAAGGGGAGAAGATCTTCTGGAGAAGATCTTTGCAGGAGCAGGAGCAGGGCAAAAATGTTCCAGGAATTCGTTCTTGGCAAACAATAATATTTCAGGAAATCATCACTGGGGAAGAACCATGCGTGTTACATTGATACGCAAAATTCCTGCACAGTACCTCTGCATCACATTAAATCCCACTTAGCCCAGTATAATCTGTGCGATGCGTAGGCTTGAGTAGACCTCTGCACAGTTAAAATAGATTTATAGAGCAGTGTTTTCTTTACTTGTTAGGAGAGTTGAAAGAAGTACCCATAATAGCAGGAAGTGGGAATAAAGTGGGAATGTGGTTGCACGTAAAGATAGAAACACCTAGTAAACACTGTGCTCTGAGACTGAAAGACTATGGAGCTGTTATTGAGCCCATTAAAGTTAACAGGAGTAGTTCTGGCCACGGGAATCAGTGCAATTCCTACACAGACTTGAGCTCAGTGAACAAGTTTGCATAAAACAAGAGCAAACCTGAAACCTTGTGAAAAATCTTGAACTGAACCAAGCCTTTTCCTGAGGGCTGGAAAAAATATAATTGTTTAATTTTCCCATTCCTCATCTTTTCCATTTTCAGCTGGGAGAAAGAAGTGGACAAGAGAGTATTTTGTGGCATTTTTACTAGCCTGACTGAAGCTGCAGAGGTGTTAGAGGTAATCTCTTGAGAAAGTTTGACCTTGCAAGATTTTCCATTGATTTCCAGAGCCAAAAGATTCAGATACATTTGGATAGACTTTGAACAAATATCCAAACTCGTGCATGACTCTTTCAACTGAAGATCCAAATGTTTTGATACTCCCTCCTTCCTCTCCTTGATGAACACACATGTATATTGTGCGTGTACTTGCATGTGTTATTTGTGAAACTTGGGAAAAATACGTGTGCATTTAGGCTTCTGTCAGGGCAGTTTCTGGGCTGAAGTGCTATTTCATTACTGGAAATAAAAGTTGATACAAAACATAAGTGCTAAGTGCTCCAGAAAGTACATTGTGAAAAATAGTTGAGCTATATGCAGTCTTCAGTCTCATTAAGAAGTGAGAAAGAGATGGCATGGAAAAAATTAACTTGTCAACATAGCCATATATAATTTTCAAAGAGCACAATGTGAACACAAGATGTTGCACTGACCATTCAAATAAATCAGAAAGCTGTGAATTGTTCCAGAGATTTATTGATTTAATTACCCATCATAACACAATGTGTTTGTTCTGAAGTAATCCTATAAAAAAGGAAAAACATGATGTATTTATGCAGTTCTTGGACAGAAAAGCAGATCCTTTGAAACTGATGAGTTATGGAGTGCATGTGAATCATGCATTTACTATGCAGTGGTTTAAAAAAGGTTTCTATAGAGAAGAGCAGCATCAACAGGGCCCATTAAATGTTAGAGATTCCAATGGAGATCTTTTTGACCTCAAAGTAGCTTAGGATTTCTTTATGATTTTAGTCATCACTGAAATGTGAAACAGCAAAGGGCACACTGAAGATGATTTAGCATGGGAAAACTATTGGCACTTTTCAGCCTTGCACACAGACGACACCGGAAAATAACTACCCTGCAAAACTTCTACTGAGATGGAGGGAGTAGAAAGAAAATTATCTGATGCTACTAAATGAATATTTGACAGCATTTCAATTTTAAGCACCCTGATCATAAAAATCAACTAGAGTCAAGCACAAGCTAAAGTCTCCTGTAGCAATTTACATGCAGAAGGTCAAGCATGTGCCTAAGTGGGGCAGGTTTGCACTGATGTGGAAACCAGTATGCTGCAGCGGTACTGGGAAAGAGGAGCGAACAAACAGAGGTATAATTATGCCTAAGGAGCCAAAAAAGCAAATAGCTACAACATAGCTGAAGAGAAGTCACAGTGACTACAATCACTGTCTTAGGGTGGATCCCTCTGTCTAAGGTAAATTTGCCTTCTCAGGACATACTGCTGAAAAAACTTGGTTGGGTTGTCCAAAGTACCAACAAGGCACATGAGAGCACAGCACAACAGTTTGTACATATATTTATACAACACTTGTAATCCAGAAAATTCAGAGGTTTTGTTTTCCAGAGACTTGGTTCATCCAGAATGGGGCTGGAGTAAGCTCGTGTGTGTTCACTGTGATCAGTCAGTGTACAAAGCCCAGCGAAATGGGAAGTGAACTACGTGAATTAAACTCACTGTTTTAGACTAAGAAGTGTGATCTTCTATAAGGGATGGGGAACAAACTTAAGAAAGCCACAAGGATTCCTGTCTACCTGACTTTTGGTCCATGTTCTACGTGCATGGAGATGAAATTAAAAATAAATGAATATGATTTCTTTGGGGCAAAATTTAATTTTCCAGGTGGTCTGCTGGAAAAATTGACCTCTAAACTAAATCTCTGAGATTTAATTCAGGCCTGATTTTTATTGGTCCTTAAGGAATAGAAGTTTGTAACATCTCAAATAGTGCAACCTACATCTCCCTCAGAGCTGGAATAAATAGAAATTGTAATGATCTATAAAGTTTTATGAGTGACTGAACTTTAGTCAGCAGTGTTTCAGTGGGATTTCTCAAAACATCAAAAGAATAAAAAATCAAATATAACACCATTCCACTTTGGTGGCTAAAAGTTAATAAAGTTAAAACCTCTTCCATACTCTGTCATTTAACTCCATATCATAACTCTTGTTGCACTAAGGTTCATTGCCAATAATTCATAGTAGTAGAAGCAGCAAATGGAAACTGGCCAGAAAGACCACAGTTTTGTTAGGCAAAACAGTTCAGGTACGAGATTTTGGTCACTGTGAAAGAAGGGGAGGTGGCCAAAACTACTTGAGTGTAACAGCCTCCCGTATTCTGCAATTATACAACAATGAGATTAGTCATTAATATCCATTAGCTGTCTCAAAGCCCTGAGCAATGCGGTGCTGCAACCCCTCCCCGAGTGCATCAAGCCAACAGTTTAAAGAGGTTTCCAAGACCTAAGCAAGCAGAAAAATAATGATAGCTGGGAATAAACACCTTTGTTCAGTAAAATTAATCATTGCAGTGCTGGAGTCTGTGACCAGGTCGTTACCTTAAAGGGAGGTTCTGATTTTGGCTGCTGAGCAGCCATAATAGAAAAGCTCATACGCAGAGGGCATGAAGCAGTTCTTTCATAATGCGTAATTGGGCCAAGGGAGCAAGACCTTATAAGTGACAAGCTGAGCTGAAACTGGCCACCGTGTCCTTTGTAAGTAGGAATAATACCTGTGAAGTACTGCCATTATCTAGAGGGGACATTCACTGGCTGGCAGAAGGAGAAATGAGAAGATGGATAACTCTGTGTAAGGCAGGCAACGCAGATGAAATAGCAGGATGATCTGAGACTAATACACCAGTGCTCCTGGAACTCTTCTGCAGCCGTTAGTAGGCTTGAGGTCTCAAAGATATACCTGCAGAGATGGAGGGAGGAGGTTATCTAGTTTCTATCAGGTATCTAACTTACTTGTGTTTTCTATGGGAGGTCAGGCATCTAAGAAAAGTTAGGCATCTAATACCTTTCATGGACCTGGTCCCCTATCCTTACAAAAATAAGGTGGTTTGGATTCCTTATCAACAATTCCCAAGAGAGATGCCTCGTGGTTGCTACTACCACTTCTATTAGCAGCAAGGGTTCCTGTGTGGTATGCAGGTCAGATGCAGATAACAAAGGATAAGTAAGATGAAAGGGTAAGACAAGTATAAAGGTAACAGGGCTTAACAGGTGTGCTGAAATCACAGCTTTGCATTCGCTTGGCCAGTGCAAGAGGGGAGTTACGGAACTTATTTCTCGGTTCCCAGGTGGAGGAGCCTGCAGAGGAGGTTAAATTAAGAATTCTCCATAACATTTTTCCTTACGCATAGGGGACAGGGAGAAGAAAGTATAGAGGTGTCTGAGGAAGAAGCAGACATGGTGAACAAGGCTGTCATCTTTGTCAGATCACAGGCAGGAGCTGACAGTTTGATAGGCCAATATATTTGACAGATAGGGTGAGGCTAAATGTGAAGGATCTTAAAGGCAAAGATAAGATGATGTGTTTGAAAATGCAAAGCCACTGGAAAGACACAAGGAGAGTGATGATGCAGCCAAAGCAACGAGCCAGGAACGTGGTTGTAATCTCAGTGTTTTGAATGGAAGTGAAGGCAGCAGTAGTGCTGGAACATGGCTGGAGACCAGATTATTACAGTACAAAATGATGGGATCCTGCTATGAGCTTTAGCTGGCTGCTGTGAGAAAGGGTGAATCTGTGAGCTATTATGGAGGAGGAGGCAAACAGACTTGGATCATGCAGTCACTAAAAGAGGGAGTAGAATTTAAAATGTTCCCTGATGATGGGCTGGAGGAAGAGTGAGTTTAAGAGCAGTGGAATAATCAGGGAAGATGGTCAGAAATTTTAGCTTTAGCCATTACTGATTGTCAGAGATGTGGAAGTGAAGTGTTAGAATGAGAATTACATGGGGAAAGAAATAGTGAGAGATTTGGGAATCATTTTGTAGAGAGAATTTTTTTAGGACAAGGGCACCTACAAATATGGTAGAGCTAGAAGGTCTTTAAAAGCATCTTTGTGCTTCTTTGACTTTCTTTTCCTGATGTCCAGGCAGCTGCAAAAATAATGGGAATCATCAGTAGCACATTTTCCTTTCTTTATTTTCTAAAATTGTAATTTTCTTAATTTTGTTGTGTTTTTTTTTTACTTCCACAATAGGTTGTGCACTGGGTACAAACCAAATTGACTCAGATACTCCAGATACTGATGAGGGTCATTGGCAACAATCGACATAATAAAGGTTGTGCGTTTTTTGAAAAAGGACAATAATTTCAGTGCAGCTACAAGACACATCCCAAAATGTGCCAGTCTACTGTATGCACAATGGGCATCTACAGCTTCGATATAAAATAGTGTAGGTATATGACAAGGCCCTGGGTATTAAAGCAGCTTTAAGTGACTTCTTTAATTTTCACAGTGAAATAATCCTGTGCTTTTCTATCTAGTGAGAAATGAGAGCCCTGATGGGAGTTACCAGATTGACAGACCAAGAAATACTTGATGGAAGTGCCATTCTTATCAAAACCACCAGCTTTGCAGTCAGGTTGTGTTAAATCCCATCAGCATGTCATGGTTCAGCTTTGCTGTGCTTCCCAACCCCTCTCCTGTCATTCTTGTTGACGGACATGACACCTCTCTACCATCCTCTAAAAGAGAGGGGCAGTAAGGGCTTCTGTGCTCCTTTTTCCTCTCTCCTTTAATCCCAGAGTGGCAGACTTGGTCTCTGATGTGAAACACCAGGATGGGCTGGCCTTCAAACTTGCTCCAGGACCCATTTCATGACAGGTTTTAACTTTGTCGAAGAGTATCAACACCATGCTCACAGATTTCTGCTGAGAAACAGAGGCCAAAAGCCAAGGCAACTATTTGAAGGGATGTTAGTAATTCCTTTTTCCTACTAAATTTCTAGCCAGTTTCCAAAGCCCAGGGTGATGGCTGAAGTGCTGAGAGTACTAAACAGAACATCTTACTGATCCTTTTGGCTTAAGAGAAAGCTAAAAGCAGCAAGTCTTTGTATACTTAAAATAATTATTAACAGGTTTTGTTAGGAAGACACTAAACTTGTTCAGCTTCTTTTGCAGTAAACATTGCTGGTAGGGTGGAGGGAAAGGAGGGGAAGTCATGTGTATTTTTTCTACAGTCTGATTGGATAGTTGGCAAGTGCACCTGTAGGGCACATGTGAACGTATAAACCCACACATGTTCACTTAAAAGGACAAAGTCAGCTTGCTTCAGAGCTTTTGTTTGCTCTTTAATCTGCATTATTTTAATACCCTCTTAGAAGCTTAAAAACCATTATTTATTTCCCTATTGATTTCCTTCTTCTCTTTCCCCTTGTCAAGCCCTTTCTGTGTGTGTTTGCTTTGCTTTCTTTTGAGTGGAGATAAAATTAACACAACTGGTCTTATTTAACAGCTCAAACCACCTCAGTTTGTACCACGCTTTAGCAGGCCAGTGCAAGCAACGGTGAGAATGTCGGTAGAGAGTGAGCTGAGTGGGCATGCCAATGACCAGGAGTGCCGCTTTGTGGTGCCGTGCTTAGACCGACCTTTGATGGGACACCAAGGCAGTTCAGTTCCTGTTTGTGGCCTCCTGGGTCTGGGAGGGAGGACAGACATATTAAAGAGGTTTGATTCTGTAAAAATGTGAGTAGCCACTTGCTGCTGCTTCTTGAACAAAACAGATAAAATGAAAAACACATTGGCCTTCGTCTTAGTCTGTGGAGTCAGGTTTACACCTGTCTGACAGAGCAAAACCACCCTGTGTTAGTGCTACTAAATATAAGAACCTCTATTTTCAATTTCTACTGACTTCTATTTTTAATTCCTACTGACCACTATTTTTCAATTCTTATTGCCTTTATGAGCACTGCTCTGAGCAAGGCTCCACAGAGAACCCTGGGGACAGAGGCTGCCTGTCCTTGCTGTCCCCCTGGGGAGCTGCAGGCAGCAGACACACCAGGAGAAGCACCCTGGTGGGAGATACCCAGTGAAAGCCCCCTACTTCTTGTCCTCCTCCTATGTGGGAAGAAAAGGATGCAAAGAGGAGCTTGCCAGAAAAACAATGGTGATCAGGAGCCATTCAGAGTACTGGGTTTTCCGTGTAGGTTTAAGTGGGAAGATGGGGAAAAGTGGAGAAGTGGTAGAAGGGGAGTTTTCTATTGAACCCACTGTGCAACTGGAACTCCAGCTGCCTTGGGAGATTTCGCTGTGGTCGCTGCTCCCCTGGCCATTGCCTTTAGGATATGTTCCAGAACAGAACAGCTTAGTTGCTCTCAGTTTTAGACATTTGATCAAGTGAGGAGGCTAGAAGGAAAGCAACAGATGTTCAAGGATTAAATGATTTTTCAGCCTTACAGGCTTTGTCAAAACCTAACAATCTCTCTTTAAAGTTCCATGTAGATGAAAGGATTTTGTGATTTCAATAAAGCGTCACTCAAAAGGAAGGCGATTGCCTTTGATAGCTTGTTTAATACTTGTTTAACACTGAATGACTGGCACTTGCACTGTGCTGTTGTTTCTTCTTCCTCTTGGTATGGTGGGACCAGCTTGCAAATGAAAGTGTAGGAAGATCTTATTAAGCAAAATACCAGGCTAAAACATACATAAGCTCCACAAGATCTCCAGATCTGGTGTTTCACCTGGTTTTGAGAATTCACAGGATTGCTGTCCTTTGGAACGTGACTCTCCAAAGGTTGTCACAAAAGAGCAGAATCTAATCCTAGCAATTGCTGTGGCTACAAAACCAGGATGAAATAATTGGGTGGAAAGAGAAATTCTTACCCAGCCCATTACTGGATTAAGTGTTTTATGTTCCCACACAGTATTCAGCTGTTCTCCAGTATTTCTGATATCAAAGAAACATAGCACACAAAGGCAAAGAAAAACCTCCAAAATGTCAAGATGAAAAGCCACTCTCACCCGGAGGTTAAATGTGGCTGCTTCTTCTACTGCCCTGAGCAGCTCTGGACAGGTGCTTTTGTACCTGGGCTGGTGGGATGCCATTTCAGGGCTTCCTTCTGCCATCTCCTGCCTCTTTGCAGTACTGCGAGCTGGGGAACAAACGTTTCAGCCTTCTGCCCTGGTCTGTGGCAGCAGGACCTAGGCTTTTGCCTTAGATCAGAAGATCTGATTGTAGTCATACACCAAGAAATTATTGAAAATAACTTATTTACAATAGTAATTATGTTTTATTGAAATGATACTCCAGAATGCTTGTAGGTATCCTTGCCTGCGCATCTGGTGTCTAAGCCCACGGATGAAGATAGAGGATAGCTGACACAGGTACGAGACCATTATTTCCCTGAGAGTTTTTCACCTTGACCTTGTGCTGCCTGTCCTCCTCCCGCCCCCCCTTGAGGAAGGAGCTTTGTCCACCCCAGGGAGGTAAGGTGCCCGGCATGTCTCCAAGAAAGCCTACAGGTTGCATCCTTCAAGACAACCAAGAGGGTGGACAAAGAAGGAAGCAAGAAATCATCTGCTTCACAGTGCTAGTAGATGGCTGTGCACCCCCATGGCATTCTGGTGTTTTACTGCCTCCTAACAAAAAAGCGTTTAATTATTGTGTATCTCAGGACATTGTGGATTGTCTGACAGGCCTGGCTTACAGAGATTGTCTCCTTAGGCTACTGCAGCAGAATTACACACAGTAACTGTTGTCATCCCCCATCAGTTGTGATGGAGTAAAGACTGTGAGGGACCCTCCTTCACCCCTCTTCCTTTTAAACTTCCAGACTAAAGGATAGTTCTCATTCAGTAAGCTGGAAGGTACTAAATGGACACCTCCCAAAAAGGACAGAGTTATGTGTCTGTGTGAGATCTGTGTCCCTTCTGAGGGAGTCCCAGTCTGCTTCTGTTGCTGATGCACTTAGTCCTAGCCAAGCAGCTTTCTGGATACGCCTGCCCCTACCTCAGGACACATTAGTCCTTGCTGTTGCTGGTATGAATGCTGTCAGGTATGAATATTTGAAAATAATTTGCATATGTTAATGTGCCATTATTTCCTTCCAGGAGGATCCGCCCACCGTGCTTCCAGCTATATCACAGCACCCAATATTTGCATTGCCATCCTGCTGCATTTGTTTTCCTATCAGTAAGCAACGTTTTCAGCTTTTGAGAAAACCTCAGCTACAAGCTATATACACACATATATTTTGTGAGGTATTTGCTGCTGGCATTTGAACAACAAAACCAGTGACAGCTACCAAGTTTTATTTCTGCCATTTGGGTCTAAGCTTCAGTACTACCTGCGAAGGTGGAAGGAGTTTAGCTATTTTCTGCTTTTTTCTAAGACATTGATTTACAGTTTCTCATTTGATTTCCCTCATCTCATTTTGGCTCTGGATGTGTCTCTGTCTTGTCTCTGTTTACAAATGTTGTCTAGAAGTATAAGGTTAAAACAGTGGTCTCCCCGTTCACCTCTGACTTGGAGTTAGGGTCAGAGAAATCCGTTTCATTTTAGTTTCTATAAACAACTGTATCGAAAAGCTCGTATGATGGCTTTACTGGCAAAATGCTGCTTCTCATTTCCCTTCTTTTGTTACATTTTTGTCTCTGCACAAAATACTTAATACTTTCTGCTGTTTTCTCTTACCTTCCACTCATTTTTGTTTCTTTCGGACTTTGTAAATTTGTTTTGGAACAGAAAAGTCTTACCTCCTCCCTGTCTACTACATTTTATGAATGGTTGAGACTTTTGCAGAGTACTGCCTATTGACATGTTCAATTTTGCAATGCTAAGGCTTTCAGTAAAATTCCTCTAACCATAGAATTTAGTTAAGTAAAACCTGACTTTTTTCCAGTTCTGTTTGGGGTTACTTTTATGTGTAGTTAAGCACATCTAATTAACATTGTCATAAAAGTGGAGACAGTGTAATCTAAGTAATCCTGGCATAAGATGTCAAAATACAGAGACTGTTGGGGGTTTTGTGGTTGTACTGTAATTTATTTTAGCAGAAACAAATTTACTCCACCAAATCTTTTTGGGCATTCTTAACCTGTAAGCTTTGTTTGCTTACTTATAAGTATAAATATTTACTACATCAATATTTTGCTGTTTTCACTTGATTAGGGGGAGTATCTGTGCAGTCCTGAGCAAGAAGGGGGTTTAACGTGCCTGGCTGCAGAAGCAGCCAAGGGGCCAATGAACATTTCCAGACAAAGCTCTGGGCACAGACCTTGTCAGTGAAGGTTCAGTAGGGCTATGAAACAGCATAGCAGAAGAACTTTGGGGCCAGAGTCTGAATTAACATAAAGACTGCTGCCAGCGGTAGAAAGATGTTATTTACACATTGAAGAGTAAGAAATAATCAACAGAGAAAAGGCCTCCAAGAAATGAATTAAAAGCTGGGCAAAGAGTAAAGCATTATGATAAACCTGTGTTTAGTTTATAATTTCTGGAACAATATTATCTTACTAAAACTTGCTAAATTGTGCTGTATCAGTTGCACCCTAGCAAAGAAGCTGGCCATATGCTTAAAAAAGAGACAGAGTTTAGTACGAGAACAATTTGTTTGCTGTAGAGTTCTTTTTCCTTCCTGTTTCTTCAGCAAATGTGTGCTTTACTGTACACACCGTATTTTAACTTAATCAGTAATGTACCAGGCACCAGTAGTTACACATCATCACACACAGGTTCTTATCATCTCTGAAGGTGTGTTTGTAGATAATGTGTAATGTAAATGTGAGTGAAGCCTCATTACATGAGTTCCACATACCAGTTATTGTTATCTACGAAAATTATTTATTAACAGAATAAGGGAGGAGAAAGCCTGGGTGCAGTTTGAAACTAGAGTTTCTTTTGCTTAACCTTAGGTTACGTGACTCACAAACTGAGGGGTGTGAATGTGTATTTAAAGCCGTTCTTTACTGTCTCAACTGTGAAGAAACACAGGGGCACTTTAATTTATCTGACTCTGATCTCTGTTGTTAATAGTTTACTCTGTAGCACAGTCCATGTACAGTCCTGATTTCCCTTGACCTACGTAGCCCATGGTATTCTTCCTTCCCCTGATTTCCCCAGTGTTTTCTTTGTCATCGATTCTCTGGCCTGTTTCTCTTTACCTGGGCTGCCACACGAGTCATGCCAAGTTGGCGAAGGCAGAGGATTACTCTGTGCAGAGAAGACTATTTAACGACTTTAAAATCCTCTACTGAATTCTGCGATGGCACCCAAACAAGCCTAATGTGGTTAAGTATTCAGCCCAATGATCTCACATCCTCCACAGCAGTTGAAGACTCATAAACACATTTTATGTCTGTATTGGTATGTTGTCACAATTTGGGAGACACATTGCTTGGAAGCACAATAGTTGGTTATGAAAGTCTAGTTTGATGCTGAGAGATCTCAGCCAGATGTGAAATTCCAGTAATCAAAATGAAGTTATTGCAGGGGTAAACTGAAAGCAGTGAAAGGCTAACTTTATATATCTCCAGGGGTTTTTTTTTCTTTTTTCTTTTTTTTAAAAAAAACCAAACACCCCACCCATTATTTATTTTTGTCTTGAAAAGCAGGGACTACTCAGAGAAGACAGTGATGACTAGGAGACTACTAGGAGAAGAAATTCTAGGAGAGTATTCTAGGAGACTACTAGGAGAAGAAATACGAGGAAAGAATTGTAGAATCAGTAGAGCCAGTCAGGGGAGACACTTCATATTATGTATTAACTTAGAATGCGTATCTGCTTGGAGCTGTACATGCATCGATCATAACCCATCAGAGCTACAAGAAAGGACCAAAAGACTGTAGAATCTACTGGTGTGGGAGTACAGATGGGTATAGGAGTTATGGTAGAGAAAGTTTATAGAGGAGCAGAGCTGGAGCAGCAAAGGTGCAGAGCTGGGAGCTTTTATTTTTTTTTTTAACATTTTCACTGTACCCTGAAGAATGGGCAAAAACTTATGGGAAATGCTAAGTGGGGTAAAGGTTTGAGAGACGATCAAGATATAAATGATCAAGATATACAGAAAAACTGAATGGCTTGAAGAGTAGGGAATTAGAAAGGGGTGGACTTCTGCAAAATATAGTGACAAATATTTACTTTGATGGGGGTAAGAAAAAACCCTTCTGTTAGAAACCAGAAATTGATCAGGTAAAATCAACTGAGGACGTGAACTTGGGCATATTGTTTACCAGGGTAAGTGTGCACTACTGGTGTGATACAGCCAATAACGACAAATATAGACAGAAGAGCAATTACCTGTAGAAAGAGGAATGGCTGTTTTCACACCTCATCTGGAATTCCATGTCCTACTTGAGGCCCTCTTAAGAAAGATGAACTCAAATGGAAGCAAGCACAGAGAGATGCAGCCAGGTTCAACAGGGGAATGATAAGCGTCTTGCAAGGAGAAACTAGAAGAATGTGGCATCTCTTTGGCAAAATGATCTTTCAGTTCATGAAGGGAAAATATCTATTTAAGCTCAATGATGGGATTGTCAGAAAAGACAGAATTAAACTATGTAAATGTAAACTGCCCACGTGCAAATTCAGAATGGAAATCAGAACTTTCCTAACCAGTAGAGCAATGAGAGTAGAGGAAGTGAAGAAAATAAACTGCTAAAATGGAAGCTGATAAAAAAGGATATAATGTAATGTCTGCAATAGCAAGAGACTGACTTATATGACTCAGGAATACTCACTGAGCTCAAAGGCCAGTTTCTTAAATTAGATGTATTTTTATAGTTCATGAAATCCACATACCTATGGCAGTGAAGTTCTGTCTAGCTAAATGAGACTGGATTCGTATGTTCGGGTGAGGAGAGATCGTTAAGATCATCTATTTTGAACTCTAATGTAATGCAGCCCATAGAAACCCACTCATTCATTTTTGCTTCAGGCTCAATGCATCTCTATGATCTATAACGTATTTTTTCTAAAAGGTATTCAGATTTAACTTAAATGCTTCACGTGAAGTAGAATCCACCACATTTAACAGCAGTATCTGTAGAAACTGCAGTGCAGATGGGATTTGAGAGGACAGCTTTTGACCTTCATGATTTTTTTTCTTTTTTTGCCATTGTTGACAATGTTTATGAGGAAATACATCAGATGGGTCCTTGTGAAAGATATTAAACTTCCTCCATCTACTCTGATCTGATGAATTAATTTTCAATAGTCTCAAGAGGAGCTAATGGCCTGTGGCATGTTCTTTCTGCTATTAAGTCCAATTTTGGAATCAGTGAAGTTATTCCCATTTACACTAGGTAAGAATCTGATCCTTTATGCATATGGGTAACAGATTTCATGGGACAAATAAATATTTTTTAACTAATCCAAAAGTCTGGAAAATAGCTATGGATCTTACCTCTGGGTAAAGCTAGCAGACTTTGCTTTATAGTACACTGTGTGCAGTGCACGGCATTTGATTTCTTACATAGATACAAAGCTGTTAGGGTAATAGCTATTTCCTTTAATAAGACTTTCCTAAATCCGGCACATAATCTGAGCTAATCCTTTAAATTTTCTGTGTGGTTGGAAAGGAGAGATAAATACTCACCTACAATAAGCCATTTCACCTGTTTTATATACTTGGGATGGATGTTAGATGGAAGTTAGAAAACTATCAGATTACAGACTGACTTTTTAAGTGGCTGCAATTAAGTGAAAGGAATTCTATTCATAAAGTCTGGAAAAGAAATATCTTCATCACAGAGAATTCTGGGTGGCTGTCACAAAACAAATTTGGAGTACTGCAGCGTTAAGACTAACTAAATCAAAATAGCAGTGCTCAGACATAAACAGAGGTCTGATTTCTGTATGATGGGGAAAAAGGACAGGAGAAAAGGCCATTCAGATCTGTGAACAAATCTAACTCTTCATAAAAAGCTCCAAGCCTTAGAAAAACAAGTATGGAGTTGAACCCAAGCACAGCTAAATAGTCACTAGATTCTTGGTTATTGTTCTCTGGCAGCATTTCTGTTTTGTTGTAGTATTTCATTGGTGCCCCTTCCAGAGATCTCACGCGCCCCTGAGCGCCGTTCTGTGCAACCAGCAGTGTGCATCCTGGGGGATGCTCCCACTACGATGACATCGTTTGACAACAAGCTTATTGTCTGCAGCACTGTGGTTATGCTTTAAGTTTAGTGCCCAAAGACTCTTTCAAGAGCAAAGTTCAGTGGTGCCAGACTTTGAACTAAATCTCAGACTAATCAAAATCCTTGACCAAATGACCTTTTTTTTTATGTGGAGTTGGCACACTGTTCAGCATGTCTTTTATGAGGATAGTTTGAACGTGTTTAATCTGTACTATGGTGCTGTGAAAAGAAAGGCGATGTGTCCAAACGGAGCTCTTAGCTACAGCAGTCAGCACAGCCATCTGGAGGTCAAGTATTTGGAGAGGTCTGACTTGGATTAAAGTATGACCCCCATGCGCATGAATCATCACAAGGATTAATGAAGTGTATAAAGTGAGTGTACTTGTTAATATCATCTTTGGACATGACAAAGAAAGAAATTCTTCACTTTGAGATAGTAAATGGTTTAGCAAAGAGAATACACAAAACCTGACCATATGCTGATGGGGACCCTACAGCTTAATGGAAAAGTGTCTTTTTATCTTAATAGTTAAGAGCTACAGTGATTGTTCTCAAAGGAAGCATCGTGACATGAAACCAACCCCGTTTCACTTTTAGTATTCACTCTTCTTCCTTTTGGCATTCCCACCTCTGTTTTAAATGTTATGTATTTTATAGATTTTATTTTAAACTAAAACTAGCGTTTCATAATTCACATTGATTTTAGTTCACACTTCCTGTAAGTTCCTCTGGCTCATGCCATGGATATAAACAAGGTTGCTCAAGATTTGGCTTTGGCTTGGGCAAATGCTTTTGCAGGGGAAAGTATTTTTCCTAGGAACTCTGCTATCATACAGTAGGAAATTTAATTACTTAATTTGGGTTTGAGCTGTTGTATGGTTCTTTAAATACAAAGTTATCAGGGGCCTCTGCCATCACAGCTGTCCACCCAGGACAAATACTGTGAGGCAGAGTAATTCCATAAAGATTGTCTTCCCTGGCCCTGCATAGGAGGTTATTAAATTTTCAGAGTCACTTCTGAGAAAAACTGGGTGCAGAACTTTGAAATCCTTACCGGGTGGTGGCAATTAGAGGCTCATCTTCAGAAGCTCATCCCTTCTGATATCATACACAGGATGAGTCAAGGGATCAGAGAGCAAGTGAGGAAGCACATCATGGCCTCTAAATGGCTGAGCTGGTCTCTAAGATCTTCTGTAGTTACAAAAGGCCCGGGTTTGTTCCAATATGCATTTTCTTTCTTTCTATGTCAGTAAAACAGGGATTTGGACACTTCTTGTAGCATTGACGAGAATTGCCTTCATGCAACAGCCAAGAGTATCTTAGCTCCATGTGCTTGTCTGTCCAGAGGGAGATAATCCCAGAAAACTTGTGAAAGCTGAAAAAGGGGGAACTGTTTTTACAGTAGTGGTTAACATTTGGAGCTTAGCGTTGGATGGTACTGAGATTCCTCTGAAAGCAGCTCAGCACTCTCAGCTCTGATTACAGTCTTGGGAGGCTGACAGTCCCTCAGCATGGGCTTCTTAGCTTTTTTGAGGGGCCGGCTCTTTACAACATCTTTCTTCAATGGCTTCAATAGGAAATTAGTTTTTAGTACAAATGTGAATTGCACATGTGCAAGTTACAAATCTGAATCATTGCCAGTAGGTAGAGCTGCTAACTTCGCTATTTGGTAGTTACTCTAAAGTTTTTGGTAATACTCTTCAGTTCCCTTCCTGTCCTTTCAGCTACAGAAAAAAAACATTTGGAAAGAAAAAGAGCCTTTTTAAGTATAGAGGGGATAAATGAATAGCACTTGTGGGACAAAGATGAGTGGGAATGAAAATACGAGTGTTTTTCAGCAAATATTTATAGTCTGCAAATGACAGAATTCTCTTATTCAAGCTTTGTAAAAAACAGCGCTCGGGCAGAAATGAAAGGTTTGTGTGTAAGGGGATTAAACTAAAAAAGCAATAGAACTGTCTGAATCAGAAAAGACCTCAGTGTCGGCGGAGCGCTGCGGAGCAATGAAGTTTAATGTCAGTGGGATTGTGAAGGTCAGTGAGCAGATGAGGGCTGATGGAAACTCCTTTCTGGACTGTGAAAAGACTGTACATATCTGGTAGAATAGTCCCAGAGGATCTCCGAGTTTCAGGGTGTTGTGAAGCCTGGAGCTCACTCGCTGTGTAAAAAATAAAAAAATAAGAAGATCCCATTCAACTTTTGAAGCACGGATATTTTACCCCAAATGAGGCTAAAGGAATTAATAATGTTGAAAGTTAAACCTTGCTTATGTATATTTGTTTTTAAAGTTTTATATGTGTTTTCTTACTTCGCCAAACAGAGGTATGCCCCAGTGAAAGTGGGGTTGAGTGTCATAGTATCCTGAAACAGAAGAAATAGCCTTGTCAAAATAAATATCAAATCTACATTTCTTGAGGAAAATGTCATGACAGATGTTATGTACTTCCCATGTACTAATTGTAAACATTAATGGTGACCACATTGCCTGCCCGCCCATATTGTGTAGGGGCTTCATATAAGACATCAAGAAAGCGGCTTTACACAGAATAATGTAATTGTAGTTACATAGCTGATGCCTGTAAAACAACAGAATTACCTGCTTCTCATTTTCAAACCTGTACGTATCTGGTTTTTTGGATCACATCAAATTCTGTATAACTATCTGGTCCTCAGATCATTTGGGATACTTCTCACCCATGACTGGAGGGCAGCAGGGAAAATTCAGAGAGAAAGTACCACATTTTTCTGGCAGGTTTATTTTTTTTCCTTTGGCAGGGAGAAAGGTTACATATATAATTTCTAATCTGTACTGACAGTGACATGACTTACAAACTTCTTTTGATTTACATAAGCATAAACAAAATCAGAGTCAAATTCCTGGTGTTTAGACCTGAATATGAAATATGCTTGTCCTTTTCCAGGAGAAAAACTCCTAGACCAGCTCCCCCTGCTTGAAAAAGAAGATGATATTCTGAAGATGCAGCTGAAGCCTTTTGATTCTTCTTTGACAAAGGCTGTTCTGCTACATTTTTAAGGCATCTTTCTTCACAGCAATCTGTACTTTATGACATACACAAGGTTAAGATACATTGAAAATGCCAGGGGTCAAAATTCCACCTCTTACATTAGTAACAACTCCCATACTTTGACCCATGGCTACATAATATAAACCTACAAGAATCATATTCAGTATGGATTCCTTAGTAAGTATTTTTTAAATTAAATTAGGCTTAATAATATACTTATAGGCTGGAAAGTGAAACTCTCACTGACACTGCTTAGCATGTTAATCCATGATGAATTCATTTTGAAACCAACAAAATATTTCAAACCTGGAGACATTGTTTAAATGAATCCTGACCAGGCACTGGGAAACAGATAAACTCTGACATAAGTCCTGACATAAAAGAACAGCTTAGTTCATGACGTATATAAATGAGCAAAAAGGATCTATAACAGTCAAGGATGCCAGCAATAAATGAAAGAGTCTGGGGAGCCAGGGGAGGTGAAGAGAAAAATACGTGCATCAGCTATGTGAGTTTATTAGTACTTAAGGACTTCTTTTATTGTAATGTGAGCCAAATATCAATGAAAGCTTAAAAATATGTATTTCTGAGAGTTTTCAGATGAAAGGCATAGAAGAAAACTGGTGGTGTATGGGAAGAGGAGGCTGCATCCTTTGGGAGGGAGAGCGGATCACAGACAGGCTTGCTGCATGAGGTTTGCTTTCTGGTGGAAGAGTTGTTGCGTTGGGGGAAGTGAGAGTGTTAGAGACACTAGACCTTGCTAAAGCAGGAACATATGAGTGAAGCTGGCGCCAGGCCATGGAGCACCTGGGTAGGAGTTTAGCACAAAGCTGGCTGGGGATTTTCTGATGAAACTTTTTGTCAGAACAGGAACCTTTTGTGGAGCCATATCCCCATTTAAACTTCCTCCCTGAGGACAAGATTTCCAGTGCTAACGTGAAAAGTGTGGTGAGAGGGAGGGCATGACGCGTCTCTGACCAACACCTCAACGACCAACACATTCACCTGAGCCACAGGAGTACCCCTCTGAGTTCCTGCTCCGGGACAAGTGGTACTATACACTCGCGCTGCCTTTCTTGAGACCTCTTGAAGAGTGAAGAGTGTCAAATTAACCCATCTATACATTTCCCATCCCAGAACTGGGACTGGCATGGGACATGGCAGGATTTGCCTCCTCCTGCGTATACAGACAGGGCTGGGATATCTCGGTTTGTTTCAATGGTCAAGCCACTGGCTCTTCCGAGTTGGGTTGTTCATCAACACTGAATTATTCCTAGCTATTATGGTATTGCAGTAAGATCTGTTTGCTATAGTTGAACCCAATACATGAGGTGTAGTAGACTGACTGCAATCCGATGAGACCCAGCGTTGAAAATATCTTCAAGGACAAAACCAGATGCTCCCATTTCCCACTGGTTTGAAGGTGTTTGTCCTACTACTTGAACTGCAAACATGTCTTCTTTAGGCAGCATTCCTCATTTACGTGAGTGCCAAAATGCTGTCAAGGCTGATGGCACACAGCATTTGTTTCACCAGGCATCATGGGTGAGCAATCTATTGTGAAAGCATGAAAAAGCTGTAACATTTTGCACTACTGTTTAGAGAGGAGTTTAATTAGGAAATGCAGAAATGTTTATGGAGTAGAGACCTCAGGGCAACAGGTGAGGCTGAAGGACAAATACTGTGACAGCCTGAGCTTTGTCTCTGCACAGCTTATATAGGTTGTCCCTTCTGATTCACCAGATCCGGAGGTCTATTTATCTCTTGGAGCTCCACAGTGAATATAGTTCTTACCTGTCTTTTCTGTTGTGCATTTATCACTTTACTGAGTAGAAATATCAGTGGCAAACAAATCTTTATTATGCATTGTCCACAAGTCACCGTTCAAAGAGCTGGCTGCTACTCAGGACAAACCAGTTTTTCAAGTCCAGACCTGAAGGTATGACTGGCTGCACAGTGAATCATCTGATATGGGGCTTTGGTCATAGTGTGACCATGGAAAGGCACCTCACAAGGGGAAAAGAAGGTTGTAAAAAAAAGAAGAAAAAGACTCAAAGCGAGGAAAGGTTCAGAGGGGTAGGAAGATAAAAGCATTATAAAACTAACCGTAGCTACTTAGGAAATCTCAAAGGGGAGAACTTTACTCCAGGTTCATTGCAGGTGTATTGACATTTTTTTCTGCCGAGATATGCCGCTCCCTCTCTGGTTTCTTGTGTGACACAGTAGGCAAAGTCAGCATGTGGTCATAGGTCCCCTGTTCCAGCGGGTAGCTGTGTGTGCTGCGTCAGAGGCTCCCACCCTGTGCTGCACCCAGGCTGTGCACTGGTAATTCTCCTATTCTAATCTGTAAGGAGGAGAAGTAAGTGAACAGAGTTTTACAACTTCTTTACTGGGAAAATCTTTTGAGCAGTTTGTGGCACAGACTTTGTTATTGGTTATTATCACCTGAACAGTTAGTGGAGGGGTAATGGGAGCGATTTCACATGGAGCCAGACAACAGCAAATTTCTCATGCTGTTGCTGTCATTAATTTGCCTCTGCAATTATCTGCACGATCATCATGCTTGCAGGTACTACTGCAAACAAAATCTGTGCCATAATTGTGGCTTTCCCCTTCTCCAAGACATATAAAAAACACTGTGTAGCCAGGAAATAAGAGATCATCAACTTACACAGAAGACTTAACCTGAAGAGCTGTTAAAATGAAAATTTCTGTTTGCATTAATGTCAGATGACACATTTATACTTTGGATACAATTAAATACAAATATGAAACTTATAGGAATTGTAGTAAATTCAGATACTGAGTTTTTATTCAGCACTCATATTTAGCATGTTAGAAACCCACTAGGAAAAGTTGACATTATTTTTTGTTGGTCATCCTAGGAAAAAAGCATTTATCGGGTCCTCTGAAGAGATCAGTGATAGTATAAAATGCAAGGTTTAGGGAGAACTGGTATCTTACCAGAACCTGCTTATGGTTAATGTTCAATAAGGATATTTAAAAAAAAAAAAGCTGAAAAAAATCCCAGAAGTCCTTTCAAATTTCTTCAACATCCACAGACATAAGTATAAGGTTGTAATAAAAACAGATTTCAGATCTAAATTGTATCTGTCTTCAGCTGTTTAATTTTCCTAGACTGAAGGAGAAGCTCAGCTGTGCTGGTCCTACAGCTCCTGAGGATGGAGGCTAGGGAAGGGTCCACAGATGCTCTGGAGCTCTCTGCCCCAAAGAAGCATGGGGTCCTCCAACAGCCCAGGACTGCACACCACGCTGGGAGTCGCTCTGGGCATTACGGAGTTGTACCTGCTCCAAACCTAAGACTGCTGTGAAGGAAAATGGGAAGAGAAAGAGGGGATGGGCCTCTTGCATGTGAAAGGTCCTTGCCCAGTGACCTTTTCTGAAGGGCCAGCGTTTGAATGCTCACATTGACTTCCTATCCCTAGCACAATTTCCCTCACACATTTCTGACTGAATGTCTGGGCTCTCACAGACAACGGTGCTACAGCTCAAGCCTTCTTTAACGATTATCTACTGCGTATGAAGATTTATAGCTGTGTAATTTTGGTACAAAATGCTGTTTCTGAATTCCACATCTAATAAACTTATTTTACTGCAATTGCATGATCTGATTGCAGACTTATTTCTTCAAATCTTGTGTCATCTGTGATTGTCTTATTACCCTTCACGGCCCTTTTCATACAATTTTATATGGCCCTTTAAAATTTTCTCTTGATTCATCTGTGGCTATGGCATCCCTCCACAAGGACACCCACATTTCTCATCTTACTTATTTGTTGAGTGCTTTAGATCTAAACCATACCACACAGTTGTTTCTCTGAATCCTTACAAAATCTGTATTTCATGAGGGCAATTATTTTTAGGAACATTCTCAAATTCAGGGTGTTGCGAAATAAACTAGTCAGACAATCTTCTAGATGACAAAAAAGAGTATTACTTCAGAGAGAAGCCCAGAAAGTCAAAGGCAGATATAGACCTACTGATAAAAATGGGAAAGGCTGTATGTCTTTAAATGTGAATGTAGAGATTACAGGGCCACACGTTCATTGAAAGCTGATGTAAAGAGCAGCTGGAGGAAGTTGTTTTCAATGTAGAGTAGATTTTTTTTGGTGGATCCTGCAAAAGCCAGGGTCTAAATTACATCTTTTTGTCACCATCTACAGGTGTGTTATATACTAACACTTTCCATTATTTTTTTCCAATACAGGCAGCAGAATTGAAGAATTTGAGCTGACAGTGAAGAGACTGAAAAATGGGCTTGGGCCAAGGGGGCTTCATAAATCAGCATGTTTTTAGTCTCTCACAATTAAATCCTTTTCTGCTCACCTGCAAAATAAATCTTTTTTTATGATGAACTCAGGGGAGCCTGTGTCTGATCCTCATCCCTTCAAGGACTGCTATACAGGGCTTCTCCAGACAATGGGTTGAAGGAAAACAAAGATCAATGATACCTTTATTTTCCCTTCAGGATTCCTGGTCTCAGGAGCACAACCAGATAGAAAACAAAATTAATGAAATAGGTTTATTGCCTTGTCTTGTGGCATGAATCTAGCTTCTGTTGCTGAGAGGTGTCACACGTGTGATGCCAGAACCGTGATTGCTGTGCTGGGGTTTACAACACTTTTGGAAACCTGCACAGCAGGACAATTTTTGCACCACAGTGCTTAGATCCCCAGAGTCCTGATTTGGTAAGGAAAAGGAAAATGCTCTAGAGTAGACACCAACAGGAGAAAATGGTGGCAGATTCCCTACCCTTTCTCTACTGGGATAACACAAACCCATCCCTTCATGCCAGCTGAACATCTGGAGTGGGAGGGTGAACATGACCAAATGAATGTTGGCAATGATCAGTGGACGATGAAAGAGTAAGACCCGTAACTTTAAAGCATTTAGAAATTCAATCATTTCCACCTCTTAAAAGTAGGTCTGTAATTTTTTTATATGCTCATTTACCTTTCACATGAAACGATGACTTTTGCCGCATTATCTATTTACTTTCAAGGCGTAGGTCGAGACTAACAGGACCTTAGAAAAGTACAAATCGTAGAGACTCAGTAACAGTCTGGAGACTCAGTGATAACACCAGGTAGTCCTTCCCCAACACTCTGGTTAATATTTACCTGTGGTGTACGAACTATTTAAATAACTATTGATGCCTGGTCACAATTTTTGCTTTGAGTAGCAGAGCACAGTGTTTAAGAGGTTTTCAGAAGACGCAGGAACTTCCTTGACTTCAGTATTGAGGTCAAACTCTTAGGAAAGGTTCCCCTGCCGTGCTCGTTTCTGTTTCAGCTTGTTGAAAATGGCGGGTGTAAGCAGCTGCATGAAGTACTCCATGTTCATCTTCAACTTCTTATTTTGGGTAAGTTGGTGTTTAAACAGTTATTAGTGATGCATGAAATACATTCAACATTAGCTGAACGTTGTAGTTGAAGGAATTGTAAAGAAAACAGAGCATAAGTGGAACCAGAGTATGATTGTAAATCAAGGAGGGAGGGAGAGGGAGAATATATTTAACTTTTGCCCTTCCCTTTGTCTTTTTCCTTCAAAATATAATAGCTTTCCCCCGACATTCGAAAGGAGAGTCTTTCTCCTTGCCTGTATCATGCTTTTCATTTCAGTCAGAAGATAACAGACTTTATGCTTACAATGCATTTTTCTCTTGCTTTTATGGTCTGCCGCTTGTATTCAAATGGCATAATCCTGAAAATGTAGTTGGCATAGAAGATCTGGAAAATTCACTTGTATTTTTAGCTTCCTAATTGTAAATGGTTTTCATATCCTTCTTTGTGGTTCTTTGCTTTACGTTCAGTGTTATAATTAGTTTCTGATGGTGGACAGTAAACTTTTCTAAAATGGTGTGGGCTGGCAGTACTGCCAATAGCTGCATCAAGGCAGATAGAACACAGGGCAGCAGGCAGGTTTCTGGGCGTTATTTGAACCGTATTTGTCTATTTATCACATCTTGGCTGGTTTGCAATAATGTCAGGTCCTGGAAGCTCTGGAAAGGTTTGAATTAAAGAATATTTGTCTCATGATTCAATCTCACTGTCAGTTTTTCTGACAGAGGTTTGTCAGGTTCACTAGAGGGTCACTGAAACCAGAAGCGGAAGTACTGGCCACATTATGGGCTTTGTCTCAGGGAAGTTTTTTCAAGTGAAAAGGTGATAGTATTCAAAATGGACCACAAACAATAGCCTTGGAAAATTTGTGGCTAGCCAAAATGAGAAGAATTAGCAAAATTCTTGTGGACCTCACAAAGAAATACGTAACAGGCCAGTGATGGTTTGGACTGCCGCCTTCCTCTTCCTCCACCTCTATCAAGACCGACTGAAGATATTTGACATCAGTGTCAAAGGTTTTTTTGGAACAGTACTTTAAAGAGTCTGTCAGTTTCTGACTTGGAATTTCTGTGCCTCAGGAAGTTTTTCCTGTTCATGTTCATCTCTATTCAGCATAAGATAAAACATAGGTAAATGCCTCAGAATAGAATGAATGTGTGAATGATGCTCCATGCCTAAGCCTCCAATGACAGCATGGGAAAAAACACAAACCAGTCCTGTGGGGTCTCGAAAACTTAGGAAACAAGCAGATGCAGAACAAACTTCCCAGACCTATCTTTATGTCAAAGATAGGAAAATCTGTGCACTATTCAAGGCAGGAGTATGCTGAGAGCATTTGCTGTGAACGTGACTGCCTGGATGGGACAGAGAAAGACAAGAATGCAGCTGTAGTTGCTTGTTTTAAAGGAAGAGGTTTAGCACTACGGAGATAGGGAAAAACAGACATGGTGTAAACAGGAATACGGGCTGGCTGAGTACGATGAGCTGAATTCTTTAATTTACATTCCGGTCTCTCGTTCCTGGAAATCGTTAAATTGCTGCATTGAAGCACAGGGAACAGTGATGTCTTTACAGGCGCTGCTCTCTCTGGTGCACAAAGCAGCTAGCAAGTGGAAAATTAAACTGATAGTGGGAAATGAAGGTGACTTTAACCTTAACTGGATAAGCGGCTGCATATTTACTTAACATACTTTCATTTTAAGTCTGTGGGTGTGTCCTCTCTGAGGGCACACAGGAATGGGTGTTCCAGCCTTCTAATACCTTCTTCTAAGCAGCTCTAACAAGACAGCACTGTGTAATCCCTTGAATAGCCTAAGCTAGCTCTGCAAAGTGGCTCTTGCTTCACTGCTTAACTCTTGCCCCCCGGGAATCTGCAGCCCCTAAGACACATGGTGGAGTCCAGCAAGTTGATAGAGTTTTGAATCCTTCCAGTTTGGTGGAAGGAAGCTGAGCTTTTGGGCTTTTGAAGGCTTGTGGTTTGGAACTGAGTGCCTACACAGAGCTGTTAATAGTTCTTAAATTAACTCCCAAGTCAGTTTTGTGCATTAAAACTGACACATAGGTCAGATTGTTCCTCTCACCCTTCTTCAGAGTTTGCAGGATATCTGGTCCCACCTGTTGACCTCATCCTGTTAGCTTCTGCTGCTCCACATCTTGCAGAATTGTAGAATTAGTAACAGAACAATCTTTGATCAATTGCTGTTATCAGATCAGACTTGTAGTCCCTTCTACCACATCTGTTGCGTCTGAACATCTTGATCCCTGAAAGTGGCAACACAAACTTGGCAGGTATGTCGAGCCATAGCCCACACCTCTGGAGCACCTTCCTTTGACTGTTTATTTCAAGTATCTCTAGGAACTATTCCAGGGAGCTGGTTTTCCTGAACAAGTGCACCCTTGTTAGAAAACTCCTCCTGATACTCTTAAACTAGTTACTCAAAAAGTGCGTACCAGTGGAATTCCCCATGAGTTTGGTGTTCCGGTGTCTGAAAAATGCAGAATCTTGACGTACTGCTGGTTCAGAGTCACAACAGGCTTTATCTGAGGTGATACTGGCTTAACTAGGCTGTATTTCTTCATTACACCAAGGCTGAAAGTCTTGAGAAGAAAAGAACTGCTTGATTTTAAAGGCCAACAGTCCTTTTCCTGGTCAATCTATGCCTCTCTGACGAGGTCATTGATCCTTGGTCATGGGTTGAGACAAAACTAAGTTAACAATTTAGTTTTGGGGAAATCGGTCAGGACGTTTTCAAAGAAGCTCTTCTTAGTCCATTGGAAAATATGGATTCATAAAAAATGAAATCTCCTGAAATGAATGTTTCTTTAGTTGAAACTTTATTTTAAGCAAACATAATTATTGGAATGACATATTCCAGTAAACTTGACATATTCTACTTGGACTCTTTGGGAACAGACCATTTTGATCTGTTATTTCAAAACTTTTCTGTCTTTGTTCTTGTTGACTTCATATATTATGAAAATAAACAGAAATAAAATATTTAGATTGTACTGAAATGAAGCATTTTTACTAACATAAACCAACCTATTTTTAAAATTAAAATCTATGCACCTTACTAATGTTTTTGAGTTATAAATTGTGTTTCTTTTTTTGAACGAAGGAAATAGATATTGTAGCATTCCCATCTGATTGGTAAGTTCCTGTATGTTCAGCTATATTCACTTCCACTACTGTGCTGTTTTTTTATGGGAAGTCCTATATAACAAATAAGGCAACAGGCCAAATTCTGTTTGGATTTGTAGCAATAGCTGTTTCATAGCTAGCCTATGTTGTCTGGTGCATAGCGACACGGCTCACATAGTACTGCTGAACAGGAACTAATATACAGCCGTGTGATACCATCAGTTTCTAGCTGGATTCAGAAGGTTTCAGTGGGGAGTTCTAGTTAAATTTGATAGCATGATATAACTGTCATCAATTGTACAACTTTCCTTTTTATGCTTAAAATGTACTTACAGGACTTTAGTTATAGTAGAAAAATGTGTGGTACTCATGTCTGAGCGCTGGCTCTGTTCCATATTAAATAATCTGCTAAAGTAATTTTGATCTTAGATGCTGAATATTATATGAAACCTTTTGCAGGGAAAGTATTTTTTAAGAAAAAAATATATGAAATATATAAAAATATCTCTTTTAACTGTAAAAGGTTAGGAATAGTCCCAGTCTTCACGGGAAGCTCATAATAACCTTTCAGGGCCTTTTAAGACTTCAGTATTAATGACATACAGGAAGATAATTCTAAACTTGTCTAGTCTCTGGTCCTCAGTGATCTCTCTTTCCTACCAGTCATCTCAGTAAACGCAAACCTTACCCCTGATTAGTGGCTTAGTTACCTGTCTCCAACACTTAATAAAGAGAAATTTCATGTAAGAATCATCACAGACAAGGTTAGGAATAGAGTGAGTGACTGTTGTGTAGAGGAAAGATGCCTCAACAATCGATGAAACAGGAGCACAAATAGAGATAAGGGAATGTGTCTGGACCTGGGATTCATCTGCCCTGACTTCAATATGCTAAAGCAAGTAATTTTAGTCTAACTTTCACGTGTACACTATCAAGTAGGATTGTTTTCCATAAAAATGTAGTGAAAATAATAACTATATGCATTTTATAGGAGCAATATTCTAAGGACTGAAGATAGCCTGATACTGTTGCAATAGATACACCAGAAAGACTTTGTTTAGAACTTTTCCTGATAATTTTATCATAGAGAATATGTCTCTAGATATGTGTCCTGAATAATTTCAGAAACAACATTTATACAAATATCCCTTACTAAATTTCAAGAGTTTCCATTAAACAAAAAACAATGTTCTTTACAGCCATGTTATATACATACTGTAGCAATTTATACTCCTCTCTTATCTGACAGAATTTCTATGTGCTTCTCAACCACATGTATAAATCATCAAGGAAATGCGGAGTCCTCTGAGGTAGAAACGTCAGGGATTTGGTGCATAACTGAAGATTTAACTACCCTTAAGAAGTTTCCTGGATATGAGTCAATATTCTATGCTCCAGCAATTCATGTTTCTTTCACTTTGTCAAACAAATGATTTCAGAATTTTTGCCAGCATCCGGTGCAATTGGGATACAGAACGTTAACGCAAAATTGCTGACCTTTCTAATACTCTTTATTTTTTTATCTTGCAGGTGTGTGGTTCCATTATTTTGGGAATCTCTATATGGATACGTGTTAGCAAAGATGCTCAGCAGGTAAATGTATGCAGTCATACCAGCACCATGTAAAATGTGGAAGCTACTGCATATACTTTCGTTTGCCATATTTACAAGCTTGTTATGTTTTTGTTGAGATGCTTTGTATGGGTAAAGACTAATGCATTTTATAAGATTAAATGAGATGGTGCGGGGAGTCAATAGAGTGATAGCTGTACACATGGACATGTGACTACAAGAAGTGTCTTCTGGTGTTCTGAACATAGTTTCTTGCAGACGCACACTGATTTCTTCTGTAAAACGTGTGTCTCCTCTAATGAAAACTAATGATGGTTTTGTTATCGATTTCAGTGTTAGGGAGAATAATGAAGAGCCGTGGAGCTCCTAGACTTTTTGATGTCTTTCCTTATTAAATAATATAGTCATCTCTATTTCTATGCCTACTTCCATATGTTTGTAGGGAATATTTTTTCCTCTCTCACTCTCTTCAATAACAGATTCTTATTTCCCCAGTAACTGCAACTTTGAAAGGGAGCAAGGATTTTTGCCTCTTGAAAACACCTGATCATTTTCTCCTTATATTTATAAAGATAGAAAGGGTTTTAGAGACCCAAAAATCTATACCTAGGATTAAAATGTCCTACCAGTCCTCTTTGAGGGGAGAAGAAAGTCCAAGTTCCCCTCCTGGATTTTATCTGGATTATTAAATTACTTCAGACTTCTTGACTTCCCTTTTCTGCAAAGCTAGCAAAAATACAGTTCTGAGGAGCCCTTGATCTTGCACGCATGCAACAGAGGTTGGTCCTGTTAATACAAAAGACTCTTTGGCCCTGAGGAGCCTGCGAACCTTTTTCCAAGTGTGCTCCTAGTAACACTGGCCTCTGACTCACAGCAAGTTTTTTGTCACCCTTAAGTGAAGCTGATATCACAGCTTGTAGATGTGAAAAGGCACTTCACAATCTTTACATGCTGGTGCTTTCTTATACTAACAGAAAGAACAAGGTTTAAGCATCATCCGGTATCTTTCTTCTTGTGAATTTGTGACATAGAAATGTAAATTAATTTGAAAATTTAATTTACAAAGTTCTATTTCCAAAAAGGCTTCCTGGCCATAAAAGTGGAAAAATGGTTAGGTGTGACCTATAGATGAAGTAGCATCTTCGGATCACTCCTCTGCTACTCTACTACAGTAGGTCAGCTAAGAACAATAATTTTTAAGTCAGTATTTCCCCATTGGGAAATGAGAAGATGGTGGACATTTGGCTGACGATGCTGTTGCCCTTGGCCAGTCCCAGATGTCTCATGACTGGCAGAGGATGGATGCAACAGAACTCAGCTCACAAAAACATTGTGCCGTGGGGTAAATTAGGTCATGATAGAGAGTTCTGATGTTCTCTACCACGGAAGAGTGACCACTTTCACTCCTTAATCAACATTTTAAAAGAAGCTAAAACTGCCATACTTCCTAGTTGACCTTCTCTAGTATGATGGCTTAGATGGTAAAATAGAGCTAGAAAAACCATAATTGCTATTATCCTTTCTTAATTTTTGAGTGATTTTCTATGCAGAAAAGTATACTGAAGTGTGTCCCAATCTAATTTCCTGAAGTGACACTGAGTAGTCCCCCAAAACTTTGAAATAGGGATAGAATATGAAGTATTTTCTCACATTTTAGCCTCTATGCAGGCGAAGTTCCTATTCAAAATCAATGTGTATTTTGCCTAAGTAATAAAACAGGCCTTAGGATTTGGATGCAGGTGAATAGAGCTTTCTAAGAATAAAAAACAGGAGTTTCAGCCCAACTTGGAAGGGGAAAGAACTATACTTTCTTCAAATTATTCTTGTCTATATACCTTTCCAATTTCCATCAGAAGATAAACGTGACAACTTCCAGACACTTTTGCCAATCTTGGCACCAGCCACATTGAAAATATTCTTTGAAACTTTTTCTCTATTTTGGCCTTTGGCCTTAGTCCATCCTGTGGGAACTGAATAATTTCATATTTAATAATATCGAGGTATAGGAATTGGTTAGCTGAATGTCCCATATATCAAAATACAGTCCTCATTTTTGAGGGTAATATTAGAAATCATGCATAGAAAAAGTAAAAGGAAATGTAGGAAAAGGAAAAGGAAAAGGAAAAGGAAAAGGAAAAGGAAAAGGAAAAGGAAAAGGAAAAGGAAGCTGCTTTGGAAAATACATCTAATTTTTTCTCTAGTCTATCCACTCTGAGAAATGTTCTGTCAGGAACAGCCACTGAGATGTTCCTGGCCTTCTAATGACAAACGGAGGTTTTGTTTCTTTAAGATTTAGTTCCTGGAGGAGAGGTTTTGAGACAATAAATTTTGCTACTTCCAGTAAAAAGCAAAGAGTCAATGATTAGAAACTAACTCAAAGCCACTTTAAAGACAAGAGATCTTTATTTATTCTGTAAAGTTGACTTTCATCTTGTGCAGAGACTGAAACCGTGAAAAGCCAGCTTCTACCAAGCTCAACAATAATATTTTTAAGGGGGGGTGGGGCATTAGAAGTTTGTTTATTTATTGATCAGAATTTCTCCATGGTTGCCAATCAGTGTATTTATCACTGATGAAATAATTCTCTTGTTTGGGGGGATACAGGTGTGTTTAGGAGGAGCTTCTTGTAGCTGAAAGACTTTTTTCCCCTCTCTTTTCAGGAATTGGAGATAGACAGCAGCCTGTTTGCAGGGGTTGATCTACTGATAGCTGTGGGCTCCATCATTATGATCCTTGGGTTTCTGGGGTGCTGTGGTGCCATAAAGGAGAGTCGGTGCATGCTGCTGCTGGTACGAAAGAAAAACATTTGGCTGCCTTTTACAGACCACAGCTACATTTAATGGATAAGATCCTTGCAAGTAGTATCAAATGACGATGGGGATGTTTTTGTTTAACCAGTTCTCCCCCACTACTCCCATTTAATTTCATAAATTCCCAGTTACTCCCTTTGCTGGTCCTCCTAGAACATCCTCCCTGTCCTCCTGCCCAACTCCTCTCCCCGACGTGCTGCCCGCTATGCCACTACTCTGGGGTTCACCTTGTTTTGATTACCAGCTGATCACACTTGAGCACCCCCTTTTCTCATTGGCAAGGAAGGAATAACTGGAGCAGCTGTGACCAGAACTTCAGTTCATTCTGCCTACATGGTTATTCAAGCACATGAAACCTTAACATTCACTTTATATGTTATATCATCTTAGTCAAAAGTACTATAGTTTTTTTCTCCCTTTTGTTTTCTTCCTAGTTTTTTATTGGACTGCTTCTGATCCTGATCCTTCAAGTCACAGGAGGTGTTTTAGGAGCAGTGTACAGATCTCGGGTACAGTATTATTCTACGTTTTCATTGATGTCTTCCCAGAGTTCTGTTTCTACCCTTAATACTAATAAAATATTTGGACTTGCAGGTTGAAACATCTCTTAACATGACTCTCCAGGAGGGTGTGAATTTATTGCAAAGCTCTACAGAAGAATCTAAAGCATTTCAAGAGCAGTTCCAGAAGTTTGAGCAAAAGGTAATTAAAATGTAATGAAGAGCAGGGGCTGTTGCTGTCTCTTTTGTCTCTGCCATTTGTCTGTGCTTTGTTTTATGACTACTCCACTACAGATTTGATTCTCTGGAGATGGGGAATGGTCTGGCTTAAATGCTAGTTCAAACAAGGGGCTTCTGTTGTCTTGATATGACATGGGCTTTCTGTGGTGATTTCTTTTGCAATAGAGTTTATAAGAGAAACAGAGCAAGGACGCACAACGCGCAAGTGAGACTGTTTGCTAACTTCTTTAATGAGAAAGCTGCCTTCTTCTTTGTTACAGCTTTTTCTTCTGAAGGGACATTACTCCTTCAATTTATCCCACCCAATTTATCCAGTAGTCCAAAGGCAAGATTACCCCAGGGATAAGGGAAGCTTCAGGGGTGTATATAATTTGGGATATCCTATTAATAAGCAGTCATTAAATGCCATACTTCACTGTGTAAGAAGGGTGAAGAAAATACGATAAAAATGAGGTTTGATTTCACTATGCTTACAGCTATCCTTGCTTCCCATTCCTGCAGGATCCCAGAAGGTGGACACAATGCCAGCTCACTTCTGGGCGTCACAGAGAAAACCATTGAATTTCACTGATATAATTCATGGTGTAGACCCCTTCACTAGTACCTGTGTCTAAGCATCAACAAAGCGCCTGCTGGTTTTTTTTTAATTCCCTAATGCGTGATGACTTTTATGGGTATTTTTAAAGGCTGTTGGTGTTAAAGAAAAGGAAACAAGAAACAATATTTGGGTGGCTTATATTACTTCCTCTTCTCCTTCCTCGTTCCATCTCTTGCCCCGTCTTCTGCTTCTGAGCCAGCTTAATTCTTCTGTTAAAATAAGCAGCTCTCTGGAGAGATGGTGAGCAAAATGAAAAATACCTTAATTACTGTATTCATTTTTAAATATACCAGGATTGCTTTATTGTGCCCCATAGTCTTTGCTTTTATACAAAAATATGTGAACATTTCCAGCTGCCTTTTAAAGGAGGGAGGACCTCAAACCCAAGTCTGCACCCCTGAGCTTTAGTGGCTAAAATAAAGTGGAACATGAAGTGAAATTGCACCTGGTTTAGGTTTCAATAAGCCCCAAATGGAGTCCTGGCCTCCTCAGTCCATTTCTGAATTAAAGGGCTAAACATCTTTCAAGGTGGTTATTTTTCTAGATTTCAGAGTTTTATGTGCCTGAATTTTACATTTTCAACCTGGCTTTTCAAGATGTGAAATGTGGATGTTACTGGAGCTGTTCCTTGTTGTCTACAACTTTCAGAAAGAAGACTTGGTTCTCGAAAAATGCTATACCACAGTTGTTCCATGTTCCAGTTCCATTCTGGCACTGATAATTACTACTTTTATAGTATGTTAATGGCTTTTGAGCACTGTATACTGCAAATGTGGCCTTTTCCCCTTTTTATTTTCTTTTTTTTTCTGTTTTTGTTCATTTGTTTGTTTTTTGTGTTTTTTTTTTTAAACTTGCACACTTACATTCCTATAACTGGTACAGAAATGCACAGGCATACCAATTTGGGAAAACTGCCATATAGGAAAAGATGAAAGGAAATTTCTACTTCATTGTTCCTTTCAGCTCCCTCTCTGACTCTTCTTGAACTGCAAATCATCACTTTTTTCCTTATTCCCCCATTTCCTCTTTTCTTGCAGAACCAATGTTGCGGTTTGGTGAAAGGACCTGCAGACTGGGGAAGTAATTTTAATACTGGTTTGGGTAGCAATAAAGTCTGTGAGTGTGAACAGAATGACCCATCAAAAGACCTCTGCATGTACTTTCAAACCAGATACGTTTATAAAACGGTAAGAAAAATATGATGTTCCACTGTTCTTTCCAAAAAGAAATTTGAAGTCAAGATTGCCTTTGGTGATTGACATAGTCAGTAGTTCCGTATCCTTCCAAAAAGGCAAAGTCTTGCCTTATTTTTGTTAGCCAAAATTGTCGCTGTGCCATCTGATATGAAATTACTGTGAATATGTGAAATAACTGCTGATTCCCCGTTCTAGGTTGCCTCTGTCTTAGCTATGCAGTGCAGCACCCTTAAGACCTCAGCGGTCTGCGTGGTTTCTATGGGTGGAAACCATTATGGCTTTGCTGCTGGGTATGTCTCTGGGTCAGAGCAGCACACCAGCCACCCTTTGGCTCTCATTTCTCCCTCAGAAGGTTATGTTTCCACCCAGGCTCGTTCTGGTTGTACATATGTTGACTCAAAGGCTATTGAAAAATGAACACCTTCAATGCAAGACCTTCGGGATTTTATAGTCCTTTAATAAAAAGCCCCACACTTATTCGGAAAGATCTGCTGGAAAGAAACCTTACATTGTGTAGGCTTCATGGCAGCATACTCAAAGTGTCATTTCCTACAACTACAGCACTGTGAAAAGCTTGTGACATATAATATAAAAATAACAGCAAAAACATCTGGTGACTGGCAGCAAGAAAATATACTAAAATATACTAAAATATACTTGTGGATGGGCAGCAGAAATCTCAATTAATTTCAAGATTTATCTGTTTTCTTATATGGAAATTTGGATTCCATACATGCAGAGGAAAATACAGAAAAAAAAAAAGTGGAAAGATAGAACAAAATAGCTGCATCTTTGGAATGTTGATGGTACAAAATCTGCCAATACGTACCTTGCACAAAGCAGATTTTAGCAAATGTCCAAATCTGGTTGTATACTTTTATTAATGCATAGGTCCTTAGCCAGATCTTTCCTGACTGCTGATTTCCTCCCTGTGTAGTCCCATAGAAGCAAATACTGCTTTAAAACAAAGAACAATCTGGTTAAGTAGAGGATGCCAGAATCCAATCTGGAAATAAGATGTATATAAAGAGGCTGTTTTGGCCACATTTTAATGTCTTTTCGGCATCAGAAAAACTCTCAAAGGACATATGAGAAGCCATCGGTGAAATTACTGCAGGTGCAAGGTATCCCTCACATGAACACACAGATTTCACAGTGGTGTTAAATGCTAGTAAAGATATTCATCTCCTTTGATCCAGGAAGAAAAATTTGGAATTCAGTGAAGTTCTGAGTCAGCTTAAATAAGAATTTTTTTTAGAAGGCCTGGAAGGAGAAAACCCACGTGTTTATTGTGAGGAAGGAAATACAGTAAAGGAATATAACTATACACTATATTTGAGGGGAAGGCAGTTGTAGTATTGGAACAGTACTGTGGTTTTGATGGATGTAAGCCGCGTTTGGCTTTCCCTACAGTATGAAAAAGGAATATTGTCAATGCCTGGAGGAGATGTAGTCATTATAAGAACAGCTGTATGCATTTGTTAAAAAGGAGGATAGCTCTGCATAGAACCTCAGGTATTATCACTCTCTTCCTCCCAGCCTCAGTCCAAGTCCCAGCCATGACCACCAAACATTTGTCAAAATGATTAGTTTAGCTAGGTTTTATATCTAAATATTGATAGTTGAGCCCAATTCTAATATTGGGCTCTGAAGTTTAAAATCCAAAGATCAGATTAGTGGGAAACCGAAGTTCTCTTTCAGATTTGGTCATTGCTGCAGTTGGCTTCCTCATAGCAGTGAATGATTATCAAGTGAAAGTAAGAAGAAATACTCCTTTCCTTGTCAACCGAAAAATTATGCAAACATCAGGCATTACAGCTGTACCTCTTCATTCAAAACTATGCCTTTTTATGTTCAGCTACTAAAATCATCTTTGTATTTGGGAATGCAAAGACTAGATATGTTTCTCAGAGCACAAGGTATGTATAGCTGTATTCTTTGTGTTTGTTAGCAACAAGCCAGAGTGTATTCAAAGAGCCCTTCTTTAATAGAGAAGGAGAGAGAAAGAGAATGTGACAGGAGTTGTTTTAGAGGATGTATTCTTAATAACTTTAGGATAATATTTCTTATCTGTAATTATTAATTTTGTCTTATTTTTCAGCCTTGTAAAGATGTGATTATCAAATACTTTAAAGACCATCTGCTCATAATTATGGGGATTGCTTTTGGACTGGCCGTTATTGAGGTATCAGTATACACCATTAAAATATTTAGTAGCTGACAAGCAATAGGTTCTACTTAGAAATACCCTGGGTATGGGATTAAAACTCTTGGCTTGCTCAATTAATAGTCAAGGGAAAACCACCTCTCACTTTTGCTATAATCTTGCTGTTATTTCATATAAACAGTATATGACTGCTGAGCTGTGAACTTTAGGTGGGATCAGACCACCCTGGTGTCTCTTTAAGTGTATCGTGGTACTTCTTATACAAAAATTTGGCAGTCCTGGAGCCAGGCTGTGCCTTGACAGTGTGGACAGAGAGCTGTGTGGATACCTAGCCCCAGAAGACACACAGGCAAGAATAGCTGGTCTTTTCCTCCTCTTCACTTTCTTTGCTTGATTAAAAAAGTCTTCTCATAAGAAAACTTAGCCTCTAAACTGAATATTTTATCCCAGAGAAATTATGGTACAAAGTTGTTATTCTGAGGTATGATTGAGCCATCAAGATGGTGTGTGAATGTGCCTGAGTGCACACCTGTGCTGTTATATATATTTTCTCTGTATACAAAAGTCAGAGTATACGAGCTCTTGATTTTAATTCTTCATCATACACTGAAGAATAACATGCAAAATTTTCTCCAAAGAGAGGAGGAAAAGCAGTGAGGTTATGCAGTCAGCTACTTGGTGAATGATACGTTTTGATTAGGAGAAAACGACAAAGAAGCAGGGGATTTCATCATGTTGCTTTTTTCAGTAATTTTCTTTCTTTTCACCATTCCTGTGTGGTTTCCCTCCGCCCCCGCCCCCGCTGACGGATGTTTGAGGGAAAAGCAGAAATGACAAAGATTTCTGTGCAGAGTTCAGTTTGTTATTCCAAGTGAAAACTTCTTAACATCATTGGCAGAGGATTAGTCCTCGTGGTAGAAGAGTGGGCAAGAGCCCCAAATCAAAAATACTTTTCCAGGAAAAATAATAGTAAGCATGGAAGAGTTAGACAGCTGCGGCACTGGGAGAGGACTTCTTATTTGGCACAGGCTTAACGTTATTTGAGGTGCTATATGTGGGGGGTCGGGTCTCTTGCCTACAAGTAGACTTTTAAGGGCAAATAGGTGAAATACTCCAATATTAAAAGGCCATTAAAAATATAATAGAAGTCTAAAATTGCATCTGTATCCCAAAGGTAAGTTATTATAGAAGTCACTTTGCTCCAGTAACTGCAGTTACGTGAGTTGTAACCTTCAGTTCGTTGAGCGCCATCATTTCTTGTTCTCCAGCTGTCATTTTCTGTGGTGGTTGCCTCTCCCAGCCATAAGAGGATTAGAAAACACCACGAATAAACAATATAGGCCTCAACTAGTACAAATGGTCAGCTGGCAATTTATACTCGATAAACATTCAGCCTTTCTAAAGATATTGACATGTTATGACTTCTCAAGGAACTGCAAATCAAAGTCCACTGTTTAACCATCTCTTTGCTTTGGAAAACCTCAGAAAACAAGAAGTGGACAGCTGTTCTTCCCTAGAAATACCCCTCTGCCTGCTCCATTGTGCCACTTGTGGGCTGTTAATGGTATCATTAGCAGAAATTATACTGGGAAGAAGGGCCCAGTTTCACCTGAGCGCAAGTGAAAATGCAGGCATGGTATGCCAGGGAAGCCCCGTCAGCTTTTTCCAGCTGTGAGTCCATCCCTTTGTCTTAGCTGTATCCCTGTGTTCTGTGTGCTCTCCACTGTCTCTTCCTTAAATAGAATCATCCTAGTGTTCATGGCTCCATAAGTGTCAAGTTGATGCTTTCCACTTTGGCTGGTTAATTTTAAATCCAGAAGGAAACATTCTGATTTTCTGATCTTACCAGCTATCTGACATAGGCTGGGGAATTTTACCTAGTAATTCCCACTACAGAAGGTGACTCTACTGAATTACATATTTCAAGCAACAGCTTCTTTAGTGAACTCTGTACTTCTATCCCAAAACTATTACTGATGAATATAAAATATTTATTGCATGTTCATTTGCCACTTAAACCAGTGGGAAATGTTTATAGATGTATGTGTGTATACATATACACGTGTACACATATATTAAAGCAAAAGAGAGTGACAGTGGACAAGAAGAGATATTTCAAAGGGAAACAAACCTTAAAATACACAATGAGATCAGAAAGTTCCTCCAATTTTCTTGGAAAATAAAAGATAGAGGGTTTTTGTCTTGAACTTCTCTGTATGTGCTGCTCCATTGCAGCTAACAATGGTGTTTTAAACCCCCAGAGTTACAGTTTTTCCCATCCACAGAGGCAATCCACCTTTTAAAGAAATGAAAGTTTTCCATATTGTCTGCAGTCTTACCTGTGGTACATACTGATTTAATTAAAATGCTTATATTTTAGAGTAATTTTCTTTAAGAACTACATTAGAAAAGAATTTCTGCATAGCAGATTTAGCCTGCATGTAAATTCAAGACATTTGCAAACAAAATGTTCCCACTGTGTATCAGTTGTATCCTGGGATTTCCAGGACTGCCAAGTAATACCAGAAATGTCTTTCTTTTCCAGATTCTCGGTTTGGTGTTTTCTATGAGCCTCTACTGTCAGATCCAGAGAAAATGAAACTGTGGAAGTGTCAGAACGATGTCACCAGCCAAATCAAAACCTTTGTAGATAGAGAGATATTTGGCTTGGCACATTCAGATAAATATATGCATGTCCCAGGCAGCTGTTCTGATGAAAACAGCAGACCTTGTACACATGGATGCTCAACAATTTGCAAAATGACCTCCTTATATTTCATAAGATTTAATGATGTGAATATGAATTTTTATTTGCAATAAATGTCTTTGTTTATGTTTCTGAGGAGTTTATTTTGTCTGAAGATAGCATTTAAGTCACGTTGAGATTCCAAGTTCACCATGCAGTGTGTCCACATGGGTGTTAGCACAGTCACCGTAAACAGCTGCAAACCATCTTGTGGTGGCTGACTGGTCCAGGGAATTCCATGCCCCCAAACGGCTTTGCTTGTGGGGCAGGGTGTTTCCATTATGAGTGTCGCAGGGCAGTTTGACACTCGATATGTTACAGGTCCGAGATTTGTTACTTGTGAGAAGCACAGCAACTAACTTTTACCCAAATAGGACAGTTGCATCTCCCTCCAAGGATGTTTAATCAGTGTCCTGGCAGCTGAGATGGTCACTGTCAGGTCCATATGATGCCTAGATTGCCTACAAGAGTTGGATTTAGTGACACATGTTTTGCAAATATGTTTGCATGCTTTGATGCCAAGCCTAGCAATATTCAAGAAGCACAGGGGAATGCACTCATGGTGTGAATGTTGGGATTGTCCTATTCAGGGACAGGAGCTGGACTCAATGATCCTTGTGGGTCCCTTCCAACTCAGGTCATTCTGTGATTCCGTGAAATATTTTTCAAGGGTAAATCCAAGGCTGTGTGGAGGCAAGACGTACACAGAAGTCATGTGGGTAAGACTTTACCCAGAGCAGTTACAATGAGCCCTGGGCTCCCCAGCAGTTGGTGGACAACTGAGAGCACGGCTGGTAAAGCAGCAGCAGAAATATAAGGCATATCTGCCTTTGGATTCACCAGTGCTTGCAAACACTGGGGCCCTGACTGTCCCTGTCCAGCCCTCTGGGGCTCCCCCACCTTGCCCATGGCCCAGGACTCTGTGCCAACTCCCTGGGCCTATCAGCCCCTGCTCCAGCATTGTTGCAGTAGGGTAGGTCTCTAGCTCCCCGCAGTCCTGCCCTACTTGGCCGTCGCATCCTACCTACTGGGCCCACCCATGGTGTCGTGTCCTGATCTGGCCTCAACCCAACGTGTCCGATGCCAGGGGCCAGTGCCAGTGCCCCTTCCAGCTGCCATGCTCCTTGCTGGGGTGGTGGGATGGGCTCTGGCTGCCAGACCCTGCCCTACCACCCCAAGGGAGCCTGCATGATGCCAGCCCTGAGGATGCTGCGGATCCAGGTGGCCCCCTGACAGAAAATAAATAGCAGCAGGGAGCAGATTTTTTAAAGGTATGAAGATGTGTAATGATGCCCATAGGGATCTGCCGAGCATGCTGATAGCCTCACTGCTGTGCCTTGGAGGCTAGCTGTTTTCACCAGTCCTGATGGATCCCATCAATTTAATATCTTTAAACACCTTCAGACAGCTGCTCTTAAGAGAAAACCACATACAATGCTCTTCTACATTAACACTTCTCAAGTGCCCCTGTCTGTCTCGAAGCACACCCTGACTATTCCCATCTTGGCAGAGCCATGCAACTGTCGCTTATCAATTCATTAAAAGTTTCTCTTGATCAAGAAGATCTTTGCCCATGTCTAATACTGGGCAGAACTGGGTTCAGGTAAAATTCATCTGCAACAAAGACTTTCTTTCAAAACATATCAAGAGGAAAAGTTTCTGTTCCACCCCCCACCCTTTTCCTAGCACTCAGTCCATTAGGCCAAGCAGTGAGAGCTGCTTGCAGTAATTTTTGTCTCCCCGGTAAGTCATCTAGCTACTGGAAAGTTCTGACGCCCTTCCCTCTGCTGAACCTCAGAATCTGTGCCAGAAGAATTCAAACTTTGTTGGACCAGAGGAAAATCATGACTCTATACTCCAGCTATAGTCACTGGAAGGAGAAATGCTGACTTCTGGTTCTTTCTCCTCCCCAGACTGTTTTTTTCTGTGCATATCTTACCTCTGATTCGAAATCCTGGGAGCTGAGCATGAATCACCCAGACCATAGAATGGCAGCTGGACTCTTGGATTATCACTACACAAAAAAATGGGATAGAAGGGCAAAATGCAGAGAGAATTGCATCTTCCTCTTCCTTCTTCTCCTTCCCATGAGAAGGAAAGTTCTCCTCTTTGAACAAAGGACCAGAGGGTATCCCATAGACAGGGAGCTTAGAGCTGTGGATGTCTAATGGATGGACACGAAGGGGAGATTACAGCTCACTCTTGCTGTCAGAAGTAGTTTCAGGCAGCTGTAAACTGGAGTATTACTGCTATGGATTTGTGACAAGCATAGACATGAGATTGGCACAATGTACTCTGGCTTGGACACCATTCTGGTCCTGTATCCTACTCTAGGGGAGAAAGATGTATGAAAGATGTTAACAGATCTAAATTTTGGTTGTCTACAGTCTGATTTTGGATATGGCTCTCTAAATATTCTCCCCTTGCGTTAAAATAATAATGTATGATACGTTAGACTTCTGTTAAAACTGCGGTGTCGTTAAAATCAACAGCAAAATCTTGCTGTCTTCTCTGAGGAACTTTGACGCAAGAGTTTCTTCTGAAGCAAAGGCGAATAGTTCCTCTGTTTATTTAGGCAATTTGTCTTCATTTCCTAAAGCCCTAAGGAATGAAACTCAAGTACTATGATTATTTGCTATCGTGACTGTTTAAATGAGATTGAATTGATGAAGTCACTCAGAATATTACCAACCTGTTGCTGAAGTAGATTTTCCTCTTTTGGCCCATTCCCTTTGACGTTGCAAAACTTATTTACTTGTTTACCTGAAGTTTTCTCCTCCATTTTTCAATGGAAACAGCAAAATACCAAACATGAATCAAAGAAAAACCTGTCTGGATAGGAATTATCTGGCCACATGCAAGAATCCACAGAGCAAAAATTTTTATCATAGAATCGTAGAATGGTTTGAGTTGGATGGGGCCTTTAGAGATTATCTAATCCATCACCTCTGCCACGTCTGAGTTACCTGTTTGTTATCCCCTTACAATGAAGGGAAAAATGAACATCTAGGATTTGAGCCATTTCATTTTATAACATATATCCACAGAGGTTAGCATTGCAGATGGGTGAAGCTGGAGTGAAGGAATCACACCCTACAATACTGAACTTGCTAAAATGGCTAGACAAGAAAGAGCATTAGTATAATATTCCATGACAGTGCATTGATTATTCATTGATTCATTGACCTTTTTACTCAACCGCAATCCAATCTGCTAGAAAATGGGCACTGCTTTCTCTGGGCTGGAAGGATGTGATTCATCTGCTGTGCACGAATGCCCCGCTCAGAGCCATGATGCTGAAACAGAGATCCCAGCACTGCTTCTTCATAGAGTCCTCTTGGTATTCTTATCAGAGAACATTTTGAGTTAGCAATTGACTCAAAATAGCAATGGGACATTTTTCTGAGCCCACATCCACTTTTTAATCATGATGTCTGGAACTGTTGAAATGGAATTTGACAATAAATTCTCAATAGAACACTAAAACCATACGAGTTTTTTTTTGTGGGGTGTTGGAGAAGGTTGTTTTCAGTTTTTCACAACAACCTCATCCAAGGTTCTGTTCCTCTGAATGTTACCCAATAATCAAGCATGTAGAGGAAAGACACATGGCCAAGATCTTACCGCTTTGGAATAGCAAAGGGAGAAAAAGCATATATCATTATAAACTTAAATAGCATAAGAAAAGAGTGGTAGGAGGACAGACTCCCTGCCTTTCCTAGGGGAGCTGGACCCTAACTTAAAACCAAGTCTATTTAACACAAAATGTTGATTTATCATGCCAAAGCCAAGCAACCATTTCATGGCAACAGATAAGACGTCGCCCCTGAGTAAAACTATCTCCAAAGAATGATTTGTTACATCATTTAAGGGATTTGGGGGGAATGTGGTGTTCTCAGAAAGAGTAGCGTTTGGGGGAAAAATACAGCATGAATAGAAAAAGAAACAAGTTATAGTTTATGGTAAAATATGAGTCAGTAAAATAATGCCAGGAATGCCATAAACAATGAAGGGAGCATTAATCAGTCTGTTATTGGAAATAACAGACAATGAAGAAAAAGACAGAGGCAGATAGAGTGACAAAAAAGAAATCTAATTTTGAAAAAGAAAAAAGAATACTGAAACAAAACAGGACAGGTTAATTTGAAAGAAAAAAGAATGAAGATATTAAACTTATCAGCTCAATGTGAGGGGAATCTGACTCTGATCCACATTCATGCCCTGGCTGTCATGTTGAAAGCTAGTTCAACCTGTTCTTAATGCAACACCAAATGTGCCCCAAATTTGGCCGGCTGTCAGGGCCCCTAAGAAGCTGGTGTTGTAAGGGGGCATCCAAAGGGTACCCCAAGAGACAGTGTTGCTAGATGTACAGCCCTGGGGATGCCTGGAGAATGAGCCTGACAAGCTAGAACCATGGACTTTCCTTCTGGGAAGGACACCAGGGCACTGCAGATCTGTCCCAAGTATGTTTAGAGACATGATTAAGTGAGGCAGCAGGGTTTATTTTTAAATTAAGATGGAGGATTATCAGTTTAAATTCTGAAAAAGAATTGAAACCACGAAATTAAAAGCCAGTTCTTTGGCTCTGCTCTAAAACCTGTCTTAACTGCTAAGCCAAATGTTTTCTGGCATGGGAGAAACTCAGCTGATTTAGGCTGGATTCAGCCCTCCTCAACTGAAGGGATAGTTGACTTTGGATTGTTTGGGTTACAGAGCAAATACCCAGTGCTTTTCCATGATGGAACCAAAACCTTCCCCTGCAAAGGATCAGGCTGGGGAAGCTGCCGGGACACAACTCTTCTAGGAGGGAACTGCACTGTGCCTGTCTGGGGAAATATTACATTAGGACTTTATTCATGGCCAAAGGGAGGCTTGGATCTCCTCTGGTCTTATCCATGGCAATTTGATTATTCTTGATAATTATATATCAAGAAACTTGGCAGGTTTTCTCCCCACCCCTGTCAATAGCAATATTCTCATCCTTTCATTGAAGGGGTCTCTTTTTGGATTAAATTGCTTTTTGTTCTTTTCAAGTCTTTCTTTTTTGAACTGAAAGCTGACTCTCTGTATTTTGCAAAATGCTGAGCCTGTGCTGGTTTCCTGGGGGGAGAGAAGTGTGATGTCATTCACTACTTGATGGGGTTGGATCATTTATCTCTCTGAACTTGGACACTGAGGAAGAATGGGGAAATTGTGCCTCTCCCTTTCTGTCTCAAATCACCTTACAAATTCTTGATGCTCGTAGAGAATAACAAGTCTCCACAGCAATTTCCCCTTAACCCTAGATTTTATAAAATTTGCTTGAGCAGTCCAGAATTCTTTAGAAGACAGGAACCAGAGAAGTGGAAAAGGCATGAAAGAATAAGAGACAGGAGAGGTCCTTGAGCAGTAAGAGGCATAAGAGACATAATATTCGTCCTTCCTAATCTGTGAGGAGCTCAAATTCAGCCAGTATAATTAATCAGAGAGAATCTTGCAAGATTAGAAAAGACTGTCAGGCCCATTTTTTCATGAAAACTGTGCTAATGGTCTTGCACACACAAGGCTATGGAAGAAACTGGTAAGAAAACTGGGCATTGAGTATGGACAAAGCCAAATGTGCTCTCAGAGACCTTCATAAAAGTCTCAAGGCATTTCAGAGTACCAGCTCTTTACACCAAAAGTCTGTTTTTCTGCTGAAGTAAGGAGGTTAATTAGTGGAGTGGGTTCCAGGGGTTCTATTAAAAGGGCTGAATTGTGAGTAGTTTCACGCTTGCTATTAAATGAACATAATGTGTTTCTAAGCAGTTTCAAGCTGTGCTTTTGTGTTTGTTATCTAAAAGATTTGTCAGATCAGTCAAAACCAGAGTGACCTATGAATACTGACTATTTTGTTACTGTAATGCATTTTCTTGCTGAAGTTTCAGCTGAATACAAGAATTGACTGTAATCTAAATGTTTCCTAAACTCTTTTTCAATTATACTCATGAATTAAAGCAGCAGCTACACTCTGAATCATTGCATCTATCATTAGTCAACTTGACATTAAGTTCTTTATTATTATAGTTAATTCAGACCAGGAAAGATCTTTTGTAGATTTGATTCTGTTGGGGATGAGAAAGGAACTGAATGTACTTACTACTGTTTCTGTTAAAAAATTATCTTTTAGAATGTATTGGCTTTTATTCAAAAATATTTGTCAAAACCATCTTTGACTAAGGTTTAATATATGTATCACTGATTAGCAGTAACAAATATTAGGAAGTGGAGCCATGGCAATGAGTGTTGGCTGTTATTTATTTATTTATGTTTTATTTATTTATTTATTTATTTATTCTTCCTGCCCAGGGCACTGTATACTGCAGTAAATACTGTTGAGATCCTCTGGCACAGGATTAAAATAGACTCTTTCAAGAAAAGCCGTAACTGAGGAAATAGTTTAATAAAAAGTATATAGTAATAGTGTGAATAGGATTAGGAATGAATATACCAAATATATCATCACTGTGTTGCTGCACATGAAGCTAATCGCAATCACTCCCATCACTGTAGCAAAGGAGTTGGGGTCACATTGCCTCGATACCCAGTCTGTTGCAGTTTCATATGTATTTATAGACAGGTCAAAGCAAACAGTTGGGGTGCAAAGTAGGGTTCGTATGGAAACAAGGCTCAGAATATCAGAAGAGGAAATGAATGACAAAAACATGCCGAACTGCAACTGGGAGAGCAATCCAGGGAGCCAGAATGTGAATTACATGAACGGGAATGTGATCAGAGTGACAAGACAGAATTTCACAACGCAAACTGATGAGAAGCATGATGGATCCCTAGAGCCTCTTGCAAACTGATCAAGGACTGCACTGTTTGTCAGCACAAACGAGAAATTACAGACTACTGAACACAATACCGTGTGCTGAAAGAAGGAGGAAATGAAGGCTTGTTTTATAGTGGCTGGATTTCAAAAGTGTCCTCTGCTCGAAGAGGCATTCCAGATTCTGAAAGAGTTTGTCACATTTAGTACAGGAAATTCACTCTTAGCTATGGTTTTGGGTACTGTGATTGCGGTACAAAAGATCCAGATGCGCTATCTCTGACATGCTTAATACCGTAGCACAAATAATTACGATGGATTACCTTTTCCTTGTGATTTAGGATTCTGCTCTCATTCTACACATTGACTTTTATGGTGACATGGAGGATTTCCTGCTATTACCTTTTTTGTGTTGTTATTTCTCAGTCAATAGAAAAAGGATTTGAATCAATAGAATAAAGAGGCAGTTCTGGAGTACAGTGTGGTGAACTTCTTTAAGCATAATTTTTTAAATACATATACAAAAAATATACAAACCATCTGAGAAAAAAATTTGTGTCTTTAGAAGAAGAGATGTGTTACAGATGCAAAAAGTTGTGGACAAAAGACTTCAAGAGCTGTTTTTCAGAGCTAAAATTAGCTCTGCTTCAAATATTCTCAAAAGACTAATCTTTTTTTTTTGGATGGCAGCAACTATGAGTGGATGTTATTAATGCAAGGAAATTTTAGTAATGCGTGAGTCTAACTGCAATAACCACAACAACGTTACATAAAAGGAACAACTGCCATGGATTTCATGCTGATGTGGAGAATTTTGTGAGCAGGTGGAAGGAGTTTTATAACTTCGAAGAGGGACACTATGAAGTATTTCTCTTCATAAGGCAGCCATTCCTGAAGTTTGGAGAGGTAAGTGATACAGTTGGTATAAACTTTCTGTTCTTGCAGATCCATGCTTTGAATTTAAGCCTGTCGTCTGATGACTATTACTTCAAGTTGTATGGGAATAGAAGAGTAATAAAAAGCCTGAAACTATGTAGACAGAAACAAAAAATACATACAAAGAGATTAAAACAGAAATGAATGTTGACACTTAAGAAATGCAAGCCGTAAGGCTGAATATTTAGAGAACATTTCACAGGAGAGCACGGTTTATGTACTACTGCATATTAAAGACCATGACCATCCATCACAAACACACTAACGGCTTTCAGCGGACCTATTTATCAAATTAAGGTTGGGTAAATTAAGCGGGATTTGGTCGTCTAATGAAGTATTTAGTGCCTTTTAGACTGCTGAAGTCTTCTGTCTGGGCTCCAGTTACAGCTTGGCAAGACCACGTGTACCCCTTGGGTCCTGTGTCACACCTGGCTCTGGGGGGCAGGTGAGGTTGCAATAGATGAGATGGGTGGCAGAACAGCAGTTAACTAATAAGGTAACAGCATCATTTTGCAGATTTTTAAACCGCGTATTGTTATTCTTTTCTGAAGCTGCAGAATTTTGCGAAGCACGGTGCTTGTGAATTGTAAACAAACTGCTAAGCTGGCAAGTGTCAGTTTCTTAGGAATGTATCTATTTTCTCTAACAAAATTTGTTGAGTATCAGTCTGGTAGCCAGATAACACAGACATGAGTCCATGCTTAAGCAGATAAAGTGAATTTGTGCAAGCTCAGAGTAGCAAGGAAGAGTGCCACATCGCGATCTCAGGAAACAGAAAACTGGTTTGTTCTCTTTCCCCTGATTTAGATTAAGGAATCTTTGGGAAATCAACAGTTTAAAAATGTGAGTTAACGTTTAGGGCAATACTGTACCATTTGTAGAATAATAATGTTCTCTTGAACACAGAAATCTCATTCACCCAGGAGACAAAATGAGGCCAAATCCTCATCTGATGTCAATCTGTATGATTCTTTTGCCAATAGCACGGCTCCAATGTGTTTGGTGGAGAAAAATCAATTTACTTTTGCTGAGGACTTTGGCCTTCTGTCTTATAGCACAAAGAAATTAAGTTGCCTTCCAAGTCTTCGGACCGAAGCTGTGTGCATTTTAAATCTTGCTGCAAAAAAGTCTATTCAGATATGTTTTTCCTTTGTGTTTAAAATCATTTTGCACATTCATCATGTGAGTTTAATGGAATATGTCTAATTGTCATCAAACCATGGAAAACCAAAAAATGTTCACAGATTTACATCAACGATCTATTTTGCTGAAAAAAATGCACTTAGTCTAAATTTACTTTGCAGAAATGGTTTATATTTTTAAAAAATTTTTAATGGAATATGAAGAAAGTTAAAATATGAACCATTTAACACCTTATTAATAACATTTTGACAGCTCTGCTTTGAAGGTCTTTTCAAAATAAAGTGAAAATCCAAGAAAATTATTTTAATATTATTTTAAGTTACAAAGGAATCCTTTTTTCATCTTTGTTTTTTTCCTTGGTCATGCTTAAAAGGGCCTGTCTTAAATTTGGAAACCCTGTAAATTCACAGTTAAAGATATAACTCTGTCCTTATTGAAACTAATGGTTTCCCATATTACTTTAATCTAAGACCTCAGCTGGTTATCTCGTCTCACAAATCAGGTAAAACTATGATGCTCCTACAAAACAGGAAAATTAGAGGAATTACCATTTGCCATGTAACATAGTGAGAACATCCTACACAGATGTTAACAGACATCAGGAGCTTTGTCTGCCTCCTCCTGCTGTGATTAGGTTTTGCAGCTATTTTGCATACATCTGCCATCACTGGAGTTAACGTTTTTATTAACTGTGGTGTTGGGTAGGTTAATGCATTCATTTCGTGTTATATTTGTTATGGTGGGCTGAAAACCACAGAGTATTTCACACGTGTGGGTTGCACTTCCATCTGGTTGCTACTGAGGTAGTGAATGGTAAGACCAATAAGGAGGATCTGCAGGGACCTTATGGGAGAAAGAAAGGGTCTGAGAGGTGCTGATCAACCCACACAGTAAGGAGGACCTGCCCATGGAAAGACTGAAAGCCTGAGTGGCAGGAGGCTTTGAGGAGACTGAGTCAGGTCCCTGTTGGTGATCCTGAACTTGGACTCCGAATGACAATGGTCTCCCTAGGAGGAAGGAAACAAGAAATGGTGCCAGAAGTGTGGAGATACTGACATACTGGCACATGATACGGTGTACTGACTTATTTGAGAGAGGGGAACATGAGGGTGGATCAAACATCTTGGAGTGGGTCAACCTAAAATTTCCTCTTAGTTTTAAATTTCCCTGCAACTTCTCCACCTCTTCTTGCCGACCGTGTGGCAGGAAACCTCCTTGTAGCCTGGGTTCAGCATGGCCCTGCAATTAGAAAACATGACCCCGTGCATCCCACCACGACACTTGTGATTGCCAGCACAGATGTGAAGAGAGGTGAGGACGTGGTGAACTGTCATGCTGTCTGGGCTGGGAAGGATTTGAAGGCATGTCTAAAGGAATAAGCCCTTTTGAGGAGAAAAGCAGACTATGTTCCCAAAGGAACTGCACAAGATGACCAAAAGAAGCTGTTTCCCAGCAGATCCCATCTATGCTAAGGCTCTCTTGGCTTGACTGTGTCAGCAAGTCTGGAAACTCCTAATTGAAGCACAGCTCCAGTGGCCAAACTCCGGTGCAGATCAGCCTTAGAAACGGCCAGGACGCTCTGATGCATTATTTCCAGTGCAGGTCCCACCAGATTAGGATGTGTTTTTCATCTGAAGTTGAGCTACTCTAACCCAATTCCCTCCAAACAAACGAACAACCGAATGAGCAAGCAAACAACCCCATGGGAAGGACGGCTTGTTCGTAGGCAGCAGGGAGCAGAGCAGGGTGGGGACCGACTGGCTCCAAGTGCCGGCACTGAGGTTGTTTTCCTCTATGACTTTCATCCTGTTTGTCAATGTTACTAGGGGTTTACAAACTCAAAGCAGACATCTGGTCTGGTTTAATACCAACAAAAAAGAAAACTGGATATTAATTTTGATATGACAGTAAAGCAGTTTGATAGTGCTCATGCTGACAGAGCCGCTGCACCATTTATGATCTCTAAAACTATAATGATTTTCATAAAACCCTCCCAAGATCCCGTTAGGGCTGGCAATTAAGATTATAATGCAGCCTACCCTGCTAAGGAGCAGTAAATTTTCCTGGAATCTGGTTAGTTGATTACACTGATTTTATATTATGTTAGAGAAAATGTTGGTCAGGTAAAGGCAAAAGTAGTTTAAATCTGTTTCATACACTGCAGCATCGTCTCACTGATTAAAAATACCTGGGCCTCCTCCAAACTTGTCGTCATATTGGCTACATGACTGTTATAAGCAAACCCCCGCAAACAAAGATCTGAAAGTTCAAAGTTTGTTTAACTTGAGAGTGCTTGTAAAAGGGGAAAAATGCCATTTCTGCATGGAATAATGGCTTGTAACTTTTCCAGCATTATTTTTTCATTAATATCACCTGAATCTGATATGTACGTTTCACGGCGGACTCTAAATAAGAAATCTGGTACCTTTTGGTCTGTTATTCCTGTACCATCTGGCTCACAGGTACTGTACTGTTCTTGCAGTGTGACGCACCAAATAAAAAAGTCAGATCTTTTTAAAGCCACAATAAATTTCCCAAATGAGTTTGTGTGAAATGTTAAAAAGCAGAAGATAGAGGTTTTGGGTTACATTGCCTCTAATTTGAAAGGGGGATAAGTGGAGCCAGGTGGGATTCTTAGCCAATACCTGCCTGCTCCAGCTTTTTGAATCTGTGAACATTACACCCGGATACAGATGGAAATTGGAAATAATAAATGATTATTACAGAAACTTTATCATCCTGTAACTTGTGCACAAAAGATGAGCCACTCTCAAGGACACTTTGAGAGTGTGCTGCTTAGGCATGCATCGGGCAGATGTATGGGAGTAGGAATGTGCCATATATCAAATGAGAGGAATAAGATTACTTAATTCCAGTGTGACAAGCACGTTTAAAAAATGAACCTTCTCTTCTCAGCATTAATCCAATTTCTTTCTGATATCTCTTTTTTGGTTGAGATGAGCATCCATCCGTTGCCAGCAATCTGTTTGTTCACAGCTGGAAATGGGTGACGGTATAAGCAGACAAATATTATAAATAAAAGGGGGTTAACGCTATCTTACTTGAATTACAAGTACAAGAAAGAAAGGTAAGCTCAGACAGTTAAGTTGTCTCCTGCTGACCACTTCTGACTCATATGTCTCTATTCTCATTAATGTTCCAGGACAACAACTGCAAATAAAGCCAGATATGAAATTACTCATTTTTTCATTGGCTATCACAATCAAAACTTTCCACGTGGATGGCCTGACTTTGCTGGGGGATGGATGGAAGCAGAAGAACTTCCATCATAAAACGTCTAGCTTGCTTTCAACTTTCTAAGCAGAGGCCGAGCTTGGGGTCCCTGCTTCCCATCCTTTTCAAGCTGTTGGGAGCAGAGGCTGAATGAAAACTGGGGGTCTGGAAGACTTGGTGCAACTTAGTCCAGATCCATCTCAACCTCAAGTGAGACAAATCCCTCTGCAGGAATGCGCGTCTTTTATCACTAATGAGGAAGGCACTGAGCAGAGCTGGGCAGCTGGGCTTGCTGTGGAGTTCGGGGCTTTCCTTTGAGCTGGTGACAAAATGAATGCTGAGACGTGAAAATCCTCAGCAGAATAGGCTGAGATTCTCTGCATATCTCTATAACCAGCTGACAGGCTTCCTCTTTAGATGGGAGACCACCACAGCCAGTGCAAGTCATGATAAAGCTGGTAAGCACTAGGCAGGTCCTACTGCATTTGATTTTTATTTCCATTTGATTTAAGACAAGTATGGCAAGGGACATATGCTCAGTGCTGCCATGTTAGAGGCTAACTTACAGAATTACAGAATGGCTTGGTTGGCAAAGACCTTTGAGACCACTGAGTCCAACCATACCTGCCCACTACTAAACCATCCCCAAGTACCTCATCTACCTGTCTCTTAAACACCTCCAGGGATGGGGACTCAACCACCTCCCTGGGCAGCTGTGCCAGTGCCTGACCACCCTTTTGGTGAAGAAATTTTTCCTGATGTCTAATCTGAACCTCCCCTGGCGCAACTCAAGTTGAAGAGGAATTCCTAAAGCCACAATAGGGGTCCAGGTAAGCTGTTCTCTGAGTAGTGTGGGGGCCATAAGGGCACAGATAGCCACAGCCATCAGCTGTATCAGGTGGATACCTTGTCAGCACAGGGGTTGGTGAATTAGTCACCCTGCTCCTGCATGGGATCCAGAGCCCCAAAGCTCTCCTTAGGATCCTAAGTCACTCTTCCATTATAAGGGACAGATTTTACTCTCTTACAGTATTTCGAGGCTTTCTTAAGGTTCACTGATCAAAGCGCATACACCTTGGGTTAGATGGGAGAGGGCAAAGGACTCGCCATGCTGGATTTTGGTGCTTGAGTGTGCTCATGACTTCTTTCTGCCTCTCAGCCTGTGCCAACCCATTTTGCCACTGTTCTCTATTGTCAGCCTCTTTCCCTTCACAACAACCAGCTCACTTCAGCTCCTTGTAAAGCACTGCCAAATTCTGCAATACACTAATTACTTTAAGGGCAGAAAGAAAGGGTAGGGGTGGGAATAATGCAATTCCTACCCATTTGCTAGTAAATTTTCTTTTTTTCTTAGAAAAACAAGCACAAGCTGGAACAGCAGGACTGCATTTAAAACAAACAAAAAAAACCTTTCCAAAATTCCCCCATATATAAGAATGGGAAATTATTCCTTGCAATTTGATCAAATCAGAGTGTTCTACAAGATGTGAGACTCAGCTCAGGAAAAATTGCTGGAATGAAATGTAGTGGAAAGATTAGCACCATCTCTATTTAAAAGGAAAACTAAGACACTTTACAGATCTGATCTTCATTGTAGGAGAAATCAAATAATATTTTCAACATTTACTTTAATTTTAAATTAGTGGAAATGCCACAACAATGATAATTTTTTGGCCTAGCATAGAAAATGCCATTTTCGTAAGAGCTGTAGATGTCAACATACTTGTCCTTTTTGGGGTATTTGTATGTCTCACCAGCTCAAGTACCTCCACTACTTACAAACTAGTACACAAACATTTAACAGATGTACAAGTTCACACAAGAAGGAATAAAAATGGACAATACTCTTTCACAACTAATCTACTTTAATGCAGGAAACACAGCCCACTTGTTTTTCCTTCACTGCAAATGCTTCTTACTCTGTGAGATACCTGAATCCCAGGCTACTCTTTGTTCTTTCATATTTGAAATAGCTGTTGGACTTTCAGAAATACTCCATCAGTCTTTTTTAATTGTCTCATGAGACCCAGTATTCTGAACAAGCATAAATAAATGCCTTTAAAAGCTCTGAGATGGATTTATTGGGAGCACTGAGGTGGGTACTTTCCCTTTTACATAACAGCAGAGGAGTTGTGACCCTAAGTGATCTTTTCCTCCCCTTGTCCACAACCACGTGGCATCCACCTCTGAACAATCTGATTTTCATTTACTTGGCACATTAACCTGCATTTAACCAGTTTTGAGCTCCTGCTTCTCCTTCTTTCCGCTTCCTCTTCTTTTGTGATTTTTGGGTCAGATCTGTATGGAGCTGACATTTCTTCTTTCTCTCATCTCCTGTTTGTTGTGTCCCTTCTCCAGGAAAGGAACTGGTTTTACGTGTACATTTAGGATATGTCTGTGTCCCACAGTGTGATCCTGCAAAGAGGGAGCCTGAGCAAGCTGTATGTTAACAAGCACGGGCCACACAGCATAGAGATATTTGCAAAATAAATCAACCTGCAGTTTTATCTGAAGATAAATTTATCCTCTTAAGTACAATAAAACAGTCTCCCTGGATGGTCACGTGAATTGAGCTTTACTGCTTCTACTGTCCAAGCTAGCTTGTTTACGGCCGAGGCAGATTGCACGGCCGTCATTTGTCTACATACATCGAATTCAGCTCAACAGTGGAGAATAGTGGAACTGATCAGTCACTCAGGTAAGTTTCTCCCTCCAACTATTGCACAGAACATACGCTCTTGTGTGCTGTATGACACTGAAATCATTCTTGATAAAGCAACAAAGCTTGACATTAGGAAGAAGTTCTTTACTGAAAGGGTGATTGGCCATTGGAATGTGCTGCCCGGGGAGGTGGTGGAGTCACCGTACCTGGAGGTGTTTAAGGAGAGGTTGGATGAGGCACTTAGTGCCATCGTTTAAATGATGAGTAGGCGTAGGTGTTGGGTCCTAAGTTGGACTCCATGATCTCAGAGGTCTTTTCCAACCTTATGATACTGTGGTACTGTGTGAAACAATGTGTTTTCTCAAAGGAAAGAGAGGTAAATGCTTGTAGACCAATTATTAGTCTATGCTTGTAGGAAGGTAAATGAGGAATCCACTCCTGTCACTTCAGGAGACACCTCAGTGCCCTACTGAGCATCCATTACCTTTACCATCATCAAGTTTAACTGTATGTCAGTTAAAAGATTTCTAACGCTGTATCCTTAACAGTGCTGTGTATCTTGCCAGTTTACTGGCACCAGTGAGACGTAGATTTATTGGGATATTCCCTCCCCCCCATGTTCAAAGTGTAAAGTTACACTGCATCTGTACTTTCTTCTTAATTTTGTTTTTTCAATAATCTATTTGGTTTGTTTGTTCAAGTTAATCAATATAGTATGTTATTGTAATGTAGTTATGCCAAAACACTTCACCAGAAATTTCATAAATGTTTTCTGGTGCATTGCCCGGTTTCATGTGTTTTCACTTTTTCCCTTCATATAGAAGAAAAACACATGGAAGATAAAGATCTTAGAGTTAACACAACTAAAACAAGTCTTGGGAAGAGTCTCTTGAACAGCAAAAAAGGAGTTAATGAAAAATCAAGTGAAAATTAATTATTGGCTGGCTGGCTAACAGTAAAGCTTTAAAGTCTTGATTGCAGCTTTTATTTGTAAGGGTAAGCATTTATGCTCAGCGGGAGCTTAGCCAACTTTTGGGGGAAACATTTGTGTTAGAAAGCACACTTCACCACAGGGAGAGATCTTGTCACCTAACATTTGCAGTTTCAGAGAGTATAAAAATTGTCCTTGACTCATAGTAGCATTTCTCTTGGGCTGAGGAGTTTCCACAAAGTTAAAAGAAGAGGGTCCCTGCCTGCAGGGAGTTCACAGCTGAAGGTCAAAAAAGCCCAAGGGAGGTCGAGAAAGGAGTTTTTATTTGGAAATCAGCAAGATGCTACAAAACAACATTGCACTAGCCTGTCTTTTGGGATATCTCTGTCTCGGTCTGTTAGTACAAAGAGGCTGTTTTCACAGAACACTTCCATTATCTGTGCAAACCCACTACTTTTGGAGATGGAATCTGAGTTTTAGAGCCGTAAGAAAGAAAATTATAAGACAAACTACAGCAAATTGTAGTTTGTGCATGTACATAGTGTATAACGTGAGTGCAATAGAATTGGAAGGAGGAATATGTTTGTAAGGGTAGAATTTGTCCTTCTCATGGTAAATGTATCTGCTAATTTAATTTTAAAGCCTGAATTCTGGGAAATCAGCTTTATATCCCATCCTTGCATCCTGGCAGTGTACATTGACAGAAGTTCAGGACTGTGGAACTTCCTGGATATTTTTAGGTAGTAAAAATATTCCTCATTTCTGATTTCTCTGCTGTTCATGTTAAAGTTAATGGGAAGATCTCTTTGATTTTATTCAAGTGGGATGAAGCTCTCAAACATAATTTAAGACCTCAGCCAGTTCCCATCGCAGCAACGAGGCCCAACAGCTAACAGCTAGACTTGCACGTGCAGATTGCCAAATGGAAGGAAAACAGGCTGAAAGAAGCATAAGTATACAGGGTACTGAAAATAAATTTGTTGGAAAAGAACACTGAATCTGAACGGAAATCTGAACTGCTTCCAAATTGGTTTCAAAGAACTGATACAGCAGAAAATGGCCTTCTTAGCCAGTATTATGTCCCTCACCTTAGATAAACCTACCTATTAATGATGTGTAGCGGAGTCACATATTTTCCTCTGATGCATCTGCCAAAGATTTATATGTGCAAATGAATTTGCAGATCCTGGATTGCTTTCAGAGGCAAGGATGTAGATATCTAAGCTCTCAAGTCAGAGTAATGTGACCTTCTCTGTAGCTGGATAATTCTTTCCCTCCAGTTTAATATACATTAGTGCAAACTTCCCCAACACTGGCCAGCGCTGCATGGAGTTATGTGACGAGGCGCACCTGCCTTGATGAGCCACATGGTGGGGGCTCGACGCCAGCCTCGGAGTGCAATTTCTGAATATGCGGTCCAGGTTAAGGTATTGGGCCACAGCTTCTGCCCTGCTTTAGGACACCTCAGATCTGATCAGAGAGTTTGTCAGATTTAAGATCAAGCAGACGAGGTGGATTTGGCTTTTAATTACAAGAAAATGAAGTATAGCAAAAGGAATGAAGTCTCACATGGTGAGATGGTGGGTGGTGGCAAACTGCTTTGTGTTATCTCTCAGTCTTACCCTCCACAAGCCCTCGTCCTCTTCCAATCCAATGCTCTTCTGCTCAAAGTTTAAACCCCACTTCTCCAGCATTTCTCAGTCGTCAAGTTTCCAGACTATTCCTTGCTCCAACCCCCTCCACTCCTCCCTATTTGCAAGTGCTCCTGATCCATATTTCCAGAACTCCTTGTGCCTGGTCTTCCACTGCCCATGCGAGTCCCTTGCCTAAAGCCCAGCTTATTTTCAGGATGATGCTGATGATGTCCCATCCTCCCCCCGCCTCCCCAGGCTTGTTCCATCCCCACCACTGCTCACACCCATCACTGTTGTCCCATCCTGACCAGGTCAGCTTCCTGCCCTAATTGTCCCTGAAGAAACAGGGAGGTTCTAAGAACCTGGGCACAGTCTTCAATTGTGAAAAGCCTTCTGGAGAGCTGTATCGTGAGGGTGCAATCTGTGGGAAAAAGAGAGAGTTTTGCCTGGGATCACAAACTGGGAAGACATTATGATGTTTCTCTCCTAGTATGAAAGCTACCAGATTCATGCAGAAAGAACATGAGGTAGTAGCCAGCTGCAAGTTTTCAGTACTTGAGAACTGTGCAACCTACCAGCAAAGAGCTAGTAGTTGTTCAACAAAATTAAAATAAATATAACAAAGCCTAAGACACTTGGACTTGGGTGGACCAGATATGGAGATACGAGTCCTTTGGGTGGCTGCAGAATAAATTACTTTCCGTGGATTTCCTCTCACTTACACAGACAGACTACTTAAATGAACATGTGTCTGTCTTGTCCTCTTCCTCCCACATTTCCCCCTTCTTCCTCCACCAGCAGAGGTGCAACAATAAAACAGATTTGGTTTTTTTTTGCTCTTGGATAGCTGAGCTGCGCATTAGTAACTTCCCTTTTGAAATTTAAACTCAAAAATTATGTGCACTTGCAGACCATATTGTGTTCTTATTCTTGAAGCCAAGTTCCCCTTGGGTACCTATACTGCTTAAAAAACAGTGACAGGATATACAGCTGGACAGAGTATTTCCAGTGGAGCCACTTTCCACTGGACAGTGACATTTTGCTGGAATGTGTTGATCCTGTCAGAATTTGCACTGTGAGCCAGTCTGGCAAACAGGTGGGTGGACAGAACCACAAAACCCCAATTTTTAAGAAGAATTGCATTAAAAATTTATTTTGTTTTTCCGCCTTTTCCTTCCAATTTGAAATAATAAATAAATAAATATGGAAATTGTAATTTTTCCGTGGAGCAGGAATTCCTAAGCCTTAACCAGAAAAGAAAGGTGAACTTTATCACTCTTGTCGATTCAGAGGATTCGGGCAGATCCGGGCAGACAGGTTTGCCGTTCTCCATTTAGTAAGTAAGGTTAAAGTATAAACTTTCTCTCTCTCTGCTTTATAGTCTCCTTGTTTTTATTATCTTAACTTACTGTTTCGTTTTAAAGCCCTGATCCATATCTAAACACAACCTCGTGTGAACCGCCTGGCCACCACCACTACCACCACTTCTCTCTAGCCCAGTTTCCCTCTTCGAGTAACAAGAGTTGCTGTTTGAAAGAAGACTTTGAATTGGAAATTACTTCAGCATTCAGTGCAGTACCTTCAGTAATGGAGTTCGGTAATGGAGTTCCTGCTACAGGCACCTTTTTCCTCTTAGCCTGAAAGAAGTTTTACCCTCCTTATTAGTTTCACTAGCAGTAGCACAGGTTGTTTTAATATTCTGTGCTGGCTGTAACATATTGCAGATGTACCTGTGTGAAATGGTCTCTCATTATTGGAATGCAATAAAAAGAAAACAAGCTTCTCAAGAGGAAAGACGGTAAAAGAAAAAAGTTAGCTCAGTTTGGGACTGAAATTTCCCAGATTTTTATACTAACATTAACATTTTATAATACAGATATTAAATTACCCATAGAAGTGCATTTAAAAGGGCTCTGGGCCAAATTCCGTATTCTTTCCTTTACTCAGTCCCTGTATCTGTTGCTGAAGCAGTAATAGACCTTGCCTGACTAAGGCAGAAGAACAACATTTGCAAAAGCATGGCAGTGATTTTAGGACCTCTTCCCTGAAATTTCAAAGCCTGAGGATATGTTTGTGTCATGCCACAGAAAATGATGACACAACAGACGTCATGCAAGTTCCAGCAGTGGCAGGAGTCTGGGCATCTCGTCTGTGCTCTACCCCAGTTCAGGGATGAGCATTTCAGATCAACAGCACCTTGTTGACCCAGCTGCAATGTGCTGGAGACTAAGGCTGCTGTTCACACACATTTCTGCCTGGTAGATTGGGAGTGCTGGTCTTGTTATCTGTGAACTGTTTCCTTATGTGGTGTAGATCTGCTGTGAGTCAGTTTTTAAATGGGACTTAAGCTCTTAAGTTAACTGGAGACTTGCAAATTGTCCAAGGAAAACATGAGGGCCAAATGCTTTCCCCTGAATGAAAACCCCCATCTGGTACAGATCTGACACACCACGTCTCTTCTCATTAAGTACACGATGTATAAGGGTACTTCAAATCAGGCAAGATATAGCCATGTATTGGTTGTCCCTAGAGGAAAAGGGCCATGTAGTCCATCAGGATAGCATCCATGCTGATCTGAAGTACTCTTGAAGCGGCGCAGAAGTGGCAACAGGATCAAACAGTGTGTATGTGCACCTGTTCTGTGCACTCATTGCTGTCTCTGAAGGTCTTTTGGTTCAACTGAGCTGGCAGATGAACTTATTCTCAAATTCTACAAGCACCTTCAAATTGCTTGTGTAGAGGTCTCCAGCTTGTAACTTGAGACTAGCAGAAGTATTTTAATTTGATTTAATTCACTGCTTCTGTGAAATGAGACCAAGGCAGAATGTTCCCTTCTCTCTCAGAAAAGCAGAGGACTGTGCCAGTGCATTTCTCAAGGCAAGCAGCATTATTTCACACCAATTTACTCCAAGTTCTGTAACAGTTTCTTGCAAAAACTGTTTTCTCCTCAGGGTTTACATTTTCAAGTGTAGTCTGTATAGCTGATCTCTTCCAGTTTGAATGCTTTATTACCCATTGATGGTAGAGCTAGAAACAGGAATGGACTTAGCATACTAAAATGTAAGGGTCGAATACAAATGTGTGGTTGCTGGTCCAATGCCAAAGCAGAGTTCTCTAAAATATGAGTCCAGGTCAGCATAGCCTGGGATTCTGACTTGTGTTTGAGTAAATCCATGAGTACGGTGATCTAAACCTAGGGGAAAAAAAAATGTGTTTGGCCATCTGCACCTTGAGAGATGAACAGTGGGAAAGAAATTGGATTATTATAGTGGAAAGGAAAAAAAGGCATTGTGCAGCAGTTAGGCTAGATCATTAACCTGGTGTAATCTGGCAAAGCTTTGCTGCCTTCAGTGAAGCTGCCCCAGTTTATACCTGTGGATGACCCGGCTTGCTGTAATTTATCATAACTCTCAATGGTCCCTGTAATTTTAATCTTACAGCATCTACGAAGACCAATGTTTTATGCAGAGCTTCTCTTCTGGAATCATAAGGGAATCATAAGCCTTCTGGTAATCTTGGATAATCCCTGAAGCAGAGGCCCTTCACGCATCATTTGAACCCCTAATTATCCAACACATGAGGGTGAAAAGTGAGAGGCAAAAGTGGGGCCAGCAGCAGACAGAAAATGCTGGATGAGCAATTTTAAAAGGGACTTCCCGTTAATATAAACAACCTTCTTTCCTTCCTAATAATTGCACCTGTTAGCAAATATATTCCTGGAGAGCTGCTCTCATGCATCTGCTTACGACTTTGCAGAGGAAGTAGCTAATTGACATTAGGGGACTTTGAGGTGTTTCCTGACTATAACTGTTCAGTATTTAACACTACTTTATAGAGCACTGCTCAAAACACTGCCAAAAACTCCAGAGCCCTGCTAAAAATTCGGAAGAAGCAAAAAGTTTCCATGTCCAGAGTGGTGACCTAGAATTTAATCTGTTTCCAGGTAGAATTAATAGCCTTCTGGCGTGGAGCCCAGTCTCTTCCATTGCACAAAATGAGTCCTGATGAGAGCTTTTTCCTCCCTAAGCGACTAATCGCATCTCTTTTCAAAGAGATGCGATTCCCTTGATCTTTCTCTGTTCCTCAGCGTGGAAAAACTGAAGCTGTTGAAGAGAAACCTCAGAAACTGCAAGAACACTTTAGAAGCAGGGTGTGGGCAGCAGCAGCAGCCGGTCTCACATTGTGCCAGGTTTAGAACATGCTGCACAGGAGGAAGGACGTATTCAGCCCCTTGGTTGTCTACCACTTGGAAATCACCTGTTGCAGTAGCCTGTTGTGTACGCTATCCAAGTAGGTTTCATGCTCTAATCTGCAGTCTGCAATACAACTGAAGTGAGGATGACATTAAGAATGCAAGTTCTTCTTTGAGCATTATATCTCTCAGTTCAGTCAAAGGGAAACAATTCAGTCAAATTTCTGGAAGAAACACAGTTTCTAACCTTTTTTTGCATTGTTTGTTCCCTATCTTTTGAACATTTTGGTTTATTTCAATGATGTTGAGAGCTTACATACCTTGAAGAATACGCTGGAGAGAGAGACAAAGATTTATGACTGCCCCAAATGTGTAAAAAAATGCAGTATAACCCATGTCTTTGCAGACACAGGAGTCAACCAATCCTGAAACACAAGCAAAGGAGGCCCCATTACTAGAGATGCTCTTTTAATTTAAATACTGCTCCTGCTGCATTTCCAGTCAATCTCATGACAGAACTGAAGGAATTTCACATAGGACATGGGGTCTTCTTTGATAGCAGCAATGGATAGGGCCTTTTTCATCAGTGGTGTTAATTCTGGTCATTGCTCAAGATGAAACTGGGCATTTGTGCTTTGAGCATGGAATTTCAGAGGGGAACGAGCTGGTCAAAGTTCAGCCAGCAAGAAGAGAGAGGATTGATACTCTTTACTCATGTGCTACGGAACTGTTGTTGGTTTTAAGACATCTGTACATTAGGTTTGTCTATTTGGTGTCTTAGATTAGCTGGAATTACTTGGGTCATTGCTGAAGCATTACCTCTTTAAATCTTCAGCAGACCAGCACTGGTTAATGGGATGGACTGCCAGACTATGTTTCTGCAGGAAAGGTGGATTATAGGAACTGCTCAGTCTCTGAAAGTTATGTTCAAATTTGCCCCAGTGGCTGCAGAACACAGCTGAATGGTGAAAATGCTGTGGATTTGGCTGTGGGCTCGTTACAGAAACTATTGCAGCAGAGAATTCTCAAGCAACAATCTATTACATTTCTGAGAATATTTTTTTCTTCTCGCTGTAGCTGGATGTTTTGCTCTTTATTTTGCTTTTAGTTAACTTGCCTAATCTGTTCCCCTCTCTCTTTTTTCTCCTTTTAGAGAATCCATTTGCAAGCAACTTCAAAAATATTTTTAAAAGTATAAACAATTTCTCGTGCTTTCTTGCAGGGGTCCATTAGCTGGCACCGGTCTAAAGAAGAAATCCCATAGCTCTTGCAGCTGATTTGTTTTGGTTTTCTCCTTTGGTTTATTTTGTAGTTACGAAGGTCGGATGGGTGGAGATCAGATCAGTATCATTGCAATCCCTGTTATATCTGTCATCCCACAAGTCTGTTTGCTTTCCAGAAATGATTGCTGTTGATTTCAGCTAGTAAATATCAGCTAGTATGTTGTGCTGTTCAGTGCTTCTCTCAACAAAATACACCCACTGTATCCAAATGCAAGTAGAAGGTTACTTATCCATTGTTTGTGTGTACATCAAGAAAGCTCTAGCATTTCCCTGAAAGTTGTAAACCAGCCTCTCCTTTGCAGTGCATAATTTTTTGATCTACTAAATAGCTCTGACTTCCTTCTTACCTGCCGGTACGACTTCCTCTGTGCAAAAGAGGCAGCCAAAATTCCACTTTTATTATTAAAAAAATCTCCCAAATCCTAAATTGTTTGTTCTATTGAAGGCATTGGAAGCAGCCCTGGGCTGATGGAAACTGACAGCAATGTTGGCATGTATTTCACAGGGTCTAAGCTTTCATTCAGTAATATTATACCAGAGTGTAGATCTTCAAAGAATTTTCTCGTAAAAGTATTTCTTGGACTCCACTCTCTTACACAAAGTCAAGACGGGAATAGATGTTCCCCGGTTCATTTAAAAAGGTGCTTGTCTAGATGCTATATCCTTAAATCAAGACAGTATTACTCTTGCCACTGGGTGATTTTGCATATGTGAAGACCCAGAAGATGCAGACACTGACACCACACAAAATAGATAACAGAGGAGATTAAGATACTTCATGTGTCTTCCAGTCAAGAAATCAGACCAGCTGCCTTCATCTCTGCCAAATGGAAAAAGGCATTAAACCGAATGAAAAAAAATATCTCAGTCATTGTCATTCTACTATTTGGCTCTTAAGTAGAGGTAGGTAAAACACTTCTGGACATCAGCAACATGCAGTAGATCAGGACAGTGAGTATAAGACACAGGCAGTGGGAGTCTGCATTAGAACAATGGTGGTACTCAAGATAGAGAGCCAACAGTCAACCACAGAAGACTCGGGGGCGAATTTATTGTTAACGTAAATAATCAGCGCCAGGCAGGTATGAATCCAAAACTTTGTGGAACTGGGTATTGTGGAAAACTCCTAGAGTTTTGATCTTTAGGAACTGTAAATAAAACTAAAAAACAAATGAATGGCAGAAAGGGGACTATAACACCTGATGATAAAAAGTAACATGAGCAAGAAATATCGCCTAACCTACGAGTAGCATTGCAAGTTCAATCTTCCATGTACTCCAGCACATCTGAGTGTGGCATTTGAGAGCAAGACAGAGTCTTACAGAGGAATAAGGCTGCTGTTAAATGCATTTGCATATGCTTATGTCTGGCAAAACTTGAATTCATCACGTACTCTATTCAAGACTGTTGATTGAATCGAAGCTGTAGGTAAAAAATGAAAATTGCTTTTCATCTAAATTGGTTGGTTTAGTATTTGATCAGAGCAAATAAAGTTGTTGATCTGTTATTTTTCAGTTGCACTGCATTAAAGTGTGTTTAGGCTTGATAAAGTATTTTTCATAGAACCATTATTGTATGGCTGATTTATGCGGCCACTTTGATGGTAAGGAAGTTTAATTAGTAATAGCTGCAGTTCTTGAAGAGAATTTTAACAAGGTGCCTCACACATGAAAAGCACAGAAGTCTCTTTGTTCTGAATAACCTCTAACAGGGCATAGAAGGAGACTTTTGCTCACTCCACTCAGGCTGATAAATGAGTAGGTTGCTTTGAGCAAGTAAGCGGAACAAGATCACAATACTATTGAGCATCAAGTCTTGGCCCACTTAGGGAACAGTTTCACCATTACTAAATCGCTGCAAAAGTTTTAAACTATCACAACATCTATGATGGTATTTCCTTCCTCACTTCATCAAAGTGAAGCTTCAAACTCCAGAGACACTTTTCTTGCTGTGTCTACTTTGATGTCCAGAATCTAAGCTATTCCCCCTGTACGTGGAGAGAAATTGGCACAGCTGAAGAGTGCATCAACTTATCCAAACACAAACACAATTGCTGTAATCAAATCTGCTGAAAACAAACTTCCACACTTTCTGTTACAAAAAAAAAAATAGAGGGGACTGGTATTGCAAGGTCCCACTAATTCCAACTGTGTACCCATCTGGAGACTATAAAGCATTCTCCGTCTTTATGGCTATCAGATTTTGGAAAGAAAACAGGTAAATAAGTTGTTTGAATTCATAAATTTGATATAACTTTTAATAAATCCTTTGGTGTTGTCTGAAAGGCAGTGCCTACACTAGCAACTAAAGGAAACCAAGGATCATTCTCTGTACTAAAGGCCAGCTGGCATGACATTGATCCTGTCCACAGACCTGAACTCGTCTCAGAATAGAGATATCCGGCTGCTTTATTGGAAGGGTTCCTGGCAGACAGTGGACTTGCCCGGTCTGCAGCAGCACGAGCAGGTGCAAACCAGAACCAGGCAAGGGTGCGTTCATCATTTCATTGCAGTTGTGAACATGGATGTGATCTGTGCCCTTTCTTATTTACTATAATAGATGTAATCAATACACTTTATAATGCAAAAAATATGGTTACTACTGAAAAGATTTTTTTTAACATCAAAAGACCAGAGGCTCAAATGGGACACGATATGCTCTGGCAGGACAAGATTATGATTTGAGTTTGGGAAGGATTCCCAGATATCTGCGTATACTTTCATACGTTTCCTAAAGAAAAATCCCTAGAGAAAGTTACATTGCCTTAATGGTCTCTAAGTGAATCATGATCAAATATTTTTTATTCATTTAGTTATAGCAGGTAGACTACCTTCTCTAGACATAGAGATGGCAGCTGTCACACATTTTTTAATTGCTCTGAAACCTTACAATAGTCTGTCAAGAGAGCGATGGAAAGGAACAATCATTTGCCTCTGGTCTCTTAAATGTATGGCACATAAGAGAAAAGAAGTAGACTGAGGTATTTATCAGACATAGTAATTTATGGTAAGACTAGGAGAGGTTCTTTCTTTTTGATGAAGCATTTTAAAATTCTAAGGTCTAAGACGTGTCTGAGGTCCTTAGTTTTGAGGGGATGAGGAATTACAGTGAATAAAACCTCTCTCTGCAACCACCTCTCTAGCTTCGAGAAATCTAACAGGAACTGTACCAGAAAGTTAACTCGGTCTCACAAGAATTGAAAAGGAGATGGATGGACACAAGAGAGGGATTAGAAAAAAACAGAAACCACAAATCGCTTCCACATTTTCTAGAGGTAAATTGATTTCCAAATTCTAGTGAGATGGCTTAGAAGTTAGATTTTGTGAATACATCTACTTTCCATAGGGATCCACTTTGAAGGTTAAGTAGTCAGAATTGTGAAGTTATTTTGTGACATTTTGTTTTAATCTGTAATCTACAGGACATGAAGTCCTGCAACTCCATACAGCTCCCACATTTGACTCAAATCAGTCAGTTATTAATAATAAGGATTATTATCAGCGATGGTTGAATTCCTAGGTTTACTTAGAGTGGATATTGCCGCATGCAACCAAATCTCTGACACCTGCAAATGGGTTAAGACGTGCACAAAAGGACTGATTACAGAATAAGACTACTAATTTCTATGCATGCAGACCCAATGGTTATGCAAGCACAGGCTTTAAGGCAAGGAGGTATTTCTCACTGTGGGATTCTGTACACTCTGAAGAAAGCCAGTACATAGACTTAAGCAGAAATTTTTAGTGTTTGATATATATTTTATTGTCAAGACAATGGGATGCAGATGTGCCATAGGAAAACCCAAACCCAAACCAAAACACATGTATTTCTTAGGTGGCATGAGATAAAGAGCTGTGTATAGCCCCTTACATTTGAAGCGTCTCAAAAACAAACGTGGAGATTTTTAGTCCCACAGTGCTGCTAATCTCTAATAACTTTCTAAGAGTGAGGCAGCAGACAGTGTCTCCTGTTCCTCACCTACGCTGTTGCAATATGTGTGCAGATGCCCATTGTGATAAAGTTTTCTCATAATCTAAATAGTTACTGACTCTTCCAGTAAGAAACCTTGAGGCAGACTCTCCGGCACACACCGGGGGCTGTGTACTGTGTTGCTACCTCTCTTCTGTGGATCGCAAGTGCATGACCAGACCCCTGCTACAACCCCTCTTGCCTGGCTGGCCGTGGGGAGTCCCTGCTAGCTGGATGCACTGCTGTGCTTGGTGCTGAGTCTGCTTGAGCAGCTCCCTTCTACCTAAAATATTAGGAAAAAATTCTTCACTGAAAGGGTGATTGGCCATTGGAATGCGCTGCTGGGGGAGATGGTAGAGCCACCGTCCCTGGAGGTGTTTAAGGAGAGATTGGATGAGACACCTAGTACCATGGTTTAGATGATGAGTAGGTGTAGGTGTTGGGTCATAGGTTGAACTCAATGATCTCAAAGGTCTTTTCCAGCCTTGTGATTTTGTGATACTGTGATACTGTGTAAATTCAGCAGAAATCTGGAGAGTATCACCAATGAAGAAGGAAGGATCAGAAAAATGAGCAGACCATGTAGGACACACTCCATTGATGTGTATTAAATAAAAATTAGCTGGCGTGTTACTGTTAAAATTGTACTTAGACAATGAAAATTCTTTGTATCTTGTTGTTTGTAGTCAAATATCTCTGTATTTTTTTGAAAAAAATAGTCTCACAGATAAACTTCTATCTATGTGTTTTATAAACTCTGTCATTTGTGGCTTCCTACAAATTTTTCCTTCAAAATGTAACAAGTTAATCAGAGACCTGAAATTATATTAATATAGGTCTTTGTAGAGCCTTTCCTGTTATTCATAGTTCCAAGTATCCCAGGGATATCCACTAATTGAGAGAAGTCAACTGAAATCAGGACAGTTACAAGGCAAACTGGGAAAAGCAACAGTAATTATGCAACAAATTAATGAATATATTAAAGTTAATGGAATTACATTTATTGCAGGAAAAGTAGACATAATTAAGAGTAGGGACCAATTAGTGTTTTTTGGTGTGACAAGGGGAAATGTTAAAGCAAAGGATAGATGGGACAAGTAAACTGTGCAGGGAAATAAATATGGGAGGCAGCAAAAGCAAATTAACTGAATGCCCTGATCTAGCTCAGCAAATGTCTACAGCATGAGGATAGAACAGAAGCATGTGTACAGTTACCAGCAAAAATACCTGGTCTTACTTCAATTTCAAAAAAAGAGTGACATTTTACACTCATCTAGATATATAGAGAGATATGTAGATACATATTACACCTTCTGTTGTGCAAAGAATCTTGCAGACGGCGTTATTTCACAGAACGGTGGCTTTTGGCCATATCATCATGTTTCAGCAAGTATGCTCTTAGTTCACTAAGGAAGGGTTCCCCAGTGAGGATCTCCCATGGGCATCTGCACCTCAGATATTGGTAATACCTTCAAAGCTTCTCGGGTGTATTCAATCCAGACACAGTAATTTGTACGATGTGTCCCGTGTCACTCACAGTACTCAGAGATGGTCTTTTTAGTGCTTTCCTCACATATTTCAGACATGCTGCCTACATTGTCTGCCAGCACTGCCCAAGACCTAGACATTTGTCATGAGCAGCCTTCCTCATGCAGCCCCCATGGTCCACCTGGACCCACACCTGTCAGCCCATGTTGTAACCCTACAGGTAGCTCTCTACTCTTTTTGGCACATAGTTTTTCCTCAATGGGATCCTGATACAAGACCTTCTTGTGAGGCAGGTGCTCCTGATGCCACTGCTTTTGGCCTCATAAACAAGGTGACTACATGCTTCACGTATTACGAAGTCTTTGAAAAAAAAACCCTCACCAAATATCTTGGGCTCTGAGGTGACCACAGCCATAATCAAGTCATCCTTGTGGGGAGCTGCCATTAGTCAGGTTGACTGGACAGGTGTAAGGGAGCACCCCGGAGTACCTGAACCAGAGATTTTCCCTCCCAGCAATCCCATTTTCCGATGAACTCCCCATGTTATTTTCAAGACTAAGAAATTTGTCTTCAGAGACCTTGGAGTTGCAAGAGCACGTGGACATTACCAGTGCCTGCAGAGCAGCATGGTTTCTTTCCGTATTTGTTTTCTTCTCATTTTTTTTCTCTAACGGATGCACTGAGAAAGAATATACAACACCCCCCCCAGATCTTCATCTGTATTGCTGAACAGCTTGCCTTCTGCAGTTTTGAGCAGTTTCAGCAGGACCAGAGGTTCAGCAAATTCATTGGAGTCTGAATTAGCACTTATAAGCTTTTTTACTTGGATATGGAAAACCTTTTGGCAAAACTGAAGTCAGCCAATTCATACGGCCTAGGGCATCAAAATACAGCAAGAAGGAAAATTTTAAAATTGTAACTGGTAAATGTATTCTCTGATTCCTATTGCTGATGTTTAGAGATCTCCAGTGTCCCAGGATGGATTTTACTAAGATATAGAAAGAGTAAACTGTTTTAGTTATACAAAATGCATTGGTGATTGATGCAGTTTGCATTTTCTTTTTTTTAATATTCTTTCAGTCTTAATTTTTTTACCTCATCTTCCCCACTTTGGTCAAAAGTTCTTCAGTTCTTGATGCTGAGAGCTGCCAAGTAGTTAGTTTTACAATGAGTAATCAACAGCTTTTGAAGGAGAAAGCTAACATTTTAAAATTAGCTATTAATTAAAAGCAGAGTTCTGTTTTAATCAAATGGGGTCACCAAATTGTCCTTAGAGTAGGGCTGATGAGGTTATTGCTACTACTCCAAGTCTCGTACCAATTCTTCCTTTATTGCAAAGGCTAAAATGCACATCGCTGGGTTTGTGTCCTGGAAAACAGTCAGAAATACACATCAGTGTCTTCTTTCTGACAAAAACCAGTGCCTGCATCCCAGACATTACTTTTGAAAATCTATGAGAAAACAGGGTAAGTGTGTGGAAGAAAAGAAAACTCTACACAAAAGAAAACACTTTAAAGAGAAACCGTAGACTTTGTATGATATCATTATCAGGGTTTTTTTTTTTACTAAGGGAATACGCTCAGTTAAGAGTTATATTTTATAGGGAGACAGAGCCTGCAGGTTAAGGTAAGTAGACTGCTCTTTTAAAACTGAACTCAGAACATAAATGGACAGTTGCACTTGGTTATCTGCATGCCTGTAATTACTCGAACTCTCCGCTGGATGTCAATACCGCTTAATACAAAAGTTGGCTCAGAATTCGCTGCTTAGAGCAGAGTAAGCCTTGCTTTTAGAGGTGATTACTACTTAGGAATGTAGTTAAGGAGTATAAGTATAGCAGGCGAAACCTCACCCATTGGGAGGGAAGTAAAAGATAAATTTAATAGCAAAGATACTTCCTCCCTTTCCTGAAAAGTTAAGGTGGCAATTGAGTTTCCATTATGTAGCTGATGTGCATCTTTCTGCAAAAATTTTGTCCTGAACAGTTTGATAGAATTGGGTACATCGTGTCTATAATTTCTGCTGAATATAGAAAAATAATAAAATCACCCCAAAACCATTGCAAAAATAACCTTCTACTTTTTACAGAGAGAGGATGCTTACAGAACTCAGGTTCTTGAAACCTGCTGCATACAAGAAAGACACACGGATTAAGATTTCATTGAAAAGACTCGTTAAAACCACGTGGCTGGCATTCAAGCCAAAATTACTGATTGGCTTGAACAAGCCTTAGTTAAGCTCTGAACTTCTAGGAGCTTCCACCCCTTTTGCTCCTACCTAAAACTGATTTCTTGGTGCAGAGTTTTCCTCTACAGAGCAAAGACATGGTGGAAGTGCTGAAGTAAGAGCCAACAACAGGACTGCGGAAGAAGTGGCAATGGCATGAAGGTAAGGGAATTGGGGGAATAAAATTTTCCTGTCCTGCAGATATAGGGATTTGGAGGATACCCTGCATTCCTTCAGAAAACGTAGTGGACCGTCCCTTGTAAAAATTCCATTAAATGAGTTCTTCTGTGGTGCAAATGCAGTAGAGTTTAGTTATGCTCTGTTATCCTCCTGCTGCTGCCAGCAGAGGTGAGAACATGATGCCCACAGAAGGAAAAGCGTGCTGATCTCAAAATCTGAGCTAGCAGAGTATAGTTTTTAAATGAACAACATTTAATTATTTTTTTTTTTCTTTTGGCAAGTAACTCTGAAATACAACAAGTTTAACCTGGTACTTTTGGCAAAGTAAGGGGGTTTGGGTAGGTTTTTTTCACTGCCATATGTAGCAAATCAACTGAAACAAAACGTAGAAAACAAAACTAACAAAAATATTGTTTCAGGGACTGAGCTCCCAAAGCTGAGCTGGTGCCAGTGGCACCCCATGCTTCTGTGATTCCGCCTAACGATGCCTGTGGTATTTAACTTCTATAAGGATTTAATATTTGACGCTGTGACAAGATTTTTTTCCAAGCAGACATGGTGTGGTTTTTATACTTTCTTGCCATATTTATTCAAATGTACTATATTTAAGATCGCTGTAATCACATACATGCATTGGCTGCTGGCCACAATGTTTGTGTTATTAATCATGCCTGGGAATCCATGGCAAACGTAAAAATTTTTATTTATCAAACTTACTCATTGGAAATGGCAGCCCAAGAAATCGACTCCTTCGGATTTTGATTTTTCTTACATCCTTCTGGCAATGGCTTCAAGGTTTTAGAAAGGTGTAAATCATATCTATGTGCAGTCCAGACAGTGTTGGCATAGAACTAAAATTATTTTTCCAGAAATGCAACCCCTTTTGTTTGGATGGCCTTTATTTTTCTGCCAAATTACACCACCAATGCTATTCCTTTAGCCTGACACTATTTTCCATTATAACCCTGTCTTTCAAGAAACAAACCAAAGCCTTCTACCCTTACAGAAATTTCAGACCCACGGATATGACTACCTTCCAACTGAATTGGGAAAGAGGTCTTCAGTACCAGGCTTGAGGGATTCTGGCTACTTTTTCCATAAACAGCTAGAGGGAATTCCAATAACCTGATAGGGAAAAGCAGGTTCACATGAACATTGTTTCTATGGTATGGATCACAAAATCTCTGGCTCTGAAAACATTAATCTATGGGTTTATTTACTCGAGAGAGTGTGTTTGAAAATAACTAACATGCGCACTGTTTAAGATGAAGGGGCCCCAAATGATTGTGATATTGGTTTTGTTGTTTGCTATCGTAAGAAAAGCTCCTAAATCCCAAACTTTATTGAGTTTCCTATTACAAAGAACAAATTAGGTACAATAATACAGAAAAGAAGAAAAGCAAAACAACTAACAAGGCAAGAATTATGAGACAAAAATAAATCCACCATATGAGTATACAGAGTGCCACAGATTTCCTTCTGTTTTTTTTTCACTTGCAAATTGTTTTTGATTTACAAGCATTGCTTTTATAGACATATATCATATATTCAAGTGTAAGAACTAAATTAATTTCAATTGTCTTCTGCTTGGACAAAATATATGTTAATGTTTGGGCTTTATTTTGTTTGCCTTTATGTTCCAAACATTGTCATAATACATCTTGTTTGTATTTGTACCACAGATCTAAATCACACAGTACTTTACAAACTAACCCAAATGAAGAAGATGCCTGAGCGACAGTATGTAAACCAGCATATGAACACCAGTGGAGAGCAGGTCGGCATAAAAGGAACTCCTCTATTAAGAAGCAGCAAAAGTGTTTGGACTCTGTTCCCCCAGTTTTACCTGCTGCTTATCTGGTGCTTCCGTGTTAGAAGTGTGATTATGATGGTCTTCCCTCCTAAACTTTGAGGAGAGGGTGATTCTGACATTAGGTGAGTTAATGTGCCTAATGTTAAAAGAGGCGAATACATTGAGTCCAGGGAACAGAAGACTGTCCCAGGTAGAGAAGATTGAAAAGGAAGCTCTCAATCTTGCAGGAAAAGCTGTTTAAAAAATTTACTGGTTGTTTAAACCAGACTGTCCCCCGTGAGAGCCATTGTCAGTTGGGGAGTGCTGGCCAGGTAGCTGTGTCACCTACCTGCAGTGAGGGACAGGCTGGCTTCAGATTGAAAAGACGCAGGTTCCTCCAGCAGCATTAGGGGGCTTGCCCTTCATTTTTTTTGCTTTTTTTATTTTCTATAAAGCAGAACTTTCCTCACTTTGGTGAGGAAAACAAACACAATCTGAACTTGGTTCAATCTGAATTGAATTGATGTACAACTTGGCCTCCAAACTGAAATATGGACTGTCTGTAAAGCCCTAAAGGAAACTGTCATGTTGATTTGAGGTAGACAAGTATAAATCCAACAGTTTCAATAGGCTACTACAATAATCAGTGGTAATACTTGTGCAATTGTTATGAGGGGAAAGATAAGCAGTATCTACCAGGCTCTATCCGTGACTTGAAATGTGGTGGTACGAATTCATTAGCTATGGTGCTCCTCAACATATTCATTATTTATTTGTTCCTAAATACTCCTCTCAGGTTTTGTTTTGTAAATTTTCCTACATTCCTCCTCCTTCAATATCATGTTTTTTACCAGCGTCTTACTTGTACTCACAATGGGTAAGATTTGTTTTCTGAAATGTCAGCATTTCCAGGTGTCAATTTTCTTCCCTTTTCAGGCAGAGAACTGCCAAAGGAAGGTTGGCTCTCTTTTTCTGGCTCCACTGTGAATTAAGTTCAACCTTTCCTTAAAAAGGTTCGTGTTTGAGAACAGCTGATTTAAAATTAAAAATAAAAACCACCCAAACCCAAACCGGACCCAAGCCCCCAAACAAGGCATGGAATGGAAGAAAAAGCTCTCAGCCTTGGTTTGAAAGCTCTTAAAGAGGAAGAATGCAAGGGGACTAGTGAACACAAACAGTTCTCATCCATGCCCCTTCTCCATGCCAACATATTTCTTCTTTCCAACTTCTGATCACAAATTAGTAGTTTAGTAACTGACCCTGTAGTGTTTTGGACTATTATTCTATTTGGGTCTGCTTTCACCTAAATAACAACCATCTGGTGGTGTCTCAAATCAGACTTGTGTGATGGACTGCATATAATAACCAGTTCAAGGATTGTCAGGGGAAGGGTTAACATTCTTGCCCTAAGCAGAAGAACTGCAGCTGCATGCCGTAAACTTCACACAAAGATTGTCAGGGTAGAAGGGCTGGGTCAGCTGTAAAGAATTAAGTAAATCTCTCTACTACAAAAAGAGGGAAGAAGAGGAGTGGAATTAAAAAGTCCTTTTCTGTTCTTGTGTTTTGTTCATAGTAAAATAGATAACAGAGAGTATTTGAGGAATACCTTGAACTTACCCTCTAAATAATTTTTTTCTCATGGAGGGTCTTGATTCCCAATCTTACAGAATGTAATTCATCTTCCATTCTAGGAATGTCTGAGGTTTGCAGAAGGTGCGTGGAAAAGAGACCGTATGAACCTGCAAACTCATTTACTATTTTCTGTCAATCTGTATCCCTGCTGCCAATCTAATATTGTATTCCTAAAGGAAAGGTGGAAAGCTTGTTCTATGCTGAGATACTCCCTATGCAAATCCTTTTCCAAGGGCAAGATTGAATTAAAGTAGAATGAAGGTGTCTTGTTTTCCCCCAAATGTTAAAATCCTGCTTCAGCACAGAGAGAATATCCAAAACGCAGAGTTCCCTGAAAAGTTTGACACAAGGATATGGGGAAATGTCAGATCTTCCTGCTACAATAAGTCATGGGGCAGCTGGAAACAAAAGTATGTGTCACAGGAAGTTAGAGATGGAAAAAAAAATAAGGGTGGGTTGACTGTGTGTATCCAATGGCTCTTTTGTGGAGAGAAGGAATGTGAAATGCTGCAACACACTGCAGTAAGGAGGCTTTCAGAAAAAAGATGTGGATGAGGATGCTATTACAGCTTGGGACCATGGTAAGGGTATAGTCTAGACTCCTCATGAAGGGTGGGGAAGGCCACATTCTGCTCTCTTGGGTTTTTTTCTGCTTTCTTGTGTTCTTTGAGTTTATCGAGGTGCCAAGGGTTATCAAGCTTTGAGCTGTTCTGTTGCTCCTTTTCAGCTGTGGTTTGGAAAATAATCTTCTTCATTGCATCTATGCGAATGTAAGGTATGTATGTATTTATAGAACCTAAGTACATATAGCTCTAAATATATGTACGTATATCCATACAAAAACTTCTTTAAGAATATAACTCTTTCCATTCTTCACTGTACAAAAGCATAGCTACGTTTAGCTTTGTAACCACCAAGAATCCTATTGAAATCAGTAAGATTTCTTTTAGTGACGGCAGATACGTGGGGCAAATTTCTGCAGTTCAGAGTACAAGTTGGCTTTTTTGTTCTCAGTCCAAACCCAACCACTTGCTGTTCATCAGAAAGCTGCTACATCTCCGGCATCATTGAAAGAACTGCCTAAGTGAGAAGCAACCTACCTAAACCTTCGCTCCTGCTTTTCCTGACTTGCGTGAGCTGATGCTTTGTAAGCTTACTTGTTTTCTCTGTAACCGCTGCAGCACTGCATGTTGCTGTAGCTCCTGTCCATCTGCAAGATCTAAAGCAAGATTCTTGATGGTATCTGCTGCTGAAAATGGGAAAAGCAGATTTTTTTTCTAGCTTTCTGGGGTTTTTTTGTGGGGTGAGGCTATGTTTGATATATGAAAACATTTTTAAAAATTAATTAAATAAATCCCTCTGAAATTTGATTTGTTGGGTGGGAGGAAAAAATCTATTGTCAAATGTTTTTCAATAAAATGGCAACAACTAAGACTACAGACCAACAAACACTTACACATGTGCTTAGCTTTAAATCTGAGTTAGACCCATGGGGCCTATATTTGTATTTGATTAATGACAATTATTTGAAGAAAGATGGACTGGGTGGAATCAACTGGAAAAAATATGAAGCTATAAAAATATATGCTTACTGTAACCTATTTTTATACTGTTTCAATTCTGTTATGTTCTTTTATCTTGCATATTTGGCACACAGCTGTAGGTTTCTAGTATAAGGAAAAAATTGCCCGTCAAATTCTGTTTAGGTTTAATCAGAAGTGTGTAACTAAGGCTCTATTTGCCAACATGAGCCCGAACAGAAACATTATTAACACTAGGGAACCTGGTTGCAGAATTGGGAACTTAATCTGAATGAGCTCCGGGGCTCATGTCCCTTTCTTCCTTCCTCTGGTGAGTTCTGTACTCCTACTTGTATGGTGACAAGTTTGAACTTAACGGTACGATAGCAGGATCGCCTTGTTAACAACCCCCTTAACCCCTGTATCCGTTTCAACTTGATTGTACACTAACTTGGCTGTTTGCAACCAGAAATTTGAGCACAAAGGTAAATGGAGCCAGCATCTTTTCAGATAAGAGCTTGTCATGGGGTCCCCACAATCCTGCAAGAAGTACTTTTGATAATATAAGAAGTAGTAGGGTGCTAGAATGGGTCCTACTATGATCGCATTACCAGAGCACAGCCCAGCTCCGAGGCTCTGGATTCACAGGCTCCACTTAAGTGGGTGACTGTCAGGTTTGTCAAGCTTGCTGTCTACATGGGTTTCTGTCTTTATTTGCAGAGTGGCTCTGGGAGTGCCAGCAGCCCCAGGGTTACTACCTCAGCATGGCTACTCCTGCCCCAGCATCAGCGTTCCTGCCTCAGCCTGGACACCTCCCTTAGACCAGCTTTGGGGAGAAAAGCTTATGGAGCTGCAGGAAAGGCCATACAGCCACTTAAATACTCTTTTCCTACTGAAGAGACATTCCTACTACCCAACACTCTCTTTCCTCTGGGGCGGATAAAAGGAGGAGGAAGAGAGCACCGAGACTTGGCATGGGACCTGCTTAGTCTCAGCTCGTGTTAGCAGGTTAGAAAAGACACTGCTTTGAGAGTGCAGCTGGGATGGGGAGAGCCTGAGCGTGTCCACCTCTGAGCTATTCGTGCTCCTTCTGTAGCCAGTGGTGAGAAACAGCCCATAATTCACCTTGGTCTTAGGGCAGGGATAGGATTCAGCTCTACACTGACAGCTGGATCCAGGATCTACATGTAGACGTCTGATCATAAGCCAAGCTTTCAAGTGTTTGTTGTGATCACTGTAGATATTGTCCATATAGACAAGGGGAACCAGAGGCGGTGCAGCCCACTACAGGTTACTATTGTAGAGTGAACTGAGCTGCTTTTCTGGTTCCCACTGACTGTGTTGGCCTGATCTCCACTACTGTACTGGAAGTTCAGACATATTACTTCTACTTAGGTACCTACTTCTGATATGTTTTTCTTAAACTATATCCTGACCCAGGTTTGGTCAGGAGAATCAAGTCCTGTAAGCGCATTTTCCCCTCCACTCTCTTCAAAGGTAGGCAGCAGACGGCTGCTGGGTGGCACAAGCCGTAACACAGCTTCCCTGCGCTGCAAGGAGAAACAGAGCAGTGACAGCTCCTGGAAAAGGACCTGCTAGGGCTGAGTGTGCCAGCTGTGTCCATCTGAGGGAGATAGCAGTCGTCTCTGGACTGTTTCTTGCTCAGGCTTCTAGTTCCTAGCAAATGGCTCCTAGCTCCTTCTGGAGTACTCATTTTCTAAATGTATGGGATATCCTTATGCAAACTGAAAGGCCGTGTTAGTTTAGTTCATTACAAGGTCTCTTCTAAAGTTAAGATCCTTGACTCACTCAAGAGTTCAAAACCAAACGTAGACAGGCTTGAGACATCTAAATTCAAATTGCAATTCTGCACACGTCAAGCAGCGCCTAAGCTCCTGAGAAGGCCAGACTAGACCCAAAAGTAATGCCTAACCTTGTTGTTTTACAAATAATTGACGGATTAAAATTTGCTTCAGGACCTTAGCTGCAGGAGCTGAGTGAATATAGGTATTGCCCCTAGCACTTTGACATCATGTTTGCCTTCTAAATTCCAGTATGGTGAGCTTCTGTTTAGAAAACATGGATTAGCAGGACTGAAGGTGGCCTTTTCTATATTTCCTAGATTAAACATTCTGTGTAGAAAGCCATTTTACCGTGTGAAATCTGCTCTCAGGAACCTAACTCTCCCAGGATCTCTGTAATGACTACCTTACTGCATCACAGAGCCAGGACACAATGAGATGATAAAGATGTCACCACTCTAGTTTCTTTGTGAAGCTGGCACTTGACTGTGCCTCTGCAGTCAAGCACTTGTGTGGGTTCGTATAGCTGGTGTCTAAACTGCTGCTTCAACCTTAGCCTGAAAATATCTTCTCTGAGCTGCTGGGTACAGCTGCGCATTGTTTAAACAGCTGCAGAGCTCCATTCCTGAGGGACCAGCAGGCTTGCACTGGGTGAAGTCTTGTATACATAAACACAGTTTTGTGTACTTCTTTGGAATCTGCCTGGATAAAAGGTGGTTTATAAATAGAGGATTATCATTGCTGTACTGTGAGGATTACATGTCTAAGGCTGACGAGCTGTATGGCTGAGATAGATTTGAACTTTTCTGTAGTATTGCCTAAAATGAAAACCACTAAGGCTGAGACAGAACAGCTACACAAGACTTAGACACATTTTCAGAATCTGATCTTTTAGTCAGAACAGGACAGTCTAAATGGCTGTTTTCTCCTAACCTGACTAAGAGAGATGGTCTAACCCATATCAGGTTAGGTAAAGCCCATTGGTAAACTTAAGTTAATAGAAATGATGCTGCATCTCAGGTTGTTAGACATACAAGGGAGTGTATCCACAACTCAATACTGTGAATTCAGCGGGTATAAATAAAACACATCCTCGTAGTAAAAAGCCGTTTCAGGCTACCCTTTTGGATTTCAGGTCTCGCTGCCTTCTGCTTCCACTGCAGCACAATAACTATTGCAGGAGTACAGGGAATTAGCACTGTTGCTGGGTTGAAGCACCGGGAGAGGGTTTTGCCTTCCCAGAGCCTGTAACTCTGGGCTGTAATCACACACAAATGTCCTGTAGAGACTGTCTGAGGAACTCCTGGGAAGCCACAGGAGCCATGGAGTCATTTAGCAGAAATTGCTATGTTTGATATGTCAGGGGATGACGGAAGTCATGAAGGTGGGAAGAGATTTCATATTTTATTTTCTATCAAAATGTGTTTAACATCTTTTGAAAGATTCAAGTAAATTAACTGAACAGTTCTTGAGCAGCCTAATATAGTTGTTATTGTGCCAGTTATTTAGAAATACTCTTGCCTTTAACGATACATTCCAAAGCCAATCAGGGAAGCCTATTCTATCATAGTAGCACTGATGTATAATGTTAATATTTAAACTACTAATGCAACAGAAACAAGTGTATGTGTAGTAACTGCAAATTAAACTCCACATGTGTTATCAAGTGAAAATAATTATTGGGTCCTATTGAGTGTAAATTTCTGCAGTTGCCTATGATGACAAGTTATAGAAAATGAAAGGTTTGGCTTCCAAACATTATTTCATCATTTTCCAGCTATTGGACCTGCAAATCTCTGTGCTTGGTGAGCAGAATCTGGGCTGGAGCAAGAGTTTGAGCTCCTGACCTCCCTCACCTTAGAAGACTACTCTGAGAGCTAAGTTTTTGGCTATTCAGTGGCAGTCCTCTGTACTTTTGAGCAGAATGCATTCCATCCTCAAGCAGAGAACACTTCCCCAATCACTGTTTCATTGAAGCTGGCACACACTGTGAAAAGCTCTATTTTCAGTGAGCCAGCACTTTCCACGTGAAACCAATTTTGTGAGAAAATTACCAACTGGTTTTCACCCTGTGCTAGCTGCACACATTCGCTGCAAGGAAAAAAACCCAGGTGGGAAGGATGTTCCAGCTGAGGCAGGTGGTCCCTTCTCTCAGGTGACCGGTGACAGAACAAGAGGACACGGTCTCAAGCTTCGCCAGGGGAGGTTTAGGCTTGACATTAGGAAGAAGTTCTTCACTGAGAGGGTGATTGGCCATTGGAATGCGCTGCCCGGGGAGGTGGTGGAGTCACCGTCCCTGGAGGTGTTTAAGGAGAGATCGGATGAGGCTCTTAGTGCCATGGTGTAGTTGACAAGTAGGAGTAAGTGTAGGTGTTGGATCATAGGTTGGACTCGATGATCTCAAAGGTTTTTTCCAACCTTGTGATACTGTGATATACCTGCTCTTTTGTATTCCCTACCACGGATGCATTTGACCAGTTACTCTGGCTTTCCTCTGCTTTCCCAGGCAGCAGCCTGATCCCTGCTTTACACAGGTGCGATTGAGCAAAGAGGTGTATGAAAGCACCGATATTTGGTTAAAGCACAACACATGAGGGTGCACTGAGAGGGCTGAAATGGGATAATCCTGCACAACAAATTAGGCATGAACTTCATATGAGATGTTAGCTGCTGTTAAAGCAATGATTTCTGTACAGTAGTGAGTATCACAGGTGAAATCAGGGTCTTCAGCACAGAGGCTCTGTTGTTCTTCAGTGTAGATATTCCTTTTTTTAAAAAAAAAACCCACCACCAAATAACAAAAACCAAAACATATATGTATACAAATGTATATCTCAATACAAATGGGAACAAAGCTGAAAGACAATTGCATGTGACCAATTGCAACGGGCTAATAGATTTCAGTAGACACATCTTTAGAAAGACATTTATGTAAGGAAGAAGGAAGGAAAATATTTAAGCATGTAAATAGTGAAATAATTCTGTAAGAGAGGAATATCTACTTCAGCAGGTTATGAGTGGGAATAATAGGATGAAAGCACTGCAAATTAGGGAAGATAAAAGCCAGGAAACATCAGAAACATGACAGGACAGAACAGAACAACAACTTGCCTCACACATGTGGAAATCAGGCAAAACGGGACTAGATAAAATCAGAGAAGCCCAGACCTTGGTTCCTGGTCTTCCTTTGTTTGGGTTTGGGTTTTTTTTAGCTCTGATGATGACAAAATTCTATGTAGTTTCAGTAGGAGCTGGTTTGTGCCGTTTCAAAGGACTAACCATGGCTCAGCTTTAGAGGTGGAAATCATCTCACAGCAGCTAAAGGGGCTAAAGTAAGCAGGAGAAAGGGCTGATAGGCAGAAAGGCGGTACTGTATCATCTTCCCTCTTCTTCCTCTCCCCTTCCTCCAAGAGGAGGATTTAACTCCAAACAGTCTGCTGAAATATTTGCAATCTTTTTCTTAATTTAAAGGCATTTCATACACAAGCTAAAGGTTGGGTTGAATTAGGCTACAGAGCACAAGCTACTCTGCCTTATTCTGAGTGATATGAAACACAAGGAGAAGGAGTTGATATAACCTTATAATAAACCATTCTGATCAAGAACAGGCTGATAGCAAAGCATGTATATTTATCTTTTATAATTCGTCCTGAAGGCCATTTACATAATCAGTTAACTAAGAAATGCAATGTGGTTCTATTACCCTTCTGCCTTCATTCAGGAGTATTTTGCCTTAATCAGGGTGGAAAGTTCAGCTGACACCACATTTCCAACAGCAATCATAGCTTCTCCTCATCTCACAAGGCCCTCTTCCTTTCACCAGAGAAGAGTACTAAATACATTGGCATTCTTCATACGTGGCAGTAGTTCCCCTGGTTTCTGGGATATAAAATGTCAAATCTCGAATGTTTCATTGTTCTGCTTAAATGTGTTTCCTAATTTCAGTTTGGGAGAGAATTAAAATTACTGAGCTCTGTGGAAAAAAAAAGAGAATTTTGAGCTATAAGAGAGAGAAATATTTTTACAGTAGGTAAATGTGAGTGTTCATGGAATCTTATGGCAGGGATATTTCAGCAGAATGCCTCTGCTCTGCACATTCAGGGAATATTTACTTGGATACCTCAGAGATGAGTGGAAAAAGTCATCACAGCACTTTGAGAAGGAAATAATTCCATTTTATTACCCATCTGGGCAGCATGAAGAAACACCACTTCCAGTTTGACCCTTAGTGATGCTAACAAGTGTCTGTTAGTTTAATAAAACCTCATTATCTTTTACTTAAACTACAACTCTAAGCAACTATTGGAGCTGGACAGAAGAGGGAAATTCCATTTCATGTAGTACTTTGCTATTTCAAATTATACTTTACTCTGATTTGGCAATGAAAATAAAATAAGAACTTCCTGCAAGAGAAGGAATTGAGGGCTGGCCAGAAGGTCTTGGAACTATCGTTGGACCCACCTGGTTGAAGGTTGAGGAGCCAAAGCAGAAGGCAGTAGAAACCATACAGTTCTCCTGTAACCATTTTTGTGTTGCAAACCCATTCTTAGATTTCTATATATGTTTAAGTAACACTGACTTTACTGGGATTAAGCTCATGTTTAAGTTTGAATAGGGCTGAATCCAAGGTAGTTCATAAATCCTCTCTTGTAAACTAGGAGGTTGATGGCTGGAAACCAGCACAGCTGTAGTGGTGGTGCTCCCCAAGTCAGCATAGGGACATGCTAGGCCTGCCAACAGAGGAAAACACAGGTTCCTTTTTCTTGAAAAGGTTCAGCTGGAGTTTGGCAACTCCACCTCACCATTGTATACACCTACAAAACAGAACTGGTGGAGTGATACCAGCGATAGGCAAGGGAGATGCTTCTAGGTGTAGAAGTTTGCACACAACCAAATTTTAGATAGTGCTGTTTGTTTAGGAGGGAGCTTGGAGTCTGTGATGTACGGTCTGTGTCTCTCTGTGTTTGAACACCTACCAATTGCATTTTGGTGCTAACATAAAAAAGGGGATAAAGAAAGAGATAGTAACTTAGCGTGACCTTTTCCATCTTTCATCAACACTGAGCAAGTTACCTCTTTAATCTTCCTAGTCTGTGTTGGCTAGAGGCCTGGGAACCAAAGCCTTCACTGGCAGCTCAACAACCACTACTTCACTACCATCATGGATGAGTCAAACTCATTTTTATTAGCAACTAATTTATTGTATAACATAGGCAGTAGGAGGACATTTCAAAACCAATAAACATTTTCAAAGATTTACGAACTACTAAAGACGGCACATTATGCTTTAACTGTAAACTATGAATACAGAGATTTGAATTTTCTTGAGGTTGAAGCATAATGTGCTTGGTCCTACATAGCAGCTACTTCTTCATCTGAATTTACTAAGGTGACCAAGAAGAAACTGGGATTTTGTTTACAAGTTATTAAAATCAAAATCACAATATGCATCACGTCATGAAAATTCCGTGATAATGGTGTTTACAATTATAATGGTCAGGAATTTCCTTTGATGTTAACATAAAATATACTTTAAAACCTGTTAAAAAAATGTTAGAAAAAAGAAAAGGCTGAATACTAAAAATCCCTTACATGCAAAGAAATTCTTGTCGGTCTTTGTGAATATGTAACATCCAAATATCCTTGTAAGAAGAGATGGAAAAATAATTCCTGCCATTACTTCCTTACTTATAGAAGTAGAAGGCATTCAGCAGACCAAATAAAAATACAGTTTGGAGCTAACTAAAACTAGTCACAGATTTCTGCTGACAAATATTGTTGTTTAAAACTATAGGTAAACACAGCAGGGTATTTTTAAAACATGGTATACTGCATTTTCCATGTCTTCTACTAAATTTCATTGTTATTATTATCATCATCATCGTCATCATCATCATCATCTACATTTCAAAATTTTTTCCTTAAAATCCTGAAACAATTTTTTCTTCATTTCAGTGAGAAAACTGAGGAACTTGATTTCAATGACAGCTCTTAGGTGTGCCACTGGAATTATTTTAGGTGAAAAGATGGAATTTGTGTTGAATTATATTATTCGTGAACAATACAAGGGAAAAAGTGAGAACTTTTCCGTGACAAAACATGTCCAAATTGAATGGTTTTGGACATGTTAATGAAAACCAGAACGCTTCAGTTAAAATAAGCTAAGAAAGTGGATTAGGAGAGAAGTAGTAGGGAAGCTCAAATTCAACTTCATCATTGCCTGTTTCCTTGTAGGAGTTGAGTTTGGCTCTTTTTTTGTCCAGGGTGAGTAACTAATCCGTAGGTTATAGACAATACTCCAGGTGGTGTTCCGGAATAGATTTCTTTTCTTCATCCTAATTTAAAAGGAGGTAGTGGTTTTGTTCATATTAGCACAGGCTTTGAAACCTCAGCGTGTTCCATGAGCCAGAATCACTGCTTTCAGACAGCTGTAATGTAACCTTTGGTTTTTACCGTGCCCAAGGTTGATTATGTTTGAGAGGTTTCTGGTAAATGCCCAGGAAGATCTAACAGGGAGGAGGTAAAAGTAGCTGCAGAGATAGCAATGCTCTTCTTATTCTAGTATCTTGTTCAGAGCTAGAAAATTGAGATTGCAGTTATGATACTTATTCTAACCATAGGGAATAGAGAAAAAGATATAATTATCCACATCAGAAAAACAGAAAATATCTGTTTACTGTTTATTTAGTAGTGAAAATAAAGGGATATAATAATATAATACTTTGAGGTTTTTCATTGTCAGTGGGTGGTCAGCAGGGCTGCCTGATTAATCTTCAGCACTACTGCATAGGCCAACTAGATTGAAGAGACCTAAAACAGAGGTGAAGGGTTCACTTAAGACTTGGCTGAAGCAAGATGGTTCAGCATGGTTGACTCGAGACCTGTTGATCAAACTAAATGGCAAGAAGGAAATGCACAGACAGCGGAAGCAGAGACAGGTATCCTGGGAAGAGTGTAGGGTCACTGCCTGGTTGTGTAAGGGTAGGGTCGGAAAAACCAAGGTGCAACCGGAGCTGACCTTGGCAAGGGATGCAAAAAATGATAAGAAGGGCTTCTACAGGCATGTCAGCCAGAAAAAGAAGGTCACGGAAAGCGTACACCCCTGGTGAACAAGACTGGGAAACTGCTAACAACAGACAAGGAGGAGGCTGAGGTACTCGACAACGGTTTTGCCTCGCTCTTCACTGGTAATCTCTCTTCCCAGCCCTCTTGAGTGGGTAAAGTGTGAGATGGGGACTGCGGTAGGAAAGTCTCTGCCACTGTGAGAGAAGATCAGTTCGCAATCACATGAGGAACCCGAACATACATAAGTCTATGGGACTTGATGAGATGCATCCCAGAGTCCTAAGGGAATTGGCTGATGTAGCTGCTGAGTCACTCTCCATGATATCTGAAAAGTCATGACAATCAGGTGAAGTTTCTGGTGAATGGGAAAAGGGAAAACATTGCACCCATTTTTAAAAAGGGTAGAAAGGAGGACCCTGAGAACTACTGGCCTAGCAGCCTCATGTCTGTGTCTAGGAAGATCCTCCTACAAGCTATGCTTAAGGCACGTAGAGGGCAGCCAGCGTGGCTTCACCAAGAACTAGTCCTGCCTGACCAATTTAGCAGCCTTCTCTGATGGAGTGACTACATCAGTGGACAAAGGAAAAGCTATGGAGGTCCTTTATCTGGACTTCTTTAAGGCCTTTGACATGGTCCCCCACAACATCCTTCTCTCTAGTTTGGAGAGGTATGGATTTGATATGTGGAGTGTTTGGTGGATGAGGAATTGGATGGATGGTCTCACTCAGAGGGTAGTAGTTAATGACTTAATGTCCAAAAGGAGATTGTTGACAGTGTCCTTCAGGGGTCCATAGTGCGACAAGTACTGTTTAATATTCTCATCAATGACATAGACAGTGGGATTGAGTGCATCTCAGCAACTTTGAAGAGGACACCAAGCTTAGTGGTGCAGTTGACACACCTGAGGGAAGGAATGCCATCCACATAGACCTGGACAAGCTTGAGAAATGGGGCCATGTGGACCTCCTTAGGCACCTGGGTCAGGGCAACCTTCAGTATCAATACAGGCTGGGGGATGAAGGGATTGAGAGCAACCCTGTCAAGAAGGACTTAGGGGGTGGATGAAAAGCTGGACATGAACCGACAATGTGCACTTACAGCTCAGAAAGCCAAGCATATCCTGGGCTACATCAAAAAAAGAGTGGCCAGCAGGTCAAGGGAACTCATTCTGCCCCTCCTCTCCACTCTGGTGGGACCCCATCTAAAGTAATGCGTTCAGTTCTGGAGTCCTCAGCACAGAGCCTTTCATGGACCTGTTGGACCAGGTCCCAAGAAGGGCCACAAAAATGATCAGGGAGCTGGACCACCTCTCCTATGAAGACAGGCTGAGAGAGCTGGGATTGTTCAGCCTGGAGAAGAGAAAGCTCTGGGGAGACCTTATTGCGGCCTTTCAATACTTAAAGGGGGCTTATAAGATGTTTCAAAGTGCCTGTTGCAACAGGACAAAAGGTAATGGTTTTAAATTAAAAAAGGGTAGATTTAGACTAGGTATAAGTAAGAAATTTTTTAAGTTAAGGACAGTGAAACACTGGAACAGGTTGCCCAGAGAGAGGTTTATTGCTCCATCCTAGGAAACATTCAAGGTCGGGTTGGATGGAGCTCTGAACTGACTGATCTGGTTAAGGATGCCCCTGCTCATTTCAGGACTAGACGACCTTTAAGGGTCTCTTCCAACCTCAACTATTCTATGATTCTAAGAGCTCAACATCAGCCTGCAAAACCCCAGTGACCTGGATACTACCGTGGTGTGCTCAGCTGTTTAAGGAGAAGCTCAAGACAATTGGCATCTGTCTGTAAAGTAGTTTCCCATACACCACAGATCTTTCTGCACCCTATGGTCAGTGACTGAGCTTGTCATAAAATGTATAGGAAACTGCTCACGACAAATAAGCATCAAGACCTCTACACTCATTTAAAATAACTGCATGGAATAATGTTTTACTCTGTTGCTTATTCTACTGAGTATTAGATCTTTATGGGTTGTGATAGAGATGCTACTTCATGTCCTGTTTCCATCAACAATCATTAGTACATCCGTTAGAACACCCAAGCTACAAACTGCCAGCCAAGACGTGGGTCAGAGGCAGTTTATGCATCTGTATTAGCTGGAAAAATTTAGTGCTCTATTGGCAGAAGAATTATTTAAAAATAATTTCGAATCTTTTAATGATGCTTGACCTAGTTTCTTCATTTTATGTGAAAAAGCACCGGGTATAAAAGGAAAGGAACAGTAAACAGGCTGCAGCAATACAAGATAGGATTTCAGGGGCTTCTTCCTTGAAACAGAATTAACAGTTCAACTCTCTGCAGTGTTTCGAGTCTACAACAGAGGTGTCACAGCCGTGCTGCTGTTGCTTGTTTCAACAGCATCCATTCTGAAGCTACTGTCTCTCTCTCTCCACCCTGCTGGCCTCCCCTCCCTTCAAGTGATGAACTGGTTCTGTCTCATTTAAACTAAAAGAAAATACGTATTATCTGTACTAAATGAGACGGAGGCTATAGATAGCAGTAGCAGCATTCAGTCTCAGGGCAGTTTAGATAAACAGGAGGACAACTATTTTATACAAAAAAGTAATAAATTGCCCCTTTTCTTAGTGACTCTTTTAAAAAATATTCCCTAGCTGTACTAAATACTTTCTTTAACTAGATTTTTCCCAGTTGAGCGACTAAAGCTGCTAGAAAAGCATTGACTTTGTCTTATTGGATTGTTAAATGTTAAAAAGCTAAATTATATTTTATTCTCGATGTAGCTATGGGTCTCAGCATGCATTGCATATGTTTCATTGCACACTGGATACTTTTTGCTATAGTGTTTGTGCACAGTGAAATTCACGTTCTTAAGAAATTTGTGCAGCTCCCTAAACGGTTACAAAGAAATGCTGTTTATGCCTTTGGTATTTTTCCTGCTAATGGAAAAAGTAGAAAATATAAATTAAACCTTGAGGCATTTCATTTCTACTATCACCTCTTGTGATCTCTTTGAAAAGAGAGGGGTTTGGAAAACTAAGGTTTGAGTAGTTTATTAGCACAAGATTTCTTTCTGAAAATGCAAAACATTGACCAAATGCTATCATTTTTAATGATCTGATAACCAATCTTTTTCCTGCTTGCTATATATATATGCACACATATATGTACTTGGAGTAGAACTTATTATTCCTAATATTCTGACTATCTGATTCAAAAATACCCAGACCTATAGTCTAATTTGTTCACCTACTCTCCCACCATATCTGATAAAGGAGCATATCTCCTGAGGGCAGTTCATTTCACCTCACCGGCGCCCATCTTACGATGGGATGAATCACTGTTTGGAAATATTTCTCCACTGATTGAAGAAGGAGCCTGTTTGATAAGCTTTAGACTCAACACTGAAACTTTTCAACACCTAAAATTCAGAGAGCTAAGACAGACAATATGCTACTTGGCCAACTGGAATAGGTTTTGTCCTGCCAAACCTTAGATGTCAGCCTGCCACATCTGGCAAAATCCCTGGAGGCTGCCCAGGCTGAGGATCAGTTCCTTCATTCTGCAGTGGCCGTGTAAAACAGATTGAAAGAGTTGTCTAATTCCAAACTTCCACACATGCGACGTTTTCTAGAAACCACTGTACAAGCTTCCTAAAAAGGCTGTGAAATCTCCATCCTTGGACATTTTTAACAAAGCCTGTGCTAATTTGATCTACTGCTGCTGGTAATCTTGAACTAGAAAACTCCCTGTAGATCCCTTCCAGCCTACTTCCCTCACACACACTGGTGACAACAGTCCAGATGATGAGCTTTGACATCGGCATTGGGTGAGATGAATGCCAAGTCTAGTCTTAGGCTGCTTCTGTACACAGTTTGCTTTATTTTGATTACAGACACATACATATTCCTGTTGGTCAATGCTAACCAGAAACAAAGTCTTCAGTAGCAATAAATATTAATTCATGGTTAAATGTCTTAACACCCAAATGTAGAAATGTTAAGGGGTATCTCTAGGCAGACTAATTTAGGGTAATCTGAGAGAGGCATGTAATGGATGGTATGACTTCTTCAATGTGAAGATTGCTGTGGCAGAAACAGACAAATAGCTTTAACTGGACATCTAACATGTAAACACCTAAATACTCGTGATGGATGGATGGATCCTTGCTGGGATGTCAGATTTTTCTAAAGAGTTTTCTGCCTCCTTTTCTTGGCTTTTCTAGTTTCCAGGAAAGCAGAGATTGTATTGCAGATACAGTTGCTTGAAAGAAAAAGAAGTATTCTTAAGAACAGTTTTATCTGCTCTTTTTACTAAAAAAATATGGGGTTAAAATTTCTCTTTTTTACTTTTTTTCATTATTAATTTAGGTCTTTCATCAAAAACTGGTTTCTTAAAATTTCTCTTTTTCAAAATAAATTAAAATAATCTAGGTTTTTATCGGAAATAGGAACAAACTAAACCAAACAGACTAAATCTCTCCATTTCTCCTACACTTTTGATGGTAAGTAAAAACAATGTATGTGTTCTTACTAAACAGAACTAAGGGTTTGGGATGTGCTCTTGGATAATGAAAGTATGCAGAAGAGGAAACAGAGAACAACAAATTTTTAAGGAATAGGATGGCAGTAGAACCCTAAGCTGCTTTACAGGACAGCATTGATGACAGTGAAGAGACCGCTGCGGATCACTGTGGTAATGTTACTATTTTTGGAGCATTACACATTAGCTATCTAACAGTGATATCAGCACCCATTCCTGGAAGATCTGATCACTTTAATAGTTCAAGCACATAAAATTGTCTATGAAGAGGGTTGGTGTTGTTTTAATTTGTGGGTTTAGCACTTCTGTTATCTCTCACTCCTTCAACTACTTTCTTGCACTGAGGTGTAGCATATATCTTATTTTAGGGATGTGTCTTGTCAGCCTCCATTTTATCTGAATCTTTTCCACGTAATTTAGAGAGCAGCAGTGAACTCCCTTATAGGCCTTACAGAGCTTCTGGCTTTTCCCCTTCTTCTGTTCTAGAAAACTCTGTTTGCCATGGGGTGTTCTTTAGAGGAAGAATGAGAGATGTTCTGGTTATGATAAAATGTACTCTATCGAATAAATGGGGCTGGCAAAATTTCTGAAGTGTGGTTAGACTCTGGATTCATTTAATGTCCTCTGAAACTTTATTTCATGTTTTCTTTCTGCATCCTCACATGCAGGAGCTGTTTTAAGTCAATACAGCATCACTGACACCAGCTGGCTGTTACCCAGGATAATCTGGGTGTTACCACACTCTGGCACACAGAAACCTAGGCAGTGTGATAGTTCCCAGCTCTGACCTGGCTTACACAGGACCAGTTTGAGCATCCCTGCTCTGGAATCCCCTGTGTAGCTGGTATTACTTCAGGTCCTGAGCCTCAGGTCCTGAGCCATGTGAACAAGTGAGACTTGTGAAAGTTGATGCAGTCTGGTCATCAGTGTATCTGAGTTACCAAAGCTTTCTAGACACAGATGTGCTAAAGACAGCAGAAGCATTGGGGAAGCAGTCCAGTAGAGTCCAACAACACCAATACTGGACATAAATTGGAGGTGTCAGCAAAATCAATTTGCTTTCCAGAAAACGGGAGTCTCTTCAAGGGTCAGATCAGTGATACAGGCTCAACATTCAGCTGTGTCCCTCAGCTGTCAAAACCCTGCCAGGCATTAGATTGATTCTGTAGAATGAATTCAAAAGTGTGTTTTCTTATGGATGCAATATATCCCTACCTATCTGTCTAAACCATCTACACAATCTTTTCATATATAATGGAGATTCATCTGTTGCTTTGTAAGAGCTAGAGATCCGGTCTCTAGCTAAAGTTACATTCACTTCCTTCTCTGGTATTTGAGTTAGAATCATAGAGCTATGTAATTATTAAAGTTGGAAAAGACATCTGAGATCATCAAGTCCAACCATCAGCCTAACATCACCATGCCTTCTAAACCATGTCCTGAAGTGCCACATCTAAATATTTTTTTAACACCTCCATCGACAGTGGCTCCACCACTTCCTTGGGCAGCTTGTTCCAATGACTCGCCACTCTTTCAGTAAAGAATTTTTTCATAATGTCCAGTCTAAACCTACCCTGGCACAACTTGAAGCCATTTCCTCTTATCCTATCACTTGTTACTTGGGAGAAGAGACCAACATCCACCTCACTACGTCTTTTTGGGTAATGGTAGAGTGATAAGGTCTCCCCTAAGCCTCCTTTTCTCCAGTCTAAACAATCCCAGTTCCCTCAGCCGCTCCTCGTAAGACACATGCTCCAGACCCTTCACCAGCTTTGTTGCCCTTCTCTGGACACGATTCAGCAACCTGATGTCCTTCCTGTGCTGAAGGGCCAAAACCTAAACACAGGATTTGAGGTGTGTCCTCACCAGCACTGAATACAGGGGTGTGACCACTTCCCTAGTCCTGCTGGTCACATTATTTCTGATGCAAGCCAGAACGGTCTTTGCGTTCTTGGCATTGTGCCTGCTCATGTTCAGCTGGCTGCCAACCAGTACCTCTAGGTCTTTTTCTGCCGGGCAGCTTTCCACTCACATTTTTCCCCAGACTCTAGCATTGCATGGACACTTAGCCCCGTTAAACCTCTTACAATTGACCTTGGCCCATCAATCCAGCCTGGCCAGATCTCTCTGCAAAGCCTTTCTACAACACTCCTGTTCAATTTGGTGTCATCTGCAATCTTATTGAGGGACTACTCAGTCCCCTCACCCAGATCATTGACAAAGACATTAAAACAGAATTGGCCCCAACACTGAGCTAGATATTCAACACCCTTTAGGAAATACATTTCAAATTTCTCACTGAAAGCTTTGCAGAAGAGGCAGATACTTAAAAAATCAGTTGCCTAAACATAGGAGTTTCATGCCTGTTTAGATCCCTGAGGACTTCCTATTTAGCCTGTAGGTAAGTATGGAACTTCTATAGGTACCGACAGCCCTAGGTGATTGTGCTATAGCAACCCGTATGCCACTGTGCCTTTTCTGAGTCAACTGATTTGAGTCCCCAGACTACTCACTGAATCTGTATTTGACTTGCCGGGCTAGAGCTTCGGCAAGAAATGGTCAAAGAACGCAACCCACCATAGTCCAGGACTTGCAGCCGGTTAATGTTAGCTGTGTTTGGAGAGGCCCAAGAATTTAGGAAGAAGTTGATTTGTCAGACCATGAGTAGTGAACTACACGGACAAACTGGAGAATGTGAACACGGCTGATGCTGCTTCTTAAACTGAGTGTGGGGAAGAAAGGCGTAGTTTATGAAAACAAAATGTAATGTCCAAACAAAAGGTTTCTGACCTTTTTCTTCCTTCTTCTCATTGACTTTTTTTCTAGAAAATGTATTAATCTATCCTGCTGTGTAATCCTTCAACTTCCTGGAGTTATCCCTACCTATTATACTGCTTTATAAACATGATCACTATTTATCACAAACCGGTGGCTCACTGTTTCTAAAAATAGAGTAATAAGAGGTTAAAAGGGATCACATGGATGTGAAAGGTGGTATAACTAACACTCAGCAAGGGCAAAACTGATTGCCTTTAATTTGAGAGAAAATCATATTTGTTTCGAGTTTATACTACTTTTGACATGCTAGTCAGTATTTGAAAAAATGCAGCAGTTTATATATAAAAAGCACAACCCAAAGGGAGGCAGCAATAATTTAGCTCAGAAAAAACAGAGTTCTCTATTTCTCATTGAGTTGTCAGAGAAGCCTTCCCATATCCTCAGAAGAAACGAAAACAGATGAAGTCCTACATAGTCCGTTCTCTAGTAGGAAGCAGATCATATTTCTCCCATCTGTTACCAACATGGCTGATCTGCTCTGTTCCCATCAGAGGGATAGTTAGGATATCAATGATTTGAGGTTTTGCCTTTTTAGGATAAACACTTCTCATCTTGTTATGGCTTTTGTTAATTTTAAAGCAGTTTGATGTTATGAAGGAGCTCCTCCTTTTCTGCCAATAGTACAAGGTCATCCTATCAGAGTAACATAATACATCACCCGCTTGCATGCTTTGGGCATTTGATTAGATTAATTTTGTTCTGGTAAAATTTAGCAATGCATCTTCACTTCTTACTTTTTTGTGGACAGTCAGTCCGTTGTTAATGTCAAAAGTAACTGCATGTTACGGCAATACGTTAGACTTAAAAAAATCAGATATTATGAAGATCTGAAAGTACAATGTCATAATGCTTTAGTTCTGGGAAAGTTTTTTATCTTATGAGCTAGAAATAAGCTAAATGATGGAAACCACCTAAACATTTTATCCATTTGCTGACTTGCAGCAAGAAGGGAAACAAACAGGTTGACAAGCCTTCATGTCTGAATACCATACGGAAAGACATTCATGGATGAAACTGGAGGAACACAGTACACCTGTAGTTTCCACAAATAATAATAACCTCTAGAAATTGCAGCATGAAACACTTCTGAAAGGGAAAAGCCTTTGTCAAATTGAGAGATCTATCCCTTTGTAGTGAAAGCTTGGGAAGTATTAAGTTTATTGAATCTCCCAAATTTTAAAGACAGAAATTGCTAGAATAAGTCCATGTGACTTATGTTCTTCTGAATATCATATTCTAATAAAATTTCATTATTTGCTTGTACTTCTAGCAAAGCTTTAGAGAACAGAATAATATATAATCATAATATATACAGTATATCTCGTATGATTAAGTAGCCAATAGTGAAATCTAATCATTTCTAAAAATTACTTCAGAAAATAGTTTGCATAAAATAGATGCAAGAAAACTAGGAAATCACTGAAAACTAACTACAACTGTAATTTCTGTTGTTTGCCTATTGCATGGGTGAAGACCAAGGCAGTATCAGCAAAGAAACACAGAGAAGTAATGAGCACTCTCGAAATGCTGAGCATCAGCCGTCAAAGAAACACTGAAATATTCCTAACACACATCTAAACAGAAGACTATACGATGGAGAAAATCAGGTGTACTTCTGATGAATTTACATTCACCTGAGAAATTGCAAACAATGAGATGTATCAAACATGCAAGAGTTTAAGGGGGTAAAAATCTGACATTTTCTGCTCTGTAGAAACTAAATTGCTAAATATTTCAGAACGAATTGTCGGCTAAAAGCTAAATTTACCGCAGGATATCTTTGGGACCAAAGACTGGAAAACGTAATTCTGATGGATGACTTGAAAAAAGTCATGCTCTAAGAACAGTAAAAGAGCCTATTTCTGCTCAAATGGGTGTCACAGAAATACCCACCATCAAATATTTATAGCAGCAGCAATTTGAACAGTTGGTAAGAAAATTACACCTTGTCTGTGAAAGATACATAGACAAAAAAACTAAAGCAGAAGCCACTGCCACCATGCAATGATTTTAATGTAATTTATTCGATTAATACACAGTGCTTTTTTCTAGTTTTATTGGGACAAAACCACGTGTGTCCATTTCAAGGTAAAGAATCTTTGGGGATTTTGGTTCTGAATCACAACATCACATAAGGGATAAAATGCTTTATGCTTCCAAGTGATTAAAAAAAGCCCGAGATCCTTGCTTTGTCTCTTAACTTTTGTATGTCAAACTCATTTTTAATTATGTTGTTCTTCCAACTACAATTGGCATTGTTAGCAGATGGTTTTGCTCAAGAATCAAGACTATTGGAAACCAATATGTTTCTTAAACTAGCTATGTTTTTCCTCAAAGAGAACTCTGATCTAATTGGCATGTATATTAAAGGGATTTCCTGTTCTAAATATACTGATTTCCTCAACTGTTGTGACTATGGGTAACATATGTCTCCAAAAGCACACTATCCTCAACTACCAGTGTTCCAGAGTTCATGCTGTGAAAGCTCAAAGATCTCACACAATTTTTAAATTTCATTCTTAACTTCTGAGTTCAGTTGGATTTAAGAGCATTTATGACTTTTATGATATGCTCAATATGTTGCAGGATCAGGCCCTTAACTGTTGCCACAAGAAAGTATTCAGAATGTGACTTTCTGGATTTTGTCATTCAGAATGTCATAGAATTGGCTCAACAATCACAAGAAATTCCAAAACATCTGGAAAGCATCATATTTTGTACTGATGGTACCTACTAGATTTAGGTACAACAGCTCCAGACAGTGTATCTTGGGTTTTTTGTTGGTTTTTTTTTTTTTTTTTAATGCTAGCCCTGTTGGAAAGAATTGGATACACACGTAGCTAAGTTGTTAAAAATGTAGAAAATCTCACCAGATTTGAATAAGGGTTTAAGAGAAGAATTTAGGAAAAACTACTATGGCAGCCTTGGGCATGTCGTAAGTGGGTCAGATTGAATATAGCAGAACAGATAGAAGGTGAAAGAATGAAGATTTACAGGAGAACTGAAGTTTTAACAAGAAGTATTAAGTGGAATATGAAATATTACATCCATATGCTGGAGAAACCACATGTCGAACAGAAGGAATGGTAAACTATCAAAGCAGTGACTTAAAATTTGTTAGATTTGGCAAGGCAAGTCATAAGCGGTACAATAAACAGAACACTCAAATGCTTAAATAACCTTGAAGAAATCTTGTACTGCAAACAATATTTTCCTCTTGATTAAAAAAAAAACCAAAAGAGTGACCAACTCTTTTAGGCAGTGTAATGTTTTCAGTTTTTTTTTAAATTTGAGGGTACCCAGCATTACTACATTTTGTTTTTATAGAAAATACTATTCTCTTGTGAAAACACCACCACTTGTTAAATACCGCATGAAAAATATCTACACTTTGTGGGCAGCAAGTAAAAACAAGAACAGCACCATGCAGCAACAAACTGTTGAGGAACAGAAGTGCTTACATTTACAGCAGGGTTGTCAAACTCACAGCCTGTGGGCCAAATCCAGCCCCTCGCCTTGTTTTTCTGGCCCAGCATCTTGTTTCTACCCAGAGGCAGCACCGAGCTCCTTGCCCCTACGCTGCTGCCAGGGTGCCAGTCACGCATGCAGCGTGTGTGATGCGCGTTACGCTGCAGGAGCAGGAGCAAGAAAATGGGGGGAGCCCTGAGTTTGACACCCCTGCCTTACAGTATTGTATCATAAAACTGTCACGTGTTATTTTCAGAATTGCTTCACTGTGAAATGCTGGAAGCTTCATCCATTCTTACAGAACTTCTGAGGACGCCATATCGTCTTCAAAACTCTATTTTCTTTCCTCTATCCCAATACGCTGCACTAGTCAAGATGCTACCTGAAATGAGAAACTTGTTTTTGCTTTAATGTAAAGTGAAGTAGCCATCATTAACAGATTCTGGACAGATGTTACAAAACAGCAGAGCTTGGTTAATAGGTTTCCACAATGTCTCATCATTTACACCAACAGTGTATGAATCTAGGAATTAGTATTTACAAGCCGCTATTACCTCTGATCCATGGGATGACAGTCCTGCAAGCTGCAGCATGTAGGATGTGTCATACGTCTCTGAAGCCAAGTACTTAAGAAATCGTATACTGGAGATACGCTCTCTTTTTTGGCTTGTGAGGAATCTAATGCTCAGTCTGCAGTAATTTACGTCTGCTGAACTTTGCCTGTGTTTTAGCTACCTTTCAGTATGCTAAGACACACGAGTCCGTCAACAAGAACACATCTATAAACAAATAATGCCCAGCAAACAGTTTTTCACTAATCATACCCAGAGGACGTATGTCCAGAGGAGGGCTACGAGGATGGTGAAGGGGCTGGAGCACAAGCCCTGTGAGGAGCGACTGAGGGAGCTGGGGTTGTTTAGCCTGGAGAAGAGGAGGCTCAGGGGAGACCTTAGTGCTCTCTACAACTGCCTGAAAGGAGGTTGTAGTCAGGGAGGGGTTGGTCTCTTCTCTCAGGTGACCGGCGACAGAACAAGAGGACACGGTCTCAAGCTTCGCCAGGGGAGGTTTAGGCTTGACATTAGGAAGAAATTCTTCACTGAGAGGGTGATTGGCCATTGGAAGGTGCTGCCTAGGGAGGTGGTCGAGTCACCATCCCTGGAGGCGTTCAAAGAGAATTTGGATGAGGCACTTAGTGACATGGTGTAGTTGACAAGTAGGAGTAGGAATAGGTGTAGGTGTAGGTGTTGGGCCATAGGTTGGACTCGATGATCTCAAAGGTCTTTTCCAACCTTATGATACTGTGATACTGTGAAATCACAGTGACAGTCTGAAAAGCTGAGATTCTGATGAAATTGTAACATTTCTTCCAGTTTCACAGCAATAAGACCGCTGGATCTCAACTAAAAAGGTCAAGAATATATCTGTTATACCACATCAGACAACAAGGTGTACCAACAGGAAGGTGCTGATTGTGATCCAGCCTTTGTTTTCAGCTAGAATATACATAGACTCACATTGCGAATGATTTGATTTGGTGGAATGGCCACTCACTCATTTTGAAGGGGTTTGTCCCAGGAGGAAATGGTATTTGATTTTGGCTGTGACATCCTCCCAAGATGCCTAATTAATCTCTGAACATTAAGTTCATGGTAGACTGAAGAGTATGTGCCTGAAATGTGTATAATGTGATTTATAAGAATCTTGGACATTAAAAAGTAGTATTTCTGTTTGTCAGACACTGTTTGAAGGCAGGCATTTTTTTAAGAAGTAGATCCATTATGCACAGCAACCTTCTGCAGCATGGGAGAAAACGTATGTGTTTGTGCACTTAAGTGTGGGTTATCAGTGAAGCTGTGAAGAGTTATCCATGTGGTCATATTTGAAAGGAGAGGGAGCAGGTACAAGTTGGATTCTCAAGACAGGATTTCATTGTGAAAACAGGGCTCTGTTCAAATGTTAGCCTTTCAAATACGATCTTCAGGGCTTACAGGGATGGCAGGTACGTACAAGCAGCAGTGGGGTAGGATACTTGCATCTCCTCCTGCTTTAGCCAGGCAGTGACAGTCCATAATTATACTGGTTTTTGTGACAGTTGTCCCAGTCACCTACACTGCGCAATTAAATAATTACATTTCTGAGCAGTTTTCTACTGAAGTAGACCTAAAATCCTCTCAACAGACTCGGAGATTTTACTGTTCCCTTTTCCCTAGCCCTAGCCCTTGTGCTAAGGCTTCATCTGTATTGCCAACCCACACAGGTGCAAATGTTCAGTGGGGCAGAGCTCTGCTCTCCCTCTCCGAGGTGGAGGATATGCTGCCTCCCTCCCAACGAAAAGGTAGAGAAAGAGGGAGAGATCTCCATTTAGATACAGGGAAGTGAGAAGCCTAAAGCATTTCAGTGAGATTACAATTCCAGTTTAATAATTGGAGCACAGCTTTCTCTTCCCTAATTAAAACTGGCAAGTGTGTAATGCAGAATAATTGTGTATTTTGCATATTAAAAATATTCACTTTTACTTACACCTTAGAATTAAGAGCTTTTTGATACTTATTTAGTGATATTTAATGGTGATGACTGTTTAACAGGTGTGATTTTTATTGCAAAGTGCTGATCAGTGGCTGCAAAGAAATTCCCTCAGCCTCTCTGGTTCATTTTCTTCTTTGCAACAGCATAATAGTTTTGGCTTGCCCCAGCTATCATCAATAGTAGTACCATTGCTAGGAGATGATTAAGAACTTCTTAAAAGAAAGAAAACTCCTGCAATCCCTTTGCTTGCTATAATTTACAATACTGGACAGTTTAAGCCTGTAAATCTATTTTAAAGTATATGAAGCTGCCCTGAAAACCTCTTCTGTTTCTTGATCTCTAGACCCAAGGCCAAATGACAGCATAACTTGTATCAGGTTGTGACAGCACAAGCTCATTCCTGTCTCCTGCTTCGTAGTGGAATAGTCCATTTCTGGGACCCAAAGGTACAGATGGTGTATATATAAACAAATAATTTTTTCTGGTATCCAGAATCATGCCCACTTACAGCTCTACATCACCTTATCGCTTTTTATCAGCGCAAGGAAGATGGAACCCAGAGCCAAAATCAAGCTTGAAATATCTGATTAACTTTTGCTGGACTGCGAAGACCCACAAAACGCATCTGAAAACTCATCTGCAAGTTTGAGCCAGACAATGAAGCCAAAGACTACAGGAACATTCAGCATAGTGAATTACTAAGAGTGTTCAAAGGGAAACTCTTCCTCAGTTTATCCATTCTGGGGTCACTTATGTTTTCTGTAGGGTTTCAAATGCTTGTCTGTTGCTGGCTTTTATCCAGGCCTGTTACTGGCGCCAGAGAGACTCATCATTTTATCAGGCTTGCCTCTGTTACAAGAACATTTAATTGTTTGTGGGATATTCTTAGAACACAGAAATGAGAGATCTTTCTGGCATTTGAATGAATTCATTCATTTGATTTATTTGTTTTCCCTAATAGCACAAGAGGTTTTAGCTGAATATTTATTTGAAAGGGCTCGGTGTATTGAAAAATGTGAAGAAAAACAAATGTTTTTTCTCCATTCACATTAGCTGGCTATAGTGCACAGGGAGAATACACAGCCCATGGAGATGCAGAAGAAAAGCCAGTGTAAATGTTTGCTTTACAGTATTCAATAAGAATGGCTGGAGGCATAACTTGTTCCTGGGGAAAACCGCTTGATCTCTGTCTTCAGTGTTAGCCACACAGCTTTCTGTTTTTCAGGCTGTCTTCCTCTGACATTAGTATCTAGAGAGTCTGACTTGGGTACCACTCCAAAGTATATAGAGTATATGAAGAAACAGAGCAAGTGTACTAATGCATGCTCACTTTTAAGAAAGGATAGGAACACGATTTCCATTTTTTTGGAGGTAGAACAGAGGCTCAGCAGACTGTAAGTAGGTGGTCTGCATGCCTGACTTACAAATTACAGTACCATGCCACTTACATTAGAGAGGGCAATGACTAACTCAAACTTTCGACTCTCCAGGCATCACATTTGGAGCCCTATGCAAGAAAGAGAGAGAAGAGAAAAGTAATACAGAAAAGCAAAATAATTTAGGCCCCTGTAACTCTTTTAATTCAGCCTATCTAATTTAGATGTTGGGATTTCTCTCCACTGGCTATGTGGGCAGCACTGATTGACAGCCTTGAAGAGAAGATAGTTTCATACCCTTGCTCTTGTCCTGAAAGAAGATGTCACTCTTGTAGTGCTGACAACTAAAGGGCAACCTGTGATCATGAAGATGGCTGTCTGCTTCAGAGACAGTGCAGCAAATTGCCCAATATCATACAGTCAAGCCAGTAACCTGATAGAAAATTGTCCTGTGATCTCCTAAACCTGACTCTATAATTGTCAGGACAAGAATCAATGCCGGTCTAAATGACAGGTTCTGTACAACCTGTGGACATACCCTGTGATGTGGGAGACTGTGGGACATTGCTATTCTAAATGATAGATGATGGATAAGAAAGGGAAGAGGACAGTGTGTCCTTCTTATCCACCGCATATCTGCACCTGACCCTATGGAAATATCTCAGCGCAACATTGATGTGCAGTAATGGAGTAATGAAGGATCAATAATGTTACCGATTTCTTTGGTATACTAAGTTCTTCTGCTTTAGTTCTTGTTTTATTGTTAAAGAGTTTGCACACAGGCTGCTATCATGACAGTGAAAATGTTTGCTTTACTTTTAAAATTCAACTTCTAAATCTCATGTGTGTAGACAGGAAAATATTTACCAGTACGGTTTGCACCTGGACAATATGCATTTTTATCAGAGAAAATAATTTCAATCTTATCATATTAGTAAAGTTTAATAATATCATCTAGACTTCAAATTAATGCTGTTTTAACATTGTCAGAATGAAATATCCATATGTTTTCATACCTAAATATTTTTTAGGAATTATGTTCCCCTACATTTTTTAACAATTTAATGGGTCTGTCTGTGGAGAACAGAAATACCATTTATGAATAGCTCTACTTGTTGAGGGAAGCTGGAAAAAATGATCATAGTAGTCTCAAAAACCAGAAGACCAATAAAAAGAAACACAAATCTAGTATTTCTTAATATTTGGATTTTATACCAATGCCATGACTGTTGGTGGCCTGACACTGTGGTTTGGCAGTCTTGCATTGATTCAAATCCTAAATATTTTTCAGCCCAGTTATGCTCTCAGACATTTGTACACATGAACAATTTGCATATGAACAAGACATCTGTGCAGAAATGAGCCCATTTGTTCTTAGGCATAGTTTTGACTATTTATTATTCAGTCACATGTGAATAGGAACACATTGTAGAAATTGTATTATTTCAGAAATGTTATATCAACAGGGCTTTACAAGTTCTTAAATCAAATCTCAAATGCTTGTGATAAAAGCTACAACTCATCTCTTGCTTTTTAACCATAGGTCTTGAAGTACGTAACAGCGAAAATGCATGATGGTTACAGAAATGGGGAACTGGTGCACAGAGCAGTTAAGTAATTCTTCTAAGGTCTCGCAGTAGCTCAGTGACAGACTCCTGTACCCCTTTCTTAGACGCCTTGGCCTTTCTTGTCTTCTAAGAATGTTCTGTTCTTGTGGTAGTGTTGAAGTGTTGAAATTCTTTCCTGGTCATTTTTTTGGACGAATTATTCTGTGTGCTTGTCCAAAATGGGTAACTACTGACTTACACTGCTAGACTCATGTAGGACAGATGAATTTCGAAGCTGCGACTTTTCACAACCAAAATGTTCTTTGAGCAGTAGAGTAGTAGAAATATCTGTTAATTCAGTGCATATACTAAGGGCAAAAATATAATTTACCTAAGACTTTCTTGCTATAAACACAAACCTCTTCTTATTCAGCCCTATATAATGAAGTTTATTATCATTTCTCTATTTTGACTCCTGTCTCTTCTGACTCTTTCTTCTGTACTGTCCTGATTGACATCAGAAGATTTGAGTTATACCAAGCTCCCATTTGATCTAAAATTTGAGATTATCTCCCTATGGACGAATCACAATAAAAATTGTTACTATTTTTAGCCTACAATTCTACATACATATAATCAGGCTAAAACGGATATGTCCCATCTGTGACTTTTAATGTTTTCTCCATGTACACCTTTAACTTCTAAGACATGACAGACAAGACGTCTTACCAAATAATGTGGAAGGAACTACAATTATAATAGATTTTCATAAATGTTTGTTTTAAAATTTTGCATATATGTTTCTAGGCAAGTGTTGGAATAAAGCAATGCAAAATGAAGGTTAATTTTTACTGACCTTGGACTGAATCAGAACTGAAATTATCCTTTCATGTCAGACCCACTATAACAATGCACTTTGAAAGAGATGACAGCTGAAAGAGATTTGAGAAGAGTTCTGCACACTGTCACTTAGACATTAGGGCTAATCTTTTCAGACTATTGGCAAAATGAGTTGGCCGCAATGAGGCTGAGGTTTAAAATTTACATAATTCATTATACAGCTTTGGATTTCGTTGAGAAGAGCAAGTAGGCACATAAATATCTTTCATTTTGATCTGCCAGGGAACCCTCAAGATCAAAATCTGGCTTTCCATGTGATAGAATTCATATGGAATCTGGTGAGCGTTTACAATTTTCACATCAGCAATAGTCAGTTTGTTTCCATCAGAGAGGTTAAAAGCTGTCATTTCCATTTTTTTTTCTGCCTGCTGGTACGTTACAGTATTCACACCTGCCAGAAAATGTCAGAATGTTTATTCCAGGAATAAAAATGTGGGCACATGTCCGTCTCCCAAAATAAATAGTACAGCAGATATATTCTGTAGCGCTTCCAATACTCACAGGTTGAAGTTAGTCATTCTTCCTGTGAGAGGGTGGCCATCAATCACTGTCAAAGGGAGCCTTGAGTTCAGAGTCAAGAACAGGGGTACTTGGATCAATGAACAAAGAGCACAAGGAGGCTGTAGGGAGATGATACACCTTTTCATATGTGTAAGTGGCAGCACTTTAAAGTCCCCAAAGCATCTGGGCTTGAGGAAAAAAAAATGCAGTGTGGAGAGTTTGCTGGTTTGCCAAGCAAATCAGCTTTCAGTCACAACCTTCTACTCCCACAAGACTGAAGGGTGAATATTTTCATAATAAAAAGAAATAATTAAATTTTTGTCCCTGCCAATGGAACATATTCCAGCAATCATCTGCATTGATTTACTGGAAAAAAGGGAAATCTTTCTTCTTTTGTAAAGTGGTATCAAAATTTTAAGATGACAAATGCGTAAGAAACATCAAAATGTGATATTCAGAGAAGAATTTAGTCTGTCAAATTTACTCTTTTCAAATAAGTTCTAATAAACCAGTCTTCTTTCAAAATCTTCTATTTAAGTGATCTGAAACTAAACCAGAACAAGTCACAAAAACTTTACAGGGAATAGTAGTATTGTCTTGTATTTAAAGTGCTGGAATAAGAATTGTCTGAATTTCTGGCTCAGTTAATGTAGTCCACATATGTTTGGAAGGGGCTTTTGACAGCACTTCATTTCATGTATTCACAGTGGTGGAAATTCCACATTACAGGAATTCCAATTCACATAAGACTCTTGATGCTGTGGGCTAGTTAAAAGGCTTTGATTTTTGTCTTTCTCCTAGTTGCTCCTAGCAAAATAAAGACTTAATCTTCCACAGTACTTGGCACTTTGTAGTGTAAAAGACCATCCATGAAATGTTCTGATACTGTGTCAAGAACAATGTGGAGTTTCTGGACAAAATGAGAGCAGATGACAAGCCGAGGTAAGTCGTAAGGACTCCTGGGTTTAGCTGATACATATATTTGGCAACCACATACAGGTTTCAATTGAGGTTTTGTGCTTTTTTTTTTACAACTTCAGTCATGTAACAGGGAAATCTTTTGAAATTAAATTAGACAAGCTGTTAATGAAGAGTAATCACTTTGCATAATTTAAAATATGTGGAGAGAGCTCCCTTGATCTGCGCAAGCTGTACCTGGGCTAGCACTGGGGCTGAAGGCAAAAGGTATCTCCGAGCTATTTGCCATCCTCCCAATCTGTCCCCAAGCTGAGAGCCAAGATGCCCCTGATAAAGTTATAGCAACCCAGAAATATGCATCACTGATCTTTGTTCTGCCCTGTCACATAGCTTAGCTGTGCTTTCATGTTTTACTCAGGAGGAAATGTGACTGTTCTCTCCACCCAGAGCAAGGTTCTCACTTCATGGACAGAGACCTTATCCATGTTGTCCTGGAGAAAATCTCATTACCTCATGAGAGCCAGGAGCTAGAATTGATCTGAAAGTTTTACACTTCAGGAGATGTGTTTTGGGGGATGGAGGCTGAGACTGCAGGGAGAGGAGTAAGTCTGGTGCTCACGTTGCCCAATGCAGGCTACATTAGGCACCTACTTAAAGGAGTGGGTCCCTAGCAGCGTAAGCCAAGCTAAGCCAGGGTAGCAGGGGTCTTGCTTTCTGCCACCCTAATGGCAAAGTTCCACGTTCCCCCCTGCACTGATCCTGTGACTAAACATCAGATCTCTTCAGGAAGCTCATCCAAAATAGAAAACTAATCTGCCTTTTTCCTCTGGATTAATTTTTTGGCTGAGGCAGCTCATCACCTACCAGACACAAGAGCAAGAATGTACGGCTGGAGATGGAGGAGGGACTTGCTACCCCACTGACTTAGATCAGCTTAAAATGCTGTTGAACCGCACTCTTGAGGGTGATTCACAGCCTAGTTTCTCTGTATAAAAGTAATAGAGTCACTAGGGAGCAGTAGACTCTGCATAAGGCAAGTCAGAGCACCTCAGCTTAACTGCCTCAAGTCAGTGGTATGGCCCCCCACGTTGAAACACGCTGTTATGCACTAATGATGCTCTGGACACACTTCAGTGACCGGTAGATGGGCTTTACCCCCTCCCCTCCTCCCCCAAAGTTTATTGATTTAGCAAACATGAATAAAGGAGTGCCAAATCTGGCAGTTATTAGTGAATCCACGCTATAGCTTGCCTGTGAACATACAAGGTTCTGACATATTTTCTAAAGAGCCAAGTTTAACACAGGCCAACATAACTCATTTACCATTTTCACAGATGATTGTCTCACTAGCAACTCCTCTGCCTCTTATTCCAGTCTGTTGTCTTGCTAGTAGCACCATTTCTAACTTAAAATACATGGATACAACCCAGTCCGGTATGCGTGAGAGTACTCACACTGCCAAATTTTATTTACGTAACTTTATGTGCTCAGGTAAGGAAAGCCATCTCTCCCTGAGCTGCTGAAGCACCCACTGGAAAAACAGAAGTTCTTTCAGAACCACATGAATTGTGCTTCCTTGCTGAATCACTGTGGGAGACTCAGTTGCTCTCATGTGATCAAATAAGGAGCCTAAAAATCCTAACTTCAAATTTAGACACAGGAAGTGACACAAATTAAGCACTTAGACAAAAATGTCATCAAAATATTTTTTATTTTCTTCATCTGCAGAGTGAAAACATATTAAGTACACATGGAGCCAGGCAAAGAGCTGCATTTCTCATTTTGAGATCGTTGTGTTTCTAAAGCACAGATCTTATAAAATAGGGTTAGGTAAAAGAATGGAAAATAGCAGAGTGCTTCTGCAGCCATGAACTAGGACCACTGTTCAATTTTGAGAGAAGTTATTCTTGGTAAGTGAGAGGAAAGTCAGACAGTGCAAGTGAACTAAGGCATGTGGAGAAACTTTTTGCTGAACTACAGAAATTTCGTAGATGATCTCAGTTTCTCAGTTTCTGAAAATATGAGTTGCTGCACTATTTGATTAAAGACTCACTATATTTACAGCCAGAAAAAAGTGCTCACGTATTTATTTCTGGAGAACAGTGACATCTAGTGCACGTTCTGACTGATACTGAGCGTTCCCTGGGGTCTTTAAGACTGAGCATGCTACTTGGGCTGAGTTTATTTTTCTGCTATTTTAACTTTATAGTTCTTTCAGTCTCAACTGCTCATCTCTGACATGGTCTAATAAATATAAATGGTAAAGTAGCTGTGAGCTAGAATGGTGAGGGAGTGGCGTGACTTCGAAGAGAGGACTTAAGTATGATAAATAAAATGCAGTTACATGCCCTGGAACAGATTTGCTGTAGCAGAGGAATTATGGTTGTAGTAGAGTTACCTAGGAGACAAGCATCAAGCTGTCAAATGGTCAGGAGATGCTCCAGCCAGGAAACCACACAGTCTATGTGGTTCATTAGTTCAGCACTTTTCTGGTAGGTTTTCTGTTTCTTGGCTCCTGGGAAGCTCCCGGCAGAATTCACTATTGCCTTCTCCTGATGGAGGTCCCAGGGCATGTAGCCATACTCACTTTCACTTGCAGTTGGAGGGACTTTTCCAGGTTCTAGTCCAAATTCATCCACCAGGTAAAGCCAGCAATTTCCTTCCCTACAATGGTTTGGCCCAGGACTGTGAGAGTGTGTGGACACATCCATGTAAGAGTGATGATTTTAGAACTTTAAAATAAAATGCTTTTGTACCTAAAAATATCACTCATTTTCCATTGCAGCTCTGTAAATAAGTGGTAACTGGGATGATCTCCCAAGGTCCCTTGGACAGGGTAAGTGGTGTCAAAATAACTGGAAATGCTGCCATGAAGGAGCAATTCTATAAGATCTCAGTGAATCACGAAACAAACCTGGGGATTTGTACTGGTTTCAGATGAGATAGAGTTAATTTTATTCCTAGTAAAGTGGGAAGCATCCAGGAAGCTGGGAGGGGGCACAGGTGAGCAGGTGACTCAAACTGGCCAAAGGGATATTTGACAACGTATGACGTCATGCTCAGTATTTAACTGGGGGAGTTGTTACTGTTCTTTTTCTCTTCCTTTGTTGTTCTACTAAACTGTCTTTATCCCAAGCCACGAGTTTTAACCTTTCTTTTTCGTTCTCCTCCCCATCATACCAGGGCGGAGCGAGCAGCTATGTGGCACTTTGTTGTTGTCTAGGGCTAAACCACAACAGGATAATAAATGGTTTTGAGGTAAGCATACACCAAATTGGAAATTTTCAACACTCCATCAGCATCCACAGCTGGACATTTCAATAACATTTGGTCCTTAAAAAACTAGAGAAGTAATCTTTCAGCTGTGTCATAAGTCACCATTACACCCAAACCCATCTGTCCAGGATGTAATAATGTATTTTATTATATAAATTACATATATTTTATTAGTATTCTGAGAGATACTGCTCAAATTCAGCAGTGGTTTTCAAAGCAATTTAAGAGTAAGGAAACAATTTTTGTACATCTAAGCCAGTGTAAAAAGGCAGAATCGTTTAAAACCTAGATTATCACATGTCAGCATTTGAACAAACTCGATAGTAATGATGAGAAGGCTTGAACTGGTGAAAAAATAAAGGTAATTAAATCTTTACATTATGGGCAATGTATTCCCTGAAACCTGAGCATAAGTTTATTTTACATAAATGTCTTTTCATAAGCCTCTCAAATGGACAAAATACTCATCGTGAAGTTAGTTTCGTACCATTTCCTGTACCATGGCATTTACACTGTTGGTTTCTTCTCTCTTCTCTCTTTTCTTTTCCTAATAGAAAATACTGGAAGTGTGCATACATTTGAGGAAAACTTGTGCAAATACCTCAAATGCCAAAAACAGAATCGGAAGACTATCCCATTGTATTATGCCTCTTCTTGTTTTATCCTAATGAAAAGCGTAGCATGTGGCCATCTCATGGAAGCTGCATTTTAATGGGTAGGCACAACAGAATCTAAATAAAGTTTTCTGGGCAAACTTAATCTTGATTTTTTCCCACTTTCTGCAGATTTGACTTTGTTACTGTAACACTGTGACAGAGTCAAACACGCCTTTAGAATAATTTCTAATCCTTACAAGGAAGTTACATTTAATTTTGTGGAAGATAGTTGGTTTTTTTCAGAAAAGAGCTTGACTTTTTCTTTGGTGAGTACTGCCGACTGCGATAAGCATGCTGCCACCGACACAGTCTCTCAAATCTTGTCTGATCTCTCTCAGAACAAGGGCTTTCCTGCAGAGAGCTACTGAAGAGTTCACTGTAATGAGAGAAAGAGTTGCAAGATATCAGTGGAAATATGACACAGGAGCCAGACTGTGTGGCAGCCAGGTTATGGGGACCCACGATAGCCATGTGACAGAAAGTGTTTGTAGGACAAAAGGAGAAAAATCAATTTTCTCCTTCACACTACCAACAATCTGACAAACGGACTGTGGAAGGAGCTAGATCAGGTCCTGAGAAAATTTATCTTATGGTGAAGTCTTTGAAAACCTGAGTGGTTTAAGAATAAATCTTCAGCAGTGAAGACATTTTGTCAATAGGCATGTGCTTTGCTATTTCCTTCCTTGCTCCTAGTATATCTAGTTTATAGTCTCCTCGGAGATCATATTTTAGATAAAGCAATGGATGGAAATTTTTTAATATTAATGCTAAATGTCCAAGAGGGGGCTGCTTGACAATAATTTGGGAATCCAATGCTGCTTCCTGTCAGATTAAAAAGTCAGATGAGAGGTCTGACCTAGGATCGTATCCAAAAAAAGACAGAGCTAGAGCAGTGAGACTGTGTTTAGCCATTCTCAGCTGGTTTAAAAGTATGTAAGATTTAGCAATATAGTCTAAACAATGAGGTGTTTGGCTTCGCTGTGTGTTTAAATGTTTAAATTGAAACATTCCATATAGGAGGATTTTTCTTTCAATTTGCATTTTATAAATAACTTGGAATTGTACAGATTCCCAAGAGTCAATAATTTGATATTACTACACGGACAGTGTTCTCTATAACCTGAGCACTGCAGGCTGTTTTCCCTCTCAGGATACCAGCTGCTGGAGGAAGGGTGATGCACTTTGCCTGTGGCTTAGTAGCTTTTTTTCTGGTAGCAAAGCGTAGAGAAAATCAGCTATATTGATTCAAAGATGGTTATTAGTACAATTGTAATGTTAAATCTTTCCAGTCTTTTCAGATTCTTTTTCTCAAGTTGAAAAGGTATCTGCAGCTATTTTTATACCAGTGAGCATTAGAGAACATAAAAAATATGTATTTATGGGTTAAGGTTTGGGTAATTACATTCCACTAGAAAATGCTCTGGACAAATAAAGGAATTTCTCACCTTTTGTTCTTAGGGATCAGTTTCAAGTGTTAAAAAGATTAAATGCATTATCTGTAAACTGCTAAACATATTTTTTTAAAGACTCAAGAGAAAAAATTAAAATTCTTCAATTTTTGACACTGTTTCCTCTTTATGCTGCAAGTTGTGAAGTGTACAAAAAGTTTTGTGCTTTGTAGAAATATAATTAATTTTTGGAAGTGGTTTGCATAATAATAAAGAGTAAAAGAAGCTGTGAGAGAAAAAGCAACTGAGGAAGAGTTGGAGCACCATTGCATGTCTCTGGAAAGAGCAAGGTCTGTTTCAGAATGCAGAAAGAACTTTATTTTCAAGAAAATAAACCCTATAGAAGAGTTGAGTACCAGAAAGATTCTATACTTTAAAAGAAAAAATATTATTATCTTCAGAAACCAAAGAAAAACTATTGATATATTAGTGGCAAAGGTGGGCACAGCTTTAGTCTGATGTCATATTATGGAAACACGACAGGAGTCTGCTAGGGGTGGATGAAGATAATGAGTCTATAGACAGTGAGAAGCCCACTCTTCAACCTGATGGGCTCCTCCTTTTCTGAAGTTACAAAAAAAAAAAAAAACCAACAAAACAATTTTACAAAGCAAGTAGCCAAAGAAAGCATTTGTTCCTATTCTGAAGTTTATTGCAGTTTTCACAGTGTGTCCGTTGGCTTATACACATGAAGAAATAGCTAGATAAACAAAGACAAATGCTGACGCAATACAACACTTGGGAATACTGATTTTCTTTTCATGAATGTTTTTGTAATATGATGACAAGACTGTATTGTCCTACAAAAGACAAAGTGGCAAGAAATTAGATTGATATATCTATTTTGAAATTCCTACCAGGATTTTGATTTATTATTTAAATTAAAATATTAAGTGGAACAGAGAACATTAGAAAGTCTTGGGGTTTTGTATAAGACTACTGAGGTATATTTATATGATTATTATTTTTTACAACTCCTTGAGTGGCTTATTTTTATAAAATCACTTTTCAGATTTTATCAGACTTGGCATTTCTATCTATTGATTGTCTATAAGCCTACGGGTTATGTTACCTGTGATGATACATTACATAAGCACGATCAATCTTCAGCTGTAACTACTGATCCCCACCTATAGGCTGCATGTCTACTTATGTTATGTTAAGATAAGACTTCCTGCTACTTGGAAGAAGTAGATATTCTGGTCTCCATATGGTTAGACCGCACTCAGTGATGTAGTCTTTTTAAGGTCTTCACACAGAAAGGATTAAAAAGAATTTAAGTGAAATAGCCGTTCCTTTAGTTTGTGCTCTCTTCTTAATTTTTCTTTTCTATCAATTAAAATGTCACGGTTAATAAGCGCAATTATTTTCCTTGTCCTTAATCATTGTGTTCCATATGTGGTGGCAAGCAAGCCCATGTGACTAGGAAAGCAGGACTGGAGTCCTCGAAGTGGCATTATGAGAAACAATTACTAAACTAAAATTCAATTTGTTTTTTTTATTTCTCCAGATTATAAATGGCAGAGGGGAGCTTTGTTTGGATAAATTGCTTGCTGCTCAGCAAATTCAAACATGTTTTTTTTCAACCCACAAAGAGTCTGTCATTCTTTTCCAAACTATAGTGTTTACTGTCCACAATCTCTCATGGTTCTGCTGCCATCTGCTCCTGTTTCCCTGACCACTTTTTGTCACATCTCTTGAGTTTTCCCCTATCCACTACTGTATTTCAGGTTTGCTTTTTCAATCAGACTGCATCAGAGTATTAATACCTGTGCTGTCTCACGTTCCTAATATTTTCCTTTCCAGTCACACCTGTTTTGGCATTTCCCCTTTGAGCTTCTCCTTTACACTGCCAGGAGCAGTTAGGGAAAGGGGTTCCCTATATTCCATTCTCCTACCTCGTGACTCCCTGTTGCTAAGATCAGTAGTTAGAAGGAAGTCCCCTTGCCTTTGCAATGAAATACACACTTTAGCTTTGATGTATTGGCCCACAAGCATTCCAGCCAGCAACTAGAACCAGAGTATACTCAGGGCAGAGGAAATTTTGAGAAAATTTTGCTATTAGATGGAAACAAACCGCAGACACCGCTTCCAGAAACCCTCAAGTACACACACTGAAAAAGTTCTTACAACTTTTAACAAATTTGAGACTGGTTTATGATAACAACCATAGGTTCATCCTGAGATCAAAATAGCTTTTAGCTTTGACCAAAAGCTTGGCTTCATTAAAGATAATACCTTTTTAGTGGGTACCTCTTGCTGTTAACAGGTAGAATCACATTTGTGGCAATAAAATTAAGAAAATTCTCCAAAAGAATAATTCAGACAAAATCTTAAAAAAATAATAGGCTTTAGAAGCAACCAAAAGAGAAAATCAACTTCTAGTAGAGGATGTGGAGAAACCTTAATTAGAGACTTTAAAAATGCTGCTGTTCTGAAGTATTTATTTAGATATTCCCATTATTATTGTTATCTCTAAGCAAATTTAGGTACTTTTGTGTTTGATAAGTTTAAATCTAGAGCATAAATTTTACTGTGAAATTTACTTTAAATCTCCAGCATAGCTGCTTCTTTTCTAGATGTAATGTGCAGTTATTAGTAACCTCAAGTAACTTGCTTTCCATATTCAAAGTGTATTAGTACACACACACATATTGGTGGGGGGTTTTACCAGTATTTTATGAGAAAGGCATATTGTATTAAATTACTGTGACATAAAGTAAATGACTGTAGAAAAAAATTATAGTTCCAGGGGTGTATTTCTAGCCTTAACTAAAGGGTTTTTGAGGATAATATGAAATATCTTCTCACGTCTTTTTCTGCCTGACTTTATGTCAGTACCTGACTTTATGAATCTTGATGATCCTGGGAGAACACACGAGAAGATATGTTTACTGTCCTCTGGTATGAATAGCATAAAAGAGAGAAGAAATCAGAGAAAATGGTGAAATGGTACCTGGGCTGTATGGAATCAGAAGTGTCACTTGCTGTTCCAGATATTTGGGCCCCTCTCTACCAGAAGGACACTGAGGTGCTGGAGTGTGTCCAGAGAAGGGCAATGAGACTGGTTAGGGGGCTGGAGAATAAGCCCTATGAGGAGAGACTGAGGGAATTAGGGTTGTTTAGCTTGGAGGAGGCTGAAGGGAGACGTCATCACTGTCTACAACTGCCAGAAAGGAGGTTGTGACGGGGTGGGTGTTGGTCTCTTCTCGCAAGTGACAAGTGATAGGACGAGAGGAAATGGCCGCAAGTTGTGCCATGGAAGGTTCAGACTGGACATTAGGAAGAATTTCTTTACTGAAAGAGTGGTCAGGCACTGGCACAGCTGCCCAGGGAGGTGGTGGAGTCGCCATCCCTAGAGGTGTTTAAAAAACAGGTGGATGAATTTCTTAGGGACACGGTTTAGTAGGGAGACGGGCACAGTTGACTTGGTGATCTCAGAGGTCTCTTCCAACCTTCTGATTCTATGATTCTATATTTGCTATGAATGGACTTGGACAGAGAGCCACAAATGTCTGCTTACAGAAAATTGTTGATTTTGTCCTTGTGGAGGATTATTTATCATCAACTCAGAATCATAGATATCTCCAATTAGAAGCCTAGAAGAAATGCCCAGGCAAACAACTTTGTAAGAAAATGTAAAAGTCACCTGAGTAAATATTCATACCTACACGTGAGCTAATTGTCTTAAATTCCCATTACTGTCACTGGAGAAAAATCAGCACTTTCGGTCATGATTCATCCCAAGGTTGATGTCTAAAAGAGGTCAAATGAAATATGTTCTAGGACTTCCCATTTCTCTCTCTCGATAACAAAGGGAGCTCAGCATGACTAGCTCAGAGGAAGATAACTACCTTGTAGATGTTTCAGGTTAGGTGAAGTGAATCCTATATCTACCTTTGGAATATTCTGACCTATGTTTTCATGTCCCACTTTCAGGCAAAACAATTAAACAGCTAATGCACCACAGCAGAAAGAAAAGCTGACATTTCTGGCCCATTTGCACAATTAGACTTCAGATGGAAACAGTGCTGAAAGATTCTGCCAAGGGCGAGAAGATAAATAGCCTCCCTTATTATTTCAAATCTGTTTAAAAGTATTTTACCACTAACTACAAAATGTTGAGACAAGCTATCATCAACCTGGTAGGAATAAGCAGCTTCATATCACATTTATTCCTCTCCTCCTTCGCACAGAAAGTACAGAGAAAGCCGTAATCAGCATCTGAATCCACATCTTGATTTTCCCTTCCTTTCTGCAACATTGTAAACTCTTGAAAATACTGTAGAATGCCGTAGCTTTGGGGCACTGCATTGGAAAGCAGGTGACCCGGAGCTATGCACCTTCACATCAAAAGAAAATAATGTAACTTTGCTGGCAATCTAAATGCATGAATAAAACCAGCTGCCAGAAGGGATGCAACCAGCATGGCTAAACGCCTTTGCAAGTACTGATCTCTTGCCCTCACTATTGGTTAGGGTTACCCCAGCCCCTTACAGGTCTTGTTCAGTACTTCAGCTGCTCGCACTGGGGATTAACAGAGGTGTGTCTTGTGTTGTTAACAGACAGCTTTTGGTCTGATACTCCTTAATTCATTTGATTCTTTCCAAACAGCCTCATGGAAGAGGAGTGAAATGTTTCTACTTAAGCTATAGTTACTCACATTACAAAAAAAGAAAAAAATTACACAAAAATTATAACATGATCTTTACAAAATCTGGATCATAGTCTTGAAGTTTCAGACCTACACAGGTAGCCACAAACACCCTGGCATCCTCTCTCTCTCTTTTAAGCTGTCAAATTTTTGTTGTCTTTAAGCTGAGTCAGTGACAGTTTTTTATGCCTATATTAGATATTCTGTCAAAAAAACCCACTTTAGAAGGTTGTGATCCTATAATGGCAATACTTATTAAGGAATATGATGCATTTGCATTGGTACAATAATGATTTTGCCCACAGGCACTCTCTCATGACACAAGCTCCTCCCTGACACTTTTCCTGTAGCAGTTACTTTTCTGCACTTCCCATTCTAGCAATGTTATTTAGTGTGAGACCTAATCGTACGTGTCATGAGCTTGCCTCTGCTGAGATCGCTGTATGCATACACATGCACACAGCAAAAAGTAGTTATTATGCTGATTTGTATTCATCTCTCCAAAGAATCCTTTGATCTATGCATATAACCTCCTCTTCACCCCTCCTCTTCCAACGTGCTTTCACTTATTACTACACAGTGCTTCAGTTTTCTGCTGAAGCTTGTCAAGGAACAACAGATATGAGCATCCATATTATTCATCTTAGACCAAAGTGTGATTCTCTCTTCTTCAGATATATTCTCTGCTTGTTAGTTTATGTATCACTCCTCTTAAACTGAAGATTGGTTTTGAATTTGGCTTTCATTGTTCTGGTTTCCTCTTAAAGCAATTTGTCAATGGAAGTCTAATGCAAAATGATTCCCAGAGAAGGAAGATGGCCTACCCAGTATGACAGAGGAGGAAAACAGGAAGAACTCCAGCACTTGGAACAGCCTCTCTTAAATGTAATCTATATCAAGTGTGACTTCTCAGCAGCATACTCAATCTGTCACATTAGAAGAGAAGAAGGTATTATGGAAAAAATATTGAAAAGAATTAGTGGTATCTCATACGATAGATCTCACATATAAATACTGGTAATGTTCAGCATTCAGCCGAACACTTAATTCAGCTATAGACTTAATACACTCTCTCAGAGTCAGCCATACACTAGTGATCTCCACTCTGTTACTATCATGTTCTGTATTTGGAAATTAAAAAAACTAAGTTAAAAAAAAAATCAGTGAAGCTAGAGAATTCAAGCTGATGCAACATGTGTTATCTCACTTTCTGTGTAACAGCTTCCCACTCCACAGTAATACTTCCATTTTTTGTTGATGGGACTGCCTTTTGAAAAGGATGCATTGAGATAAAATGCAGCAAATTATTTAGTCTTAGCTTCCCCTTGAATTCAGCTTAAGTATGAGTTGGAAGCCTAAATGTTTTCTTGGATGTGGGTTTAAAACCATCTCTCAAGGCATTTGCCCTATGGAAAACAATTTTCTTAAGAGAGTTGTGGTGAGTCATCTGGTTTTCATGCTTTAGGGCTCTATAAGTGAGGTGAGTAGATATTGTAAGAGCGCTCAATCATAAGAAACCACAGCTGCCTCATCTGTAACCACAGGGGGACAAATAAATACCATTAGCATCAGTAGAGTTATCCCGTTGACATATCTGACCTAGATATATCCTTACCTAGAACACACAAAATGATGACTTGTGGACAATAATAAAAACATCAGAGGGCTGTAAATAAGTTTTTCTTGGGTCTTTCCCCAAGAGCTGGCTAAGCTGTAATTTGTACTGCACAATTTAATGAGGGAAGTAAGTATAGCCTCCTACTTGTTTTTCCTGTGTGTCTATGTGTGAGGCCTGGGCACACAGGAACTGCAGTTGTGGGGGCACAATAGGGTGCACTGCACAGGCTGAATTCTTCCATTCACTTTTTTTAGCTTTCATTTCTACTAGTCAGAGCTAGTAGGATTACACTGGAACAGGATGTGCTGCAATTTGTATTATATATACCCACAGCAAATTATCATTTCAGGAGAGGAAACAACAGAAATCCCGTGACTTAGCAGGGCATATGAGGAAAAATATCTACAAATGATATTTTACTGAGATGACAGGGCTCAAATACCACTCCATATTCAAAAATCCCCTTGACCATTCTATTTGCCTGTTTTGGTCAGAGCTCAAGATCAAGTGCTGTCTTCCTAAACAAGCCTTTTCTCACTATGTTGCTGTCAAGCAAACGACCTAACCATCTATATGTGTGTGAACAGCCGTGTGGGGGCTGGAAAAGGAAGCTAATTTGCATATGTACAGTCACACATGCAGTCACATCTAGATATCAGGCCCTATGCAGCCCTTGCCATTGTTCTATGAAGAAAATTTCTGCACAAGGGTTCATTTACGGGCAGTTAGAAGCAAGCAAGTTGTGTTAATCTCCTTTTTTATTTTCTAGCTAGGATGATCATTTCAGCCACGGACTTGACCGTGTGCGTACACTGCTTGCCACATCCAGCAACAGTCTGTAGACGGATCACTTGCTGAGTGATACATCTGCCGTTTCCTCTCAAGATTAGCCTCCAGTGACTCTTTTGATCAATTAAACTCAACTTTAGAAAACGATTTTGTTACAGGGTTGTTTCATGTTTGACCTCTTTATGTCTGTCCCTGATAGCCATGCAATCAAATTTCCTGAGTATCTTCTGAGCAGGTATTGCATCAGTCTGGTCTGAACCACTGCCTGCAGTTCAGCAGATCCCAAGCAGGTGTTACATTTTTTTCCCTATCAGCCGTGATTTCCATCATGCAGTTTTTGCTAACTGCTTATTTTACAACACCATGTGTTTCACAACACATTGAAGGGGAGGATTGCCTTCGCTGCATGCACAAAACCAGGCATCATCACAGTTCTCGCAGACGTGCCAAATCGTCAGAAAGGAGCCTCATCAGTGCTGCAGTACTGGGGAGAGGCAAACCCCACCGCTTCGCTGCAGCTGCGAGCCCCGACTGCCGCTTCGGCTGCGAGCTAGGGGAGCACCGGCCGCCCTCGCTATCGTCTCCCGCTCCGGCTTGGAATCGGAGACCTCTCCCTTCGCCTCTCCTTCCCCGGCACCTCAGCTGCCCTTAGCCGTTCCACAACCCCATCACCCACTGTGCGTGGGGGTGATCTCGGCGCAGTCACCGCCGCTCTCTCGACTCACCCCGCGCAGAGGAGGCAGGTGAGGGCACACCCCCCCCGCCTGCCGCGCATGCGCATCCCGCCCCCAGGCATGCTCACTGGCGGGGGCGGCGGGGAGCGGGACGCGGTGGCGCGGTGCTGCCCGGCTCGCTTCGCCTCGTCTCGCCTCGCCTCAGCGCGGCTCGCACCATGCGGCGGGCGGCCGCGTGCCTCCGGGCACTCTGCCTCCTGCTCCACCTCCGCGCCGCAGGTGAGAGGGGGCGACCGGCGGGGGGCGGGGAAGGCGCCGGGCACCTGTTGTGGCGCTGGGGCGGCCCCGCGGGGGGCTCGCTGAGTGGGCGAGGTAACGGCTACCGGCGGCCGCCAGCCCCGGGAGCGCCGGACAGCGGGCACCCCCTTTCGGCGCGGGAGCCTTTCAGCACCGCGGACAGCGGGCAGCCCCGTTCGCCGCGGGCGCCTTTCAGCACCGCGGACAGCGGGCTGCCAGGGGCGGCGGGTGAGCCCCGCGCCCCTCGCAGCGGCAGCCCGTGGCTCAGTGTCCGCGGTGGTGCAAGGTGCTCGCCCCCCCGGCCCCGGATAGTATTGAGCCAGCCGAGGGCTGGGGTAGCAAAGGAAAACTGCACGTCCTCATCCCTTTTTCGTCTTTTTTTAAAAAAAATTATTGTTGGAGGAGAGACATTGTTACTTGTGTTTGCTCGTGGCAGCAGGATTTTTAGAAAGGGAAATTTCAGCTGCAACAGCAGGCATTTCGGCTGTAGCAGTGTAGCGGTGATAATAAATCCTCTCTCTGCTTTGCTAGCAAAACGTGTGCCTCATTCAGAAATACGGTGAGAGATGAGCGCCCCAGTATGTACATGAAGTTCCACTGCCAGCTTCGTTCTGGTAGTCAGAGCTTGCATTTCTGGCATAAATCTTGGGCTTCTCTTCAATCATGAAAACTTGCATATTTTTCAGAGTCTTTCTCTCCTATGCAGACTCTAGCATCTCTACCCTTAGGAAGGAGATAAGATCTGGGGTAACTGTATAATTGAATTAAGTTTTCAATCAGCAAAGCTGAAGCGTTTCTTTGGCTTATCATTTATGGCAACCATAGCTACTTCTGAAGTAGAAAATGGCTGTTGCACTCTGCTTTTAACTTCCCTGAAGTTTGATTAATAAAAACGATTACATGCACTCCCTAGGTACTAATTGTTTGGCTCCCGAGAATGCTGGGTTGGATTTTTTTCAGGAGACATTGTGAAGATACAACTAATTGCATAGGTTTATGGCAGAACCATTAAAAGTCATAATTGAACTTCATGTCTCTTTTAATGTGGAAGCAGTACATGAACACGTATGCCCCTCCTCCCAATAAGCCATGTTGCAAAAATACTTGGATATATGGATACAGTGGGCACTGCATTCATTTGCTTGCTGTTGTCAGGAGAAGTGGTTTGCCTTGGTTATTGATATTTTATTGTCCTGGAATATTAGGCTACACTGCATAACATCTCAGTAGCCTCTTTCCTGTATATCTATAGTTGGGAAGCTCAAGTTGTCATTTTCCTACGTGCAAGAGATTATTGTCTGAAAGACAGGGAGCATTTCGTGATCTGTTTGAATAAGCCTTAAGCTGCTTTTAGATTGTTCTTTTACAACATGTATTAAAACGATCATCTGTACAAACTTAGTGTACAGCCTCTATTTGACATAACATGCCTTCTAATCTCACTGTATCCTCTATTAATGGTGGACATTGTGTTAGTTTTTATATGCTCCATTTTTCTACCCTGGGTTTATATTTTACTAGTAAGTAATTTACTTTCCTCAATAAGTTTTAGTTGTATCATTAAGTTACTGGGAATGCTTACAAACAAAGCTTGACCTTTATAATGAAAGTGTCTCTAATAATGAGAAAAAGAGAGGAAACCAGATGTTTATATGGTGTTGCTTTGCTCTGTGGGCAATCTTGAATAATATTTGTTTCACAAAAGGCAACAGAGAGGATTGAGAGGAACTGAATTGAACTTTTGCATACTGGGCACTGCTCCCATTGAGTGCAAGAGCTGTAAGGCAGGGCTGTATAAAACTTGCTCTTGTTGGAAGTTATTGAAGATGTCACAACAATGAAACAACAAAGCAAGAACAAACTGTTAAGATTCCTGTTTCATCTGAAGCAAATAGAAAACTTGGTCTTTACACAGGTTACCACTGTGGTCATAGTTTATGTATTGCCGAAACATCTGAATTATTGATGGGGATTTTGCAGATTTGATTCATGTGGAGTCACATAATGCATTTTACTTGCCACTAGTGCTAGGTCACAAATTCTATCCCAAACGTCCGTTTTTTTGTAATGGGACGGAAACTTCTTGGCTTTTTTGTTCTGAGGCTGAATATACATGAGGCATGCTGCTAAGTAATGCTAAAGACACTGTCAGCAGACATTAACAAAATCTCCCTTGACATCAGTTGGTGAGAATACATTTTAGAGAAAACATGTCTACATTTTCTTGAGCTAATGCTACAGCAAAAATAATTAATTCTGTAATGTGTTTAAATAGTACTTTGTAATCAAAAGGTAATGCATGTCATCTTGCAAATCTAGTTTGCAATGGAAAGACAATTCTACTGGTTGTGTTACAGTAGCCACATATGTATTCACATAGAGAAATGGAAAATATCCTTGTTGAAAATGTGATCAGGAATTTTCCTATACTTGAAAAGATACCACTTTACTAAGCTGATGTAGGTACCCAATCCAATAAAGCACAACAGCTGTGTAGACAGAAAATTAAATCCAATTGTGCTGTTGGTCTACCCCTATGTTGCTTACTGAAATCAAAGACACTTGTGTGTGCATCCCTGAGAACAGAATTAGGGCCTTGTGGTGAGTGCAGCAGGTGAAGTAATCAACCTACATAGCACTTGCTGTTGGGTGAAGACCTAAATCTGCAGCTACTTATTACAGGTCAGCATGAGCCTTCAACTTATATTATGTGTTGCATGAGAGACTGCAAGGCAGAGCAGATTATACTCTTTTTCAGCAGGTATGATCTAATACATGTTCTTGCAATAAAAAACTAATGTCTCCCAAGATGACTTGGAAGTATTGTTTCCTTTTAAATGAATAGCAGGTGGTAGCAAAAACACAAAGCGATGTATTAGGCTGACTTGTAATTAGATCCATTTGCATCATCCAGATTACTCAACTAATGAACTATTTCACCTAATTTTCTTTTTTAACACATTTCATGAACAGAATGAAAATATAAGATGAATTAAATATCTAGTCACAGAAAGCAGGTTAGGAAAATCACCTGGACTAGAAATAAACTTACTCAGCTAACCATCACAATATCAACCCACCACCTATCTTACGTTAAAAATGTCTCTTTAGGAGAGCATTTTTTTTCAAAATTTGCTTTTAAGTTTAAGAAACTCTGGTCTTGGAGAAGCAGAGTTAACAGATGAAGATTTGGTCAGGTCCTCTGAGTTATGGTTTATTTTGCAAAGGCTTTATGCTAGCTTGCTAAGGGCTTCTGTTACCTCATTTTATTATTCTCTTCATCAGTGAAGAGATGCATTGACACCTTTAATTTATATGGACCAGTACTTCCCTGCTAGCCTTTTCAGAGACAAAGCTTGTAGATTTTGTCATGACTTCTTGATAGATCCATTACCCAAGCCATCAAGTAAAATCCAAGGTAAGAAATAGTGGCATTTTATCTGCTTGGGGCGATGCTGTAATGACATGAGGATTGCTTATATCAAAACTGAAATTTCTTTGACACTCCATTGGGTGGAATTCACTAGGTGTAGAAACATATATTGAAAATATGCTAGACTAGTTCTCAATCATTACCGAAGTCCACAGGGTGATTTTACTAAGTTCTGCTGAGCAGAAACTAGTACTTCAGTTTTCCTGGTCAAACACATACTGCGTGATACTTTCATGGTTGGAAATGACTTGAGTGGACTGCAGTTTCTACTCAAGTGCTGGGGGGTCTATTTCCTAAAAAAATGCACAAGCTATGCCATAAAAATAAGAAAATCTTAGGACTATAATTCTCGGGTTGAGTTGCAATCTGCACAAAATTAATTAGCAATCGGATCCATTACAGTAACCTGATACTAATGAGTGAATAATACTAGCTTCTAAATACATTTAGAGCAAATGCAAAAGAGCTATCAATTTAAAAAAAAATATTAGAATTGTTCTTCATCACATTAACATAAGCTAAGTGACGCTGGTGCTTATAACTGCCGCTTTTAGAAAACATATCACTGGCCATGACTGGGTGTTTTTACTAGAATAGATAGATTTCTGTGCCTTTTACTAGTAGACTCATGGATAATCAGAGGATAGTCATCTATCTCTTTACGATTTCTGTTAGGGAGACAGTTTTAGATTTCAGTATCTATCTCAATATTTTTGAGCAAGTATTTAGCTGGAAATGAGACTTACATGTGGAAATTCTTGCTATTCATAATTTTGAAAGACATCAACTTCTATGAGAGGTTTATGTTCAGTATATCCACTAGGAAATTATTGAGGTTTGTGATCTTGGAATCCATACCTAATTGCATTTGTTGTATTACGAGGAGACTGAAATATCTTAGGCAGCAAAAGCTGATTTCAGCTTCTCTGGAGAGTAAAGCAGACTTGCTGAAAAAGAATGAATTGGGCTCTTGGGGGAGTCTGTCTCTCTAGAAGCAGCTAATGAGATAGCAGCAGGTGGCTGTGTTTAGTGGTGATGCCCCTCCACGGGGATGTCCCAAGGCTTGATATGGGGGACTAGAAGAAAGGGTAGGATACACGCTCCATAAAGCACAGTCATTGTCCTGTAGGATTTTCGTCATGGCTTTGGAATAAGTACTTGGAGAAGCTTAATAACATCTCTTCAGAAATCCTCAGCGTGATTTTCTAGAGTATTGCTGCAAAAAAAAATCAGAACCAAAACCTCAAGACTGAACTGAACTTCCCTTTGTATCAGATACAGATTTCTGTGGAGATACTAAATATTTTGTGGAGATACTATATATTTATATCCATGTTATACAAAGCAGAATTTAGCCACAGCCTCCATTTGGAAAATTACAGTAATCACAAAATTAGCAAATTGATGCAGCACTTTCTCACACCTTCTGGGAAAAAAAGCTTGATGTGAGACTATACAGTACATTAGTGCCAGGACTTAAGTATGGCAGAATACTTAAGTACCTTTGGGACCAATGGCTCATCTCTTAATTCACATGAGTAGACCTAGTGAAATCGATGGTCTGTGGTATCCAATTTCGTTATTGACATACCAGACAATAGGCTCATAAAACCAGATGCAAAGTGTCTTTTTCAAGAACATACCACTCATGTGCTCTGTTCAAATTCACTGTAGCTGTGCGTATTTTTGGCCAGAGCATTTTTTCCTACTGAAAAGGACAAATTCAGCAAAAATGAATTTGCAGTTGTTTCTATTTTCAGCAGATGGCTTATTAAAAAAAGGAAAAAAATCCTTTCAATCATATCTCTCTCTCCCTCCCTTTCTTGTGTGTAGTTCCTCGCTCTCCCATGGAGTGCTCTGATGCTCTCTCATGTGTGAGTGCTTGCTCACTCTTACATGCACAAACACACACAAAGAAAAGAAATTGTGTATGCACCTGCATACAGGTGCACCACACATCCATACGCACATTTGGTAGGAGTTAATTTTGCCTAAATTTTTCATTTTGATTGAAAGTTCTGAACATTTTGTTCAAGGGCAAATCAAAACAGTCTTCCAGATTTTTACAATTGTCCTTTTCTGTGCTTGCTTGTCTCTGGTGCAGATTACTTGCTCTGAATTTTGACGTGTTGTGGGTACTGTGCCTTTTCTGCAAAAGGCCTTGCTCGGAAAGCACAGAACCCTTCATATGTAGGACTGATCCTTGTACCTCTGAGATATAATTTTGCCTTTGCAAAGGCAGGGCTAATGTTGCGGATTATGTTCAGTACATGCATTAGGAAATTATTGAGGTTTGTGATCGAAGGGTTATTCAGTCTTGGCTTTCCCAGGACCAGATTTGCCTGGTTTTCCTCATGAAAAAACTTTTAAAAGTAAGTACTGTTGCCCAGCTGAAAGTCAAGTCATATTTTTGCCACCATTTAACTGCATTTTATTACTAATAATTCTTGGTCAACCTTGCTAAAGTTGAATGGTAGTTTCTGTTTGGCTAAAACTGCATCACCTATTCTAATGAGTTTTAGATTTGATTGATGTACTGCTTTGCTGACAGTAAGACATACTGTTAACTAGATGATACAGATGCAAGGCATATTGCCTCTAGACAGCTCTTGTTTTCATTTGTGCTTTCAGCATCTTTTAAAATATTTTTTTTTCCCACCAGATATGTTGACTCCTCTTGATATATTTTAAATTTTTTTCCAGTAAAATAGATGAAATGGGGATAAACCAATAGACTTTTGTATCTTTTAAAGTCACAAAGGATGGTCCCCTTGACTGCACCAGAAGGGACAGTCTTCACAAGCAAGAGAAGAAAAAATTCTTTTAAACCTCAAAACAGAAGTCTCTTTATCCTATGTCTAGAAATTACCAGTAGTTAGCATTTCCCTTAGTATCTTTGCCTTTGGGACTCTTAAGAGATAGAACCATGCTCATAAATGTCTAGTGTGATATTAAGTAGTTGAGCATGGATGCTAAGAGATATTATTTGTTTCCTCTTCTGAGCCAGTATCTACTTGGCCTTCATATAGACAAGAGAAAATTGCAAGCTCTGCTCTGTAGGGCGTGAGACCATATCCATCTCAATGGACTAAATAGAGGCAGGAAATGAATCTCCTAGCTGTAGGAACATTGGCACTATTGGAAAGGATTGATCAACGGTCTGCATAAGTACATCGATCTGCCTCTCACAGTGACTCTGGCTGTTCAAGAAGAGATGAACCATTGTGCAAGAGGTGTTAAAGATCAAGCCTGTTACAAGTCTGAGGCTGGTTTATAGAGTGTGAAGAAAGGTTGTATAGGATGAAGAGAGTTTTCCAGACGGTAAGCTAAATAGAAACTAAAAAAGAAAGTGAAGATCAGCTTACAAAATTTAATCAGATTTTGATAAGACTTTTTACTGAAAATGAGAAAATATTTGGCAATAGTATTAAGTACTCTAACTCAAATTGCATTTGAGCTAAATTTATCTTTGAATAAACCGATCAGTCAAGTTTCAGCATGTTTTTCCCTTATAAAATGACTCTACATTTTCTGCCAATTTCCAGCTTGTTTGCTTGAAAATTTTGAACTGTGTAATATACCAAGATATCTGCAACTATAAAGAGACTTTACAGTTATTATAGTACTAGTTATAGTATTAACTGTGAGTTTTAAAACATGCCCTATGTGTCTGTATTCACTGTGCATATTACTTGCAGATCAATTGTAGCACAATGGATTTGAGGTGACTGCACTACCTACAAGCAGTATTTCTCATTACAGAAAACAGAAATGTTTAGGAACATACCTTATTGTGAATCGAATTCATTCAGATTAAAACAAATAATAAGACTTAAGACAATGACCTCAAATTGTTTTTCCACATACACATCAACACCTTAGACACCATTATGTTGGCCCTGTCAGCTTTACAAAAGAATCTTGTGTCCCACTGGGACTCTCCTTTTCCAATCAAATAAAGTTCTGGTTTCTGGCTCTAGAGGACTTGAGATTACAAAAAATCTGTAAAGCTGTGATATTTTTGTTTTAAAAAGATAAAATCCTGCTACAGTGTTCCTGGGTTACTAATGGATCTTGATTATCTTGAAGGTTTTTGTCTGTTTCAGAGGAAGTGAAAGTATTTGGGAATTGGGACTCTAAGAATTTTCTGCCAGTTGCTTTAAAAGAAAATGTTGACTTTCTGAGACTATTCAGGATGTTAAGAAAGTCTAGAGAAATTTTGTGATTTCTCTATCAAGCAGAGGCCAATTGGGAAAATCAAAAGTGCCCAGAACATCTTTAAGATTAGATTTACTATTATAAGCTTTCATTTCTGCACATACAATGCACATTTGTAGAGTAGGACAGGCTCAGCAGAATGTGTTATCTAGCATTATTGTGATTTGCCCATCTATTATCATGTGCTTCCTGTACACTGGGGCCATGTGAGTATTTCACATGGGTCTACTGACCCATTATGCATCATTCTTCTGTAGACTATGTATTTTTTAGTTTTTAATTCAGGACAGAATCACGCATGTTTCTGCAGACAACTAAGAAAATAAGAACACCTAGTTAGAAGCAGCAAGCAGAACAGCTTGAACCAGCAGAACATAGAATCTTGCAGAGTTTTGTCCAGTTTTCCTTTCCAGGTAGGATGATGGAAGACAAATATGGGGACTGGTGGCAATGGAAATGATTAGCACAATCGGTGAAGATGTCCAAGATGTAGAAGGTATGCATTCTACATCACTCTGACGCTTCTTGTTACACTTTATAAAGAGATGAAGTGCTTCACTTGGTAGAGGTTCTTGAAGCAAAACTCCAGGAATTGGAAATGCAACTACAGATAATCTGAGATTCTGAGGAAGGAGGATACTGTTGAACAGGAGAAGCGAGGGTTACAATGGAGGAACATGGAAGCAAGATCAAGACAGATTTTCTTGTTAAAAAAAAAATCTAAGGAAGAGTAGCAGCATCATGTGAGGATTTGCAAGAAAGAAGTCAACCAGCTTGAAAGAACAGAGGAAGAAGTAGCAATATTCATCAGGAACCAGAGTCTGACAGAAAGAGCACTGACAAATCATGACTTTGTGCAGACAGAAGAACTGGAAGAAAGACTCAACACATCATGCCAATATCAAGTCGCAGTGCAGTGTATGTTACTAAAAGGAATACAAATTTTTATTACATGAGATGATCTAGGTGAAAGGGTAGACTGTCTTTGAGGAGCAAAGACAGATTAAAACCTACTGCTGAGAAGTTCTGATATGCGTTTCATATTATTGTTCAGTTTGGAAGAAATAATGAAATAAAATTTTCCATTGACATAAAATAGCTGTACTTAGCTGAGAAATAGGTGAAAATTCAGCATCTTATTGATTAGAAAAAATAACATGGAATCACAATCTGAACATGTAGTCTGCTCTTCTTAATGCCAAGGCAGACAAAATTATAATTATTTGTAAATACACTTGAGGGGAGGGAATTCTAGGAGAAGGAATAAAATTAATTTAGTTAAAGGAGAATGTCAGTACTGGGTGAGTATTACAAGTCAGTCATGTAAAACTCTACATTATGAAGCAGAAGTCAAACAGGATACTGTGAGCAGAATATCCAAATTCATTTCAGGATCAAGTTTGGTAAACTTATGGAAGGGATAACTCTAGGAATTCTATTTTTCAAGCCTTGTCCTAAGCCCCACTTTCTGAATTTCCATCTATATTAGGACATCTGAAGTTTAAAAATCACCAAAATCACTTACTTTTTGCTATCATACTTTGGTACTTCTGTTCCTCATAGCTTCTGATGTTTTCTCCAAGGGCCACAAAGGAGTATTTGCTTTTTCCATATGGGTACGGAACTTGATACTGGAGTCCCAGTGTTTTCCCTTTTAATGCCTAGAGATCGGCAATATTTAAAAGTGATGTGTAGCAGAAGTGCCAGTGTTTCTAATGACTTACTACTCCCAGTGTCTCATTGGTGCTTATTGCTTGTGTTCAGAGCTGAAGCTTAAGTGGTAAAGAAAGATATTTCCCCCCTTCATCATATTTAAGAGGAAGTTTTAGGTTTCTCTGTAATGTCAAAGATGGCCCACTTTTAGGCATCTGTAGAAGTCTGGGAGCCAAAGTCTGATCCTGGTTATGGCCTTATCCGCTAACTAGTATGATCCATGAAGTTTTACACACAGGGCGGTGCATAACGCATGTAACCTACATGAGCTACCGGGGCTATGTGGGCTTCTCACAAAACCAACTTCAACCTAGTAATTTTTTTGGAACATATTTAAATTTCTGCATTGTCAGCTGCTAAAGATAGATTTGTGTGAATGAAAAGAGGATATTGTGTGATTAGACTTGTTAATTTCTCATTTCTATAGGATTGTCCATTACCAAAGTATATTTTGTTTCCCATCTTGAAAAACTTGTGTAATGGAATACGTGTCGAATCTGCTGCAGGGACTTGTATTACTGACAGGATTTGTAGAATTCTAATGGAAGTGAGCCTGCTGGGATTTAGGGGGAATGGACATACTGCTATCAAAAAGTACTGAGATTCATAGCAGGCAAGTTTTCAGGGAGTTCCTTTACCTTTTGTTTTAGCAAAACCAACACAACCTCTCATGGTTTTCTGTGTTACTCTGCATTCAGTCAGATTAACTCTGAAGTCATTTGGGATTTACCTTAATGTTAATCCATGAAGAATTTGGGCTAATACTCAATTATATTTTTTTTTCTGTTTCTCTCAGTAAAAAATAAATGAAACAAAAGGGGAATTTGGAATATTATAGGGGATAGGAAATGCAATATAAAGAATTCCAGAAGAACAGCAGTTTTGATTCCCTCAGAAACAAAGGAGTAGGAATGAAGGAAGCAAAGAGGAACCACAGGCACCAGATGTGTCTGTAGTTACATTCCTCTAGATTATCTACGATCAGGTTTGGAATACTGGCTGTCTGTGTAGGGGACGTGCAAATAAATTCATCAAAGAGATGCCTGTGAGAAGTAGGTGACTATGAAAAGTACTGCTGTTTCCTTGTTTTATTTTGCCATTCACACAACTCTCTAAATTGCTAGGTAAGACCAGCCCTCAGGATTTTATCAATGAAACCAATCCCCACAAAGTTTAATGAGATTCCAGTAAGCTTATCAAGCTTTGAAATTCAGCTGTCTTTAAGACTATGCTTTGCAGTTTCTCTTTTATTTTTCTCCTCTCGGTGATCTTCCCAATAAAAACCTGACAACAGCTGTACACATGTGACCACAGTGGTGATCCATGAAATTGTCAGTATGTTTTTTTGCCATTTAAGAGTAACTTTAGATTCAATATAGTACTTTATACTAGGAGGATCTTTAAGTGCACTGCAAAATGCAGGATTCTGTGTTCTGTCTTCTTCCTATTTATTTTCTGCTCATGTATGTTATGAATTGCTTCACTGTGTGCTGACATGGACCCACTTTTGGGAGAGAATGCATTTCCCAGTGATGCACAGCAATAGTACAGCACAGATAAGGTATTATCCTTGATTTTCCTAACCAAAATTTCAGGAGGAAATTAGGTCAACAGAATGTAATTACCTACACTGAAATCTCCTAAGGGTACTGGCAAGAGCTGTGCAAATGACTGGTTATTTTGATTCGCTTACATAAACAAAAAAAAAGAAAAAAAAATGGAGTAAAAAATCAGTCTGAATAGAACAAAATTGTTTCTTGTTCAGCCTGAACTGAAACAGGTTGTTGCTTCTGAGCTATTCTTTGCAACTCATTATGATAATTAAAATAACATTGATTTTTTAAAATTATTTTTTTAAACTAAAAATGATTGCAGAAATGCAACATTACCATGAACTGCAACAGCTTCTGAAGAGAAAATTCCAAGCTAATCAGAGTGAGCTGTCCAGGTTCAATTTTCTTAGAACACAAAGTCCCTTTTGTACCACAGTGGTTTTCTTAGAGTGCTCTTCCAGGAGGTGACTAATGTAGCTTCAGTTACTTTTTTGTCTATAAAGGAGCTGATCTTTACCTATTTTTCTGCTCAGAGGGACAGCCTGACTTCCAGACTGGGAGATGAACTGGGTTGTTTTAGCTTTTGTAGCTGTTCTGTTCTTCACAAAGGAACTTAAGATTTACTAGTTTCATCCATTAAAAAAAACCCCAAAAACCAAACAAATAAAACTTCCATTCTGGTTCCTTTTATCTAAAGGAAGTATTTTGACTATCAAAATAAACTTATTTTTTAGTAATACACAGTTTATTAAAATCATGTAATCTGAAAGAGTTCTGCCCAACACCAAGATATGCAAGTTATGGCTAAATCCAGACATCTATATCTCATCTGCAGAGAGCTAACTGCTCCATTGTCTGCCCAGGGAATGCTTGGCTCCAGGCTGGGTCGTAACAGGAGCTGGCACAAGGAACTACAAGGCCTCCTATCTAAGCAAATAATGGCAGCTGAACAGGGAACGCAGAATTGGGATTATGGACTCAAGCATCTGAACTTTACCTTTCTTTTCTTTCTTACATGTTTAAGTCCAATTTTTGGATCCGATTCTTGGCCTTTTCTCCTCAAGTTACCATATATAAAAGATGATGACAGAAATTCTCATCTTTGATATTACTGGTTGATTAAATAAATCAGCAAGTGTAGTACGTATATTTTCCTATTGAACTTGATGCTGATAAAAAAGTTGAACTTGGCTCAGCTGTGCTCTGCCCTTGCATGTCATTTTTGAAATATAACCCTGGCTGGAAATACAAATAACATTTTAAAAAGCCCTGTAAAAATGAGTTTAAGAATGTGATACTCTTCACATACTTAGTAGTTTTGTTAAGCTATTGCTATAGAAATTGCAATGTGAGATTTTAAGGTAATTCTTGTATTCCACAAATATTCTTTCCAAATCTTGCAGAACCCAAAGATCTCATCAGATTTCCAGCACTATCCACAGAATATCCAAGAAAGACATTCTAAACTTATTCTTCTCTTTCTGCAGGCTGTTTTTCTGAAGAAAATGACCACTTCTTGGCAATTCATCAGCGAAAGAGTGGGAAACCTGTGTTTATTTATCATCATGTACAGAATGTGGAGAAAAGCCTGGATACAGACAGTTATAAGAATTTCAAACAAAATTTTCATTCTTCTTCTTCCCACACAAAAATAAGCAAGCTGCACCCTGCAATAATCGTTAAATCAACCTTCCCCAGACCTGCCTACGACCCGTCTCTCAATCTGTTAGCTATGACTGGTCAAGATTTGGAAGTGGAAAATCTTCCTATTCCTGCAATGAATGTGATCGTAGTGGTAAGTGCCTTTTTTTTCCGATTTCTGGAGTTGTTTTAGGAGTAAACGTGCCTGTTGGTAAATACAGACATAGACTGTAATATGGAGTATCCAAAGTTCATATTCCACTGCTTGGCTGATCATCTAAATCTAAATAGTGACCACACATCTCGAAGCTCTTCACTTTAGTACAACTCGTATTCATACAGCCTCACCAAGATCAACAAGCAATCTGATAAACCAGGGCAGAATACAGCCTCACCCTAGGTAAAGAACTTACCTTTGTCTCAAATGCCTTTAATCCTCTTGTCTTGATTGCAAATTGCACTGCTTTTGCTGGGTGTATTTAAATTTTTTTCTGTACAAGGCACAAGAAAATGTACTTCAGGGAACAACTTAACGAGGGCAGGGAGATTTTTAAAAGGGTAATGCAAAGGATTCATTCACTTCTGTGTCTTCAGTGAGTCTACCATTATGCTTACCTAGCTGTTTGAAAAGAAGCCTGTTTCTTGCAAAGACTGTGTTTTCTTTGGTGTAAGCTATATGTGCTTCATCCAGGAGATATGATATGGGACCCTCTTTGTTCAGTTAACTATCTGTGTGATCTTTCCTATTCCTGGAAAAGTGATGGCAGTGCTCCATCCTGCAGAGGAGGGCACGTTGGTGGGACCGTATAGTCATGCTACCCTGCTGCATCCTCACCCTTTATGCCAGTGGAGCAGCATACTGTCAGGAGATTTGTCCTCAGTGGAGTGGACAGCTCTGTCTACCTGTGTTTGATGCAGCTCTGCATTGACCTGGTGCATAGTTAGCCCTACCTGATTATGGACAAGAGCACTGGGCTCATCCTTCTCCTTCCTGGAAAAAAGAACAGCTATTCATAATGGTTCACCTACTCATTAGTGTGAAATTGAACAGAAACAATGTGATTAATTACAGTCAGCAACTATTTACCTATTTCTGCAAATTCCTCTGTACAGAAGACGCTAGTTTAAAAGAAAAATGCCCTTACAAACAAGAAAAGAAGTTAGAGCAGACACCACCATGTCACATTAGCATGCAAAGTGTTTCAGAATCACATGCAAGTTCCACATACAGTTGGTACCTATAGACATCAGCCCTCGTGAATGCACCAAAAGCAATAAAGACTAGTGGACACAGAACAAAATAATCAGGAAAAAAAAAAGGTAGTAATTTTATTAGTATAATACTAAAGTTTTAATAGCTTAAAAAATACTGTCAGATAGCAAGGTTCAAAAAGCTGTGCTCTGGACTTGTTGCATCTCACATGAATAAGACCTCCTAATTTGAGATTAGATGGCTAGTACAGTCAGTGGGCTAGATTCAGTTGTATGAAAGCTTCCATATCAGAGCAAAATAAGGTACTTTGCTTCACTGCGACATGTCAACTGTGCACAGTGTCTCGATACTAAGTGGTACTGATCAGGAGAAGGAGATGCCAGGCAAGCGGGATACATCTATGCCCTAAGGTAGCCTAGGCTGGCAAGGGCAACTCCATAGTAAATGTAACTACCCTCTTTTTTTTCCATAGAAAGCCTTATTTCACCTCCTGTGAAGGTGAAACCTTTCTGTTAGTGCAAGGAACTCAGAACTCATGGCCCTTCAATTTTTGATTAAATTATGATGTTACTTATGACCTGTTATTTTAGTCGAACTTTGTACACTTTTAGAGACCTGTAGTCCTTAAGTCGCAAAGGAAGAATCCTGCAAAATATTCTGGGGCTACCCTGAATTTAACTGACTGGCTCTGTGCCGGCATTAAAAGCTAAATGAGGCAGATTTTCAACTGGCAGTCACATTAAAAAAAAGACTTATTAAATGTACATTAAGTTCTCATTAAGTGACCTTGGTCTGAAGCGTTGCTGCCGCATTTCTAGGGTGGTGCTGCTGCTCCAAAGCCTTCTGTTCTGACTGAGAACCATATGTGCTTTATGGGAAGCATAACAGCATGAGCTAATCATGACATGAAAGCTGTTTGTTGCTTGGGTTCTTCAGCTATCTCTGGATGTGTTGAAGGACAGTGGTTTTGGTTTTTTTAATGCCATCCCTTCAGAAAAATCCTTTGGCGAAGCATATATTTCAAAGCCAAAATGCTGAGAGCCAGATATCTCACTGTACTAAAACCACAATAAGAAATTTGAAAGGTGTCTTCCTCCAAAGGGCAGCTGTCCCTCAGCAGGGTGATTACCGTAATCCAAGCTGAGCTTTACTCCTTCCACGTCTCTGCACTTCAACATTTTGTTTCTCCTTCTTGAATTTTACCTTGAGTAGATTGTAATGTTAATGTCCTTGCCAAGGAAGTCTGTTTTGGGGGTTTTTTTAACGCATGTATATCGCTCCCTCTTTGTTTCAAACTAGCACTTACTGCTTGTAGCTTCTTTTTGGTTTTTATCATATAGGACAAGCGGCAACATTTGTTGTTTTGCCCTGGCTGACCCTTTTTGTTCCAGCCTTTGGCAATGTTTTTGGTTGCTCGACTTGAAAGGGCAATTGCTAGTGTTAATGCTTCCTGTAATCCAGTTACGTGAACAGTGCAGATTGTGATTTAGTATGAAAGCCAGCAACGGGGTTATTTTTTAAAATAAATCAACACTGTTGCAGCTCTACAGAGTGGAGGAAACTGAATTGAATCTAATTTCAGTGACTAGAAGTCCATTTTTTCATGATCAAGGTGGAAAGGCAGGGTGAAGGGTTGCTTTAATGTAAACTATTATAAGGTTACATTTTGTGTTAAGGACCAGACCATCTGCAAAGCAAAATGTTGCCAATGCACAGCAGAGTGCTATGAAGCCCAGAATTCTGCAGGTATTGTGTTGAAAAGTGATATTTTGTGACTCCATCAATAAAAAACACATGTTAAGAAGTAGTTTTACTAAACCTAGGGAAGTTGTAGCGATTCTTCACCTAACTGAGGAAGAGGAGTTGGGTGAAGGGTCAGAGGGAGGATCCGGGGAACTACAGGCCTGTCAGTCTGACCTCGATACCGGGGTAAGTCATGGAGCAGATTGTCTTGAGTGCTATCATACAGCACGTGCAGGACAACCGGGTGATCAGGCCCAGTTAACGTGGGTTCACCAAAGGCAGGTCCTGCCAGACCAACCTGATCTCCTTCTATGACAAGGTGACCCATTTAATGGACGAGGGAAAAGCCGTGGATGTGGTGTACCCGGACTTCAGTAAAGCCTTTGACACCGTTTCTCACAATATCCTGCTGGAAAAACCGGCTGCCACTGGCCTGGAGAGGCACAGCCTCTGCTGGGTTAAAAACTGGCTGGGTGTCCGGGCCCAAAGGGTTGTGGTAACTGGAAACTGGTGATGAGCGGTGTTCCCCGGGGTGCAGTGCTGGGTCCAGTCCTGTTTAACATCTTTATCAATGACCTTGATGAAGGCATCGAGTGCCCCCCTCAGCAAGTTTGTGGATGACACCAAGCTGGGTGCAAGTGTGGATCTGCTTGCAGGAAGGGAGGCTCTGCAGAGGGATCCGGACAGGCTGGATCGATGGGCTGAGACCAACGGGATGAGGTTCAACAAGGCCAAGTGCAGAGTCCTCCATTTGGGTCACAACAACCCCATGCAGCGTTACAGACCTGGGGAAGAGTGGCTGGAGAGCTGCCTGGCACAGAAGCACCTGGGAGTGTCGGTTGACAGTGGCTGAACAGGAGCCAGCAGTGGCCCAGGTGGCCAAGAGGGCCAATGGCATCTTGGCCTGTATCAGACCCAGCGTGGCCAGCAGGAGCAGGGAGGGGATTGTGCCCCTGTGCTCAGCACTGGTGAGGCTGCACCTCCAGTGCTGGGTTCAGTTTTGGGCCCCTCACTCTAAGAAGGACATTGAGGGGCTGGAGTGCGTCCAGAGAAGGGCAACGAGGCTGCGGAGGGGGCTGGACAATAAGCCCTACGAGGAGAAACTGAGGGAATTGGGGTTGTTTAGCTTGGAGAAGAGGAGGCTGAGGGGAGACCTCATCCCTGTCTACAACTGCCTGACAGGAGGCTGTGACGGGGTGGGTGCTGGGCTCTTCTCTCAAGTGACAGTGATAGAATGAGAGGAAATGTGCCACAAATTGTGCCAGGGGAGGTTTAGACTGGACATTAGGAAGAATTTCTTCACTGAAAGAGTGGTCAGGCACTGGCACAGCTGCCCAGGGAGGTGGTGGAGTCGCCATCCCTCGAAGTGTTTAAAAAACGGGTAGATGAGTTCCTTAGGGACAGGGTTTAGTAGGGAGACGGGCATGGTTGGACTCGGTGATCTCAGAGGTCTCTTCCAACCTTCTGATTCTCTGATTCTATTATTCTGTTTTATGGGAGTAAGTTTTATATAGCTGAAGGCTTTCCATCACATTGTCCAGTATGAAGTTCCTGTCTTTGTGTGTGTTCAGTGCACATTGTTTGTCGAGGTAAGTGGGGACAATCCAGAGCTCTTAGAAGGACTGACTGCTCTATAAATGTCTTAGTGCTTAACCATATGTTCTGTTTAGCTATCTCTGTAAATGATGTGAGACCAACTCATTTGAAAGTTGTTTCAGTAACATATGGAATTGCATAATTTTTTGTAATACTTGAGAATTTTCTATTTGTATAGGTTTATTTTGGATCTCACAAGCTATACACTCATCAAACATGTTGAAGTGTTAGTAGTGAAACGAACACGTTCTCCAAACGTTTATTTGTGTTTATTCCGTATCTTTCCTATACTGAATGTGAGCACCACCAAGGTCAAGGCAGTACATGGAAAGTAAAAATATTCTGTGGGTGACCCCTTATCATTAAAAATGTTGCTGTCCAACATACTTGTTAAGAAGCCCATAAATACATACATACGTACATACATACAGTTAGGGCTGAACTTGAGAGAAAAGCAGAAAGATTTGTTGTAAAGGTTACAGTTTGGACTAGGTCTGAATACCATCTCATGGAGATGCTAAAGCATCAGCCTTTGTAACCTGATATACTTTGGTCTGTCCAAAGTCTCTCACAAGCACATAAGTTTGTTGTAATAAGGTTGGACCAAGCTTCTCAAATGCCTTTTTCAATTGTATCCTGTGAAGTGTTTCAGAAATGTAAACGTAATAAATTTCCTCAATATATCAAGATTTTCCTTTTCAGACCTCACTATTTACCATACACCTTATATAAATGTGAAAATCTGTCTCTATTGCTGCTGCCGATAAAGGTCACAGCACTGTACAGTAGCCTAAAATTCAGCCTCTGTGTTCAGTTATGTTTGGTTTACGTGAGTGTTACTGAACTGAGATAATTTAATTAGTTTCTCTCAGCTGATACAATTAGGACATAGGATTCACAGACAACCACACAGTTCTGCTCTTTGCATTTTTCATGGTATTTTATGCAAGGCTGGGTGCCTCAAGAGCTGTAGCTCTGGCATACCATTACACTGGTTTGTCCCCAATGATTGAACCATTTACCTTCAAGCACATTGAAGAGCACAAGGAAGAGCTTCAAGTGCTAGTAAGAGGATCCAGTGGAAGAGTAAAGCACATGAATGTATGTTTCTATAAGCAGATATCTACATGTGAAGTAGATATTAGAACCTCAGTGCAGGCAGTGGAAATTTAACCTGTTTTTAGTCTGTTAAGCTTTCTAGCAGTTTTCTAAAAACTATCTGGATGACTCGAGAGTTCATACAGGTCAGGGGCCATATCTAACAGTCAGACTAGATGTGATCATCCTGTTTTGGAGATCAGTACTGACATGGGCTATTTCCACATCAGTTTTCTCACTGCCAGAGAAGAGCACTAAATGCACCTAATCAGTAGAACATAGCCTTGGTGTCTACTTCAGGGTAAGCCAAATATCTCCTTAAGTGCAAACAACTGTAGTGAGAAGGTTTCTAGTGATGATAGTGGATGCTTAAGCACCAGCTGCACACTGACTACTTACATATTTATATGTATTCATACGTGCACACAGGCAAGCACATTTACTGTCAGCTTAATCTGGAGCTGGTCCCAGCTTAAACAACATGTTTTGTATTGAAATAATCCTTTCCAAACCTAGGCACAGTTCAAGTAAGTAGGCTGCTTCTGGGTGGCTTTGGGTAGCTGAAAACCTTGAGGCTATGAAATCACAGCAGAACCGCTTTTACACTTATGTCAAATTCATCCTACGAGTACTGCTGTATCCTCTTGTCTAACTTTGCTCATACTACGTACTCCGAGAAGATACATCTTTTGCTTGCTTACTGACATGGCCTTATACATATGAGTTTATTCCTCCATGAATTCCCCATTTCCTGATGTATCTACCTTACATTTTCCTATCTTTTCCTTCATTGTTCCCACCACTATTTTTTTCTGCTGGAAATGTCTATTTTTACAATTCTTTCTACTTTCTGCAAAGCCATGACTTCCACATGAAATGGCCTCTCTAAGTTTCTCTGGTAACACAGTTGATGTCCTGCTCTCTCCTCCTTCACATTTCCACTCAAGATGTTCTTTTGATGCAAGACTTGTTCCTTCATTTTAAAGATCATCCAAACAAAGGGAAACAGACTACAAAATATCCTTTCTTCTGAACATCGAAATTGCCCCTACTGATTGGCTGTGTTGGAGTGCCATAAGAAGTACTGTACGAGGAGAGGCTGATAAGAAGATGGGGGCATTCAATGCTTCTAATAATTTTCAATTTCCTTATCAGTCGATGTTTTGTTGGATCTGGTATTTTCAGTCATGTGAGTTTTCTCCTTGTAAAAGTGGAACAATGTACGTGGAATTTGCTTTTTACTTTCATTAAAGGTAAAATACATGCTTCTTCTCAGTGGTATTTTGGTAATGTGATGTGCCCACTTTTTCAAGGTTAAGTTATAGAGTTTTACTGAATGACAGGAGTAAGATACAAAGACCCCTCTGGGTCACAGCACCAAACCATATGTAATCTTCCTGCACACTAGAAAGTAAATGGCCTTCTGAGAATCCCAAGAAGAGAAAACATTCTGATAATGTTTTTTTCACTAATAACCTGTTCCAGCTTTCCCTAGCTGGCCACTCCACGGACTGACTGGTTTTCCAACATCTCTTGCTGCTCTTTTCCATGAGCTTGAATATGTTGCCTTAATATAAGATAAAGCTTCTTCCTTTTTTTTAGTTCTCTGTTAGGAACTCTTCTGTCGTTCAAATACTGTGTCAGCCTCTGCCATCACAGCATCCACCCAGCTGACTGACCCAGTAAGACCATGACGAACAATTTGTAAAGTTATATTTAAATGTTTCTGTCTCAGTCTGATAAAAATGCTTAGAAGTCTATAAGAAACTACAATAGCTGAGAGAAATCAATTAAACAAAAAACTACGACTGTTTTTAGGAGACCACAGAGACCAAAAGCGATTCTTAATTTTGGAGGGAGAGGAGGGGAGAGAAATGGATAAGGCTGGGAATGATCTTACAACTGAACAGGTAGAGTTTCTGAAGGAAGTGTTTTGTTGCCCATGCATCATTTGCCTTCCATCATGTGTTCCGTGATATTACAGTTAGTTTGTAAGTTACTTGAAATGGAAATTTTAGTTTCCTATTACATTCTGTACAGTAATCTGTGATTTTCACTGGGACACATGTATGTGTATGTAGTTCTGTCTATAGCTAGATGTAGTTATACTGTGTTGTACTAATGGAAGTGACTAAAGAGCTACTTTTAGAATACTGCATGAACTTAGGGTCTCGGTCTTGAGTTATTCAGATGCCAATTCCAAACAACATTTACCTCCTGGTGCACACAAAGACCACACATGGCTTGGTGCAGTGACTCAGAGTGCTTCTCTGTATCCTACTCCTCTCCTTCAGTAAAACACCCCAAGCTCTTTCCCTCTGTAGGCCTTGTTAAGGTGTGGTCAAAATACTTTTGAAAGTATATGAAACTACAAAGTGGGGTGAGAATAAGGCATAAAAAAAGGTTATGAGAGAGGACAACAAATAGTCCATAAAGTGGCATGTCAACAAGTGCTGGGCCAAACAGCCAAGCTAACTGTCTATGGAACATAACAAAAAGTTAGATGTCACTTTTTGTCACTTAACATCTGTTATTGCCAGCCTAAGAGGGGGGTTGGAGCTGGGCCAGGCAGAGGAGGCATAAATAGAAAATCAGATCTCTGTAGTGACTTCTCAAAGGACTTTTCTGAGGAGTAAGATATCAAAATCCAGTAATTGTGTCCCTCTTCATTTCCAGGCCATGTGTTTGTCTGATGCTTGCAACAACAGAGGACGTGTGCTGTGCTGATAGACAGTGAAGTTTTAAAACCTTATTAAAATTACAGTGCTGAACTGCTAATAAGCTGTAAATGTTAGTCACACATTACAACAGTGGGCAGTATCACTCAGTATCCTTTGTGTGATTGCTATAATCACTGCTGTGTCCCTTTGCATTTTACATCATGACCCTCAACCCCAATTCTTCACAGTATTTAGCTTGTAGTCTCAAGTCCTTCTTCTAATAACACATTGATGCTCACCATTATCTTAGTCCTTTCTTCAGTAATTATCCTAGGCATGACATGTCTGCAGCAAGCCTTGCAAATAGACCTAGTAGCCTGCAGCTCTGTCATTCTGGATTTTGTTTGCACAAGGAGATCTGGAGAATCTGCATTAGCTGGCCTAATTTGCTTTCTGCTTCCTTCTGTGCACTTCAGCAGGGATAATTGCATGCTGAAACATTATCATGGTATTGTGTTTGCTGTCAGTCTTTGTGGAAAACAGGAAAGGTTGCATTAGGTTGTAACATGCACTAAAACCACCTTATGGCACTTTTTTGTCATCTGCCTTGCAAAATGTTAACAGACTGTTAGTGGCATATTCAGCAGCCCAGTGCTTTAATTGATTAGCTTACCGACTCTGGGGTAATTTTCTGTCACATTCAGTGGGATGTTAAACCTGCACAAAAGCTAGTCAGATGTTTCTCAAATTTCCCAGATTCTCTTTGGTTACTAAGTATTAATTTTCCTGCATTTTTTAGCAAAGGAAAGATGACTCTTGAAGTCACGTAATTTTCTTCATAAGCTTCACAGTGCAAATGAGAAGTGGATTTCAGAAGCAGGGATATTATACACTTTTAAACTAAAGACTGATTTTTCATTGACTGTTATCATTGTGCATTTCATCTGTAAGAAGGTCAGTGTCAGCTGTTCCATGCTTCTTCAGTTGTATGTTCCTATAACTGACCAGTCCCAGCTGTAAAGCAGACACCTGAGTGTAGCAGAAAAAAATCTACCTATGTTTTTCCATTCTTCAAATTGCTGGGTTTTGTCCTCTGGGAAAATCTTTTATTAACTGATTATTTATTTGTTGCAAAATGGAGTTCTTACATGAAAATGGATTTAATTCAGCCACAGTTGCAGCCAAATCAAAGCATTTTCAAGATATTTTTGAGGTTCAGGGGAAAAATGTGAGAGAAAGGCTGTGTATCCAAATGTGGGAAATCTGGCTCAAAGCCTTCTTCTGAAGGAATTAGAGGAGAAAACTGAACCTGAGTCTTTCTCATTTCACACCATCTAGTCACTGAGCTAAGGGATACGCAGTACCACTTACCTCATGCTCACAGATGAAAATATTTCTTTGACCCAAAATACGTTATTTCAGCCAACCAAAAATTTGGAGGATTGTTGACCTTGGGTGATCCACTACAAATTTCTTGTATGTTTTTTGATTTGGTCTCTGAAATGGGGAAACCCCACACAAATAAGCAAACAAAGAAGCCCCTCTGCTTCTTCCTTATTACTTACATAACCCCATTTATTCTTGTGATGGAAAGCTGTAATAAATTCCATGCTGTAATAAATTCCAGGAGAAAAGACCCAGCGATTTAGACAGTTGTGGATTTTCCATCCCTTCTTTTTGTTTGCCTTCCTTCTGACAATGCCCAACCTGTACTTAGGGTGTTTCAGTGTTTGGCTTTGGAGGTAGCCTTGCAATCGTTACCAGCTGGAATTGCACTGATTCCATTATCTTGAACAGTACAGACACACATGTATTTCAGCAGGAGTTCAGGAGATTGCTATACTGCTACCAATGTTCTATTTTCCTTTTACAAATAAGCTGAAACCTACTTCTGCTTAAATTTGACTAAGGAAAGGGGAAGATTCCTGGTATGCCGAGTTTCAAGTGTCATCACTGGACTCACATGTGCTTGATGTCAAAAATCATCAATTAAAAAAAATGGCTCTACTGGGGTCATGAGACCCACCCATAATCAAATCAGTGACCGGTCCCCACAATAAATCTACACATTGTGTTAATAGTGTTCAGAAATAAAGACTGAAGAAGCACCTTTTCTTTTCCTTTTTTTTTTTTCTCCCATTCTCCTAGCACCCTCAGATAGGTATCTTTGTCAAAACCCAAGTCCCCTACAATAACATTTAAAAGGCAGATAAAGGGCACTCAGTGTTTCCTTATCAGTCAGTGTTTTGTTGGACCTGGCAATTCAGCCTCTGGAATAGTCCTTTGGGTTCTTCACTTCTGACATCATTCTTAGGAAAAGCAACAGCTCCTAAGATGTTCCTCAATGGAAGGTTCATAATGTATCCTTATATGTAACCACTTGAAGAGTAAACCTTATAAAAACTACTTTTAAAAAAGAAAAATAATATTTTTTTATATCATGGCTAAATTAATACATTATATTTTTAAAACAGTGATGTTTTGAATCAGAGAAACATTATTGGGGGCAGAAGACGATCTTTTGAACACACTTTATGAAATGCTTCATAACTCAAGTGTTACTGCAGTTCAGCATCTCTTTTGCAAGAAATAAATATTGAATTCTAAAATGAAAAGCATAGGCTGGGAGGATATTGGAGTTGGAAAATTATTGCATAGCTGTCAACCGAATGATGTTTTGTCTGTCATGTCAGTATCAAAATTGTTCATGGAAAGGAGAAGAACATAGGGACATAAGCAGAGAGGTACAAAATCTTTGTCTTTGCTGTTGTTGCTAAAAGCATGTAACTAATATTTTGCTGTCTTTCTTTTGAAGGTCAGTCATGACTGACAAGTTGTATTGGAGCTACTTTCTATTTGACTCTGCACCACAGTAAACTGGTGGAAAATACTTTTAGCAGATACAGGGCTTTGATTCAGTGTACAATGGAAGCATCATGAAAAGCGTTGTGGGTATACGTCGACTACTAATACAGTAGTGTTGAACAGCATAGGAAAGCGGTTGATGGAACATATTGTATCTATGTTTATTCAAACATGAACTGAAACAGATTTATGTTTCAGCCTCTACTAGTTATCGGAGACGGTGGAATATCTGCTTTGTATGGATTTGGCTGGGGTTATGCATTCTGCTTGGGAATGGTCATTATGTAATAAACTGTGGCATAGAAATCAATGGCAATATAAAATGAGACTTTTACTTTTACGATATGCTGAAGTAAACTTTGCTTGATTCATTCGATGTCACTCATTGAATTTAATTTCATTTTTTCCCCCATTTTCCTGTTAGTGTTTTTAGAATAAACGGTCCCTTTGAGCTGATGCTAATTGTAGTATTAGTCTTGTTTTCTTGTTGAAAATGTATTGAAAGAAATAAGCCTCACTTCTATTACAGTCCTGTGGTGCTCTGGTAACACATATCTTTCTGCACTGCTAAGCCAAATTGTTGCTGATTTGCCTTCATTTTGAAACACATAATGTATAGTCTAATTAAAAACACAGCTCTGGAGGCTAACCTTTACAAATAGACATGACATTCAATTTCTTGTGATAAAAATTATTTCATATTATATCAGTTTAATTTCACGTTCTGTACCATGTAGTTCTACAGTAGTGCAGTCTTCTGAGCTGACAAGTCATTAAAACACATTTTTGGGGTTAGTGGAAGAACAACCTGAAATACTGCACTCTCAGAGCCTTTGCATTCTTTAGGCAAAGTAAAGCTAAAAAAGTATAGGAAATATATTCCTTGTCTTAAGGTGATGATGAAAAAAGCATGAAATGAATGATGTCCCCAAAAACTCTTTCATAGGCTTTCTGTGATGCTACAGAATGTCGTACCTTTGCCTAATAAACCACAGTAGAGGTGTATACAGTCAATAGAAATTACCTTGAAAATTAAAAATACTCACTTCCATTCTTCCACTCTTTGCTGTTTAAACCACAGCTACCCCAGTTAAAGACCTCTCTTCTTTGTTCATTGCCTACTATAACACATACTTAGTTTTAAGGGTTTCTAGGTTGAACCTGTTAGAAATACTCCGTCGAAGGACGGCTGGGGTTGGAGGAGGGAAGGTGATTATTAGCTGTAGGAACACCTCTCTGACATGCCTTATACACACTTTCGTGGCTCCAAAAAGAGACTATTGACTAAAGTTGGGAGAACAGGAAAATATAAACTGGAAATTTAAGACCGCTCAGACGATGAAATAGCAAGAAAGCTATTGAATATTGATCAAGAAAATTATAAAAGGAACCCAACAGCAACTGACCCCTCTAGAAATAGGTAACAGGACAATAATTAAATATATAGGTAATTTAAAATCCATACATTAAAACAAAGATTTGATTGATTTTTAAATATGCTTCCTAAGAATCTGTCTGAAAATGGATATAACCTTTAATGAAATAACTGTAATGTGAAGCTTTCAGTAATGAATGAATTAGAAAACCATATGGATGCATTAAGTGGAATAATGAATGTATAATACACAAAAGTAGGACACCCATAAATCATTTACAATGTCCCTTCTCATCAGTTCTTGGCTTTTTGAGTCTTAATTGAAAACCAGGGTAGCTGGATATTAGAAAAACTAAATTTGTTAGTCAGATAACAGACAACTTTCATTAAAGCATTAATTAATTTTAGAAGGCTGAGGTCCTGATACATTAAAAATGCTTGGAGAGCAGTGCTACTTCAATCATGTTTTTTTCTATTTTGATTACTGTCTTCCTCTGGTCAATGAAACCTATTTGTGTCCTTCTTCAACTTCAGTAAGCATAATGGAATACTATTGTGTTCACAGAATTAAGTATTTTTTTCCCTGAACAATTGCAAGTGCTTCAAATAGCTACATGGTACAGTAACAAAAGTAAGATGGCTATTCTTAGAGTTACTGGGAGTGAGCTTGTTTCCTCTTTCACAAACAAAGAGATTTAGAGGACCTGGGTTCAGCAGTTCATTCTCTGCATGGTCCTTCCTCCTTCATGACAGTAGAGACAAGTGAACACTTCAGAAGATACTTTTTTTTTCCTTTTTTGTTTTCATTTTCCTTATATTTAACATATTGATTTAAACTCTCTTTTTATCAGCTTTAATAGTTTCCTTCCTGGAATCTAATCTCATGAAGAATATGGTCAAAATAAACATCTGACATCACTCGTAAAATCAGAGCACAATGAGTATGCTGAAATTAATGTAAGACTTAAGCTACAAGCTTACTCTGCCAAAGAGGTACATGCCTATGCAAAATGATCAGAGGTTTTTTACTGAAATAGTTTAGAATTTTTAAGAAATAACTGGATTTACAATATTGGTTCTGAAAATACGGTAGATTTAGTCTGATAATAATATTATTCCGTATGAATAGCACATCTTTGTTGTGGTGGAGATAAATATGCTAAGGAAAAATAGAGATAGGCAGCTTATTTTCAAGGATCATTTTTATTTCCATCCAGGTGTTGAGTGGGATGTTTTTATAATTAATTCTGCATTATTGAAATTGAGAGACTAAGCGATGTTGTAGATAGTGAAAAAAAAAGCGCACCCTGATACCTTAATATAAAGATATAACTTAGTAAGATCATGATGTTGGTGTATTGAACTCATATCTCTCATGGCTTGCTAGCCAAGGGCTAGCATCAATGCACAGGGCCAGCCACCTCTAACAAGAAAGTCCCTTGGAGTCCCAGAGTTGGGAAATGTGTTGCAGAACATGAGGCGCATTAATGTCAGTGCAGAGTTAAGATATTCTCTTGACTCTGAGCTACCACTGCTTAAGGGCAGCTTTGGTGTCTCCACATTCATGCACCATTAAACTGAAATCTAAGGGCAACTGAGAACTGAGTGTATTCTATGCCAGGGAATGTATTTCTAGGCCAGAGTCCGATGTTCCTACCTACAGTCAAACCCTTTATCTCATTCTCATGTAAGTGATCTTTCTTATCCTGTAATTCTACCGGTTTGTTTGGCTGGCCAGCCAGGTGTGTTCAGTGGTTGGCAATGCTTTCTCTCGGCCCACATCAAATTCGCTCTTGCTTTATACCATTATCTTTCAGTGGACTGGAAAACTGGCTTGGCTTACAACTCTGGACTTTCCTAGGGGCTATCCAAAGTTTTCTTTCATGCCCTGTTTGACTCACGGGCTGCCACTTGACCAGTCCTCATATGTTATGAGAACAGCCCTATAAAATCTTTTAGTAAAGGTCAGAAACTTTAAACAAAGGATCCAGTTCTTTTGGCATGTCGCATATTCATCTCTTTTGATCAATCACTGAAGAAATTAAATACTTCAGAAATACATATCTACTGCTTAAAAGGACTGTTCAGTCACTGTGACCTCATTAATGTCTTGTGTGTTGCCAGTCCCACTGATCCCAGCCTTTGCCAAGCACAGTTATATAAGTTTGGCAAAGGCTGCTAGCTTTTTTTACGTTGTCTTACTGTTGTTATAACCCTCTCCATCCATTGCTCTACTTCTATTGATCTTTGCTCTCTTGGCCATGTTACCACTATCGTAGTTTTTTCGGTTGTAATAGAAAGGCATTGACTATAATATTTGGCTCCAATACATAGTAATTTATTTTCTTGGCTTGTCTACTTTAATACATACGCTACAACTTTATTTTCTTAAATCTTGTTCTGCCTGGAGGCTGACTGGCTCTACCTCTGTCGGTTTTTTTCTTTCCCTTGTCTCTAATTGTGGACTTCTTTTAAAATTACTTTGAGACTGATGCAATGCAAAGTAACTTCACTTCGATATCACATCAGCTGCCAACTAACTCTACAGCAGCTTATTAGTTATGGAGTGTATCACCCATTCCTTGTAGCAATCAAGCTCTACATAAGACTGATCAAGAACCACTGAAATGAAATCTTCTGAGAAAAAACTCATGGCAAACATATTTTGAAAAGGAAGGTACTTTTTAAAGAACTTTGAGGTTTGATGTAAATTTCTGAGGTAAAAAAGAAAAACCCAGAATGAAATGGAACTATTTAGACACTTTAATTGGGAGATAAGGAAGGAATGAGTGTCACGCATCACAAAATTGCCAAGATCCCCAAAGCTCAAGGCACAGAGCTATAATGCACACTCAGTTTCAAGTGCCTCTTCTGCAACAGGAGCCAGGACTCACAAGGAGCAAACTAGTTAACTCACCCATGACAGGTTATTTGACGTCCTTATTTACTTTTAGGATACACCTGAGAGAGCCTCGTGCAGGGGGTGTTTTCAGTACACTTGAGATTGGTTTTGCCTTTGATGTGTGAGAGTTCCAGAAGGCCAAGTCTCTTTTAGACACTGAAAACCTTTGCTCTCCTTTCCAGATCAATTTTTATTTAATTATTTGGACCGGCTATAATCTCTGGTGTTGGCAGAAAAAGATTTGTCTGGAAGTGTAGTCGTTCTGTTAATCATGTGGTATATGGAGGACAAAGCAATGATTCTTTTTTCCAGAGCACATACATCTCGGGGACTTGGGCTGAGGTCTCCTATAGCCTATATAAATCTCTAGTCACGGTTCCGTTGCTTATTCTGAAATAAGTCCATCTTTTCCAGGTCTTCAGCAGATTGGCCCTTAGTGAGTTAACAACATATTATTTCTCAACAGTATAAGACTCACAATTATAAGAAGAAATTCTGGGGACAGGAGCTGGAGAAAGAAGCTATTTTTAGCTGTTCTTTTGATAAAGGCCTGTACAGAATCAGAGGGCAGTGTATTGGCATGAGTCTCAGTATAGACAAGGTTATACGGAGATCCTCACACAACCTAGCAGGGAGTTTCTGCTTCCTTGCTAGAGAAAAAAGTTGAAGGAAACACTATAAATTAAAAATGCAGGCAAGGCAAGTATTTCTGTACAGGGAGCAAGGAGATAAGGCCGTGTGCAGTCTGTGTGCTTTGTCTGGTAGAGTGGGAAGGCATAAATTGGTTTTCAGAGGCAATACCAGACAGGCTACATAAACACAAAGGAATGACTAAAACAACAGTGTAGTGAATCTAGCACACTTGACTATTCCATGTTTGGAAAGATCACTTATTATCCATGGAAGCCTTTAGAAAATTCTTCATGTATAATTGGGACATTTAGCTAAAATCTCAATGTCAACTAGACCATCATTTCAGCCAAACTGGCACTACGTTACTTCTGCATTGTTCATTATTCCCTGAATTATATTTTCTACTGTGACTTGCAGCCTAATACTACTGATGTGAATTGATGTGAAACTTATGAGAATAAGAGTTCTAACTGCTTGATACGTTTTATGTTGCCTAATATAAAACTTGTGTTTCTCTCCATTTAATCAGGCATGTAACATGTTCAAAAGCATTGATTCAGAAGAATATTGCCACAGTTTTCATATATCCTTCCTTTTGCTTTTTCATCCTTTCGTATTTTGGCTAACCATTCAGTGCTTGCTATGCAGAATTGTCTATTCTTTTTTATATTTCTCCTGTTATAAGTTTGCTGGAGTTATTGCCCTGAAAATACTCAGTCTGTATTGCCTTCTTAAGACATTTGCCTCACCATCCATTCAAACAGTTCTTGATGATTCTGCTCTTTCATCTATTCCCTCTCTGACTCTGCTGTGTGCAAGTCGTATAAATCCTTTAATCCTTTTTTCATTCAGCCCTTGTCTTGCCTTTTTTTTTAACATGTGTTTGGATTTCAGGCTATGACAGGGCAAATATCTAATCTTACACAAAATCTTTCATAATAAATTTGAACTTGGAAAAATACTTTAAACAGCGTATTCATCTTCCTTGCTCGTGGCTCCATATAGGTGCAGGAAGTGAAGCTCTGCTTTTCTCCTTGGAGTGTCGCATTGGTCTTCTGCCTGTGCATTCATCCCTTCTCACACTTTCTCATTTTCCTGCTGCTCTACCGCTCTACCCTCCTTTTTGCATCTCTTCAACGCTGTCCCTTGCCTCAGGCTAATACCAAGGTCTTGGCTTGCCTTTGGTATACAGTCACATTCACCTTTCTCTTTCCTTTACCTTTTGTCTTCTGCTCCTTTCTTTAATCTTGTAGCCTCAAAGCATTTTACTGATCTGTTTTTTCTCTCCATCTTTACACTTCTCCTTAGTTATCTTGATAGTCTTTCCCTCTGCAGTGCACACACATCTTTTGCCCAGGGCCCTTACGTTGCCAGATATCTGACAATGTTGAGGATATGTAGACATCTTCTGAACTGTAATGTGCATCTTCTCACCATGTATTGTGACAGTATGGCAGGTATTCTCAGCTCTGGTTTTAGACAGATGTTTTGGGATGGGGTTTTTTTATTATCATTATTTATTTTGTTCATAGCAAATAACTGATGTGATTCAGTGTGAGTTTTTCTAAACCTATTTGCATATTGCTTGTATTAAGCTAGGAAAAAACAACTAGAAAATATTCCTGTTGTTACTATAGGGTTGCCTTGCTTTTGCAGTTTTCCATGGATTTCTGGATTCCAGATGCTTTGGGGCTATTGTAAAGCATCTACACTCACGTACTACCAGACATGGAATTAATGATGATATAAGTGACTTCTGAAAATCCCATTTAAGCTCAAAACCAAAATATACTTTGAAGTCCAAGACTAAATTTTACCATTTTTTAATGAAGCATTAAGAAAAAAAATACATGAATGATTTAATTTCTGAAAAGAAATTTAATTTCTGAATTTAATTTCTGAAAGAAAATTAAAAGAAATTAAATTAGTATCTACTCAAAGACAATAAAAAACTATCCCAGCTGAAGTAAATATTAAAATTAATTTAGTGTAAGGTGTCAAAGGTAATTTAGCATTATAAAAACAAGCAGTATTTCTTAAGTGTAGGCCGGTAGATTGAATTCGTACTCTGTAGATTTTTAGAGGAAAATATCTAGTGAAAATAGGCAGGAAAATATTAAATAACAGTATCCTCCAGCAGATGTCCCTGCACTCATAGGTGGTAATGAACAATATTCATTCAGCTGTCTAATTGCTTTTAATAAAGGCAATTTACACACAGTGTATGTACTTCCCAAGTCTCTGTTAACCACTATATAATAAGATCATGAATAAACGGCAATTACATTAACAGTATTTGAGAGTGTAGTTATGAAAATAAATTACAGGAATTCGCTGTTAATTTTCTACTTGACATGTCAGTTTTGTGTGCTTTTCCTTCTCTTGGGAAACAGTCTATTCTTATCATGCATTGCACAGCAGTGACAAACACTGATCTCATATTTGTAATTTATATGAATGTATATACGTCTAGTTAGTCACACAAATATTCCCAATCAGTAAGTCTCATCTACCGATACTCTATAAAAGACTCTATGTTACTAGAACTGACAGGACCAGTGAGTTGAAAGAACGTGGCTTTTGTGAAGATTTTCGCAGCTATCGGAGCATAGTCTAGTCATGGTATCTGCATTCATGCCGGGTGTTTCGTTTCTGTCGACTCTTCCCTAGGTTTGCCATAGGCTACAGCAGGACTGTGAAGTATCTTCTTGAGTGGAGAGTCAGGCCACTTGGTCACAAGACACATGTCCAGTCCTTCCTTGTTTTCTCCTTAAGTGCCACTACGGCATAGCCCAGGTTGGCAATGTGCAGTCCTGCAAGCTCTGCCAACCTCCCCTAGCTGTGTGCTACTGCATATCTTGACAGCCACCACACATGGTCAAGGCCTAACTAACCACAAGGGCTACCTGGCCTCCTACCACGTCCCTGCAGAGGGACTGGCCCTGCTGACAGCTGGCATACCTGGGCACGGATACCTGTACACAGAGAGCAGCACTTTGGCACGGAGAGATGTATCTCTGGGGAAAGACCACTTGCCTAGTAATCCAGTGGCTGCCCTGGGTCATTTTTCCACCTCCTTTTTGCTACGTGGAGCTGGTAGATGATGACAGGAGTCACAGAGAGCTTCCTGAGTAGGACTCTGTGGGAAACACGTAAGGCGCTTGTGATAGCAGGGCCTGGGACAACCGCTCAGCAAACCCAAGCACTCCCTGCAGTGTTGACAGGCCTGAGCTGGTCTAAGGTGTTGGGGAGCTGTTGTGTACACCTTGCTTTGGGCCTGAGGTATTCTTGCAAGAATCCAAGCAAATAATCATGGACAAACTATGGGTTTACAGAGCCAAATCTTGAGGACCTGCTAAAAAAATACTCGTGTGGAAATCCCACCGGAAACAGGAACCATATATTTATTCTCAAGAGTCGTCCTGTTTTGTGGAATTATGCTGTTGCTGAATGCATATTTGCAAGAATCCATCTTGTATTTAGTCCTGATAAATTAACTTAAAAGTGTGGATAGAATTATAGTTTTATAATTGTAGTTGTGACTCTCCAGATATTTCCATGTTTGGCAGTGCATTACTTGGTTAATAATGGTTTTATAACCAATCTACTGCTTTTTAATTGTAGTTAAAAAGTTGTACTAGGTGCATAGCCTTGAAGATTTCTGTTGAATGTGTTTGAATTTATTTATGGGCATTTCTGTTATCTTCTGCCTGTTTAGAAATTTAAATGGTACCTAAAAAATTCTTAGTAAGCCAGGTAAATATTTATTGCCCACTAGTAGTGCCTTCTGATAATGATGTTAAAGCAAATAAAACAGTTTCTGCTGTTTTCTAGTATTTTTTAGTATATGCATGCGACTTTGGCGATTGGTGAGCGTTTATGTAAGTTTTCATACTAGGTACATAGATTGATCCATCAGTAGGAATTCTGTCTTAATAAGGCGACTGCTTTCTGCAGTCTAAGCACTGTAACCTTGATTAAGTAAGGGGAAATCAGTGGGAGCCGAAGGATGCAGAAAGAGAATCAGAAAGAACAAATTTCTTAACTAATTTGGAGAAAATAAACCACTTCTGAAAGCAGCAAACATCCTTATCTTGGTGGATGTGCTAAGAGTTTACCTTTCCTAATTTAAGATACCTACTGACACTTTATTACATAAAAATGTATCTTTTATTTTTGTGTATTTGTGTGTATGTATTATATTTCAAAATGGCATATTGCGTGGAAAGCTGTGTTTTCTTTTTGCATTTTAGTTGCAAATTATTCTGTTTCCACAAGACATTATTGTCTTTCAAGAACAGCTAGCAAACAAAGTAATAACAAAAAAATGTTTACTGCCATAAACCAGTAAATAAGGCATGAAAGATTATTCCGAGACTGAGTACTACAAAATGCTACTCAGATTTTCAAATTCATAGATCAATAAAAAAGTAATTTATTTTTAAAATAATTTTTCTCCAAAAGATATTTATTTTTATTGAAGTGTTTTCACTTTGTGATATACCATAATATTAAGGTAAAGAAGCTTTCAGGAAGAATATTTAGTGGAAGCAAAAGGGTCTATGTGCATTTTATTCCAACAAAGTGAACTAAATTTCTTTCAGTCCACTGAGCTAACTTGTGATTTGCAATTTCCTGGATTATCTCCAGCTCTTTAATCTCACAGTGTACCATGTTTAGGACACTGCTTGCATACGGTGGGTAAAGGCATTGGCTGAAAAAGATAGAGACAACAAAACTTCTTGAACAACTCTCTTAATCTGAATGTAGGAGTGTACACCACCTACTGTAAAGGCAGTAATGAAGTCTGATTATGTAAGTACTTGAAATTTTTAAATAGATTTTGCGCTTAAGCCTTGAAGGAATGATATAAAATAAGCAAAGGTATAATAACAAAATTGTGACTTAGCTCTATTTTAGCAGTATGCTGCAATAAAAGGACTCTTGTCTGTAGTTACTTGAAAACGTTAATTACATCTTGTGCTTTTAATGAGCTAAATTTCAGTTTACAGACCAATCTATTTTTGATTAATTTTACAGTGATGGCAGTTATGAAATATCACAATACTTGTGCTAATTTTCTATGAAGTGTATACCATGCAAACATGGGTAAGTTTTGGCCAGCAACAGACTTCTTTGCAAAATTACTTCCATAAAACTCTTCCTAGAGGACTTAAAATCATCTTACTGTGACTTCTTTGAATTGTGTTTACTGACAGTCAGCATAACACCAGTCTTTAATCTGGTAGAGCTTTATGAGGAGAGCTGAGAGAGGATTTTTGAAGTGAACAAAAAATATAGGCAGTAGAAGAACTGGTTTAAGTAAGTATTAACCCTATAAATTTGGTTAACTACAGTTAATGTGCTATTTTAAGGTTAAAATAGAGCTAGGAAAAGTGTAGAACGATTCAACAGTTCTGACTATTATTTATACGATGCCTGTATAATGGAAAAAAAGGACTTGGATAATAGAGATACACTATTGCTTCTTTATTTTTTTCTTTCATGCTTGAAATACCTTTAGGTCTGTATGCTTTTCTATTACCTTGGTGTGGATTGCAGTACGTACCTATATGAAAAATCCCTGTGTGTGCTTTGGACTCATAGGTGTTTCTGTCCCGAGTTCTGGCCACATCTGGTTTGTGTCTCTAGGAATCCGTTCAAATGCTGGGTCATCGGTTTGCCTGTGTCTTACTGAGAGAAGGGAGCCAAAATTCCCATTCTAGGAACACTCGCACTAATTGAACGTGCTTTAGATAAATGGTCTGAAGCTTCGCCAGGGGAGGTTTAGGCTTGACATTAGGAAGAAGTTCTTTACTGAGAGGGCGATTGGCCATTGGAATGCGCTGCCCAGGGAGGTGGTGGAGTCACCGTCCCTGGAGGTGTTTAAGGAGAGATTGGATGAGGCACTTAGTGCCATGGTGTAGTTGACAAGTAGGAGTAGGTGTAGGTGTTGGGTCATAGGTTGGACTCGATGATCTCAAAGGTCTTTTACAAACTTATGATACTGTGATACTGTGAAATAACTGCACAGGACATGGTACTGTGTTCATTCTAGTGTGATGATAAAACGAAAGGCTCAAGTTCACTCGTAGTTTCAGTCCATATGAAACTGAAAGCTACAGGCCAGCAAGAAGTGCAATATTGCAGCACAGTAGACGGATGAGGAACTCTGAAGGGACTGAATAAGCCTCGTCTGTTTATACATTGTCATTTTGAGTCTTATGGATATGACCATGAGTACATCATCTTGAAGCTCTCAGATTTCAGTGAGCGTGGACAGCTACATTTTGTTGTTGTGAATAGCTGATCAGGATTATATCTGTGGTTGTTGATCAATGTATTGCTGAGCTCTGCCTGAGAGCCCCCTGCCCCAGTCTCCAGACCACTAGAGCTGCCCAGAATGCAGCTATACTTCGTTTCTTGCCTTGTCCTTTCTTTCTCCCCATCAGGGCTCATAGCACTCATGATACACTTTTTTTGAGAACAAACCTAATGCCTGATTTTCAGTGAACTAATCTGTTTACATTTGGCTTTGCTCCATCAACGACAAACAATATCAAGTCTATTAAATAGCGTCCTGGTATTTGAGAGCGTTTGTGCATAAGCTTTTGCAAAACAGTGCTTGAAGGTTGTTTACACAATGAAAAGGGCAATTCTCCTGACTTAGCATGTTAGTTATTTCTCAAAACATTGGATCACAGTCCGGGATAGATGTAATATATTCACGAAGGCAAAGATCCAGGAAAAAGCTTTCCTTCAGCCGTGTAGCTGAAATGAACAAAATGTTCCTCGTTCTTTAATTGCTTTTCTTTCTATGGCTTGCCATATCACATAATATCATGAAATAAAACGAAAGTGCACCTGTCTAATCTTGTAGCACTCGTTCAAGCTGAACTCCTGTATACTTCAGTTTCAACCTCCACCTTTTGGTCGTGCTCTTCTTGCTGCAGTAATAGAGGTGAAATACCTGCGACAGAAGTACTGCCAGAGAGGATGGCATATGGGAGAACAGTAGTTTACTTGGATAACCATGGCCTTGTAGAAGAGCTTGTTTGATTCTTTCTTGGGGAGGAGGTAGGGAGTGTTTTGAGAGTCAGAGCTCTGCCTCGGAGCCTGCTGCCTTTGGAGCAGGATGGCTTCCCAAAACATGTTTCTCCCAACGACAGCCATAAATCTCTCAAGTTACACTTACGTTTCAGAGGCTCCCACACTCTTAGACATTTTAGCCAAGTATTTCCATAATTTCAGTATCTATAACGATCATTCTCCTGAGCATTTCTTTGCTGGTCTGATCACCTAGCCCCCCTTAGAAGCCAGAGTATCAAATAAGGACACATTTATGATGCCTATTGCAAAGAGCAAGCTGTAAATGCGCCAGATGAGGTATTGGAAGCAGTGTGGCCACCATAGCGTAGTACCTGTAGGCATGGTGAACCGGTGTGTTTCAGGATACTACTCTTTCTTTACACTGCACCTCAAAATGTCGTTACTCAAGCAGGTGGCACCTACGCACATTTCTTGCACAGGAAGTGATCATGTGGCCCTAAAACCTCTTTTCTTCTGATTCTTCAGCACAAGAGTGAAGGGTGCCACCAAATGTCCGCTGAGCTGCAAGATCATAAAATAATTAGAAAAATAAAGCCTCTTTCATAAACAGGATATCAAAATTGTTGTATGATATATATGTATATGCTATATAGTATATGTATATTAATAATCATGAGTAAGAGTAAAATTAATTTTTAATTCTCTGAAATGTATTGAAAGGGTGGAGTGAAATTCTGTTCAGGAGCACAAAATGAGATGTGTTATCCGTGGGAGATGTTGCTTTATTGCTCATAAATTAAAAATGAGTACTTTTTTTTGTACGTGTTTAGTTATTAATTTCTAAGAAAGAATTGCTAATTGTTTTTAATTGAGTTAAAAATACCGAATACTGGTATAACTATTTTCTGGGTAAAAAACAGGGAACAGAATCTAGGGCTTGCCTATTTCTGTGCCTAAAGCAGTCACTAAATTGCAGAGTCACAATCATATTTGTTCTTCATCTCTTCCCTCAAACACCCAGCCTTCTTATCTCTACTCGGAAGTGGCTTCAAAAAGATGGATGGAGAATGGTGGAAGTCCTAGGATGACCTCAGGCTTGTTAGATAACACTCATTCTTGGGAAATGTGACTTGAAATCTCCTTATAAAAGGGAGAATATTGGACCCACAACTTTTTTCTTTGGATGACATCCTTAATCCCTACATTACTAGAAGGAAATAATAAGCATTAAGTAACTCCCATATTGTGTTTGGTGAAGAAATGGGCCGAGCATATGCAAGTAAACAGAGTCCTTCCCAAGAGCTCTGGGTATGACTCTTTCTGATGTGGAATAGAGTTTAAACCATACCACTGTGCCCAGTGGTCTTAGTTTTGTCACCAGGTCCAGCACAGATTTTATGTATGACTTGACTGTTCATGCCTCAGTTTCCCCTTCAGTCAGGATATTATTTGATTTTACCACAAGTAGGTGCAAATATTTATCACATACAACACTAATGACTTCAGAAAGGAAAAAGCCTTAAAAAAATTAAAAACTGCGTATAAATATGTGTGAAAAGGTACTTCCAAAGTGAATTTTCTCACACTAGCAGCAAGGAAAATCTATACTCCCTGAGTTTCACAGAGAAAAGGTATTGATTGAATTGTCTGGGTTTCTAGGTTCTTAGTTTCAGTTTACGATGGGTTTATATGACATGACTGAGTTCAATAGCAAGAAACTTGATCCAAAAATATGGTAGGTGTTGCCTAGTTCTGTATTAGCTGAAATCAGAGAATTCTTAGTCCATAGTTAAAAGCATTAGCTGGTTTTCATTGCAAACTTTTAGAAATTAATTCATTGTTCTTGTACTTGAGAAAAAGCACACAGTTTGCATTAAAATTAGAGAATTGGAGTTCTAGGAAACTCATTCCTTGTAACACTAGATTTTGTAGAAGATCCAAAGAACAGGAATTTTATATGTAAAATTTCCCCTTAAAGCTATAACAAAATGAAAATCACAATGCAGGTTTGTTGACATTATGTTTTGGGTAATGCATTCAGTAGGTTGGATCTGGCTTTACCTTAGGGAGACAGATGATTTGTCATGAATCCATCTCTTACAAAAAAAATCACATTAATATAACCATAAAAACCTGGTATGATGAGACATGCCTCATGTAGGAAGAAATCGACATTTGGTTCTATGACAATTCAAGGAAAGCATTTTGTTGAAACTATTGGTAAAACTGAATCAAACGATGACTATGTTGGGGGGAGTTGAGTGAAATATTTAATTTGCAAAGGTGGTGCTGAATGCAGATGTTGCAAGCAAGGCAAAAGCAGGGCATGAAATTACAGGCTGCCATCTGCTTTTAACAAATTATTTTCTAGGTTCTGCCTGTCAAAATCTAAAATTCATGACTAGTACATGGTACTAAGTTTCAAGCTGCTGGCAGACTGTTCAACACCGAATTCTAATGCAGATAACAAGGGAGACAGGGAGGTCCGAGGTTATTCTTGTAGTCTTATAAAGCCAAGGAAATCCTTGTCTCCATCCTTAGTCTCTTAGAAAGCTTGCATCATGTCCAATACATTTTCTTGAAATGGCAAACACTATGAGAAAGAGATTGCTAAGACCCTATTCATGTTATTATGTGTCTTTCAGTATTTTGCAGTATTTTGGTTAACACTGCGGATAAACAGCCTAAACCAGAGAAACTCTGTAAGCAGTGGTGATTATAAATCATAAAATTTCTCTCACAAAAGATATTACTTATAGATGTAATAGGGTTTGCTTTTAAACTCCTGTATATGTTTCCTTTTCTTTTTTCTTTTTAAATGAAAACTTTTGAACTTTTTTCTCATATTTTTTGCCCCAAAATGTGCATATCCTACAGAAAACTAACCTCTGTTAGGTCAAGATTCACTTTATCTTGGCTTTCATCTTCCCTCCCTGGTTTTATTTCTTCTTATTTTTTCTTTTCTCTTTTGCTGTTATGTAATTCAATAGAATTAATTGTATCAGTGTTTTTTTTCAGAGTTGTTTTTACTCATCTTTTTTTTGCACTTCGCATTCTGTAATTCTTAAAAAATTGAAAAGATTTGGATAAGTTAAATAAACAATAAGAAAAAAATACAAAGCACAAAGAGAAAAATAGGAAAACTGGAAAGGAAATGAAAATAAATAGCAAACCTGGAAATAATTTCTTCTATTCCAGTTGATGACAAAAAACTTGGACTGGGGATGAAGAATTACTGGGGGAAAAATATGTATCATAGTCTTTGTTTTCCAAAACTAAATCAATGTAGAATTCCTACTGGAATAAGGTCAATTTTGCCAACCTTTTTTTTTGTTGTTTGGGGTTTTTTTTTCCTTTTTTACTTATAAATTTCATATTAAAAACATTCAAATGTTTTCTTTTGTAAAAAATAAGACCAGATTATTTTTCAATGGGAAAACTTTCAGATAGAATATGTCATCCAGCTTTTCTAGGGCTGACGGCTTTTTTTGCTCTTGTGGATTACAGTCATGATTTGGAAAAGTTTAGAAGCTGTTCTGTTTGCACTGTTTTGGAAAGCATCCCCAGGCTGCCAGGTATCAAGTTGCAGTTCTGAGAAGTTATAAATGCCAATGCCAGCAATCTATTGATCACCAGCTCCATCAGCTAAATCAGCTGGGAATTGCTAGGTTTTGTTTGCACGGTTGTGCACTGCCCCTTATTTGACACAGTCATAGAATCATAGAATCATTTAGGCTGGAAAGGACCTTTAAGATCCAGTCCAACCATAAACCTAACACTGCCAACTCTACCACTCAACCATGTTCCTAAGCACATCTACACGTCTTTTAAATATCTCCAGGGATGGTAACTCAACTACTTCCCTGGCAGCTTGTTCCAGTGCTAGATGACCTCCTTTCGGTGAAGAAATTTTTCCTAATACCCAGTCTAAACCTCCCCTGGTACAACTTGAGGCCATTTCCTCTTGTTTTACCACTTGTTACTTGCGAGAAGAGATCAATACCCACCTTGCTACAACCTCCTTCCCAGTAGCAATAGAGAGTGAGAAGTTCTCCCTTGATCCGTTTTTATTTCTCCAGGCTAAACAACCCCAGTTGCCTCAGCCCCTCTGACGATATAATATGTGGACAATACGTAGTTGAGGAAGAAAAATAAATCTCCATTAGGAGGAAAATCTTTTTGCCTGTATCAAACCTTGAAATACTTGATTTTATATGCTTTCTCAAAAGAAAGCAAGTAAGCTACAAGAAAAAACACTTTAAATTCTAGCTCATCTTGCAGATTCTGTTGTGGAGAAACCAATGACTTTCTAGGTCTCCCAGCTGCTCCAGGAGATTTCTACCTTTCCCAAGAAATGTTAATTATATCTGTCATATTGTCAACTCTGCCTCCCTCCAGTGGCAATACTGAGGTGAAGGGAGTCAGTGTAACTGCAGTGTTTTACGGACCACAGGGAAGGATTCTGCGGTTACAATCAGAGACTCTGAGGAATCTGTGACCTCTGAGGAATATGTACTGGCAGATCAGGTATTTGGGGAATTGCTCTGCAGGGCTGCTTCAAATGAATGATTCAGGTCAAAAATACGTCGAGCAAAAAAAATTACAGTGAAAAGACACTTGCGATTTAACAAAGAACCATTCTTAGGGTTTTCTGATTGCAGGCCTTCTCATTTTTATTAATATTTTTGAAATTTTTGTTCATGGCCTTGTGATCTTGTTTCAAGTTTTCTGACAGCATGGGAAAAAAATGGATTCAATTAAAAATATTTGCATCTTTCAGAGAAAAGAATTCCCTCATAAACGGAGGAAGTCACGTTATCTTGTTTAACTCCCAGCTTTGTCTTGGTAGCTGGATAAAAGAATTTGAATCAAAGCTAATCTTCACACAATATGTTCTCTACTTTAGAGTTTCTCTAGCTTGCAAATTATACAAAATGTATTTAAGGCTTACAAAGCATGCAGTGTCTTTCTAATTCTAACCATATATGTGTGTGGATTTGATTATAGCATAGTCACTTCAGGACAGAATAGAATAATTAGCAAATGTCAGTATATCAAAAGCCCACATATCTACGTGTGCTCTAACTATGAAAATACAATTTCCAGCATTCCAGGGAAAAGAGGTGATCATTCAAATCAATACAGCCAAAATTTAATGTGTTCTGTCTCTTGAATGCCAGCATATGTGTATGTGCGTGGTATCATTCAGTGGTATCATCCCTTTTGAAACTGTCCTCCAAAGTAGTTTCCAGTGTATATGGTTTGCCAGCATGTTTTCCTCAAAGAAGCACAAAGTCCTCTTGCGCAAAAGAAAACTTCATTGCCATGTTCTGTGTAACTCCCCATATATACAGGTATGTATGCACAGGTATAAACATTAAACACATACACGTATATATTTTTATACAGTCAATGATGAATATCATAGGTATCACTGTTGTGGTGCAAGTCTCTGAAATACTTAATAAACCTAATTTTCATAAAACAAATCTGTCAAATCAGGTTTCAAACCCCCCAAATATTTTTGGGTACGGAGTTTTGTTATCATCAATGCTCAATGAACAGTGTTTTTTAAAAATCTGTTACTCTTCCTATGCTTTGAATGCACGCTGCAGATTTGCACTGAAGTAAAAAACTAAGTAGTTTCCAGATTGTTCTTTGTGTATCGTATTAAAAACTGTGGTGTATTCTTCCCTGGATGCACACATGTAACTCCCACTAACATTACAGTAAGTATCACACAAGCACTGAGGATGTAATTCCCCAAGGTATTTATTTTATTGTCCATGCATTAAATCATGTGGAGCAGAACAGAATAATCTGAAAATATAAAGGCTTTTTAACGAGAGCTATTGACCTGTATTATCCTCACTGCCCTAATTCCACGGAATCAGAAGCAGTAGCACAGCTGAAATACACAAAGTGCCCCAGACCCCATGAAAACATTCCATATTGCCTTTTATCTGTGTGTAGGTAGTATGAAGGTATTGATGCCTAATTTTTTTCAATTGGTCATTAAACATAAAGTTAGTAGTGTTCTTCAGCTTTAAAGTTGGAGGAAACATGGACTTCTTGTTCTGAATAAAGCGTTTTGTCTTTATAATATTAAAGAATATAGATAATTTAAGGGGAAATATCTACTAATGTTTCTACTGAAACAGCCTTTTATAATAATAACTTGTTCTGTCAGGGAGTTTTGACCAAGTTTTTTGGTTGCTTTTTTAAGCAAAACTGTGACAAAATAGTAACAGAAACTTTTGGCCAGCAGTTAAACTAGTTCTGACTTTAATAATATTGGTGTGTGGTTTCCATGCTTAAAGATGTGTCAGACTATTCCTTTAAACGTGACCTAACCCTGAAATATTGGTTGTTCTTTGTGGAAAGTTTAGAGAAAGCTAAAAAATCTAATGAAAATATTTTGAAACAAATTAATTTCTTTGGATTTTTAAAAAATATTTGACTTATATTGCGTATACTTGTACGGAAAATATGCTTAGGATTTCCCCAGCATATTCTGAATGAAATGAACAGCCTGGTCAGTAATTTAGCTCTATTAATATGTAATCTCTGTTATCATGGCTTTATCTGTTTAAAGTTCATGTATCTTCCTGAACTCTTATGCAGTATCCATAGCTTGCAAATATTTGTTCACTTATTGCTGTTTATTGTCCTTCTTACCTGTAATAAAGCTAAGTAAACAGCTACAGCCAGCATATATTTATCTCATTGGTAGGCTGCAAAATGATGAATCAGAGTGAATAATTATTTGGAAAATAGACTTCTAAAGAGCAAAAAAAGCCACACACCTTGTGTCATCTTAGAAACTTTTAAATATATTAGGAGAATATTGGCTAGGAAGGCCAGACTGTTCCAAATTAGTAGGATGTTAACATTTATTTATAATGTAACGAGACAAAGTAAAAGGTCACAGAAAAATTTCATTACTGTAAATCCACCAGAGATATAGCTTCCACCTGATATGGGACAAACCGTTTTGTAGAAGTGCGTTCGCAAATCTCATTTTTCTAGGGCTTGTTTTATTGCTCTCTGAATTCAGTGGCAAATGTCCTGATAATATTAACTGTGTACAGTTGCTTTCCTGCAAGGTATGCTCGTCTCTTGCACCCTCAGGATTTTATTCAGCAATTAATCCTTCCGTTGGTGTTTGAGGAGGTCACTCTTGCTGTGTTGCCTCAGTACTGGGGTACAAGGCTGACGCGAGAGGTTACATGCGAGGTAAAAACCGATGTTGGGGCAGCTACTGTAGGAGAGGCGATACATGGCAGTGCTGGGGAGTGAGTAAAGAAGGAAAAAAAGAATAAAAATAAACCCACCAAAATTACCACTTCAGGAGCACAAGATTCCTTGTTTCCCTGTTTACTGAAAATTGGGTGGCATAAGTTTCGTTGTTTTTGCCTTACTCATTCGTGACTAAAGGACACTCCTTTCTAGACCTTTTCTATCATTTCCTTCCCATGATACCTTTCATCTTATGTTTTTTTATACTGCCTCATTTCCTTTCTCCTTTCATCCCTAGATAGGGAATAGGGGAGGAGGAAAGGGAATGGTGTCTATGTCTGGTAGTATTTCTTTTTGACATTAGATTTATCCACGGGACTCAGCTACACTGATTCCCTAATGATTGGTACTAAATATCTTGACCTTCTATTTCACCACACAGACTGACAGCTGACAGAGACCAGTAGATGAGTGGAGATTGCCAGTCTATCCACATCCTCCCTTTCCAAAGGTCGTTCATAGAGTCCCTCCTGTCATCTCTCCAGAGGACCTTTTATGAGGAAATTTGCTGCTTCCTTCTCTGACACCACAGGAGGCCGTATTAGAGAAATCCAGCCTTCTGCCAAAAAGCTGCTTAATGATGATGATTTTTATCTACATTTCTATTCAAAGACAGTCTTCATTTTGGATCTTCTTCTGCTGCCATGTCACACCACTGTGCACTGCCTTTCTGTTTTTGCTGTGTATTCCATAGAAAATCACTAGGGAATCTCCCAATATCCTCCCAAATCACGCCATGGTTGGACTGTGTGTCCTTTCCATCATATGTTGTGTATCAGCCTATTCAAAAGTGCTGTCCTGTGCCCATCACTGTATTATCTATATACCTTTTTTTTTGGTAGCAATCTGGTAATCATCTGTTAGGTGAATCACTTCAGCGCTCCCATGTAGGTACGTGTATATCCTAAAGCTATGTGAAAGCAGACAGTCAAGGAGGTCAACGTGAAGAATCACCTTGAAAAAACGTCTGTGTTTTTCTCTATTATTTTTCCCACTCAGTTCTCCAGTGGGCTGGGGAAAACATTTCTGCAAAATGGTTTAATTTTTTATGATGCTAAAGAAAGGTGCAAGAGTTATATTACCTGCTGAGAAAAGAACTCCAAGTAGGTATGTAATATTATTATTATTATTTGAACCCGTCTGCTTTAGCAGGAAAACGTGTATTGCATACATTTTAAAAGTTGTCTTGGCCTCCCAGCATGAGCTGAGCTGTTCTCACTTGTTACTAAATTTAAAATGACTGCACAGAAACAGAAAGCAAAAAAGCAAATAAGCCTTGAATCTTTACTCCTGTTAACAGTTAATTGTTAACTGCATGACGTCTTACATATGAGATAATATTATACAGACACTCTTGTTTATTACAAGTACCGTGATATTATTAGAGACAGGAAAAATCATGGAAAAAATCTGCAAATAAATGTGGTCCTTAGAGAAATAAAATCTTCTGAGGATTTTCTTCCTCTTATAAAACACTTAACAGTGGCCTTCAGACTCTAGCAAGGATTACATCTGGGAAAGAGCTCAGATGCTCTTTAAAGGTTTTGTGGTTCTGTATTGGTTGCGTTAATGATGTTCATTCTCTGTAGATGATATAACTGTAAATGCTAATGCTTCCTGCATTAGTGAATGACTTCCCTTTTCTCTTATGGCAGAGTAAGTCTCTGGTGAGAAACTGAATTAATAACAAGATATAGGTCAATATCTCCCATCTGACTAGGGTGATCCTCCCACCAGCCTGGAGAGAATGTGGGTGGTAATGAGAGGGGTGCAGGTATTAGCAGAGATTAATATAAATGAAATGAGCTCTGCTTGTCGGCAAAAGCATCAGTTATTCCAGTCTCATAGACCTCATTTAAAAGAGTCATGGGAGCATCATCTCTGATGCTACAGGACAAAATGGAAAGTGGAGAAGCAAAAAAGATATCAGTTTTTCTGCTTGGGCACATAGTTTGTGCTGTGCCTGGGAGTGTTAGACAGAAAGAAACCTTCCTTTAAGTGAGGATGCCCGTATCCTGACTTCCTTGTGGTCTTCTGGCTCTCCCCAAACTGGCAACTTCAAAAAGCAGAAGAGAATACAAATGAACTAGTACCTGTAAGTGGCCAGTTAGTAATGGGAAAGGTGATCCCGCGCAGAAGGAAGCATCAGGCTTTCAGCTGTAGTTGTATCATGTTCAAGATGATGGTGAGCAAAAAATACTATGTCAATGAGAAAGAAAGGTTGTGATTAACTTTCGCAACATCTTCCAGCTCTGAGAGTGGCCTTAAACTGCCTCTTCTTCAACAGGTGATTTTATTTTTATTATAATAGTAGCTTCTAAACCTGATTCGTACTGAGAATATAAAGGAAGGATTTAAACATTGCCAAGGACTCTAAATTTGCGTGAATTAAGAGTTGGGAGAAAACATTTTTAAGGTAAGGAACTTTTAACAGCAATCCCTTCCTAGCAGTGACAGGATTATTCTTATGTGACTAGTTCATTTCCTAGGGTTCTTCAGAAAAATAAATAATATGAATAAATGATTTAACTCATGTTTCCATTGCCAACAAAGGACAGTTACTTCACCAAGCTCTGGAGAGCTACGATGAGATGCTGCACAGAGATACATTTATTATTAGAGTGCCTCTCTGCATGCTCAATAACAGGCAATGCCTGCTAGATAACCGATCAATTACCTCACATCCTCTTCAGTGCTGACATGACTTGCAGCAACCCAGCTGTCACAGTGTGTTTCAGTTAAGCTTGATTCCCCCACCTAACAAGGTCTGAAAAGCTAATTGTCACAGAGGTACTTCTGTTTTCCAGTTGCAGGGAAAAACACAATTACTCTGCAGACAGGGGAGAAGAAAACACGGGACAATGAGGTTTCATTAAAACATTCGGTAAATCTGGAAGAGTAGGGATCATTGCAGCTAGAGATAAGGAGACTGAGTAGTTAAATTTCCCCCTGACAGGGACAGAGTTTTATGTTTCATAAAACAATCTCAAAAATTAAAAATACCCTGTCTTGAGAAGAAGAGCAGTGTTATGATGCACTCAGATATTTTGGAAACTTGCTATTGCCAGTGAGCAGCTGGCAATTATATACTTACTTAAATGTCACATTTAGAAGAACTGATATATTATCTTTCTTCTTATATAAAAACATTTTGAAAGATATATGGAGGATTCATGGAAAGCTTTCACTTCTGATGCTTGTAAATAATTAATTAGTAGGGAGAATTTACTGGTTTTTGTTAGAAAGGGTTTAAAAAAATCTGCCCTTCTACTTTTTGCCAGTGGAAAGCAAATATTAGATGAGTGCTTAGGCTCATTTTCCAGTCTTATGTCTTCCTATTCAGGACTAGAGAGAGAACTATATTTTTCGTGCACTGCCGCTACCATCTAGTGTCATGAATAATGCTAAATCGGATTTGTGTGTGTGTGTGTGTACTGAATTAATATCCCTGCATGCTTCAGCACAGTTGCTATAAAAGAAGACACGGCCATTCAGTTACAGTATTTGTTGTTACAGATTTTTGGGTTTGTGACAGGAGAGATAGAAATAACCAAAAATAGTTTCAGGGCAGATCTTCTGGTTTGCAACTACACCATATGCCCACCACGCACAATATGTCTGATTATTCCAAAAACTGAAGTGTAGATGGTAAAACATGATGAATGAAATATATGGCTGGTATAGCACTACTGCCTGCAGAGAAATTACACTAGCAACAAATCCAGCCCAATGACCTAACAGGTACATCTATTTTCAGGCAGATATTTGTGGCTGTTTATCGTTTCAGTGTAGTGTCATATCAGTGTAATTGAGGGGTTCTTTTCCACTCCTAGAGAGCTTCCAAAGTGATTCTGAAACTAACTGAAGAATCACTCTTCTGTTTTTTCCTCTCAGTTTATAAAGAAATTGAGCCTGTCTGGTATATGTCCCTTTCATAACAGCATCCTCTGTGGGGTTTTAATTGGATCTGCATTCTAGCATGATGTTCTGAGTTTCTGCTTTACTAAGTAAAAGCATCCTTTTGCTCTCAGGGACTCTGGTTTTATTAGATCACTGTTAAGGGTATTAAAGAAAAGACTCTAAAATTAGCCTCTCACCATCCCTCGAAAAAGTTACATCTGATTTATATGTTATATATGAAACCCACTGCATGCATTCTGCCCCATTAGGCTGTGTGAGGACATATACCATAATATCATCCACCAGCAGGCTGTTACTTACTCTGTAGTTCATAAACTAATAGACTTTAGGAGGTTTATACAAAAGTGATTGAAATCCTAACATTACAGCTGTCAATAAAAAATCCTTCCTCCTCCCCAAAGAAGCAGCCCACGAAAGTAGCAGGTTGCAACAGGAGCTTGCATCTGAAAAAAGAGGGATGGCTAAAGATATTTGGAACAGACCCGCAGTGAAGAGCTTTGACAAAAGTAAATAATACCTTGTGAAAAATATTTTAGCTTTTTCTCTGACAGACAAATAGGAATTTTCCCACTGTCACATTTGCTTACTTAGTACAAGCCTACCTCAAACCCAACAACGTAAAAGGAAAGATTCTGACTATATTCAGGCAGCTTTGATTTCAGATTTTTAACAGGTCCGTATATTCTGCTTTGTTTGCCTGATTCTCTTCTGTTTATTGCTGCCAGAGGAACTCCACAGCTCCTTTGTCCTCCTCTCGTAAGCTGTATATTGACCTTAGCAAAGTCTAGGTACAAAAAGAAATCTGTAGCTTGTGTCTGGTGGTCAGAGAGGTTATGCATTAAAATTAGTTACTCAAGGAGCCGCGTTTGAACTTACCATATTTATCAAATCTTTCACCTGTTCCTTTCAAGCTCTGCTTGATCTTCTTTTTCATGATTTTTATTAGATCAGCACTAATAGATTTAGTTATAAGGATGTCTAGAAGGAAGGAAAACAAGTGCTTTACCCACCTAAAATCCTTTTTTAAGAATCTCGATGAAGGAGAGAAGCAGCGTGGGGCTCTGACATGGTCTGCGCTTTTGCACGACTGAGGAACATTAAATTCCTCAGAACTGTAACTCAGGAAATTCTGATCAATAGCTCCACATCCATACGTCCACTTTCACCACGCAAAGACCTAGCCAGATGATATCAGCATATTACACAAATGTTGGAGACAAGTGGCTTCTTTTTCTTTCTCCTTTTTTTTTTTTTCATCATTCAAACTCAAAATAGCCAAAATGCAGATATTGTGTGGCAAGCCAGTGGCCAGGCTAGATCCTGCATCACTTCAGTACAACAGCAAGCAAACAATTCTGTGGCTGTTCCCTGGGGGGGGGATAAGGTTCATTTTTCTTTAATAATGATGAAATGATCATCTCTGTTGTTTCATTTGGCATTTCTTTCTCTTTAAGTCGTTGTCATTTTTATATGGAGAAATTTAAGAGTGTTGTATAGTCTTTCCTGGGAGATTATGTGTCAGCTAGGGAGCACAATGGTTTGGGGCATTTAAAACGCATGCAGGAATGTGGTATTGTTGGCTTAGGTAGATTAGCAAGAAAGTAAAAACTTTAGCAGTGCTTAGTGATGTCAGCAATGACATTTTCATCCAGTGTCCTAGAAAGACACGTGTTCATCCTTCACAAAGAAAGAGCCTGTCAGCAAAGCTCAGGAAGACAACTCTGCATGATATGAGGTTCATTCATGTTTGGGGAGGATTATTCTTGACCTTGTAGGTCCAGAAAACATATTTTTTAAAACTAATTCAAAGGCAATGGAATAAATCACAGTATCACAGTATCACAAGGTTGGAAAAGACCTTTGAGATCATCGCGTCCAACCTATGACCCAAAATGCAGGAATTTGTTTTAGTGCACAAACAGCTAAGGAAATCTTGTGGGTTTTAGCACAGTCGGTGCTTTAAGAGACTCTTTTTTTGACAACCTCAGAATTTCTCAGGCTAATTATTAAAATTAGCCAGTCTATAAAAGATAATAGATAAAAGTAGCACAGAAATGTAAAGGAACACTACTTGCTGAGATAATAACAGGAATAATTAACTATGAAAGTCAAGTAACAGTGCAAAACTCAGTATATTTCAGCTCCAGGTTTTATTCAGAGACGTTTTACTTTCATCTTCTCATTTCACCTGCAGGGAGTATACATGTTAGCAGCACTATCTTGAACTGAACCAGAAAGTTCATAGCAAAAGTCATTTTTAAAATTCAGATATTTCCTTTTTTGTGCGAGTTCAATCCTATTGATATAAAATTGATTTTTATTCTAGAATAGAGACTTTAATTACTGCCTGTTATTCTGGTTTATTTAAGCAAACTCATTCTTCTACCAGCAGGTTTCAGAAAGACTCCTCTGGCTGAGGAAGTGGGGAATGGAGAAACAAAAAAATCTGTGCATTCCCAGTTTCTTCTGACCAATTCACACTTCACAGGACAAAATGGTAATGAGAGGATGAATTCTTAGCTATACCAGCGTTGCTAAGGCTAATATGAATGTCTGGAAATAAATCTTCTTTTGGACAGGTTTGTTTTTAAGCCACTTCAAAATGAGCTAGAATCAGTAAAGCTGACTCACATATTTTTGGTAAGCAATACATTTATCACAAAAAAAGTCATCCCCTAAAGAGTCCACATTCAGGTCTAATGCGGTAAAGTAGCTTTAGCTAAAAAGAATGGACTCGTGGGAAGGGTGAAAAAGAGGACATAGAAAATTCCCTCTGTGCAGCAGCTGAGTCTCTAGAATACTTCGTGGTAGGGAGACTCTTCCTCATCTATCTGCTTTTTTGCATTAGATTGTTTCATTATCTTCCCTTGACCTTTTTTTAAGCGATGTGAGCTATTTGGAGATTGGCTAGAACAGTAGCTGTAGCATTCAAGCACTGTTGGTGTCCTGACCACGAGGCCAGGCTATCTTTCTCTACCATTTACTGACTGAGTGTTGCTTTATATAAGATGGAGGAGTTTGTGAGAGAGAAATCAGGATTTCCCTCCCCAGGTGTGCTAACTGACCCTGTGGCTGTCACTTTCTCCTAGGGACTCAGAGATGACAATTAAGCTCTCCCAGCCACAAGCATGGCAAAGTGGGGAACATTTCATCTTGAATTTCCCATAGGAGACTTCTGACCGCTTTGCTCTTTCAGCATAGGTGGAAACATGGACCAAATCCTAATTTCATTGTCTTTATTTTGCCTGTAAGTGCCCAAAAGTGAAATGTCAAATGGAAAAGGACGAAAGAACAAGAGCAAATGGCCACAAGTTGTGCCAGGGGAGCTTTAGACTGGACATTAGAAAAAATTTCTTTACTGAAAGAGTGGTCAGGGATTGGAACAGCTGCCCAGGGAGGGGGTGGAGTCACCATCCCTGGAGGGGTTTAATAAACAGGTAGATGAATTCCTTAGGGACATGGTTAGTAGGGAGACAGGCACAGTTGGACTCGCTGATCTCAGAGGTCTCTTCCAACCTTATGATTCTATGATTCTAAAATGTCAATTAGTAGGAAATGGGGTTTTTTTCGTTCCTCATTTCAGTGGGAAGTCAAAATTTATAGTTTTACTTCATTTATTCAGCTTGTCAGATAGATTAGTATTTCTTTCTTATTTAGTATTTCTGCATCCCTACAGTTAGAAAGGGCTGGACCAGAAATATTGAACTCCAAAATACATGCCTCTTCCACCTGAACAGGTTAAGATAACTGCTTTCATAGCATCAATAACAGCAGGCATCCATTATTTGGTGGCAGACAAGCAAAGTAGGGGTATGTGGCAAACATTTTGTCATCTGTTACACTTAATGTGTCAGAAAAGAGGGCGGCTCTCAGGCCTGCTGAGCCCTGTCTTGCAGAACTTAAACTGCCTGCCTTTATTTCAGGTCATTTTTCACCATGACCATTAGAAAGAAAGGAAGATTTACTGGAAAACACACAGCATAATTCTTTGGCTACGGAACACATACTCTGTATTTCCTGCCTTCCTTACCGGCTCTGTTTCTCCCACTGATAGCTGAATTTCTGTGATGAATGGCAGCACTGTGTATCATTAATACTGTGTATAGTTTGTATATCAGTTTGTAATGTACTTAGACGTCCTTTTAGATGAAACAGTCTCACCATTATCTCTGTGAATCTCAGGCTCCTGTTTTGTCAGGAGGTACAGTACAGCATAAACTTTTTGCCATAGATCACTTACCTCCCACGCCTTGCGGTTTTACAAAAACAAGGCATCTCAGGAGTTCTGTTTCATTTTTATACCATTAAATCAAATCTCTTAGTAATTTCCCTTGTGTTTCTTTTCCTCAGTCATGTTAATTTAAATAGTGGAAGGTCTGTACAACCACTAAAAAAGAGAACATCTCAACTCCTCTCCCTGTCTAATTCATATTTTTTTAATTCAATCAACTGCTCAAGAAATTAATTGTTAAAACAAAATTACAGCACCCATGAACATCACATCTGGATCTTTAAAAAGTTTGTTATTAGTTCATTACATATAGAATGTTACTCAAAAAATGTACTGTACTCAGTAAATGACAAATCTTTTAAAGCCTGATTTGTGTGGGAGAAATACTGTAACACATTGATTATGTTTGGATTAACGTGGTTAATCACTATGTGCAATTTACAATGTTTTTTCTGTGTACTAGTTTTGCACCGCAGTTCTGTGTCAGCCTCAGGAATGGTCAGGAAGCATAACCTGCTTTGTCCACATTATATATGGGGTTTGCAACCAACTGCAGACTCTCCTGAACACCTTTTTGTTATATGTTTGACTTACTTGCTAATAATTAAGATTTTTGAATGATGAATTTTGCAGAAGCTATTGATCCTGCTTTTTTTTCAGGCTTTGCCATATTTAAATGCCAAAATTACTGTTATCGTGTCTGCCTGTATTTAACCCTCCTGATGGAGAACAGTGAATAGGATAAGTGCTTTGCACCATGTCACTTGGCTGTCAGTCCTGCTCCACCAGCCTAGGCAAGAGATCAGTGGTCTGCAGAAGGGGGGCAAAGTAAACTATGTGGAGTAGTAACATTGCAACTGTACCACTCCAGCCTAGCCTGCAAGTTCCCTGGAACCTGTTAGCCAGAGCTTCTCAGCCAGGTTAGGAAGGTAGTTACATTTTTACAATATAAATTGGTATTTAACATTGATCTGACATCAGTTTCTGAAGCTTCTCTCTAAACCCTTTATTTTCCCCCGTTAATATATTGACAGATGGAAAAACCACATTTGTTAAGGAGATAAATTTGTTAGTACATGATCTATGTATCTTATACAGAGCAGAGAGACAGCTGAGTAGTGGGAGTTAAGTGATAATAAGTCCATAACAAAGATGCATGCTAACAGAGGAGAGCTGTTACTGTACACAATCAAAACAAAGAGATTTTTGTCATTACTTTTATTTATGTGGAACAAGATAATATACATTTTAGCCAACTCTTTTTGCGCTATTTTTACAAAGATTTTTATAGAGTCATGAATAATTTTCTATGAGCTTAAAGCATAAGGGTGATTTCCCACAGTAATCAAAGCAACATTACCCCGATAAATTCCTGTTGGAAAGTCCCCACGTACCACTATAGGTGAAGCACCCTGAAGACCTCAGCCCTAGTGGCTGAAGTCATTTAATGATCTTATGCTTTATTTTACATTGTTTAAAATTTATTTATTTAGTACTGAATGACTGAAAAAACTTCTGTCAGGCCCTGGTAACGCGAAGACACAACGTCATTGTTTACATAAGGTTGTCATCATCTTTATCTCTGAAATAGTTATGTGAAAATGTGGATGACTAAATTGTACGTGAGAACTTTATATCCTTTTCTAAGGACTTCATGCATTCAAAGTCAGTGCAAGGGCGATTTTAAAATTATTCTAAATTTACAGAAATGTACTTTTGAAAGATGTCTTTTTCTTATGCCATTGGAGGCTGTGAAGGACATGGAGGGGAAGCATAAGCAAGGTCAAAAACTACAGCTCTGTTATCAACTCTTAACTGAGATTTTCCACTCAGTTGTTCCTTTCTAAGTCTCTAGAAGGGCTGCATTCAAATTCTGACAATGTGATGTTTTGACTGGGTCAGTTAAGTGACCAAAGTGAATGTTTTTCTGGATATAAGGTTGTCATATGTTTGAATTGCTCTATTCTTAACCCAATTTCTTTTTTGTGTATGTGAAATGATTTGGATGCGTTTCACATACAGAATAACAGCTGGTGAGGGAGTGAGGAGGAGTAAGCTGTAGTTACCGAAAAAAGGGGATAGCCTTTACCATATGCCATTATATGGAGAGTTCTTGTCTTCAAACCACATCATATGTGACTCTTTATCCTTTGTCTAAAAGATCTACATTCCTAAATGTGTCCTTTCCAGAAGGCAAAAATAAATAAAAATCTGTTAGTGACCTGCCTTGCAATGATATTATTTCTGAATAACTAAAGTAGACTTCATCCTAGTGTAATGATAGAATTAGAACAAGCACCAGCTTAAATAATCGTCTTTGACATTCTGGACCTAGGTTTGGTCTCATAGTCCATGAACTACGGAGAGAAAGGACTGTGGTCAGAAATGATCAAGCAGAAAATCTCTCTGAAACTGTGAACTTCCATCGGTCCTTTATGGCCTTGCATCAAAAACATTGGACAGGTGAGAAAGCAGGAAACTGAGTAAACTTCAGATCATATTTAGGCTCAGAAGCCTATCCCAATCTGACAGCTCCTGCAGAGTGCTTTGATCTCCAGCAAGTTCTAAGGGGAAAAAAAGAGGGTTTTTAATATTGATGCCTAAGATAGCCTTCCTGCAGCTTCCATGTTCTCTCCTGCTATGCTACTAATGAATGAAGCAAAATCTAGGGTTGAAGTTTGTATTATAGAAGCTACTGGGGGCACTGCTATTAAGTTCAGTAACTGCAAATTCGCACTTACATAGTTTATATAATTATCACCACTTTCTAAAGAGAAGAGAGTTTTAAGTGGCTTTCCTCAAGCTGTTTAGAATCTCTTACATGTGATGAGTTTTTTCTTTGGACGTAAATGTCAAAATGTTACAACCGCTTATGACACGAGAAATAATCCTAAAAGAAAGCACATAGAAAAGAAAATATGAAATATTGCAATACTAGTTAATTGTAGAAGGCCTTCTTTGAAACCACATGAAGAAAACTTAATTAAAGCAGAACAGAGCACTTGGAGCATAACATGTCAGAGCATGTTCTGACATGTTTAGGGGGAAATTAGAATTTTGTAGTGCTAGCACATCTCAAAGTAGCTCTGCAGCCTAACCTGTGCACTCAGTGCACGAACGCAGATCATGGGAAAGGCTTCTCTTCGCGTATTGGGTTCAGAAGGAGCCAGGTTCAGATCACATGAATGAGCCAGTTCTCCGGACAGTGAACAGTAGAGCTTAACCAGTGTTTCCGTAGGTGCAAGAAGTTTACTCAGGTTTACAGAAGGAACTTTGCAGACAGATCTTTTGAAGGTTATTATTATGGCAAATTATTGTAGGATCAGAAAATCCCCAAGTCGAAAGTGTTTCGACACAGGATTAGCAGCAGGGGAGAGATTTTCACACGCTTGCCCTGACCTTGCTCTTCCCTTAACGTCCTTTGATGTCTGCATGCGAGGCACAGTATGGGGAGAGCTAGACATTTGGTCAGAGCCAGTAGGATTGTGTGGTTCTCTTGTAGTAAAATGTAAGCACTGGCACAGTATAAGTAATGTTTTATTTTAATTTCATTTTAAGAGTTTATGCCAAGTTATGCACAACAAAGCATGAAAGAGAATACATATTTCAGAAAATTTCATGCTGTGAACTGTTATGAAGGAGGTGTCTTCCTTCTTAAAGTGGTACATGCACAACAGATTTGTGAATAGTGATGGGGGCTGTCATTGTGTACCATGAACCATGTCCATGATCCTTTAATAAGTGTTTTATAAAACGCAAAGGCTAATAAGCAGCAAGGCAGCAAAGTGCTGGAGCATAATGCTGAATATGTGAATAATTTTGTGGGAGTTAATAGGAGCACTCATATTCTTTGAACGATCATAACAGCTGCTCTGGAAAATTAGTGCAAAATCCCACTCTTGCTCTTGGCAGGTCTGTGCCCTGTGTTTATTCATAAACACAGCTGTTTAATATTAGATACAAAAGTACATTTCCCATTGGTTTATTGTCATCAGCCCTGTAGCTTTGGGAAAGTGATGTGGATGAAATGCTTAAATAGAAAACCAGAGAACTTCTTACTGAAAGAAAAACTTTCTTACTTTACTGATTTTTCTTTTTCCCTTTGGAAAGTCGGTCATTTTCCCTTAGAGAACTGCTTCCAAATATTTGTTCTAGGACAGAAGTTGCTCTAAGTCTGCAGTACAGGTAGAATGCATAGAACAAGCCCACTGATTCTGGATAGTTTTTAGTGTCGTGTTTGATTTCTTATCATAGACTGGTTGATACTGGAAGGGGGCTCTGGTGATTGTGTAGTCCAACCCTCTGCTCAAAGTAGGATCTGTCAGACTTGCAGGTTGCTTAGGACCTGTTCCATTTTGATTTTTAATGTCTCCTAGGGTAGAGACTCCACAGCCTGGGAGCCTTGGGCAACTTGTCCTAGTGTTTGGGCACTATGAAACCTCCTGTGTTTCAGTTTGTGCCTGTTGCCTCCTTGTGCTGTCACTGGGCATCACCAAGAAAAGCCTGGCACTGTCTTCTTTACTTTCTCCCATCAGATATTTATAGACGTTTCCAAGCTGCCTCCTCTACCTTCTCTTCTCTAGGCTAAATATCCATTTTCAGGAGCTTCCAGCAGCTTCCAGCAACTGCTTTGGAGCCACTGTCTTCACAGAGCTAAAATACTTTTGATTTTAGTGCTTTTGTGAACAGCAGTGGGCTCCAGATCACAGCTGTCCATGTATTTGGAGTTCATCAGGAGTAACAATCACAGTAACATCAGAAATAACAGTCTTTTGCAGCCATAGTCTTTCCAGTTCAGCAGAAGCCTACAGCTATTGCCTGAATCAAATATCTTCCATTGCTGAAAGCATCCGCAGCTCTCCCCCAGCTCCAGCTTACTTTAGGCTCAACTGAAACCTAGAGCACTTGCTGATTTACAGCGTTCAGCCTCTGTAAGATGTAAGGCCAGGAGCCAACATAACAAACTCAAGTGTCCTCATTTTGATGACAGAGAAGGCAATATGGTCCTGTAGACATAGACCTGACTCCTAGGCTTTCCATCTTACATGACCACAGAATTGAAAGGAAAGCTTTTTACGGCATAGATATTCACGTCAGTATTCAAGGTTTTGCATTTATGGACTATGCCTAAAAGCCATGGAACAGGGACTGTAATGCATCCATTAGCTGGAGGCAGGTGAAACAGGATCTGAAGGACAACAGGAACATTAAAGCCCTGAGTAACCATTGAACACCTTAACCTCCTCAGAGTACATCTACACAGAGCAGCCAAAAGAGTAAATGGTGCTCCCAAGGTCAAACTCACTTCTAGTTAATTTCTTAATTTCTTCTGCCTCTTTACACTTTTCTGTAGGAAAACACATTCTGAGATTTCCACAGAGGAGAACTTTTTATTAGATTGTTATATTTGTCCATAGATCCTAGACAAAAGTAGGAATTATTATTTAATGTGAGGAACTGTTAAGCTTATCCAGCAGAGACACAGCATTAAAAAATGTTTTGCTTACCTTATTTTTTTACTTTAAAAATCAGTTATCCTTGGCATGTAATTTAGAAAATAGGTTTTGATGACTGTTGGTAATTGCCTGTATTTTCTGTGATCAGTGTGCGTACTGTTCAAAATTGATGTTGTTAATTAAATAACAGAAACAGGAACCAGGATTTAATTGCAGTCTGTGCAGGTTGCCCCTCAGGTGTTTTGTGTCACCTGGTAAGTCTCAGCTCATTATCAGAAACAAAGTCAATAAGTCTTTACAGAACTGAAAGTAGCTGGAGAGTTACAAAACCATCATATCCCATAAAAGCTTGTGCAAGTGAATATCTGTGATCGTGATTGTGGTCATGGTCATGGTCATGGTCATGATCGTGGTCCTGGTCACCAGCATGGGTGAGACATTAATGAACTGAAAAACAGAAAGTGACAGCCTGTATGTAGTTCTCTCTCTAGATTACCAAGACACGAGATGTAATAACTGAATTTTACCACTTCTCTGACATGGCTATATAGCATCCAGTCAGTTCAGAGGTTGAGTAGGGGTTGTATTCACATAACCTTGGCCTGTGTGGTGTCCTGGGAGTATCCGTTCGCTTGTTTATCAGCTATGAACCTTGACTGCCTTTTTGAGTCATTCCTTTTAAAAACATATTTCTTTGCAGGTGAATAACACGTGCTTTTCCAAGGTCTGTGTTGTCATGAGTTTAGCCATACTAAGTACGCGATGTTCAGGTCTGACCTACCTTACTGTTTATACTGTGTTCCCTGATACTGAGTTACCTTCAATCTTCTGTTATTTTCAAGCTTCTTTATGACTTTCTGCGGCTCAACAGACCTCTAAGAAGGATGTTGACTAGCAGAGAGCTAGCAGCAACTTTCTGAAAGAGGTCATCTGTTCCAGTATATTTACAGCTTTACCCTTCTACTTGCTCTTTCAGCATGCAATGCGATTACTTTAGATTGGAATATATACAATAAACACCAGATTACTATCATCCTTTGATTTCTTATCCCTCAAAAAATCTCTAGAAGTTGTTCCTTCTTTCTTTTTTCTTTCACTATAAAAAATTTATCAGGTCAATTTGTATCCCTGCTGATATTTAAATAGAAAAGCTTGAGAAGACTTAAGCCTACTGGCCCTAGATATCCGAGTTTTTCTTCCTTTAGACATTGGCAGCAGTTCATAGAGACCTTTTTTTTCTCATTACAGTATTTACACGGTTATCTAAAGGGATAAAAAAAGCCTTCCTCATAGAAAAATAATTTCTATTATTCTATTTCTAATCTCTTAACAAGCTTTGCAGCTTTCTTCATGGGTATTCATAAACAGGGAATGACTCCCAGCCTGAGGTCATATTCATCATGAGGCTCTTCAGGAGACCCTGTTTTACAGCCTTTTTATAGAGATGGAGCTCATATCCACAAAGACAAACTTAATGGCACTGCAGAAGTGCAAATATCACTAATGCTGTGAAATTATCCCTTTCATCAAGTTTACTTAATGAAATTTGAATTTTGGAGGAAAAGATGAGTGTAGAAATCCCACTGGGGAAGCAAACTGGATTGATAATATTAAATCTGAATTCCCAGTTCACTTTCTGCCTTTCCAACTTTCTAAGCCGGTCTGTTATTGCTTCTTAGTAACAGCTCTCACCATCTACCTTCCCATTATTTCAACTCTGGAACAAGAATGGCACTGCTTACTACTCTTTACATCCAGATGTAATATTTCTTCAGACTAAATTAATCAGCCTACATGCTCTACTAATAATCAAAGGTCTATGTGTCTTCTATTGTGCCTGAAATCTGAATGCACAGGCACGCATAAATATCTTAAGCACATGGCTTTAAAAAAGCTCACATATCCAAGTAGTCATCTTCCATAAGAATATAGAGACTGTCAACTAGCAGCTCCTTCCTTGCACAAAAATTGTGAAAAACATCTCTGAATGACAAAAATTGTTAACTTTATTATGTAAGTGTATATTCTACTTTCTTGTACTAAAATCTCTAAGATGTTAAAATTAAAAACATTTGAGTCACTGAATGAAGATTCAGATTTTTGCCTTATCTAAGTTGCAAAATGGTGGTTCAAGTTAAAGATTAAGTGTAGTTGGACTCCTACAAAGTAGAAAAGAAATTATTATTTATTCCTCATTATTTTGCAAAATATTATTGCATATATATTTTTCTCATTTGAGGGCTGCTCTGCAATCTATCTAATTTACATATGAACTGTTGGTGCAGAAAACAGAGAAGACATCATACAGAGTTAGAATGAAATTTAACAACTTCACAGTTAATTGCAATATTAAAATTTCTAATCACAGTCTATCTTTAAAAGACTGGTGAGTCATAAATGTGTTTTCAAATTACATTAGGTAAAAAAAGACACCATTCGGCTGACAGGACAAATTTCCATCTTATTCAGATTATGCTTATAATAAGTTGATTATTATTATTATAATTTAAATGCTTGTCTTGTAATTTGCATATTAGATATGTAATATATTATAATGTCAATTAAATTTAAAAAATATTCTTAATAAAACAGAAGAATCTTTAATGGTATCTAATACAGGCTTCAAACAAAATAACATATATAATGAAGTACATAATAACTCAGGTTGAAGTACATAAAAATAACTTAGATTTACTCATCCACGTAAACAATACATGGAAAGACCTCTTTTTCTGTACTTTAAGACCTATGGCAGTCTTAAAATTTTGGACCTTTGTTATAGTTAGCACATTGGCATTTTCTGACATAAAGTATAAAAAATAACCCCAAAACCTGGAAAATGAGATGGGGAGGGATGTTGGCCAGAAGTCTGTGTTGAGTGTTCAAATTTTTGTTTTTACTCATTGCATTGACATTGTCAGCCTTCTTTGTGCTTGTAAGATAAATACTTTATTATGATGCATTTATTTTTCTTCAGACCAAATGAATATTCATAATACCCATCTTTAAAGCTTTTGGTGTGCCCACATGAAAAGAACTACAAATGTAAGCTGAAAATTATTAATTTTTACTACAGCGTTCTTTCTCCCTAAATTCTTGCTCTCCCTGTCAACCAGCATGACATAAACCCTCACTCTGTTTTTGAAATTGTTTGGGAAGAATACGAGCAATTCTGCATTTAACAGAGGAGACACCATACTGGACCATGTTACACCTTCCTGACATAAAAGGCCTGACCCAGGAAATGTGATATATGCAATAGTAAGGGAAGAAATAGAATTCCTGTGTGGATGGCCAAAAGATGTTAATACAAATAACAATAACATCTATCTGGGACGAGAGGAAATGGCTGCAAGTTGCACCAGGGGAGGTTTAGACTGGACATTAGGAAGGATTTCTTCACTGAAAGGGTGGTCAGGGGTTGGCACAGCTGCCCAGGGAGGTGGTGGAGTCGCCATCCCTGGGGGTGTTTAAAAGATGGGAAAATGAGTTTTTTAGGGACATGGTTTAGTAGGGAGACAGGCACGGTCGGACTCGGTGATCTCAGAGGTCTCTTCCAACCTTCTGATTCTAAGATTCTAAGATTCTATTGCAAACTCATGCTGTTGGTTAGGTCAGTGCTGCACCTGTTTAAAATATCTCTCAGGAAACACATACCAAGTGTTTCGGCAGGAGTTGCTTCAGTCTTCATGGGGCGAGTGAGCTCTTGTTGAACCCAGGTCCTGCTCTTTGCCTCACCTGCACAACATAACTTGATGTACCTATTTGCACAGGTCCTTAATGATGATGAAAGCATCCCTTTTGTACAGTCATGTTCTAGCAAGGCACAGGAAGAGCTGCTGCCCACTTGCAGTGTTTTCCCAGGGGAATGCACCTCAGGAGGTCTGGGGCTGCTTATGTACCTGTAGGAAGAGCTGGCAGTAAATGAATGGTATTTGCTTTACTTTCATATCTGATAGTGTGGGATGAAATTGAGATGGTTAAAGTCACACATGTGAATGTGACCCTGGCAGCTGAGGCTGATCAGCTCTCAGAAAAATAAAGGATACCAGAAAATTATTGAGAGACAGACATACATACGTCTGTTAAACACGACAGGCTGTGTTGTTGAGAGGATAAAATGTGTTGTGTGTAGATGGACAGGGATGAATTTTACCGAGTAGCTTTTGTCTAACTTGGCAAATATGAAGCATGTGTTTATGGAGTTAAAGGAAGAATTGTCCCTCATATATTCCTTTATCCTGTGACAAGAGGTAGATGAAGAATTGAGGGCAAAAGTGTCTCAGCTATGATATTCAGCTTCACTTATTTTATTTCTCTTTCTTGCAGTACTAATATGTGGAAAAATCATAGCTAACAAAAATCACATTTTTAACACCATTTTCCTATGATGACAGAGAATATTTAAGAATGTTTACCTTCCTCTTGCTGTTGCCTTTGCGTAAAACACTCCAATTTCTTTAGAAAATAATAGTTTTGATTATTTTTTTTTTAAATATTTTATTTCTCTTTCACCCCCAGTCATGTAATTACGCAATTTCTGGAAAGTTCTCTGGGAATCTTATATTTAATGAGAAAAAAATCATAGAAACAAGAAGATGTAAAAGCTCTTTAGCTAATCTAATGCTTCTTTGTTTATCCCAGCGTGCAGTTGTTCTGTTTAATCATCAATTATTTTTGTTCAGCTGTATTTCAGCTAGTGAAATAGGCAGGTTTTCTTTTGCTTTTACACTTAACTTCTGAACTTTTTTAAGTAGACACACCTCCACTGATAAATTCAGGCGCAAAGTTTTAGCTGTATACTGACTGAGAGATACAGAAACCATGCAGCCTTTTATTAACAGGCATAGATGTTATCGCTGTGTCTCTTTTCTGGGAAATAAGATAGATCCCCTGGGTTTTTTTGTGAAGTCTATGAGGCCATGATTTGCGAGACTCGTTTTTGATACGACAGGTCTAACACAGATACTGCTCTGGATCAGAGCCATATATTTGGTTTCTTGGAAGCTGAGTATCCCTTCCCAGATGTCTCTTCCTGCCTGCACAGATCAGCAGCCTCAGAATCACTGGAGAATCTCCCAGGTTTCCAGAATGCAGGGAAGAGGCAGGTGATGGGTATAAAAGTGCACTCATACAGAGAAGCAGTGCGTCTCAAACACAAATGGCACTGTTTGTAGTCACTTGAAGAAATCTGGATGATTACTTCTTGTATGCTTAAAGAATGTTCTTAAAAATTAAGGAAAAAATATACAAGGAGGAAGAAGACTCACCCACCAAATTTGCAACTGCTGTTTCTCACTGAAAGAATTACGAATTATTTTGGGTTTGTCTGTGAGCATGAGTGAACTTGCATGCAAACAGTTTTTAATATTCTCTTTTAAGGGTGATCAATTCTGAGTATAAAAGGGGAAAAAATGCGTTTTTCTCATTCTAGACATCTGAGGCTGGCTTGACAGCTGTGTTGCCTGTTGAAAAAAAATATGAACACAGAATGTTCTTCTGATCCTAAACATAAAAGAGAGAAATTAAAGATCCATGAACTGGCTTGTCTCCCAGTCATTTTAGAGCAGTAATATCCAATACAAGGCAGCATAGTGTCTTCATCTTTGACCTTACAAGTAGAGTTGTCTCTAAAGACAAGTCCCCAAAATTAGTCTGAAAAACATTTTCTAAAATTTTTCCCTATTGACTTGTCCTATATTAGGACATTTGGGACACTGCGTATGTATTGCATTTCCAAAGCCATAAACCCAAATCTTGAGTCACTGGTCGAAAATACCATATTGTTATTAGCACTGACAGGAATCACTGAGGTAAAACTTTCTTTAAATCTTTGAAGATTTGTTGTTAGTTTTTTCCTTAAGCTGTATCTTCTCTGTTCAGCACTAGACAGAAGAGGGAAATCCTTCATCTGCCTGGTTGCCCTGGAAAAATGGGATTTGTACCTCATAGCCTCTGAAATACGTGTGGTATTAGCAGATTCAGTAAGTCAAAGATCCTGAGACAGATGTCAAAATCGTGAGATTGTCTCTCACCTCCTTTCTTGTTTCCGAGCTTATAGATTTCACAATCATTAGTGGTTTTGCTAAAACTTTGAGATAAAGGAACATGCCCAGTCACGTGAATCCATAACAGGATAAAACCTGAAGTAAAGCAAGTTTTGCCTAAGAAAAAAAGCAAATCCCCAAGGTTTTTGCTTGATTTTCCTTAACTTTGGTTCAAGTTCATAATAGTAAAAGGAATATAAGGCAGAAATTGCATGGGTGTCTTGTATTGTTTGCACTCGGTTCATGTGGATTTGGACTGGTAAAGCAGATTAGAGAAAGTCAGTGATATAGGTTTTATACCAGTAATTTGTGATTATGGTGACAGTAATGGCTGTAAACAAACTTCAGTGGTCTAAAAGGCTGAAAGCAAATAAAGACCAAAAACATACTGGTGAATTGCATCACACCAAAGAGCCCTTGTTGTTGGACATTTGTTTCCTGAAAACAAGATCCTGATCCTTCAAGAGCTGAGGTGCAAGAATCACTTCTTGCTTTAGAAGTCTTGGCTGTGTTGGACAAATAACCCAGACTGTCCTGGGACGTGAGCTGCATTCAGGAATCGCTCAAAACCAGCCTTTTGTGTAAATATCTCAATCCAGTTGAGCCAAACGTATTGCAAGACTCCTCCCCAATATATTTTAAATTTCCTTCTTCGTGTGCCCAGGAACCAAAGAAAACTATGAATATGTGAAAAAAAAAAAGGGAAAGCATTTCCCTCTTTCTGCAAGATGCCCATTGTGTGTGTTCAGGTGGATTTTGGTCATCTGAAACTGCCAATAAAAATTGTCTCTGAAAATGAGAAAGCTAGGACATCAGCAGTATTGAAATCTTGCTTGGCTTTTCAAAACAAAGAGAAGCATTACTAAAGAGAGAAGTCAGTGGGAATCTTTTGGCCACATCACTTCCTGAAGGATGTGGAAGTTGCTATATTATCTCAGGTTTCTAGTTTTGTTCCTCATTACTTTGTAAGTTTACATACATAAATATACATGTCTGCTATGAACTAAATTTAAAATTCAGAAGATAAAAAGACAAGGATGATTTTGGGGTAGTTTTTTATATCTGCCATTTTTTTTGAACACATTTTGATGTATTGAGGACCATTTTACAAAGTCATAGCAGCAATTCAATCTTCAGTAACTAAGAATTGTTTGAAACATAAAACTAACTGAAATTAGTATTGTACAAAAGGAGCAAGGAGAAACAATACTCCTTTTCTAGCATTTAGAGTTATACGTTGGCTCTAATTAGAGATTTAATAATTGGACAGAAAAACAAATGTATTATAAAGCACTGAGCTGAAGGGGCTCGAAAGGGCCTGTTTGCTCTGAGGATTAAACCTGACTTTGGGATGATGAAATAGGATGTGACTGGTACAATCATGCTGTGAATAAAAGTTGTGTGGGACATAATAACACCATGCATTTCTTTTGTGATGGAAGGCATAATTTTTTTGCTAATATTGAATAAGGACAGCTAGGACAATTTTATGAGCTCATTATACTTGCCTCTCAAAGAACAGAAAGGTTGAAACAGTGTTCAGCTGAGCTCTTCCAGCTCTCCTTGTGTTTTTACCTCTCTGTACTGTCTTGTGCTTTTCCATCATCTTGTGCTTTTCAACTGTCTACCGTAAGAGCGGAGGGCAAAGAGAGGAGGATGTAGGAAGGAAAAAGCCTAGAAAACCATCCCCACTTTGAAATGAACTTCAGCTGTTATTTTAAGAAAACTGAAATACTTTCTGATTAAATAAATCCCATTGCTCGAAGAAATAGAGTACCAGATAAAAAAAAAAAAAAGAGAGAGAGAGATAGGAGCTAATTTTCAGGGGCAACATGAAAATTATCTGCGAAAGAAGTTGAAAAATTCCATTCTATGTATCTGCCTCCTATCTTCTTATTAAAATATGTAAAATCTTGTGAAACAGTCAAATACTGTTGTCCTCATTTTATAGACATAGAACTGAGGCAGATTAAAGGAGGCAGACTTGCTAAGGCTGGAGGCACGACAAAATTTCAGCCTCTCATCCCTACTGGTAATCAATTTGCAGTAATTGCAAATGCTCCCAGCTTAGTACTCTATAAAATAGATGTAGTATCATTGTAACTAATTTTTTAAAATGGGATAATATATTTCCACACAAAGGAGAAAACTGTCTCCTTCCATCGCTAGGTACTTAAGTTCTATAAGGTGAACTCTCTGACTCCAAAGCAGTCCATTAACTTTACTGGGCTCTGGATGAGGTTATTTCCCTACTGGCATGGGGCTGTGGGATGGGTGACTTAAATGATATACAGGTGTTTGGAAGCTGTACATACCTTCTGACTTCCAACTAGGCGATGCATACTTAATGCATTAATAATACAAAAGGAAAGAAGTAAAGGGAAATGAGTCCACTGAGCATTGAGAGGACAGTGTAACCCACACTCTTGGACTGTCAACCCACTAACTACAGCGTGTTGTGGTACAGGAATGACCTACAAGACTCAAGACATGAGAATGAAATAACTTATCTTCTGAGATTTCCTTCAGAAGCTAGAAGGCTATCCTGTGTCTTCTCACTAGATCTGATCAGTAAATCCCTATTACCTTGTGACACAATAGTGAAAGAGCTGACCATTATCTTTTCTAGGAGACTGCAAGCCCAGAGATTAATGTAAAACACAGGACTGAAAGAAATCAAAGCGTGTCTCTTTAAAACAGGCATTAATAAACCTTATTCTTAATAACCTGAATGCATTCTCACACACTTTAATCATCCATGAAGGTCATGGAGTCACTCTATAGCTGATGACTCACTGCCCAAGTGCATGTAAAATCTCAGTGAGGGAATCTTGGACAAAAGCCAGACCTCACAAATGGAGCATTTCTCACTCTTGTGTTCTTGCTTCCTACAGAAGCGGTCGGATCAGCCCCAAAATCAGCTGATCTCGTTTGAGAAATTAGTTCTTCTCCTTGCAAAAAGAAATGTAAATCTGTCACATCGCTGAAACAAACCAGTTTAGTCATATCACCCACCCACCTCCAGAGAGCTTTGCCAGTCTGAATTTGAATGCCAGTGGAGTGCCCTGGTCTCACCTCAACATCTGGTACAGCATCTTTGTCCTTGTGATGCAGCTGTCTACGAACGCACTTAAGTGGCACCTGCGCATGCAAACAGGACTTGTATGAAACCCCATATCTAGTCCAGGATGAGGGTCATCACTCAAACATTTCAGTAGCAAACTGAGAAACTTTTCCCTTTATTGCAGTAGGTTTTGTCTTGGTTTCTGGTAATTAGAGGTTCAGTTCTAACTGCAGGATGAGGTTTGCAGTATCTCTTCCGTACCTATTTCAAGGACATTAGTGACTTTCAACATCCATCTAAGCATCCAGTCCTTTTTCTGCCTGTTGTTCAGTTTGTGGCCTTATCAACTCCCTGTGGTAAAAAAGGTCTGTGGATTCATTGCAGTGTGCAAAAGACTGCTTCCTTCTATAAATATTGATTTTCTCATATTTTAATGAACATTCACTTGAAAATCAGTGTGGAGGGAGACCATACAACTATCGTAACTGATTAAAATAACTCTATATTTCCCATTAGTGTTACTTCTGTCTTTGATTTCTTTCAGAGAGCTCATAACATGCATAAATATTTCAATGTATATATTTTCATGAAAAACTGATCAAGGGCCAAAATTGTTCTTTAATGCTATATAAGAAATGCATACATCCAGGAAATAGTATACTTACTTTAAACAAAGATTTTCCTTAAAAGCTGTGGGGGTTTTTCTCTAGTAAGTGTGAGTGAAGTTGTACAGTGTCACATTTTGAAAAGCAATATCCAAATATACAGAACTTCCCTGGACTAATCAGGACTGAAGCAATCAAACTATCCCACTCCCGTCACTTTTCCTTAATGTTTATATAGAAACAATTTAGAATCCTTTTTCTCATCACCCAAATACCCTTTGGACAAGCACACTTAAATTTTTGTAGGCCATGTGTAAAATCTGGAACTGTTTGGCAGATTTGTGTATTCTGCACCCTCGGTGTCTCCTCATTAGAAAATGGGTTACTTCAACAGGAACATATTCCAGATCAAAAGCATTTCTCAGCGCTTTCCGCTGGTTGTCATAAACTCAAACACAGAGCTGTCATTTTCCTACTATTCCAGGTGATTTTCACTACGGGTTTGTAGAATATCCAAGACTTCCCCTCACAATTTTTAATTAATTGCTCTCTGACCTTAGAAGTATTTAAATGTCTCAAGATTTATATTTCTAGTCACATTGTGTTTTAGCAGAAATATATTATATATGAAAGTTTGAGTAGGTCACTGCAGGCAACCGCTACTACACAGAAACATGAAGCTTCTTTAATTAATCACCAAGAATACTCTGGAGAATTTTATCTTAGTTTACAGACATAAAACAAAGCTTCATGTGAACCTCATAAAAGGGCAGGTTTGTCATCTTGAAGAAAACAACGTAGAGGCAGAGGAGGGAATGACACCTCTGACACCAGTTTGGTTTAGGGCAAAGTATCTTGGGAGTGGCACTTGCCTTGACAAAACGCTTTGTTCTAGTTGCATAATGCTGACTGAGGAAACGCTGACACCCTGTGATTCATGGACTACATGAGACACTAAACCTGCTGTGACACACGACACATATAATATTAAAAAAGCCCAGATCTTCGGTGGATGCACATTAGGCAGCTGAGCCAGCCAAAGGGGCAATCAGGATGCGCAGTATAGCTGCCACCTCAAATCACTGAATGGCAACAGGAATGCAAACCTAACACCTTTAGGGGAACAAAACAGAAAATGCAGGTATTCTCCCAATTTGCTGCCAGATTTTTTGTAGTACCCGAACTGTACAAATAGAGCTGCAACACTTTTACCTTCACTCTTGATAAATACATCCTTTTTTGGTTGTACAACTGAGGCTGTCTGCTGAGGGTGACAAGATGAAACATGATGACATTAATTAGCTGTAGACACTGTCACTGTGCAGAGCAGGGTGCTCAGATTGAGAGACTCACAGTCCAGTCGCAGTCCAGTATTTGATTCAGCATAAAAAACATTTCATACCATTTTTTGTGATTTTCTTAAAATGTAAATAAATAAGAGGGGTACAGGCAGGTAGGACAACTCTTTTCTGAGCTTTCTCTTTTGGTTTGGCCTAAAGTAAATAGGGGTAATTATTTTATATAATTTTTAGAGTTGTATTCCTTGATTTTAACTCAAAATAGAACTTACTACCCTATAGCCCCATAGTATGTAAATTTCTAGTACATATAATTTGCTGATTTCCTTTTAATCTTTGTTCATTGTCGATAAAAGAATTGTAAAGACTTACCCTTTAACCTTCTTAATCTTTGATTATTTTTCTTCCTGTATATTCAGGTTAGCTGGAGGTTTGAGAAAACACCTGTGGTAGTAGGTTCAGGAGGAGTTCCGAGGAGAGTAACTATTGTATAGAAAAGAAATGGTATATTTAATGCTCATTGCAAAAAAGTTATCAATGAGCATAAGGAAAAGATAAGAAAGGGAGACATCTCTGAATTTTTCTTGAGAAGCAGAACTTGACTTGGCAAATTATAATTCACTGTGTTACATATTCATCCCTTTCATGTTGGGGTTTTTTTGTCTTTGCAAATATTTATCAAAATGCCCTTGCAGGATCTCATTTGTGAATGGTCTTTGTTGGTTTTCTGTGCTGAGTTTCCTTTTCTGGAACTCTGCTTTCCCAAGTTTTCCACGACAAGCAGAAAACGTCTTCCCTTCAAACTACCTGTATTGCCTAGAAACCTTCTGCAGTTGCAATATTCAGGTCGGTAATTGCTCAAGGAAATGAGTCCTCCAGGGTGTTCGCCTCTAGGCTCAACAAGTCGCTATTGCCAACAGCAGTAGTGGATTCAAAATTGTGAACTCCTTGGGGAGTAGGTTGCAATCCATGATAAACACTGCAGATGAGCAAAGGGAAATGCTGTCTAACTGGGATGCTTGAGCTCTTTCTTCTCCAAAGCAAAAGAAGCCGCTAGAGGAACACAGTAAGGCATGACTTGTATATCTATGCTAACACTTTGTTTTATTTATTTCTATGGATTCACTTTACAGGGGTTAATTTCACGTTCTATTGCAAGTGGTGCTAGAATACATAATGATTTTGTCTGTGTAATTATAGCTTGTATAGGCTCGACATGTTTCCGTTGTAGGAGCAATTCTCTTAATGACAGTTTATATTGTTTGTCTAATGTACAAGTATTGTTGCATTTGTAGTTCATCCATTATCAGTTTTCTCTCCTAATCTCCTACCTTTATACACTATATGCAACACAGTATCAAGGCATGCCATCATAATGGCACAATAATGTTAAAATATTAAAATTTTAATAACATTTTAGCAATTTGCTACTGATAGGAATACATATCACGTTATTTTTTCTTTCCCTTATCATCTTCCTTCTTCCTTTTTCTTTTCTTTTTTCTTTCTCTGACCAGCTTTTCTCAACAAAAATTTTCATAGTTAAGTATGCACAGAAAGGCAATTTTGTACCAGACCCTCAGGTCAAACTTAAATTTCAGTCACCTTCAGGAGGGCACATGCCAGAGTTGAGACTATAATGCCCCCAAGTGTTGCCTTCATCCTGGATCTTTATAGTGTCAGTATGTGTTGTTGCATGATAACATTCCATCAGCTGAGGAGACCCATTGCTTTTTAGTGATGAGTAGGCATAAATTAGACTGGATCTTGTCAGAAAGAACTTGGTAAAAGTGCATAATTGCCTTGTTCCTGTGATTTTCTGTAAGCATCCAGAGTTGGCCACAGGATACTGGATTTTATGTGTCTCCAGTCTTGTCCACTCCTGCTTTGCGCTTTTACAAATTCAGTACAAAAAACCCAAGCAATAGAGAGCACAGAGCATAGTTGTGATATGTTGCTCATTCTAAAGCAGATGCTCTCAGGTCCCATCCAGCATTTCTATACATTACCTTTCACTGTTTGAGTTAGAAATCCCATTCCTAAAGTGGCAGGTTCTGGAATGCTGATCACCTCTTGGCAGGAAGAAGCAAATGCACTGTCTTGTGCTGCCTGATGTAGCAAAAATGTGGCCCCTGTAGCTCTTACTTAATTTTTACTAGCATTTCCAAGGAACTAAACTTCACACTAACACTAGCAATTGAGACACAAATCTCTTCAATGGACAGCCCTCAGATACTTCTTGGGGTTTTATTGGAATAGTCACAAAAAAATCTTTATTGCTGCACAAGAAGCACCCCGAGGTGAGGCTTAAGGACAAATTTCTTTCCACCCACTTAGGAGGTTGCCTAAAAGGGTCCTGGAATCTCCAACTGCAAGGCCAGGTGAGCTTGCTAAGCAAGCTGATACCAGACTGACAGAGCGAGCGCTGTGGTCTTGAGGCTTTGCTGGGAGCCACCAAGGGCAATATCACTGTTAAAGGGACACACACTCAGCGGCCTTTTATGACTATTTGTTAAAGGATATGGTGGACCAAATTCAGATCTAGTAGAGGGAGATGTGACTCTCCTGAAGATAATGGAGTTTCATCACGTTTTATTGTCCCTGGATACGATGAACCACAATCCCGACATAATAAATCTATAAAAATTTATTACCTCCTTATAGGCTCTTTATGATCTATTTCATCTGAAGCTGGATATTTTTCTGGCTGTTTCATTTCTGTGTCTTTATCAGTAAGATCTTAACACTCTATTTAACATTTAATGTGATCTCATCCCCAGCTCAAGTATGTTTAAGTGAATATATTTGATTTTATGCCTGCTAATTTTGCTCAGTAACAACAGTTAGCATTATCCCCATAACTCAGGGTCACTGAGCAGTTTCACGCTCTTTGTACCACCCTAATGGATCTCTAGAGACCCTCACAACAGCCTTCCTATCTCAGCCACAACTCCCTTACTTATTTATACAGGATCCTTAGACCAGGCTGTTGGCTTTCGGTGTGGTGATGGCTTCACAGCTCCAAACTAATTCATGGCTGTTGTATCACTCAAGTGCACCATAGTGGGAGCAAGCCAGTCAGCAACGGGATAAATGGTGCTCAGATCTGGTAGATCTCCCCGACTCCCCTCCCAAGACATTTATCTGTTTCAATGACAAAGCTGGAACTGAAATAGACTCAAGATGTCTGTCTAATTCAAGAAGAAACAAGGAGAAGAAAAATTTGCATTTTAAAAATGCCAAGGTAGAAATGGTAAATTGCAGAATCCTATAATGCTTCCAGCTAAACTGAAGCTCTGGTGTGTGATAAAAGCAGATCTCAGCTGATGCATCAAAACCTAACAATTCCATTAGTGTAAAACAATGAGATAAAGTAGAAAAAATGAAAACCGGTATTGATGGAAAAATCAAATTGAGTGGAAAAGGAAAGGAAATATTTTATGGTTTTACATCATAACTTACAAATACTTGCTTTTAAATAAAGAACAACCTTCAAAATGTGTGATGCTGTTTTCTCTTTGAGAAAAGAAAAAGTTCCCTTTCTTTCTAGACCATAACCATAGTCCCAATATGATGTCTGACTCAGGGATATTTATTGTCTTTACGCAGCTATTGTTAGGAAGGAAGACTACTTCCTTGGATCCTCAGAGTAGCAAGCTGATCTATGGCTTTAAGTAGAAAGTTTAAAATAAAAAAATCTTTTATAGCTCAAGCAAACTGTCTTCATCAGAACTTACTAACTTCCTAAATCAGAAGTTGCCAGAAACATTATAAGCCTTCCTGAACCATCTCATATACTCCTCTTCCCTCCCTATTGTCTGAAAAGGACACGTGCAAGTGAAGAAAGGAACCCCAAAGTATCACAGGGAAGTGTTGACTAGCAGGTGTCGCGTTAAGACCCCACATCTGGTTCTTATTGGGAATGGAAGACTTGAATCTAAGTTATTTCCCGGGTAAAATTCCACTGACTTCCCAGGAAGGATTGGAAGTGGAAGAAACATTTAAATTTCACTATAATTCTAACATTGAGAAAGAAAATGCTTCAATGTTACAGCTGGTCTCTGCTGAGAGCTATAGCATTCTCTGACTCTCATAGGAAGTTTGAGGAAATTTAAGCATGTGGAATGTATCTAGAAGTTTCTTTTTTGACCTCAGAAACTGATAATCAAAAATAGAATTGTGTAATTTCGCTGTATCTGACTCATTCTTCACCTGCAGGGAAAATAGCTAAGATAATATTCAAAGCAAATCTTCATTGTGTAAATCCAACATCTCATTCTTTAAAGGTGGACTGATATTTAATGCTTGACTTTCTTTTTTAATGTAGTAACTGTGTCATCTTGAATACTGTGACTTGTCCAAGGAATTTAGTCTGAAAAAACCTCTGGGACTTATTTTGAATGCAGTTGAGGAAAGGTGGTGCTTCGCTAACGAGCAGCATTTAAACTGCTTACATTTTCCTTGGGACATATTCTCAATTCGATGCAAGTACATTGCACAAATTATAATTCTGGGGAAAAAAAAGAGTTAGTGGAGCCCCAGAGATCAGCCATCTTAGGAACTGAATGTGTTTAGCAAGTTATGGGACTGGTTTTGTTTTGCAGACACTGCAAATGGATGTAAACAAGCTGAATATCACGTTGCTTCGGATATTTCGCCAAGGAGTGGCAGCAGCACTGGGGCTGTTACCTCAGCAAGTTCATATCAACAGGCTCATTGTAAGTACCAAAGGGCTGTGTATAATAAAATGTACCTGCTTATTTTGAATTCTCTTAAATTTATTTTCCTGTCACTATGGAAAAGTGAAATAAAATAGGATGGACAAATACTTTTTTCCAATTTTTTTTAACTGCACTAGAGAAAAACTAATCCCCATCACGATATGATTTAAATTTTATTTTGAAAGTAAACCATTCTCGGTTACAGTGCACAGAAAAATTAAGTCAGGTAAGTGTATTATTGTGTCCTATTTATAAGCATATTATTTATCCTTTAGTTGTCATTCCAATGCAGTTCCACATTACATTCATTAAGAAACATGTATTCATGTTTTGTTTCTCAAAGGTTGAATATTGCTCAAAAAATACATGTGAGTCTGCCTTTCAAAGGCATCTTCACAATTTATGCTCAGACTTTCCATTAGTAAATTAAAGGTCTTCTCACAATATTAATATTCATGTTTTCCTATTCAGCTATAATGATTTGTGCTCCAAAATTATCTTGTAGACTAAGGTATCATATTTGCAAAAGCTGATGACAAATTTTCTTCTAGCAGCAAGGACTTTTTAAAAGCAGTTGTCATTGTATGCTTTTCTATATATAGTTAAGAGTATACATCCTTAACAGTGTCATCTTTTTATCACAGTTTCGCCATGAAGGAAAAAAACTCAATATTGTGTGTGTGTTGCTAGCATTCAATTCACATTGCAGAGGGAAGAAGAGTTATTTTATTTTATTCTACCTGCAGGTTGAATATTAGGCAAGAAAAGTGACAGGTTCTGCATAACAGTATTTGCTGCCTTGATAGCTTGATAGGATTGTATACATCAAAAAGGACTATAAAACTCCTTCAAATAATGTCTCTGTGAGAAAGGATCACACAAAAAGTACAGTGGAAAATATCAATAGGAATGCAATGCAGCCCTTTTCATGTTCGCCAGGGACGTCGCTCATTCATGATGAGTCCCCTGCATTAACAAGAATGAAAAGTTGAAATACATATTTGAAGTAAAGTACAATTAAATAAGAAACGTTCCAGAACTTGGGATGTGTATTTCAACATAATAAGTCACCCAGTAGCTTTCTTTCTGCGGAAATTATGTACCTAAGTAGAAAAAATATGTTTTTTATTTTCCTAATGATTCCATAGGTTTTCTCTTTGTCCTCTCATTTGTAATCTAAGGGAAGAGGTAATGTCATTTTGTACCTGACTATAGCTCAGAATACGGTAAGTACTATTAATTAATTAGTCTTCTCAACATCTATAAAAGTCTGCTGTAAGTTAATATTTTAATGATGTAAGAAAGAAAACAAACTTTTGCCCTATTTTCACTTAAAATCACACAGTTGAAATTCACAAGGAAGAAAAATACATCTTAGGAGACACTATTCCCACTTGGCATCCTTCTAAGGTGAGACAGTTCCTCTCATGCAGAGTGCTGACAAGCAAACAGGGCACTTCAAAATTCATCCCTCCATACTTCAGCCTGGTCTCAGCTACTCATTCAGGCTCCCTGTAAATGCAATGTAGAGGGGTAACTCAAGGAGGAGGAGCATTGAGAGCCCAATTACTTTAGGATAGATTAAATCATTCTCTAGAGATGCCAGTCTCTTTCTGCTGACTTTAGAGGTAGTTTAGATGACTGAAGTGCAGTAAGTGGACTCTGTCCCAAGTGAGCAGCTCTCAAAAGTGATCACAAGCCCAGCAGCCAGGATGAGATTTGGCACACAGAGACCAGAGGACCTGCTAGCCTCTTACATGTAACAATACATTGTGTGCCACGAAACACTAACTGGGTATTTCCAGTCTCCTTAACCTTTCCAGTAAATCCTCCTCCCATAAAGGCCTTATAATGGGCAGAAGAACCCCTAAACAGAGGAGGCACAAAACACTATGAGTGCTGTGTCCCCACCAAGCCTTGCTTCATACCTGCACCCAGAACTGGCCCATCTGCGCACAACAGAGAACACGTAGGACCACAACCTCAAATCAGGTTCTTCAGCTTGACAAGTCTCTGCCTTGCTCTGATGTTCCAGATGTGTAGGTCTGTTTTCACTTCTTATAACTCTGCTGATCTGAAAAGTCCCACTGAAAAATTTTTGGTCCCACCCATAGTCAATGTTTTTACCAGTCTTATCAAGTAGATGGACCAGAGGGACATGTGAGAGAACAGAGAGGGTAAATATGTTTAGGGTAAATACGTTTGAAAGAGTTGCTTTCTGTGCAGCTCTCCATCTGAATGCTACATGAAATATTTTAAGAATAGCAAAAGATGTTCTTTTCTTCACTTCAGTAAAGATAATGATGCACATTCAAGGTGAGGGGAAGGAGGCAGGGAAAATCAGGTTTATCCTGGTTTGAACCGATCTCTCCCATCCCATAATGACGAATAGCAAATAACCAGGTGCGTGAGGTTCTTTCCTCTGCAGGCAGCAATGAAAGCCATAGCTCCATGCTTAACTTGTGTGTGTGGAATCCCCCAGGCACCCCATCACAGCCTCAGCAAGGATTCCCATACTCTGGACATCAGCACTGTCTAGAGTGCTGGTCTCAAGTACTGTTCTAGTCCTTCACAACCAGAGAAACCTCTGGCAAGCTCTCCTTTTGTTCCCTTGGACAGAGTGAGCATCATCGACATCTCTAATACGGTTGCCCTTGGGCTACCAAGACTGCATCAAAGACAGCAGGGTAGGAATTAATAGAGGGGAAAGCAGGCATTCTCAGCTTACCCATTAATTGTAAACAAAACTTTTTTTGGCCCTTTCATTTTGTTGTGCCATTTTAAGGAGTTTCACTGCAGTCTACTGAAAGGATTTTGTATTTCATTGTGGCATGTGTCTGCAATGTGTTTACACAGAATTAGAAAGCAGTGGCGAATCGCCACACATTATAAAATCATAGAATCAATTTGGTAGGAAAAGAGTTTTTAATCATCAAGTCCAACCCTTAACCTAACACTGCCAAGCCACCACTAAACAGTGTCCCTATGCCTCACATCTCCACGTTTTTTAAATGCCTCCAGGGATGATGAATCAACCACTTCCCCTGGCAGCCTGTTACAATGCTTGACAACACTTTTCATGAAGAAATTTTTCCTAATAGCCAGTCTAAACTTCCCCTGCTGCAGCTTGAGGTTGTTTCCTCTCATCCTATCACTCGTTACTTGGGAAAAGTGACCAACACCCACCTCATTACAACCCCCTTTCAGGTAGCGGTAGACAATGGTAAACCTCCTTTTCTCCAGACTAAATAGCCTGAGTTCCCTCAGCTGTCCCTCATAAGACTTGTTCTCCAGACCCTTCACCAACTTTATTGCCCTTCTTTGAACAATGTTCCAGAAACTCAAGGTCCTTCTTGCATTGAGAGGCCCAAAACTGAACACAGTATCTGAGGTGTGGCCTCACCAGTGCCAAATAAAGGGGGATAATCACTCCCCTAGTCCTGCTGGCCACAGTTTCTGAAACAAGCCTGGATTTGTTGGTCTTCCTGGCCACCTGGCCACTCTGCTGGCCCATATTCATCTGGCTGTTGGCCAACATCACCAGGTCCTTTTCTGCGTGGCAGCTTTCCAGCCACTCTTCCCTCAGCTTGTAGCGTAGTATGGGATTGTTGTGTCCCAAGTGCAGGATCTGACTCTTAGCCTTGTTGAAACTCACGCAGTTATCCTCATCCTATCGATCCAGCCTGTCCAGATCCCTCTATAGAGCCTTCCTTCCCTCAGGCAGATCAACACTCCTGCACAACTTGGTGTTGTCTGCAAAGTTACTGAGGGTGCACTCGATTCCTTCATCCAGATCGATAAAGATCTGTTCAAGGACCACCTTCTAAAACAGGTCTGCATTTCAGCTCTGCTAAAATCCTTGCTGGCATTTTGCCCTTGACCCCATCATATGACTACTCCCCTCACCATGTTACATTGACCTGTCTTGTTTAATGATACAAGACTCAGGAAGCTGGTACCTTGTTAATAGAGAATAAGACAAAGCATACGTGCTTTTTCATTTGCATTTTCTTGCACAGCCAGCTCAGATTTAAGGATTTAGGGTACAGATATACTCTTCTCAATTCCATGCTTTTCTTACTGGAATTATAGTGAAAATCTATAGACAGCATAGATTATCTAATCTCAGATCCTTCCTATGATTCTGCTTTTTTTTTTCTAGGGGAAGAAGAACTGTGTGGAACTGTTTGTGTCCCCACTGAACAGAAAGCCAGGAATTTCTGACGCACTCCCATCTGAAGAAGTGCTGCGTTCCCTTAATATCAACATTTTGCATCAGAGTTTATCCCAGTTTGGAATAACAGAGGTCTCTCCTGAGGTTGGTTACCAATTTTATAACCTGTAGTTTATTACAGATTTGGCAGTTACTACATCCCTGTTAGTTTTCAGGATAAGCTCAAGCACAAGGCAGGAAATGTATAAGCTAAGATAGCATTACTGCTGTAAGGCAATTATACACCTAGCTCTGTTAAATTACTTTAGTAATGCTTCATTAGGCTATTTAAGCATTATTATCCACATGCTCTTACAATGCTAGGCTACCATCAAAATCAGAGTTTAGATCCTAAGCATGCATCAGTTGCCTTAAAAGAAGTGGGACCAAGCACTTTTGGTCTGTTCATGTGGGTTGGCATGTAAACAATTTTGGTAGAGAGATAAATGAAATGGAGATGCCAGGTGTGAGCATTACTACCTGTGTAACTTGTGTAACATGATTTTGGAAAAATGAGTTTGTACGTTGTACCCATGCTTCCTTCCATTCTCAGAAGTGAGAGATTTATGGTGTTTACCTGCCCCCAAAAGAGGGCAAAAATACTACTTGCAGACATTATTTGTATGATTATATCCATTTCAAGACAGAGATTGCACTGTCATCTCTACACTGTCCCAGACATTACCAATGAGATAGACATTTATAATAATTTTGGCTGACCACTTGAGTTATGCCAGCAAATGAAAAAAAAAAAAAAAAGCCTTTAGGAAAGGAAATCACTGAGCTCATGGACATGGTCACATCACATATTGCATTTTATTTAATGTCTGAGAAACCCTTAACTACACAGAAAGGCCCTGAGAATTTAGTGTGAGGTTCAAATAATTTTGAACCTTTTATCAAGAACCAGCACTTTCCATGGAAGCTCCCACTTTGACAGAGATGTCTATGTCCAAAATACTGGAAAAACAGATGTTCTGATGAGCTTTGTTTCCCACTATGGGTAAAGAGTTCCTATTTTTTTTATGTCTTGTTTGAACTACTGCTGAGTTAGTACTGCCTATTGCATTCACTGGTATTTCTACTGATTCAAAATACTTTTGCTCATTTTAAGTATTCTAACTCTGTTTAAGAATCTGTCTTTGGTATAAAAAATGAATATGAAAACAAGGCCAGTTTAATGCCATTGTACATGCTCTACTACAGCAGCCTTCCACTATGAAAATGAGCAGATTCTCAGGTTTTAGCTGTTCTAATACAAAACGAAGCCAAGCAGTGCTGTCCAAACATCAAATAAGGTCTTTATATTGTCCATCAGCAATCTGAGCTAAGCTTCCTTTAGGTCAGAATCTCCTTAGTTATTGAATCATACGAATCTTACAGTTGTGATAGATGCAATTATCTCTTTCAAGTACTTCAGTTACAAATAACACTTCAGGTAGACACAGGACAAGAACATAAATGAATAATAGATGAATGGAGAAATGTCATCAAGCTAGGAAGAGATAAAAAAACATAATGCTGAACTCAAGATCTCATCTTGAGTTAAATACATTTCAATGATCTGGAGTGCTCAGATATTTGGATTTTTCCTCTGGGGAAAAAAAAAGTAGACAACTAGATGTGTTGGAGAAACAAGATTATACAGCTAAGGCCCTGATCCTGGAAAAATATCATGCAGCTTCACACTAATAGGTATTCCTTTTGGATCTCAATGCATTGCTTACATGTGTAAGACTTCACTGAAAACAGCAGCTAAAAGGAAACAAAATATAATCTTTACTTGCTTAACTACTACCAAGTTATTTACTCTTCTCTCAACTTGCTTTAAGAACAAATTGCGCCAAACAAAGTAGCAGCAAAGAAAATCAAAACAGGCAAACCTTTGAAGGAAGATGTAATTATACAATGCTTTACAGAGCTTTGACACATTATTTTACCCATTGTGTGCATGTATACCTGAGCTATCAATCCTAATGGAGCTAATACTCTTCCACCAACAATTCTGAAAACTTCACAAGCAGTATTGTACATGCACGATCAGTGTGCCTGTGCAGAAAGGAAATGTTCTCTGCATCTTTCTAGGTGGGTGACTGACACAGAGGCATTAGGGCTGGAATTTGCCTTCTTTTTTAGCTGCCTTTAGGCTGTATGAGCAGCCTAAAGCTTGAAATTATACTCTCTCTCTCTCTACAGTAAACAGAAAGAAAGAGATGAGTTCAGCAGACCGTCAGTCTCATCTCTGAGATACTTCTTCTAAGGGTGACAATTTCTAACAAGGCTTATCTTAAGCTAGATCACCAGCTGAGAGGGTTAATGGTAGAGGAGATTACCCTGTTCTAAGAAACTTTAACAAGGTGATGTAGGAAAACTCAAGTGGAAAATTGAAGCTCTGTGCTTAAAGTGTCAGCCCATGCAACACCATAAACAGCAAAAGTCTCAGTGGATGTAGATGACTAGAACTAAATTTCCATTTATTCCCATAATAATTTGCTAGTTCACATCTGCTGATGCATTAATCACTGATTGGACTATTTTCAGTTAAAATGCCCATCTCAAAATTCATATCCCTGTTTCTTTTTCTGCAGTAGCTGAAAGAGAAAATTCCCTATTTGTGTTTGCTGTGGGAACCACTAGAGTCCTTGATTGCCTATTGCAGAATGGATTTCCTACCTGTGGGAATATGAAAATTTAATTTTACTGAGTCATTGCCCTTTCAGGGATCCAGGGAAACGGCAAGACCTTCCAGATGTCCTTCCTCTTCCAATGGCCTACTGTCGCTGTAGCATTTGCTCTTTTATTATAGTCCAAAGTTTGCATTCTTCTCCACGGTGTGAAGCAGGGCCAGGAGAAAACTTCCCAAGAACAAATTACCTAATTGTGGCTTTTTGTTGGGACTAAACACAGTAACTCAGGCAATTCATGTTATTATGGTGTGGGAATCCTGGCATCCTAATGTCTTAAAATTGTGCTCAGAAAGAAAAAGAATATACTATTGGATTTCAGAGCTTAGCAGAGCACAAGGGAACTTGAAATGGTTTTGAATGACAAAAATAACTGAAGTTACAGTAAGTACAATAAGGGTTACTGTCTTTCGAGAGATAATCTTAACTGCCAGCTGGGAGCTGCGGCACTAAAGCAGAATTTTACAGAGTTCATGTCAAAATTATGCAATCCCAAAATGTACCATTACAGCCTCCTTGCACAAGATTTCTGTTGGTTGTCTTTGAAATGTGCGATATTAACTTCTTAGAGGAGAAATCAAAGGAACCAGTCATTCATTTAAAGCATGCAGAAACCGTAAGGCATTGTAAGGACAAGTGATCAAAGCCAATAGCTTAGAAATTACAACAGCCTAGGCTGACAGAGCCTGGGCACAAGCGGAGCACAAGGACATGCTCCTGTGATCACTCAAGGCGTACGCAGTGTTACACCTGCACAGGTGCAAGCAGAGCACCGCATCGACAGGAGCTCCACAAGCCTGCTAGTTTTGATATGAAATCACAACACTTTATTGCAGACATATGTAAGGTAGAGTCTTTGGGGATGCTTTGTGATGGGAGATGCTAAGTGGCTGTTATCCGGTGTCCTGGGAGTCTCAGAGGTCACCCACGTTCCTGTATGTTTTCACTGGGGGTAGAAGTGATTTCTTGGTAGACTTTCCTAACTGCCTTAGCTAACAGAGTTAGAACAGCAGAAAAAGCAAAGCAATTCAGTGTGAACTTCAATGAACCCTTTTTCATCTCAAGTTTGACTCCTAGCTCCCTGTAAGCTTTCCTCTGAGCTCGCCGTACTTTCATTAGTGCTTCAACCCAAGGAACTAATTCTGTTGAATTTAAACTGGCTAATTCTGCCTGAATAACTCACCTGATTGTGGAGACTCCTTGGGGAATGCAGTCAAACACTGCAGGATGATGCACGTGATGATGATGAGCCTCCCGCCCTCTAGCCAGGTTTGCTCTGGGATCTGATGGTGGCTGAGCTACTGGAACTACCCTAGCCTGCCTGTTCCAGTGTTACACCCATCTTTATCAGCTCTGGCTTTTTGCAGCTTAACTTGAATTTATCTTCCTTCCCCCTGATGGCAGTACATTCACACTCCTCGAAAACTATCCAAAAGTCTTGGTGGTTTCTCAGGCAGGAAAAGGCACCCAAATGAGTGAAAGAAAAGTGGAGTAACATTAGTCAGCTGAGACAGAACATATCTCCATGTGGGGGGCTCATTGCCTTGTAATCATGGACAAAGGTTCTCTCTTTTTTTTATTGTTGTTGGGGGGTTTTGTTTGGGTTTTTTGTCCATCCTGTGATCTTATGTTCCCTGGACATCAACAATTTGTAGTGAGCATGGCAGTTGCCGTCTCTCTTATCAGTTCTCCCAGACCAAAGAACAAAGTTCTGAATGGGCAGCACTGACATTTCCAGGAAGCAATACCTTATCCTGGGCATGAAATGACTGAGTTACTGTAGGTTGCAGCCTCTTCTTTCATTAGGGAGTGGCTTAAGCAATGATTCTGCTGTCATGCACACTACTCAGTTAGAACCAGGGAAGAGACTTCCTTGGTTAGTAAAGATACTTCTTCAGTGTTTCAAAATGGTGTGTTAAACCTGTTGAAGTTGAGGCATACATTTTTTTTACCCTTTTTACAGCATTCATTAATATTCTTTGAACTTCATTTTAAGAAAGACAAATCAAGGAAAAATCTATCTTGAACATACGTACCATACGACAGACTTTATAGAGATTAATTCTCTTAGATTCAGTTATCTATATGAAGTCTATTATAAAATATTTCAAAGTTTTGCGAAACTAATGAATTACAGTTAATTAAATTCTCCAACTCATTGAGTCAAAAAGTCATATTAGCTCTTCATTTACTTTTTAGTGTATTTGTCCTTTCAGTGAAGAGGTACAAAAGCCCCCATTTACTCACTTAAAAATGGTTAGCATGGCAAATTCTCGTCCAATTCCTACTTTTTATCTAGATTGACTCCTGAGAGATCTGAAACACCAGAAAGCCATCAAGTAACTTACCCGGGATCAAACACTCAATTTGTAGTTTATAGCTGCCGCTGCTGCTGTTGCTGTGGGATTCCCATGCAGCTCAACAGGAGCAGTCCCAGATGCAGAGCAGCTGCACTTTTGGGCTCTGAGCCAGTACTGGGACCTGAGTCCTGGTGCTGGTGAGCATAACCTCACTGTGCTGAGGTAGCAGATTGCACAGAGAGCTGCACCCTGTTAGAGGGGCAACACTGTTTGGATATGTCTAGAAACTGGTTTTGCAGAAATATTTGGCAGATTTCCAGCTTATATTTGAAAGCTCTGATTCTCACTAAACACAAGACTGACACTTAGAAACCTTGTTAACCTGCCAATACCTGCAGTACATTTAGGCCCAGACTGTGTGATTACACACACACACACTAATTTTACAAGGTCTGTTTCTGTAATTTAGCAGAAGGGCATAAAGGATTTTCACTGTGGTCCCTAGGGCTATGACTTCCAAATAAAACCCTTATGTATGCTTTCAGTTATAAAGCAGCCAACTTCTGGTTGTACGCATGCATTCTTTTTCAGCAATCAAGTCCCTGTAAATTAACCAAATACTACCAAATACTTCTCTAAATGTTTGCATTTTATGACAGTATGATGTGTGAATTGTCTTGCATCTACATGGCTTTGACTCTGCATTGCCTCTCCACTTTTCAAAGCAAGCAGGACACAAATCGGCTCTGAAAGAATTGGGATCCAGCAAGCAGCAGGTTTCTTTCAGCTTGTCCTGTCTTTCCCAGACCGTGCTCTTCTCCTCCTCAGCAAGCCATTCAAATTTATCAGAACTTTCTGTCTGAAAGGCTGATGGACACAAGGAGTTTGCTTGGCATATTAGTGGTTGGAAAAAGCAGGCTAATCCATGGCTAAGATGATGTTGGAGCAGGTGAAGTGCTTAGAAGGTCCCTGTGGTAACACAGGTCCAGTGAGCGGTCACACATCTTTAAATGGAGGAACCCTTTCCTCTGTGGAAAACTCCCAGCCCTCTCATATAATGTCTCTGGAGAGGAGAAAAGGCCACCTTGAGAAGGAAAGACAACTCACTAGTTAAACAAGAAGTTTAATTAAAGCCATTAGAGAATTTCAGTGAGAGAAACACCAAGACTGTGAACATTTACAGTAGAAACCAGAATTTAAGAAAGTAATTTTTACTTAGTCTGAGAACTGGACTAAAGAAACGCAATTAAGAAAAGAATGCAAGTAGCTGAAAATTGGGAGAGCAATGTCTACTGAGCTGCTGTTACAGAAACCCAAGACAACATAGTTTATTCTAAATTAACATATTGCAGTCAGACTGAAGGTGTATGTGCCCTTTGTCTACTACCAAATCTCTGTTTGGAAACTTAGTGAAGTTTTGGTAATTTAATAGCCCAACTAACTCTGTACACTGCAATAAAGCAAAAAATAGATGCTTTTAAAATTATTATTATTTCATAATCGCCCAGGAGTTCCCCAAGAATTCTGGAAATTTCAGTGTTCACAGCTGTTTTAGAAATGCACTATCAGCAGGAACCCAAGGATAATGAGATTACTTGAAGCATAATCAGAATTATAGATAGATGGATAATGAGATTGCTCTCAGCATAATCAGAATTTTTTACATACGCACATGTATGTGTGTGTGTAATCTGGAGATGACAGTGTCAGGACTTCCCAGCTCATGAAGGCAAACCAGCAAGTCATCTGCTCTTTACGCCTGTGTCAAGTATAAACAATGCCGAGGCTGACGTTTGGGTGATGGGGCCAGAGATAAAAGCACCCCCCTCCCCCCCCGCCCCGCAGCCCACGCAGGAGCACTGCCCTTTTACCTGATGAGCCAGACAGTTTCCAAGAAAAAACATGGGTCTTGTTTGCTTATCTTCAATCGGTCCATAAGTCCTAGTGGGGGATTATCTCAGCAGCCACCAAAAAGGTCTTAGATCATCTCTTGTAGTGTTGGGACCCCCGGGTCGTCTGCACGCAGACAGACGCACGGAGGGCAGGCAAGAAGCATAGCTGAGGTGGGTATGCAAATAGCAGAGTTCAAAGTGAGTGCCATATACTGTGGAATGTGAACTGTGACAACACTGAGAAGGGTGATTAATGCCTGACGAGAGCTATTTAATCTGTGCACAATACTGTGTAACTTCTCTTCCTCTTTCTGTTTTCTTGCTTAAAAAAGAAAAATGTTTTACAAGGCCAGCGTGAAGCAGACAAAATCTGGAGCAAAGAAGGATTTTATGCAGTTGTCATATTTCTCAGCATCTTTGTCATTCTAGTAACTTGTTTAATGGTAAGTTTCCTTTTTAACCTTTTTTTTTTTTGCTGTTCTTTACTTCATGCCTTTCTCAGTCTGAAGGAGAGTGTCATACATTCTTTACAGGAGAGGTGATTTCTCAAAACTGTTAAAAACTCAGCTACAAGGTAAGAGTCGTCACTCAAAGTGCTGTGAAACTGAAGTCTGAAGAACCACATTTTTGAAATATTTTGAGTCTAATTGAAGGGTATAACTAGAAGGAAGCTGAAGAAATCAATAATGGGCTCTTAAACCTGCAGAGTTACTGTATAGTGATGTTAGTGATGACTTCTCAACCTTCTTACTAAGGTTCCAGGATCCCCAAAGTCGCATTAGCTGCCTGCGTTTCAGTTTTATTGGACAGTAAAAACACTACCACACTGATACAATACTGTACAGTTGCTAGAGTGTGTGTCAGTGTTCATGTACCAAATATATAAATTTTAAAATGAAATAACTAATAAGTACATGAAGGAGTGATCATATTTTTTAACAACTTTGCCATTTACATTGTGTGAGGTCAACAGTCAGGTTTCTGGGCATGCTCATAATACACTGACCGTGAGATGTGCAAGAGTCACACAGGAGAGAGTTTAGAGGGTTCAAAAGCAGAAAGCTTAGCCTCCATCTGTAGAAGACTTGGAAGTGTCCTTGGAAGTATGGAGTAGGAAGTACTTTAAGTGATGATTATGATGATTAACAGTGTCCAGTGTAAGGCAGCTGAATTGTCAGTGCTGGTGCTTTGTTATGCGTAATTTCTATAGAAACTGCAAAACATGCAGCATTGTCTTTTAACTGGATTTTACAAATCGGGATGCTTCCCTGTGCTCAGAGTGCACTGTGCATTAACAGCTTTTAAGCTTCTTAATGCTTGGCTGGAATTTAACAAATACCTGGACTCTATACATAAAAATCTAGAGTGCAGAATATTGCTGGATGGTTACATACAACAGCACTTGATCTAAATTTGAACTTGTAAATTGTGACTCTGAGGTTGTTCTATGTATTTACTCAGTTAGTACTCATTGTTGTGGTTTGGGAATCTTTTCCATGGGAGGAAGTATTCATCATATATGGAAGCCAACACATGGTTGATTGCTCTCCCCATCAGAGGCATTAACCATGGGCTCACTTCCACTGAGAACATCACACATAATTTATAAAGTATGGTACACAAAGTGCTAAGTAAGAATAAATATTTTTAGCATTCCTATGTGTAAAAAAGATCAGCATATTTTTAATTTTGCAAAGATAGAGAAATAATGGAGCCATTACCAAATTTAATAAATAACACAATATTTGACAGTGGATTAAATTATTTGCTATTATGTTTTTTGGTAATTTTGCCTGTTTTAATGAACCACAATGTTTGCACATCTTTTTTTTTTAAAAAAAATATGTATGTCTATGTATATGTATCCGTTCTGTAGTCTGGAAGTATCACTTTCAGATTATGTAATATTTGTAACTAGTTGATAAGAGGGTTTTCCAAATGTTTTTCTTTTCCCCACTCCAAAAAAAAAAAAAAAAATAGGGTTTGGGTTTCTTTCATTTAAAATAATGAAAGATAAGAACTTTGAGCAACGTCACTTGTGAAAGCGTCCCTGCCCATTGCAGGGAGGTTGGACTAGGTGACCTTTAAGTTTCCTTCTGACCCAAACCATTCTACTGTCTCAGGTGTTCTATGAATTAGGAGCTGTTATTTGATCTTTTGAGAAGATAGTTACTTAAATTTTTTTCAGCTTTGTGATTGTATTTTGGAATTTCCTTAACAAAAAGAATATTGAATAATAAAAAAATGCATTTCGGTATAAAATTTTTCATGCAACCTGTTGTTTATTGGTAAGCTTAAAAGTTGCAGGATATATAAAATTAAGCAGGACTTCTGAAAACATTTTGCTTGTACAATATATGCAACTAATCAATATCAGCCGACCACCTTCAGCTTTTACCAAGTTGGACATTTAAAGTCAAATTAATAATACATATTTTAAACATACTGCATAATTTGAAATTAAGGGGTTGTGTGTAAGGCAGTCCTCGATTGTCTGAATTCTTTTATTCTGCTTCTGTAGAATTTCTTATAGTGCATTATATCATGATATCCAAATGCCTTCCAGTAATGCATCAAAGAACACCAATAGCATCTGTCACATTTTTATTCTTTCATCCCTTCCCCAGGATTTGAGGGGAATTTTGTTAGTCAGTTTTCTCCTCATGTGTACACACACACAATAACTCTGCTCATGTGGAGACATTCACACAGCCTCACGCACATGTTGATAGGCACTTGCTAGAGACAATGCTTTCATTAGAGTGAACAGTGTTAATTTCCATGGTTTCTGTGAGATTTTACTATTACAGTCCTGGGTGCCCTAAATATCTTTCAGCAGATGAGTTTTCATTTCACTATTCCGCATAACCATTGCCAAGGTCTTCCTTACGGAGACATAGTTATTTCATTGGGATTTCCTGTCTATCTCTGAAGATGAATAAAAGCAGTTTCCATTTGTACTTTGGATATGTAACTGGCCAAGCTAGCACGTAGCAAGTCAGCTTTCCTTCTCAGAAATCTGAGCAGAGATATAAGGAGTGAATGTCATGCTGTCAGCACCCAGTCATTCCTCCATATAGGTTTAGTCAAAGAGAAGGCAGAAAGAAGAGTTATCCTTTTGGACTGTGGCTTAATGAATGAAAAAAATACAGTTGACCCACTTTGTGTGTTCAGGAAAATAACACTTTGTGTGTTCAGTTCCTCCGTGCCTGTTGGTTATCCCTGCAACAAATCTTCTGCAGTATCAGTAAAACATCACTTTTCCTAATTTAGGGGGTTCCTATCTGTTTCCATCCATACTGATTTGAAATATGACTACATCTAAGATGTTCCCTTTGTACAGCTTGGCGATTGGGCTGCTGTCTTTTTGTCCATTTCTATTTGTTTGACTTTCATTTGGAATTCATTAAAATGGCCCTGACCACCTGAGGAAATTGTGTCAGCTCTTAGATCAAATGTGGTTCTTCATTTTTTTTTCAACTCCTGTTGGTGGCAGGCTATCTTTTTTTTCTAGGAAAATATCCTTTTTAATAAAAATATCATTTTTAATAAAAAGGATATGAACTCATCCAGGATTTTGGAATTCAAGAACATAATTCCCTGGGTCTCCAAGGGATGAAACTATGTCAAAATGTGTCTGTGACAAGAAGGTATGGTTAACATTTTCAGACTCTGAACATCTGAGGTGTATACCTGTGTGTTACCAGAAACAAATGAGGTCAAAGCAATCACTGGAGGAAAAGAGGGTGAAAATATTTCAAGCCTCTGATTTTTTACTGATACCTGTGTCCTTGCTTCCAAGTAGGGCTGTTTTTCCTCAAAATAATGGCAAAGAGCAGCTTATTGTATCGACGCGATTTCATTCTAAACTATTCTGAATGAACAGATGGTTTATGTAGCTAAGTCTTGTTTAACGGGTGTATTGCTAATGACATTAGGTCTGCTCCCAGCTAAACCTCTAATGCTAATCCTTGACAAAACAAACCCATCAGATGAATCCAGCCTTCACTAGAAAGCTATGGATCTTTATGCAGTTCTACTGGGATAACAGTTGCCAAAGGACTGACTTGCAGTGAAAAAATGCTTTGGTCTAGGCTTTGTCTTTATGGCTTTGCAAACTAGGATACAACTCTAATGCTTTGTGGCAACAGATAAAGCAGACTAGAAGGTATAAGGGTATCTGCAGACACCTTAAAAAAGATGTTTAAGTGCCTTTCACCCACCTTCACACACAATAGTAGTTCTCATAGGTTTCATAGGTTGGAAGGCACATTTTGAAAATGGCACAACTATAGCTCAGGAATAATTTTTTGCATTCCCCCCAAGAGAGACAAGATGTGTTAAATTGATGTTACACAGGTTCTTCTTAAGTAGTGTTACTGAGCACACGCTACCCACCAGCCCAGGTGTTTGGTGGAAAAGGATCGGTACAACTTTTGAAAAGCTTTTGCTGGAGGTATCTGACATCCAAGTTCATAAGCAATAGGTGGACAGAGGATCCTGATGTTACACTATATTTAAACTTGGTAATGTTTATGTTTATGTCTTGGTAATTGTAAAATACACTTTTCCGAACAAATGATTAAATGGTTTCATAGGTCATGCATTGCTTCAGCTTTATGCCAGAGCATGTTATGTTCCTCTGAGGATATTGAGGGATATTCTTATGTTGAGGAGTATTTCAGAGTAGTAGCAGCCTACCATTACAGAAGTGGCCTAGTAAAGCTACTCTGTTCAACCATCACCTCCATGGAAAATGAGTAAGAGCTTTTAAGAATATCTGCTGTAAAACAAATTGAGGTTCCTGTAATTAGAAACATGTACCTGGATATATCATGAGCACCTATTTTATTTTATGCCAATGTCTCTCTCGTGTTAAAATCCTCACAAATATTTCTACAATTACTCTATTTATCAGTATTTCCTTTTTCACAGTGTCTTTTGTAACTATTTTTCACTCTGTGTTATTTGCCCCTTTAAAAATATAACTGTTGGTATTGCAAATAATTACCAGCTCACAATGAGAACTGTTAAAATCCCTACTGCCCACGTGTAGGCACTGTGGTTTATGTAATGGAAATATTTATCCTGTTGTGGGAAACGCCATGTAACACAACCTGTGGCTTAGCTTCTAGGAATGAAAGCCACATATAGCAATCTTATCCAACATTTGTGATACTTTCCTTGCCTTGTTTACCAGGAAATTGAAATTTGGTTTCCTCTTTATTTCTGTAGGTTCTGTACAGATTAAAGGAGAAGATCCAGTTGTCTCTCAGGCAAGAGAAGGAAAAGAAGCAGGAGATCCACCTCTCGCCCCTTCCCTTGCAGACATCTCAGTCCGGGTATAAGACCACCAACAGAATGGTCCAGCCTGAACAGACTCCAAAGGTTGTCAATGTGGTAGTGGACCCTCAAGGCCAGTGTGTTCCTGAGCTCAAACCTCCCCTCTGTGCCAGTCCATCTCCTTTCAGAATGAAACCTGTAGGGCTCCAGGAAAGGTAGGATGGTGCCCAGCACGTTCAAGATTTATTTTGCTTTGTTACACTCATGCTGTGCCATTTCATATGTATTTCTTCTGTCAATGAATGGGAGTATATGCCATCCAGACATTTGAGAAGTGAGATTTTGGTGTGTTATTATCTGTCTCATGGATTTTCTCTCCTTTCCTTTTCATATGAACAGAAGTTTGGGCTGAGATTAACTGCAATACTGGAATTCTTTTTGTTAATTTTTTCTTGCCTTTCCAAAAATTACTCCAAATAAATAATTTGGCATTTTACATTGATTTTTACCTGTTTTGATCCTGGAGGTCGTTGCAGAGGGCAAAAGAACTGGTTATGTTTTGTCAGCAAAGGACATCCTCATTGTCAGGGCGTCCCAGGAACATGGGAAACTTAGAGGAAATATTTAAAAGTACATTTACCAACTTCATACAGTGTTTCCATTATCCCCTTTAGAGATTTTTTTCCTTAAATCCACCTTTCCATAGGATTGAGATACATTCCAAGGTCTTTACAAGTCTACAAGCTTTACAAAAAACAGGGAAAGAAGTGATCAGTAAAGAAACCAACCATTGCGTGCAGCTTCTCAGAAATACTTGGGTACCAATTCTTGCCACTCATTCCGCCCTTCAAAAACTGGGCCAGTGCCCTTTTTATAAGTGTTTATTCTTCCTACAGGAGAATGCACACTGACATTTGTCTGTTCTCTGTTAGAAACCTATATGATTTCTTGCCTGATGGCTAAAGGCCGCTTTCATAAAGCATCAGTGCTCTGAATAACTAACATAGCATGCAGCCATGCAGCTGAACACTTCTGCCCCAGCGCAGATGATAAATGAAAGAACAGACGCTATACAGATATGATGGGGAAATCAGAATGAAAAGGACACCTAGCGGAGCCTTCTCTGTGAGGACTCTCAGACTTGAGTGGTAACTCTGATTCAGCTTAACCATGAGATTTCAATGACACAGATTTTATCAATGGTTTTATGAGCCCCAGACAGGGCTACGGGAGGGGAACTGATTCTTCCATGAGTAAAAAATGCCAAAAGGCAGAGCTGTCAGCTGTCATAAAATATGTAGTGATATCATTGCAGCAAGAAAACGAAGGAGTAGAGGAAACAAGTAAATACATTTTGATAGATGTTCTCATTCCACAAGAGCCTAAAAATAAAGCACAAGAGCATGGGGATCACACAGCTAATTTATAATACCTAGTACTTAACATAGCGTAAGTAATAGTGAGAGAGACTGGGGTGAAGGAATTTGTAGAGGGAGATAGTACTTAAGGATAGGGGAAGACATTAATTTCCACCACCACAGATAGGAACTCAGTATTCAATACCCCTAAGCCAAATTTCATCCTTTGGAAGGACAAAGTTCTCAGTCAGATGTGCCAAAATGGAGAACTGAGATACAAAGAGGAAGCTAAACCTGATGTTTGATGAAATAAACCAGGCATTTCAGCTTATTATGAAGGAAAAACAAGTTGAAGGCACTGAGTACTTCTACGCCATTGGAAAAAAGTGAAATCAATTGTGATAATGTCCTATTCTGCAGTTCTTTTTGTCATGTTTAACACAGTTAAACATTTGCAGCCCAAATCCACTTGTAAGAAATAATGGTTAAAGTTCCTTTCAAGCTCCATGATATGAAGGTCTGGGGATGTGAGGGACAGAACTTTAGGGAATAGGTTGTCTTCTCTTCCTCTGAAATAAACAGATATTATAATATATTTTTTTTATTTATTTATTGTGTCCTGTACTATGAACAAATTTGCACACATTTTGACACATGGAAGCACTGGAGGCAAAAAGCAATAATGCAGGAACACATTTAACCTCAGACATCATCTAATGACTGGGTATATGAGCACTTTAAAACTGTCCACCTTTCAGCCCCACATCAACCTTGCACTAAGCAACTTTGGGCCGTTCTCATTACACATGGGAGCAGTGGACCTTACAGCATGGGTCTATATAGTGCAAGCAGCACGCTGTGCAAAAAACATTCTGCTTGCAGCCCTTATTCCGTCAGTATGGAGTGGGATCAAGCCTGGAGGTCTCCTCCTGCTCTTAGCCATAGCTTGGGTAGCTATTCAATAATGTTTGCTAACCTCATTTTGGTTTCTGCCAGGGGAAGAAGTTCTTGGCAAGCTAGTGTGGACATGGGGGCTCCTTGACAAACTTGGCATTGAGATTCCTTTGGCCAGATGGCTTGACAGTGGTTCCTGAGAGGCACTTGCTGACTATCCAAACATACTGGTTTGATTCCTTAAGAGTGATCTGTAGTCATGAACTGCTTGAAAGTCACAAAATGGACCATAGGCCAAACCAGGGAGTGAGACAACTGCTGTTTCTAAACATCCAGATGGGAAGTTTGTGACAGTATCTCTGAAGGATGGGGCAGAAAAGCTGGATGATGCCTACATTCTCTTCCTGCTCTGCACACTATGTGCTGCTTTGAGAAGGATATCTAAATCCAAAAATATGGAGAAACTGAGTTTTCACAAAGCACTGCATCAGCATGTGGCCCTATGAACCTTTCCATTTTTAATATGAATAGCATTGGCTGATACAGAAGCAGAAAAATTGTTAGTGGACAGCTGTCCATAGATCAAGACATTCCTGGGAGTTTGTCCAGCTTCTTAAAAGGTGTTTTGCTTCTGAATAGAATCATAGAATCATAGAATGGTTTGGGTTGAAAGGGACCTTAAAGCCCATCCAGTTCCATCCCCTGCCATGGGCAGGGACACCCACCACCACCCCAGGCTCCTCAAGGCCCCATCCAACCTGGCCTTGAACGCTTCCAGGGAGGGGGCACCCACAGCTTCCCTGGACAACCTGTGCCAGTGCCTCACCACTCTCATCGTGAAGAATTTCTTCCTGATGTCTGATCTAAATCTTTCCCCTTCTAATTTAAAGCCGTTCCCCTTTGTCCTATCACTACTTGCCCTTGTAAAAAGCCTCACCCCCCAAAGCTTTCCTGTAGGCCCTTCAAGGTACTGCAAGGCCGTTATGAGGTCTCCCTGGAGCTTCTCTTCTCCAGGCTGAGCAACCCCAACTCTCTCAGCCTGTCCTCACAGCAGAGGTGCTCCAGCTCTCTGTTCCTCTTCGCAACCCTCCTCTGGACCCACTCTAACAGATCCATATCCTTCTCATGTTGGGGATTCCAGAACTGGACACAGCACTCCAGGTGAGTCTCACAAGAGAGGAGCAGAGAGGGAGGATCACCTCTCTCGCCCTGCTGGCCAGGCTTCTTTTGACGCAGCCCAGGACACTGTTGGCCTTCTGGGCTGTGAGCGCACATTGCGGGCTCGTGTCGAGCCTCTCATCAAGCAGCACCCCAAGTCCTTCTCCACGGGGCTGCTCTCAGTCACGTCATCCCCCAGCCTGTATAGAAACCGCAGATTGCCCAGACCCAGAGCCAATACTAGAGCCAAGCCCGTGTACGTTGTTTTCAGCGTACCTGGAAAGGCTCTTACTCAGCTGTCTCTACAAGAGACAGCAAGCGCTGCAATATTTTCACTCCCAAGCGCGCAGGCCGCCCCGCCTGTTTGCCGGCGCCTCGCTGGGCGCTGCCGTGCGGGAGCGAGGCCGCGGGGAGGGTGACACCTAGAGGCGCGGGGCGGTACTGCACCTCCCCCGCGCCCTCTGCCTCTCGGCCTCATCCGTGGAGGTGGCCTGCGTGGCCTCTTCTCTTGAAGGAGGAAAAGTAGTCAAGTAGTCAGGAAACTGAAGAATCCGGCGGCCACAGGAGGAGAGTTACTTTCCTGGATGCTGATCAGGGATGTGTGCCCAAACGCAGCGTGATGAGTGACCGCTGCCAAGACTAAAGAATGGGTCAATAGGTGTGGAGACAAGAGGACTGTTAGAACAGAGGGGCACTGACCCCTTTCTGTTACAATTGATGATAGGCCCTGGGGCAGGCATTGAAGGGTTGCCTCCGGAGCCGCCTGGCATCCTCTGGATCAGTCAGTAAAGAATCATAGAATCATAGAATGGTTTGGGTTGGAAGGAACCTTAAAGATCACCCAGTTCCACCCCCTGCCATGGGCAAGGACACCTCCCACCAGCCCAGGCTGCTCAAGGCCCCATCCAACCTGGCCTTGAACACTTCCAGGAAGAGAGAATCCACAGCTTCCCTGGGCAACCTGTGCCACTGCCTCACCACCCTCATCGTGAAGAATTTTTTCTTAGTGTCTATTGTAAATCTTCCCCCTTCTAATTTAAAGCCATTCCCCCTTGTTCTGTCACTACTTCCACTTGTAAAATGTCCCTCCTCAGCTTTCCTGTAGGCCCCCTTCAGCTACTGCAAGGCCGCTATGAGGTCTCCTCTCCTCCAGGCTGAACAAGCCCAACTCTCTCAGCCTGTCCTCACAGCAGAGGTGCTCCAGCCCTCTGATCATCTTCATAGCCCTCCTCTGGATCCTTTCCTACAGCTCCATATCCTTCTTGTTTTAGGGATTCCAGAACTGGACACAGCACTCCAGGTGAGTCTCACAAGAGAGGAGCAGAGGGTGAGAATCACCTCTCTCACCCTGCTGGCCAGGCTTCTTTGGATGCAGCCCAGGACACGATTGGCCTTCTGGGCTGTGAGCGCACATTGCTGGCTCATATTGAGCTTCTCATTAATCAGCACCTCCATATCCTTCTCCACAGGGCTGCTTTCAATCACAACGTCCCCCACCCTGTATTGCAACCACGTATTGCTTCAGAGTTACTGTTTTCTGGTGTTTTCACAACTGCTGCACCTTTGCAGCAAAGACCTTCTCCATCTGCAACCTACACAGTGCTGTCACTGACCAAAGGAGAAGGTAAACTGATGCTGTTCTCCTGTAGGTGTCTTCAGTGATGAACTACCACAGTATCGTACGCCTGAATTTAGGATGTAAAAAAGCCTTTTCTCTTCCATTAATCCATTAATATTGCATCAGCATTTATTTTTCTAGTTAGGCTTTTAAAGGTTTATATGAATAATATATTCTTTTTCCTTCAGGAGAGTAAGGCCTCATTTTATTCTGCTTGTTGGCTCAAAATTCACCTTGATATGAATGGTCTTGTCCAAAATCATGATCTGGTGAAGTGGGATGGGATATTTTAAATTTAATTCTGACATGTCAAGCATTGAAAATTCTTAGAACAAGCAGTGAATTGTTGAAACAAAAGCATGGCAGGGATATAAATATAAATATGTTACCAGACTGGCATAGTATTCACTTGTTTTACAACTGAATTTACTTTTTCCTCAGACACAGCTGATGTGAGTCTTAGTTCTGGTACTAATTGTGACTAGGACAACTGTATTTCAAGTAACTAGTGCACAATATACTCTTTTGTTCAAATTGGTTACTATCTTACATGCAAAAGTACATGGAAGAAAAGAAAATGTGGAAAATAGCTCTTCTGCTATGTGTGTGTTAAGAAATACAGAGTAGTTTAGAAAGTCTTTTCAAGCATTTGCATTCCATCTGAGCCACAATGACTTAAAACTATGGCTATTACATCTAAATAATCAGTGGGAAAAATCCCAGCACTGTTTTCTCAGTCTGTTACATATTCATTAGAAAATTATTCTGACTGAAAGCTGCTCCTGTTCACATATCAGGATGTTAGGGGAATGCACATCACATTCAGATCAAGTAACGTTTTACATGTGTTACATGCTCAGTTTTTGTTCTCTGCAAATAATAGGGGAATGAAGAATATAATAGAATAAAAAGTTTGTCAAATAGAGCAAAAATCTGGCAGACAAGTGAAATAATAAAATACTTTTAAAATGTGAAATCAAATAATTTTTAAAAATTGTATTCAGATAACCTGTAGTAGTCTGTGGAACTGATTGCCAAAAGATAAAATTATAATCATGAACATATTAGCAAGATGTACTCACACATATAGTCATACAGATAATGAGAATAATTATTGTTCTCTGTCTGCCTTTGGCGTCCTTCTTCAGCAACATCTTGCATTTGACGCCTTTACAGAGAAAATCATGGACGGTTTGGACTTCAAGTTTGGAGGTGGGAGAAAATTCCTGTTAATGCTGGTAACTATTCTCTTTCATTAGTTAGTCTGCATAGACACACAAATTAAGCTATTGTTCTGGCCAGGTAAACAATTTCTGTGCCCTGTCAAGTACCATCTGGATAACAAATAGGGTGGATGATAAACACTAACTGTAATACAGTTTTTCCTGGTGTTAGAAAAAAAAAATCCAGTAAAATTAATCATTATATTTGCAATACTGTATACCAAATAAATGCCCTGGTTCAACCTTGTAAGCAATGTTAGAAACACAGTAAAAAATCTGATGTGCTCTTTGCTGCCTTAATATAATGGCGGCTGCATATCAGGATATCTAATAGATAAGAAAAATTCCAACAGTTCTCTCTGTTTCTGTTCTGATTTTTAGATCACAGAGTATAGGTGCTGCAAATATCATTATGGTGTATCTGATCTGTTATCTTCATACAAAATCCTCCATTGTGATTAATCATTTCAAGTAATGCTCGGAGTGTAGCACCTTGCAGTTGGAGTACTGTAAACATGCCACGTTTCATTTTTTATGACACAAGCATGGGAACTTAATATATTTACAGGAAGAGGCCTTGAATTTCCTGGCTAGAATATACTGGCTTTGCATAGATGTGAAGGATAAATTTACCCTATTGTGTGGGGCTGAATATGCTTTCTGCATTCTTAATTTAAATCCTAGGGATTGTTTTCAGGAAAATGTCAGTGTAATTGTTCAAAGCACAGCTATGTGCCAACACAAAAGTACTGGCTGGGGAACAATTTTATGGTGATATCCTATCAGAAGGAATTTGCAAATCACCAGGGACCAGTAAACTAAATTTGAGGTGGGAGGAAGGAATTTTTGTGCTCTGACCTGTCTCTGCCGACGACTTATTACAGCACTTTGGACATGCCACATAAACCTCCTCCAGCCACACACCTAACCACTGGAAAGGGACTGGCTGACTGGTGTGTTCCTCTGAAGTGATGTAGCAAAGATGAGATCCTTAACCTGAAATACAGTAAAAGTTCTACACGCTACTATAATACAGTAAAAAAACAACAACAACAACAAAACCAAACAAAAAAACCCCAAACCAAACACCACTTTCTGAAGGACCTAAAAATGCATTTCTTTAATTTGGCAGACCTCTCAGCTGTATTCTGTCCTAGTCTTAAGATGCACTGATGATTTCAACACACCCAGAAACATTTATTGCACTGAGGCCAGCTAGCAGAGATTAGTTTTGTGTCTGTACTACCAAGCTCTTTTTAGCTCCAAAAGATCAAAGGCTGGATGCAGACTGCCTACTGGGAACAGTTTGTGCATGTGCTGCTTCCCAGACTGTGCCAGTGAATTGCTTTGGAGCACTCTTGTTGGCAAAGGCTAAAACCAAGACAGGGCTGCAAGGCTTGAAACATAGCAATATTGATTACCAAGTTTCAATGCCTGGGTTTGTTTCCTGGCACCATTTAATTTCTTTTTCTAGATGCAGCTTGCACATAAAGCAGCATACGGCTGGTGTAGCAGCTGACACGAGGGCAGCAGTCCCTATTGTGGGCAGCTGCTTATGGGCTGTGCCTTTTAGTAATGCTTCTTTCAGCACAGGGTCTCCCTGCAGCTCAGCATCATGGCTTTCCTCTTCCTCAGGCCTCTCAACTAGCTGGAAAGCCACACCGAGACTGCTGGGCTCTGCACTCGGAGTGGCAGTGTAAAAGCAAGGGCTGAAAACCTGAGGTGGGAGAAACTGGTCTAGTAATGGGGAACACAAAGTGGAATCCAGCTCTGAGGGTCTCCTGCTCAGTGTCTGAGACACCTATTTTAACATGTGAACTCATGACTAGAGAGAGAATAATGTTTTACCTCCAACTTGAACTTCTGTAACGTGTCTATTAGTGCATAGTCACTGAAAATTTATTGCAAGCGCTGGACCTTCGAGTTGCACAAACGTCTGTTCTGTCCAACACATTATAGACATCTTTGCTTATTTGCAGTATAGGAAGAGGGCAGGAATGTGAATTGTCCCCTTCCTCTGGAGGGGAAGTGAACTCAGGCACTAGCCTAACAAAGACCCTTTAAAAATCATATTTTAACTATTTGGCTCCTGATTGGCTGAGAAGGTGTTTTGGTTGTGCTTAGAGTTCTCTGAAGCAATAGCCTATGTGGGTTACAATATATATAAACAGATGCAAATAACTACATACCATACGTACCATCACTCAAACTTACATGCACAGTGCGTTTCCCTTTGTCTCTAGCACCTCTTGCAATCTACTTCAGATTAGCATGTGTAGATGGTATGTTTCTGCTCCTAGATCCATCTCCGCTTTAAATTGTCCCACATCCATTTTTTCCCTCTTACAAAGAACTAAAAGCTCTTCAAAACATGTGCCATTCATTTCTGGGAGGGGATAATTCAAACTAGCCCACCGTTGTTTGGAGAAGGTATTCTAGTGCAGCTTCATAGTCCTCTCAGATGCCGGCAAGTGCTCCATTTAGCACACAGCCTGTGCTTACCCATGATTTTGCCTTTACCATCTTGTGAGGTTTAGTCAGGAATTTTGTAATAATTTTACTGTATTCCCAGGTCTCTTATCTGACGTTTATTCTTGTTACTGCAGTTGCTACTGGATTTAGCTTGTACACAGGAAACCACAGTGCCAATCTGTGTCGTTCCCAAGGTGACAGGAAACCCTATTTGGTCGGATGTTGATTGTGCTTGTCTTTACTGCTCCACCCATCACATTTTCTTCCTTTTTGGCTTAAGTTAAGACAAATTAATCAGTGGCCGCCATCTGGTAGACAGTTTTGGTGGTTTTGCAGTGATTCGTCCAGCTGATCTTTTGAAAAGTAACACACGTACAAGACGTTTAGGGTGAATATCCGTGTTAATATTTAAATGCTTCTCAAGGCTTAGGGTCAGATGGGCTGTTGTTGCCCTGGGCACATGAGTAATTTGAGTTGTGTGAGTAATCCCTTGCCTTAAGCAGTGTTTGGTCAAAGGGTTAAACTCCAATGCAGATTTCCAGTGACTGGTTTCCTTAGCTCCTCTCTGCCTCTGCTTCATTTGTCATCGACCATCCCAAGCAGGGTTCCTGGACTGCTTCACCAGACATCCTAATGTGCAGACAGAGTGGCATATCTGGGAAAATGAGGAGATGCACATTAGCTAAACTTGAACACTCTGAATTTCTCAGCTCAGCCCATGGCAGGATGAGCCCATTGTGACATTAACAACTAAACATATTGCCTTTTCACACAGGCAGGTTGGAACTGCCATGCCAAGGGAGAAGAAGTGAGTGAAAAGCATCAGTTTCATGATGAGACTGGGTTGTAAGCAGGATGAGGTATGTTGCATCTCATGAGCCCTTAACTAGAACCTACAGGTACTGGTTTCAGCAATATAAACCACCAATGTAGAAGAGAGCATCCCTATCAGATGTACAGGGGTTTGACATTTACAAGGAAGGTACATTTTTGAGATTTAGGGACTTTATAGAAAAGGGCCTCCATTAATGTCTGAGAAAGGCTAGTGCTTCAAATTAAAATACCTTTCCTCTTGTTTTGGAATGCATTTCTCACTAATCATGCCTTTCCTTCTGGCTAAGTTTTATGCAAGGCAGAAAATATAGAGGTATATCTTTGAATTCTGAGGAGCCATGTACAGGACGATACTTGCTTTTATTATAATCATCAGTTAATAGTCTAAGCCCTGGACCAACTACAACAGTTGACTAATTATATTGTTTCTTTTTGGAAAAATGCAGTTCAGCAGAGATCTCTTATGCAGTCAGAGCTAGTATGTGCAGAAAGCTTAATACTGCTAGCCAGGAGAAATGTCCCTTGTTTGCAAATACACCTTTGCTCAAAGAATACTGCCTGTAAATCTGTGGATCACACTATTTCTCAGCTCTTGTGGGAGATTCTCTTTAGCAGAGAGCCTCAGTCACCGATCAGGATCCCTCTGTGCAACGCTCTATATACACACAAAAATGAAATTATCCTCTGTCCAAAAAACAATCTAAACATCAGACAAGGTCATAGATGCATACAGACAATAGGCAAGCCTCAGGAAACAGAGAAGCAATAGCATCATGGCAGAGAAGAAGATGCCCAGAGTATGCTATGAGAATGGCTCAGCCAAGAAATACTGCCCCGAGGCAGTAGCTGATTTCATAGGACACTGACATTTCAGTCAAGTTCTTGCTAGAGTTGTTCATCTGCTTTGATGCCATCACATCCAAGCTGATGCATCAGTTTGGTTTGTCTTTGAACCCTAGCTGAGTACAGCGAAGACATTTCAGGAATGCTTTTTGTGATTTTCTTGCTAAGACAAGCGAGACATTAATTGGTTAAGTGACTGATCCAAGACGATCTTGCACATTAGTGCCTTATCTTCATAAAACACCCAGACTCTTGAACTCTTCGTTCAGTTTTCTAACGAGGGCAGTCTGTAAGAAGCTATGACAGTGATATTCCTTTCTGGGACAGGGACTTCCCATAAGTTCCCTTTCAAAGAATATACTTTTGATGCTTAACAAACAGAGTGTATTGTTGTTATTAATTTATGGTAGCTATAATTATCCCTGTTATGTTAATTCTGTGGTTTGATAATAGGAGCAAAACAGAACTGACCGACTTCAAATGACTGTTCAGATATGCGATAGGCATCAGAAGGGGAAGTACTGCATATAATTCCCACACAGAAAAATGTCGTTAAGTAATTTTCTCTAGGGAACCTGGTCCCGATACTTCAGCAGCTCCCTGGAAAGGCGTGCTACCAGCGAGAGATGGGACTGGTGCTGGACAGGAGGCAGCTGAGCCTGCTGTGTGTCTGCTTCCCACCATCCTCCTGGCAGCCGCATCTCCTCTCTTTGAGTTGTCTCAAATCCTTCCTGAATTGTAGCAAATTCCAACAGAGGACTGCTGCATCATCCAGAGGCTTTCAGTTCCTTTCCCTACATTGATAGTGGATGTAACACTGTAGCCTTACAACAAATAAAGGAAAACCATCAGAATGGCAGGAAAGTACACAGCAGCTAATAAATCCAATTTGCATGGTCTTGTTTCACTTTAGAATCTAGTTTGTTTTGCCTCAGTGGATTTAGCGAGGTATCTGGGAAGAGAATTTGGCCCACAGAGCATAATACTGAATAGGTTTGCAAAAGGCAGCAGCATTGTGAAAAGCAGAAAGCTGGTATTGTAATTAATCCCAAAGGTAGTGCTCTAGCTACAGAGAATACATTTGTAATTTACTGATAAGATTAGAATAAAATAAATGCTTTCTGCTTCATCACGAGGATTATCCCAAATGCAGCCTAAATACCCCTCTTGCCCTCATGTCTAGTGTTCACTATTGCCTGACTGTCCCAGCTATGGAGCTCATTGTCCTGGGACAGCGCAGAGGTCAAAAGGTGGGCTAAGAAAGCTGTCTGAAGGAAAAATCACAGAAGACACCAGGTACAAAGATGTGGAAGAAACATTTGGTTCAGGACATTCCTAAACTACAGGTTGCCAGAAGCTGAGGGGCTTACTAAAAATAAGTAACAGTTTAATTAAGTAATCAGTAATACCTGCTTACTTTGTTTCCCTAAACTCCGTCTTGCTGGCCATTGTTGAAGACAGCGTACTTGTCAGCGTTTGATCTTACATAGTACACTAAACCCACATTCATAGTTCCATATCATTCCCTTCAATGTACATAAATGTAACCTCTGTTACATATGAGCCGTTTGTAAACCTGTGTGTTTAGAGTGTTTATACTGAGATAGATGGGGAGGAGGTCAATTTGAGAGGGAGTCTGGTTTATCTTTCAAATGTAACTTCTCCTACTTCCTTTCATAATGCAATGTTCATTTAGGTGAACACTGCTTTTATCAGAGTCCTCAGATTTCCCTCCTCTATTCAATTCATAGAAACGAATTTAAATCAAGTGATTTAAGTTTCTTAATGCCATGAATCATTTGCTAATAGAGAACTATAAATCTGAACCAATTATAATTATTTCACTCTGAAATTTCCAGGCTGTACTGACTCATTGATGGTGTGTATGAGGAAGAGTAGATCCAGAAAGCTTGCATTCTGGCCCATGTCTTTTTCGCTGGGCACAGGCATAGATGCATTTTCCTTCTCTAGAGCCCAACCTATGCACTCCTCTATAGAAATGTCTCTGATGAGAGCAGGCAGTGGCCAGGGCCATGGCCTTCAAGGTATCTAGGTCACTCTAGAAATATGTGCCTTTCAAAGTGTATGAGCTAAAAGGATTTTAGGCTGTACAGGCAGCCTTAGATGCTTTGTCCAGTATGTGACTGAGTGAAGTATTTTCGCTGGCTCTCTTTAGAAATATCCATAGATGGCGCAGCTCTGTTGAGCAATGGTGTAGGTCTGGAGGTTTTACATTCTTCAGGAACTGCTGCTGTTCAGTAATTTCTTCAAAGTACACTAACAATTAATTTGTCTGCTTAGAAATCTTCTATGTGACACTTGCAGTAGTTTAAAGATAATGAAGACCAAGTCAAATAAACACGGAATGTTCTTTTTCATTATCTTAAGGTTGACAGGGTGTAGTAAACGCCTCTTTTCCCAGATGTTTCTTCCTGTCTTTCCCAAACGGCAAATGCACCAGGAAAGAACTCATTGTACTGATTAGTCTTCAAGTCACAATAAAAAATAATTTTCTCTTACTGATACTGTCGGAAGATACTGCCCATTTATAAAAAAGATACTCCTATCCATGCCTGGTTTTGGTTAAAGCCTCAAAAGAGCATTGAAGAACATTAATGTGTGACTAGATTATATATTTGCTTGTTTGGATTTAAGAGTTGTAGATTATATTCCTTTAGTGAGCAGCAGGTGCAGGGTGGAGACAGATTTTGTGCTTATTCGAATGGAATACATGAAGATAAATGTACTTAATGAAAAGATTTCTTTTATGCAAAAAAAACCCCAAACCAAAACAAAAACCCACCTTGAAACAAAACTCGCAAACATTTTTTTCATCTAAAAGCTGAAAAATCTAAGATCAGTCTATTGGTCCATTGTTTATTTGTGTACAATAGGTCTGGCCAATTAAATAACAAAAAATCTCAGTTAAGCAGTCTTTAAAAAATATTTCCTAGAAGCTATTGCCTCTCCCTTCTCATTTATTAGATCTGTTTTCTTATGCTATGCTTCTCTGAATACTGCAGGTAAGCACCTTCTGGGCATGTTGCAATGCGCAGCAGTGCTCAGCAAAGAACTGAGCCTTGTGTGTGCTGGGCAAAGTAACCAGACTTTGCACCTGGACAGGAGATCTAAAAGGGAAATGATTGTGCCTGGTTACAGGTCCTCTAAGGCATCATGGAGGTACTTATGGACTGAAATTGTAGAGATGTAGCTCATACAAGTACGACAAAACATATTTTGCAAATTAATTTTTTTTTCTGATTTTCAATCAAAAGATACAGCAGACAGAATATTTGGGAGAGTTAACAATTATTGTTCTCTTATCTTAAATAAATGCATTATCCGAGCTCATTAACGTGTGCATTTGTTTAATCTGCATAGCCCTAACAGCTAATTGTTATTCCTCTCCATTTTCTTTTCCCTTTCTCTATTCTTTCAATCCCTTTTGTTTATATTCATTGTCATTTTGTTTAAATTAGTATATGCATTAATTGAAGAGAGAACAGGTCATCTGGTATGCTTGTGCAATGAGGCTTCTAATATGAAATAGAGCAATGCTGCAATGCAAACAGATAATAATAGCAATAAAGAAGACTTCATTCAATTAAAGCTCTACCATCTAAATCAAATTAACCATAAATTAGTAAGCATTTATTCAGCTCTTTGGATAAACAGATCAAATAAGCGCAACAAATTAGTATCTTCATTTATTTTTACTTCTGAACATTTAACTCAGTTTTCACTCATGCTGAGAACACATATACATGAATATGAATCAGAAATAGAGCTTTAAGTTACCATTCAAATTTTATTGCAGAGAGACATTTGCGTGACAAAATATAATTTGATTGTAGAAATAATCTACAGGAAAAGATGGGAGGTTGTATAAGCTTTGCATTTTTGAACAGTCAGTTCCCGTAGCTGAGCAGCGCAGCCTTATCGAGGGCAGAACAGGAGTGAATTGGCAGTACATGAGAAAGCATGATTAAAAGAGGGAAAGTTGAAACTACTCTCATGTCAGCTGTTTTCCTCTACAGGATATCGAGCCATTCCTGTCCTAACCAGATACTGATTGCTTAAAACTTAGTCCAGAAGTACTTGTCAAAACCATTTCCTCAGTTCATTTTGACATGTTGAGCTGTGAGTAGATCCTGAGAATTGTTTGCAATTTAGAGCTAGAGGGTATTGGCCTGCTCTCGCTCATGCCTGTGGGAACAAGATCAGACCCTCTGAAGAGTACATAGAGTGCGTCCACTTTCCAGAAAAGCTGTTAAAACTTTACAGCTGAGGCTTCTCTGGACTCAGAGAAGGCTGGAGGATGTTGCCAGGTGCTGCCAGGAAGTTCCTTTGTAGCTAGGAAGCTGCAGAGGATTTGAAGTCTTGCCTCGCAGCAGCCATATATCCTTCCTCTTCTCCTTTCAGCATCAGTTTTTCAAGTGACAAATAAGTGGTAAAAAATAATAATGCAACACTAGAATACTATGAAACAGGACGTGACAGAGCAAACATGAGCAGAAATGGCAGATCTTTCCAAGAAGATGCATAGGATCAGTGCGCTTCATTCTGTGGCCTCCCTTATAGTCCTGAGCGGAAATATCCTCCAGCTATGGCCTTCTGGCAATAAGTGCTTTGGTGTTATATCCAGCTCACTCTCCTTGCATTGTAAATTAGGTCTTCTGGTTGGTGAGATTCAGATGCCCCCACAAACAGCCACAGGATTCACATCGAGTGCGGGAGACTAAGAGGAGGAATAGAAATAATTTTAAGTATCAGTAATATTAACAATGGAATTTCTACACAGCTTACAGAAACATCATTCTAATACCTACTTATCTGTTCAGGATCTTCTCTCTGGAGAAGACAAACGAGAGCCAGAGGAAAGTTAATTTGTAAGAGAAATAAGGCTTTGGAAATGAGGCCAGGAGCCTAAATAAAAAGAGAGCATTGGTGTATCAGGGGACTGCAAGACAGCAGGAAAGGAGGGAAGATCAAGTTTTGACCACCTGCACACCAAAGTTTTGAAGGTGGAACTCTTATCCTGCATTTTTTGTTTTCGTGAATAGTAAAGTTGCTGCAAAATGACCCAACGTGAGCTGTGTAGATTAGGTCCTTCAAAGTATTGGGCTCTATCAATTTAGACTGGCCATAATGCATATTATCCTTTAATACAAAGTAAATCAGACATTTTATATTCATACTTACAGATTTTCTATCAAAATCAGTTTGTATTCTTCTGCTGTTCTTTTTTAGGTATATGATTGACGTAAATAACACTGAATCTTGAAATCAGTTGAAGAGTAATTTCCTTTAGAGAAGGAAAGTACCTACGAAAATTGATTGCAAAATGACTTAAGGTAACTTGAGAAATGACACAGATTTAGGGAACCTTGGGTTTTGTTCCTGCTTCTAACACTAATTCTTCTTTGGTCTTGTTAGCTGATTGATGCGCCTTCTGATTTTTGAGTACTTCATTTTATGCGTGTTGTAGGTTTCCTTTGTTTAGAAGTGTCAATAGCCCCAGCTCTGAGAGGGTTCCTAAAGGCTGTAGCACTTGTTCACATGAAAACCAATGGCAACCCAGAACTGTAGGTAAGCAAAGTAGAAATCATTTGGGAAACAAAGTAATCATCACGGATCTGTCAAGAATAGCATCTGTATATCAATGTTTCATAGGGCACCTAAGAGTGTAAAAATAATAAGTACATTATATACAATAAGTACTATGCACAAATATTTATTTATTAGGATGACATTTACATAGTTACATAATTTTTTTATTCATGATTTTCTCAAACTAATACTGATGATATTGATTGATCTTTGTTGAAAGTAGCAATAAATAGAGGATAATTATATTAATGGGTATTGTATATTATCCGAATTTGTGGGGTTTTCTATCAGAATATTCTCTAATATGTGCTGTAGAACAACAGAAGACTTATAAGTTCTACATTTCCAGGAAAATAATGTAGATCTAGGAAAAAATGAATCTTCTTTTTTTAAGTTTGAGTGGTCAGTAACAGTTTACCATGTGCTTAGAAGATTTGTTTGAGATAGTACACTGATGGTCAGAAAAAGCCTGATTACCACACTTATTTAATGCAACCATGATCTCATTCAGTCCTACTTCCCTAAGACATTCAATAACATAACGAGTACAAGGTTATGTATTTCAGGCTAGCATGTACAGTGCAAAAATCACATATAAGCACTTGTGAAAAATATATAAACTATTCTTGTGCTTGTTAGAAGGAACTTTTTAACAATACTGTGAATGTTACTTTAAAATTTATCAAATTATATTTCACTTCAAATGATAACCATCTCTTAACCTTCTGAGGACTGACTGTAATGGCTATTATAAATCTGGATTTGTGAAGAAATATCTTAGTCATATATTAGAAGATATGTGTTCCTGTTTGCCCAAGGGTGAAAGAAAATAGCAGTATGTTCAGTCCTCTGCAAAGTTTTTTTTGACCTCTCTGGACGTCTGCTTTTTTACTTTTTCTTTTTTCAACACTGCTTTTTCTTAAGTTATGCATTATCCTATTTTTTATTTATTTTATATTGAAATGTAGAATTAACAACTACATTGTGTCCTTTTCTGATTTACTGTGCTTTCTAAATCGCAGCTTTACATTTCACATTTGTTCATCTACATGACCATGCTTTCTCTTAGCTATTTTGCTAAAAGCAGCAGGAAAACTGAGACCTATGGTTTTTTCCATTGTCCTTTATTGCAATTTTTTTCCTTTGAATTACTCTACTGAAACATAAAACTAGACAAGCAAGAGAAGTCTGGCACCAGTAGGGTACTAAGCCGTTGAAACCACCTGCCTAATTGTGCTCTCCCAGTGCAATTGCAACAATGCAGAGCCCACCTGAATTCAGTGCATTAGCTGCTGATGTGGACCAACAAGAGGAGAGAATCAGGACATGTCTAGATCTGGTCTGTGTGCACTAGAGAAACAAAACGCACAGGGGAATCGCAATGTTTTTCCCATAGTCCCTGCAGTGAAACCAAGGTGCAGTAGTCCTGCAGAGTCCTGATACAAGTGGGACCTAAGGACCCAAAGCAAACTCCCTCCCCAGCAGCCACAGGCTTTTCTCACTAATTAATGGCTTCCTTCCACCTGCACAACTAAAACAGCTCCCACCTTGGCTCTGCAGAAGCTCCGCAGAGGGACAGAGGGTGCAGAAGGAAGCGCCTCCCACGTCTGCAATGCTGGGGTCAGAGGGCAATGGCTCTTGGAAGGCAGCAGCCATCGCCGCCACTTCCAAAACCACTAGAGAGAATGAAAAGCCGAGGACCAGGAATGTGGGTGTTGCATTTTTCAGAAGTGCTGAATAAACATGGAAATGTGTATTTAAAGAAATTATCCAGCTTAAATAAACAACTGGGAAAATGTGTCAGATAATTGGATTTTCATAATCACCAGCTATGGCTTAATTTTAGGGTCAAGGAAGACCTGGAAATGACCTCACTAATGATTAATAGGCTTCAGTAACCTGGTGGCCCTCTGAGATGGACAGGTGGAGCTTCCTTTTCAGATTTTTTGAACAAACATTGCATTAATCTTTTTTTTTTTTAATCGTGGTCTGTAATAAAATCTGCTTCTATAAAGGTATTATTAAAAATTCTTCAATGGATTCTCATCAATGGACTTGTTCCTATTACCCAGTTGAAAAAGGGCTGTGAGTATTTAGTAAGATTCTCCTCTGGGAAACTAGACAATACACAGACACAAGTGACTTCCTGATTGCACTTATTCACGTACCCAGTGACGAGTTGGCTGTCACAGCTGGTGAAACTTCAGTCTTATGCTCATTTTAATGTAATGTTGTCACGAATGTTTATAATTCCTCAGATTCCTCACATAAAACTCTTCCCTATCAAGACACAACCTCAAGGGAATGCTGGAGGAGTTGTACCATAACAAAATCTTCTCTAATTTCGCCCAGACTACTAACATGGGGAACATAAAGAATATAAAGTTATTTAGAAGGTAAAAAAAAGAGTTGTAAGTATTCAGAAATAAGGGAAAACCCACATGTATATCTCCCTCACTCTAATTTGAAATGGAAAGATACTAGTATGTAGTCAGGAGATACATATGTCTCGCTCCAAGAAAAATGAGTTGTCTGACTTGAAGTGTCACTCGTCTGATTGTGATTTCTGTATTCGAAACCTATTGGAGAGAAGAGATAGCAAAAATGGACTTTGTTTTGGGTGGTACCTCCTGGTTGCTCTGTGGCCAACTTTGTGCAGTTCCTCCCATGAGGTGGGAAAAGGTGAACTCACTACCCAACCTCATTCTACCCAGGTAGTAAAAGAGAAAAGAGTCATTGCTTTCTACTCTTTTCTACAGAAAGTGAAGAATTTAACAGTTGGAGGAACACAGAGAATCCGAGGAGTCCAGAGGAGGACTTGAGACTATAAGCATCTTCTATTAGGACATATATGTGCATGATGGGTTCAGAACCTCCCTCATCTTTCAAGACAAGACAATATGTCCTGTTTTCAGCCCTGTTCCTCAATGTGGTTTTGAATACAGTAAAGAAATCTGTTTGATTAATGCTAGTACTGCCAATAGTTAGTATTGCAAAGCTAAACTTTATTAAAATCTTTTTATTAACTGAAGCATACTTCTTCAAAAGTCTTCTTCAAGATTTTTATGGAAGCATAAAAAGAGGACCTTTAGAGATATTATCTATTGTATGTCCTCTTATGAACTTTCTAAAAAGACCGCTATCTTTTAGGTAATTATTTTCTGTCCTATATTCTGTTTTTATTCAATATGTAGCTTATAATGTGTTCAATATGCAGCTAAAAACTATTTCTTCTTTCAGAGTAAGTTATTTGATTCTCAACACCAGTATTCGTCAATAATCCCCGCAAATGGTAAAAGCTGAAAACTCAAAGTTATAATTAGATCAGGTGTATTTTTTTTGCTGTTAAAAAGGAAATAAACTTTTTGCCAAGACTGTCAGTTATAACAATGTAAAAGCCAAAGAAAATATTAACATTTTCACTGTACTTTGTTACTAAACAATAAGAATACTTCTCTTCTATATTAGGAAATCTCAGTAGGCTCTCCCAGAAGTATGTCCGGGTCTAAATCACTACCCTTTTCTCAATCAAAGGTAGCCTAAACAGTTTTGGAGAGATTCATTGCACGCCTCTTCTGTGGATTTCTGGATTGCGTTCAAAAGACTGAATTTGCAATATACACCCTCAGAGCCACCTGTTTGAAGGACTGCCTTTTTCCATGGAACAAATGGCTAGTCGTGGTCAGAAGAAGTGCTTTCACGGGAGGACTTTTGTGAGAAAGCAGACTAACAGGATGTTTGCCTTCAGAAGCAGCATGGAGCATGGAGTTGGGGGCAGTCCCTGGGAAGCTGGGGTGGGTACCTAAGCCAGGGACCAGCAGAGAGAGGCCACCAAGGCCAGCTTGCTCACTTCCCAAGTTGTCACTGCTCTGGATTTGGATATGAGCACTGGTAACCTGACTGAGGCTTTGGTACGATGCAGGGTGTGTAGTGAGCCGCAGAGCACTACTAACAGCCTATGCATATATCAGTTACTGCTCAGAATGCTACTTCGCTTCTGCCTACCTTCTAGCAAAACTGGCAGAGTCATATCCCACCTTCTTCCCTCTGCCAACAGAAATTGTCTCCGTACACCCCTGGAGGCAGCCAGCTGCCTCTACTTTGTCTTGCCTCTCCCACCTCTGTTTCTTTTGCTTACTTATGCTTACCATCTGTGGGCCTGGGCAGCAAAGTTCTTGCTATAACCCATCCGTCACCTAAGCTGAAATATGCTTGTGGCATGATGGGCAGTTCACTGATTCCACCAGGTTGTTGTGCCTCTTGGACATTGTTGCTTTGTGTTTTGCCAAGTGGCAAGTGGGTGACTGAAGTAATTTCTCTTCATGCAGACTGACATGATAGAAATGATTTAATTGAAAAGAAAATTACTGAAGGATCTGCTAACATGTACAAGAGGGAGGGAAATGCATCAAAATTGTGTCAGAAAAAAAGTGTTATGTTAGTACGGTTACAAAGAAAAAAGCAATAAGCCCTACCAGTACTTATTCTGGTGGCAGAAGATGATCAGAAAACAGAATAGCAACATCAGCACTAAGTAACAGTCACAATGTCTAAAAAGACACATAATTTGCTCAAGTATGTGTGCGTGCAAATATCTGTGGGCCACCCATGGATAACGAGAGGGCAGTGGAAAGCAAGTATGAACACAAACAACTTTTGCTGCAGACTAGAGAAAAACATTCCTCCAATATTAATAGCAGCTGCCTCAGAGGTGCTATCTGATGATGCCTGTATGATATTTATAATAACACATGGCAACTGGTATTACTGCAAAAGGGACGGTTGTACCTTTACAGCATCCCAGTATGCAGAGAGGTGTGTGGTCACACTCATCTAGCAGCAGTTCTCCTGCTGATCAGAAATGCACCTAATCACACAGAGTTCTAGAAGGAAAACTGGCATCACCACATAAGGAATTAAACAGTAAATGGTTAATCACTGACATATATGATTTAAAAAATGTTGTATTCTCATCTAGCAGGATGACTATTAGGAGAGACTTGAGGGAGAGGTGTTGTGTTGTGTTTGTATGCATCCAAGCACAGTAGAGGAATTAAGAGCTTAAAAAAGTCCCACATAAGCACACATTAACAGGGAGATGATGACATGCAGAGGTAGGAATGAAACTTGTGTTGCCATAGATCTATATGTGCATAGCTGCTTGGTAAATGTTAAAGATGTTTGCACTGAGTAGGACATCTGTAATCCAAATCAGAGACAGCTGAATCATGCAGTCTTACAGTACTGATTTCTGATCAGTAAACACAAAAACTTTGATTATGCCTACAAGCATGTGTTCAGTCTCCCCAATTCACAGAGCATGGATTTATTGCAATCAATATGACTAAAGTTAAGGTTTGAGTAGATACCATTTGATCAATAGGTTGAAACTATGACAAAAGACAGTTTTCTTAAATGTTGTTTATAGAAAGCAACAAAAAGGTTAGCACCCATACCAAGAAAGCAGAAGTGTGCTTTGTTTGTATTTACGTAGCTCAAAGGTGATGTTGAATCCAGCTTTATTTTCCTGTAAAAATGTGAAATGTTGATTAATTTGATTGTCTTGCAAGAGATGTTTGGCGTTTCTGAATGCTCCCTCTAAGCCTATGACCGTTCCTCCTCCGGGGATGCAGCTCATTTGTTGTGGTTTATTGCCTCTCCCTTCTCTCTTACCTAACATGAGACATCATCCACTGTCCTGGTAGTCATGACTTTTGCAGTGTCTTACCACTTATTTTGCTGATGTTATAATTTTTTCCCTTTCATGCTGTATATTTAATTTTAGTAGGTTCTTAAACATATAGCTGACGTATGGTATATTTATATCCAGGTTGTTGTATATATGTTAGAAATATATCCCCTTTTTTTCTGTGAAACATTTCTTTCTTACTACGATACCACTTTCACATTTGACTTTCATAAAGATTAAGGAACACATAGGGAGCAGTTTCTGCTTCTAAGAATAATTCAAATACTTGCTCCCTAGCACTCTGTTCTTACTGAGTCAGTTTTTACATTCGAGAGGTGGGATGATATGTAAAATCTTGGGTTTGTAGCCACTCAGTTTTTCCTATGAAACCAATCTTGCAGTACTTGCACACCCAAATCTCTCAGTGACTCCACAGGGTGCATAAATAGTTCAGGATCAGCTGGATGAGTATGGAACTTACATAAATCTGATGTAACTTTTAATTATTTTCTAATGCAGACGTGGCTCCAATGTCTCACTGACCTTAGATATGAGCAGTTTGGGAAGTGCTGAACCATTCGTCACCGTGCCAACCCCACGAGAAAAAGTAGCGATGGAATATCTACAATCAGCTGGCCGTGTTCTGACACGGCAGCAGCTTCGAGACGCAGTTGCATGTTCTCATTTGCTTCAAACAGAATTCATGGTGAGTTTAATAACAAGCTTTAAATGAAGATTTTTTACATAATTGGCACAAAAGAAACAGTGGGGAAAAATAATTGCGCAAAACTCTAGTGTCAAAGTATAAACATAATAATTTCTGAAAGGCAGGTTAAATTGTTCCCAGGTGATGTTTTGTGTTGGTGCACTGAAGACAGATAAATCAGTCAGTTATACCCATGGATAATACAGATTCCTCTCAGTTTTAAGTCCTATTTATTCATAGATAGGATAAATGTTATATTAGAGCTACAGTACAAACAACCATGACTGTAACACTGTGACAGTTTCACAGAGATCATAAAGGCTGTGATGACAGAAAACACAGTAATAAATGGAGATCTTGTTTATTCCCATGTAAACATTATGTATGTCTGTAATTTGAAGAATAAATTTTTAGTCACTATAAATGGCTTTTTGGAGCAGACAGGGACAGCACAAAAAGAGAAGCTGCTCATGAATCAGCCCAACATGTCTTTAACAAGAACTCCATACAGCAAGCCTAATATACTCAAGACCAAAAAAAACCTGAAGTCTCCTACAGGTCTATTTAATGTTGAAATGGGTGAGAAACTAAAATGAAGACAGTTGCTGGGTAGAAACAAGCCATAGCAGAAAAACTCAGTCAGGGAAAACATATCATTAAATATTACTTTAAGAAGACCTGAAAAATACTTACTGCAAAACACCCAGATGAAAAAGATTATCAGAAATAAGCAGATGCTTTTTACAAAGGAGCATAAACTTGAGCCAGCTGAATGTGAAAGCTGAATACGACAGGCCAAAAAAGGGTTTGAATTTAAAAAAAAATAAATCATACCTTTATTTTTAAATAATTCAAAATCACGAAACTTACCAAAGAGTACAAAGATCAATAGAAGATCAAAAAAGATAGAAAAGGGATTTGGAGAAACTGAAGCAATAGGACAGAAGTGACTGCATTATCTGTGTTGACCATAGAACTACTTAGGGAATTTCCTACTTCTGTGGCAGTAGGAGATTCAAGTAGATCACTGGAGGATCTGTCTGATACTGAAGCATTAATGGAAGAGATCCTAGAACAAATCAATAAAGTTAATAAAGGTACTGACTGCAATAGGCTGATATTCACCCAGGAGTCCTAAAGATGTTCATATATGAAATTACTGATGTATTAACTGGGTTAATCTAGCACTTGGGCCCAAATAGCTGAGGAATCAGAGGGCCAGAGGTAACCAGAATTTTTCAGAAGGGCTCCAGTAGCGATCCAGAGAACTGTGGGCCTAGAAATCTGATGTCTAAATCAGAGAAAATGTAAGGAATCATAATAAAAAAAAGAAGCCAATAGATACATTAACAAATGCAGTAAAAAGTCAACACAGTCTAGCGTGGAAGGCTTTGTGAGCTGTATGATTGCTTCTTAGGGTAAAAGGAAGTCACCAATGTCCCAGAGTCATCTGTTCTGTAGCACGTACTGACCAAGATGCTCGTAAGGCATCTGGAAAGGGAAATAAATGGTAAGGTGATGATGCTTGATGACGATACTGAATTATCATGGGCAGTAAAATTACAAACAGACTTCAAAGAAGACACAGAAGGACTTTATGATAATGATGAGGCAGAGGAAATTCAGGCTTGAAGAATAAAATGTTATGCATATGGAGGAAAATAATTTTGTGTACTTTGATGGGTTCTGAAATACAAGACTAAGAATCTTGGGAAAAGAACTAGAGAATAATATAGAAAATATCTTTATTACTTTGGAAAAATCAATATTGCATTCACAATTACATGCTGTTTTGATCTTTCCATCTCAAAGTGTGCACAGAAGTATAGCGAACATAATCACAGGCTAGAGTAGCTTCTGTATCAGGAGAGACTAAATAGACAGGACTCTTCTGCCTAGAAATGACCATCAGAGGCTCTAACAGAAGCCTATAAAATCATGATAGCAGGGAGAAGGTGAATATGCAATGATTACTCACAGATTTTCATGCTAAAAGAGCAGTAACAGGTGACCAATGCAATACAAAGGAAAGCTTGTCTTGTTCTTATAGTTCCCTGAGATGCTTTGCTACCAACTGCTATCAGAGGACCACAGCAGAAAAACTTAACGTAACTACTCAACTCAACCTTAGCCTAATTTTTATAGCTTTTACAACTCATTAGCAAACTAAACAAGCAAAGTTAATGTCTCTAATTTAATAATTAGAGCCACACAGAACTGTGTATATTAACAACGCATGTGAGAGCAGGAAGACGTATACGACCCCTTGAGCATACTACAGGTCTAACAAAGACATACAAAAAATTCAGTTCTTATTAAACATGCCAGAGCACGTGATCCCTCGGGTTTCATTTTGTTTTCAGTTCGGGCACATAAGTCAATAAAATAGACAGTGAATGCTATCTTACTCTAAAAATAGTTTTTCATTATGAATAATTGCATCCTGTGAAGAAGTCCTGTTGTTCACCTTTAAAAAGCCAGGGTTTATAGTGGAAGCCATTCATTTAGGAAAAATAAATCCCTCAGTTGTTCTACCAAAAATTGGTAGCACAGTGTATATAGAAAAAAATTACAAGCATTTAACATACTTCTATCACCATTTGTGCCCTTGGTTCTCTGTTGCTAAGGCAGAAAAGGTAGAAGAAATAACTTTATCACATTTAAACCCCTGTGTTAGGGAACAATTGGTACAGACAACTTGGCACCTCCATAGAATCCCATTTACTTGAATCCTCTTACACAGCATCCGTTCACAGCTTTGGGGCAATAGAGACTCACATTTTATTTGTCCCGCAGGGGAGGTCAAAATGACTTGGCCACTCAGTGTTTCCACAGAACTTCATTGAAAAGCTGATGACTTGTCTATTTCATTTTTAAACCATTCTTTTCAAATATGTTTTAAATTGAAGCTGTTGAATAGTATCTTTAATATCTTCCTCACTACAGATATTATCTTCAGTAGGAACTTGAGGTATGCAAAGAACTTTGCAAAGTTTTCAATGGAAAACTGAAACCTGAGCAGTTTCAGGTTATTTTTAGTTCTTTAATTGATATGTAATTGTTTAATTAATTAAGGGGCATTAACTTTATTTTTTAATTGTTAAAACTTGATATTTACTATCAAAATATTTTTCCATAATAGTTGTCGAGGAAGAAAAGAGCTATTTTCCTTCATATTTTTTTAATGCTGGCAAAAAGTTGGGCTAATGGAGAAAGAAACATAAATTCCCCGAAATAGAATTCTTTAGTAGCTTGAGCTGCTACTATTCAAAAGCCAGAATGTCTGAAGCTGGTGACAAAACAGGAAAATTCATTATTCCTGAAATTCTGGAAAGTCAGAAAATATAGTCCTGCATGGGAAAGTGCCAGATAGTTAAATCTATTAAATTTGGTTCTCATAAAAATGGAGGGATGAGTACAATGAATATTTTTCTGAATTTTATAAATTTTACCACTTTTTCTTGAATGCTTTCAGAGACCCAAATCATATCTCTTGGTATGTATTAATAGTTGTACCATTTAAAGGCTAATATGAGCCATGACATCTCTTATTAGAAGAATATCACCCAGAGAGATACAGGAGCCCATGAACTGCAGGCAGACAACTGAGCACATGAATGTGTGCAACTTAGATATTATTTGTAATTATTTACATTATATATATAAGTTTAATAAAACAAATTTATATACAGTCTATATAGCTGCAAAATTTGTATCACAGTATCACAGTATCACAGTATCATAAGGTTGGAAAAGATCTCTGAGATCATCGAGTCCAACCCATGACCCAGATGCTAATATGTGTGCTAATATGTACACATTCATGCCATTTGCAATCTGCTGGGCTTATTTTCCCCCATGTTAGCAGGAACGTTATCCCCGTAATATCCTCATTTTTTTCTGGAATCATGTCTTGCATTTCGCACCCAGTGACTTGTCTGTGGCTGTGATCCATGGTGCATTGTCCGATTTCTGTCTTTGCCCTTGGCCTCACAAGTACACGCTGCTAGGAGGAGCCCACCGACTAGAAAGTGTTTACAGGATGTAAGTGATTGATATTATTAATTGACCTTGCTGGCCCAGAGAAGTGTGTTTCTGTTTTCAACTTGGTGGTATTTCTCCATCTGTCAGTAACTCACCAACTAGTAAACTATTTTCAAATTTCAGCAGGCATCGAGACGGAAACAGCCAGGTGGCTGGATAAGCCCCATTGACCACTGTGTCTTGTTCAGGCAAAGAACTCTCATTCACACATCTTTTTTCAGTCCCTGTAGGTAACAGATTTAGACCTCTTTAAACAAAGGCTTAACATGTTACTCTCACTCAGTTGATGAAGAGTTGAGCAAGGAAACCTTTCCGAAGCCATGCACCAATGGCATTTATACTAAGCCAGAACTGAACCAGGGAACCTCTAGCTCAGCCACCAGGCCAGTGTAAGGCACTTACAGCTCATATCAGAGCCAGATAGGACAATTTGGAGTGCAAGAGCTGAGGAGAAAAGTCTCACAGAGGTCACCACTAGGAAGTGGTGAAAGTAGGAAATGGGTATGAGAGGTGTGTGTGAGCTCTTTTTGTAGTTTCAGCGGGGTAGAAGGTACATCAGGACAGAGGGGAGATGGTTTGATCTGAAGGTATGGGGATGAGCTGTATGCAGGAATGGAGTCTTACAAGTGAAAAGATCCTGTGCTTAGCACAGGCATCATATGGATGGCAGTACAAGGAGCTGAAAAAGGGTTCGGTGAAGTACCTGCAAGGAAGGTCTATCTTAGCAGCAACACTTTGTCTGGACTAAAATGAGAAGCAAGGAGTCATTCTTCTGAGGAGTCAGCTGAAGAACAAGGAAGAGATTGAGGAAGAAATGAGTGAGGAAGATAGGAAGAATAAAAAGGGCCCACTAAACACATGGTCATAAGGCAAAGAAGGCAGAAAAATAAAAACCAACACAGAAGTTTTAGCCTCATGTAGTATGATGTCCAGAATCCAAGCTGGGAAACAGAAAAGAATCAAGGCAATTCATACTGACCCATCTAAATTTTACTTAACTTTGCCTTCTCTTCAACCAGGAAAGTAAGAAAGTAGTTTTCCCTGCTTGGTGAACCATGTAAAAATCTACTGTTGAGTGCATCTTTGACAAGATGTTAAGAGTCTTTGTCTCTGCTCCTCTAAAAAAAACCGCGCAGCAGCCAGTCATGCTGGGTAGGACCAGAGCTTGGGTTTGAAGGACAGTGGCCATGCAGCTTATCTGTGCCAAAGTCCTGGGCAGGCCTGCGCCTGTGGAGTTGAAAACTGACTGATTTTGAAAGAAAATCCTTAAGGAAGTTTCTCAGTGGTGTGAGTAAAAACGCAATTTGCACTGAATAGGGTAAGAACATAACTTTTGTGTATCCTCTTCTTCCTACGTGTGTGTAAGAGGTAATTATTTAATGTATCACTGTCTCTTTGGATGAATTTCCCAGGCTAGCAATGTAGTCTCGAATTATGACCGTGCTTTTAAGTAGAAGTATTAATTTACTGAAAATCAAATTCCAGCTTACCCTAAGATAATTTAAATAGTGTTAGGAGAAAAAAAACAGTGAAAAATGAAGATATGAGTCAACTAAAGCATTTTTAAATGTGATTTAAATGTGATTTTTTTTGGTAATATGTCCCCCACAATCAGGAAAAAAATCCTACATGTTCTGTCTTGCCATTTTCAAACGGTTGTTTTTATTCAACTGTAAGAACGCTAACAATGTTTCAAGACCTGAAAAAACAAAATTATTCTTCTCCCCCCATGTTAGACCAAGTGAAACATTTTGGTCAATGATAAAATGGAAGATTTTTTACTTTTCACACTGACAAACAATTTGAAAAACAGTAATTTTAAGTTGATTGAAAGTTTATCATTTGTATATTTTTGGAAGTACAAGTGGACATTAGTTACTTGCATATCTGTGTCTTTAAAGAAGACAACGCCAGTCAGTCACTGATCTAGAGCTTCAGGGTTTTGTTACACTTTTGAGTCACTGAATCCAAGCAACTAAGGCATTTCATTCTAATAGTTTTTATAAAAAGAGTGTAAAGTCTTCGATTGACATTAAGGGCTTTGCACAATTTTTTTTTAAAAAAATATTTATCATATACTAATATTTAATTATGTTGAAAGTTCCTCCCCAATTATGTAGAACGTTGTGCTTTTCTGCTACAGCACTGCACTTTTCAAGTCTACTTTTCTAGAACTATTGTGTATTTTAACCTCTCTCCTAATCCTATAAAAACTTTGCTTTTAATAATGCTTCAGAAGTGTTCCTTGGAAGTAACCCCTTCAATATTCAGCTCCCTGTGTTTATTAAAGGAAGGGTGTTGACAGGCTTGAGGTGGGAACCACTTTTTTTCTCAATAACTTTGATGTCAAAAGACAGTTGTGTAACAGCAGATGGCCTTCTGGTGATAATTTCCTGCATGACTCCTTTGGAAACACCAATCTGATTTAATTTATTTTTTATAGGAAATACCAATGAATTTTGTGGATCCTAAAGAAATTGACATCCCAAGTCATGGAACCAAAAACCGCTATAGAACAATTTTGCCAAGTAAGTGAGTTAGTCCATGGTTTCCTACTGTGACATTTAGTCCTGCTTATTGCTGTGAAAATCTAGCAGTCTTTATCTTCGATCGTTGTGTACTTATTCATAAATGTATTTATATTCTATGTAGAAAGGCAACAAAAGCCCAATGCTGACCAACAAATGCAGACTTCTCACTGGATACCTTAGTAGGTACACACTCTGTCAGCATCACAACTACTTGCTGATATGCAGCCTGAGTGCATGCTGGTTTTCTCTGGAGGACAGCTCAGGCAGATGGGTAGAGAAAGGTCTGCTGTGCCTTGCCGTAGATCCCCAGAACTGGAGGTTGAGAGGACCAAGACTGTTGCCTCCATCACAACCCATGCCATCTTGCAGTCACTGAATTCCCTCTGGTTGGGTCAAGCTACTTGGGCTCCTGTCCAATGTTAAGTGGCTCAGACTCAAAAAAGCAAGTGCATCCTATCCTTTCTTGTGGTGGACTTGCATCTTTATAAGTGCTCTGGTGTTGTTTTTCTCCGTGCACCACACGGCGTTGTGGAAATCTGTTTATGTTAGTAAGAAAACTGCTCTCACAGAGTGCTGCCTCATCGTTGCTGTAAATTTGTTACTCCTTTGTTCTGCTTCTATATTTTCATTGGCCCATATTATTTATTTCTGATGAAGTAACGATTGCTTTGTTATAATTAGAGATGACTGGAAACTTTTCAGTGGAATAGTTTTCCTTTAAAATACACGTTTCTCTGAAATGCAACTATTTTCATAACATTTATTGGGAGATAATGAGGTATTCAATTTTTATTTTATGAATAACTTTGTTTTGTGTTCAGTTTCATTATCAGTTGCAAAAGTTTTAACATTGCCCTAAATATAGACACAAATAGTTCTGGGTTTATAATATTTTGATATCACCAAAGTGAAAAATTGTAGTGGTTCAAAATGTTGGGGACACTCCCATAGAAAAATGTAAATACGTCCCTTTGCTTAGGTTTGGAATGAAGAATACTTTTAAAATGACAGCATATCCTATCAACTAGAAATTTGTTTTTTAATCATCTCTATAATGTCCTTATAGGCCTATGTTATCTATTAGTCATGCAAATTCACACAATTTAAATGACAAGATTTCTCTCAGCAAGTCTGAACGCATTGTAATTTTTTCACATCATGCACAAGTCTTGCAGTCAAACTAATGAAAACTGATGGCCTTCAGACGCTAGATTAGTCTCAGAAATGCAATATGTAACTGGGAAACTCATGTGGGAGCCTTGCAACCCTTCAGCCCCCAGCAGAATTCCCACTGACTTCAAGGTTAGTTCATTTATTGCAACCAATAGCTGTGTACGGCTGAGTGCAGTGGAGGAACAGTGAAAGGAATTAAAGAAATTGAGTAACTGAATGCAAGTTGTATACCAAGTAATTAGAAAATTCAGCATCCTTTAGAGTTTGGCCCAGTGACAGCAGGATGTACACAGAAGGTGAAATCCTGACCTCTTTGACGCCAGCAGAACTTTAACCATCAGCTGTAGCCAGGATATCACCAAGCCTCTCTGCACCGGGTGGATTTTTGGAAGGAGTTCTACCTTCCTATAACATCTTGCGTTCAAGCTGCCCAAGCCACCATCAGGTTCGCCTTCAGCAATGCCTTGGAAATGCAATGAGTCCTATTTCAGTGCAGCATGTGTTTTGAATTGGGACGCGACAGCTGGGCCCTGGTTGATGCTGATGAGCTTTGAGAACCAGCATGCCTTTGTGTTTTCACCTCCAGTTAGCTGGGATGTGCCTCTAACTCTGAGCCACATTTTCAATCCAAGCACATTGCCAGTGCACACCACAGTTCCTCACTGACAGGCGCTTGGTAACCATGTTTGACAGAAATCAAAAGGTCTGTTGTGTGTTAGCACCAGGCTGTTTCAAAGAAGATATTTTGAGGAGTGAGGCACATGCTGATAATAAATATTCACATACAACACACCCAGTCCTAGAGGGTTTGGAAACGATTTGAGTGATTAAATAGAACAGCCTTCCTGGTTTCCTGCTCAGATGGTATCAACCCACTGCTTCGTACGCATGCATCAGCTTTTCCATTCCCAGTGTTGGGTGCGTCTCCTGAATTGAGACACCTGTGGTGACAAGTGACATTTGAGCTGATGGCTTGTCTCCTGAAAATGCCCAGTCCTGCCAGCTCCACCCTCTGTGTTGTGGAGGATGTTCTCATTTTCTAAAAGATAACTCTGTGACAGGGTACACGAGGGCAGGATCATATTAAGAGATACTACCCAGACAGACACACTCATGTGGAATAAAATGCATGTCTAATGAAAATTATTCTATATGGAAATCTATAAAGTGCAGGAAATGTTACATAATTTATGAATGGCATTTCAGTTGCGGTTTAACATCGTCAACACTCTCACGCAAACACTAGGATGCTTCTTCAAGTTTTCTAAACATTATTTTTTTTGTAATATCAAGCTAACACAACTAATGAGGCAACAGTGTGGATTCAGAGGCAAGTGGCTAAACTGTTCCTTAAAATCACTGTTTTCTCCATCCCTCCTCCTGACAATGACCCTATCCCCTGGTCCTGCCAAACCCCACTCCGTATCTTCAGCTGTATTCCCTCTGCCATCCACCTGCAGCATTTCTTGCTCCTTCTCAGCAGGTTCACAGACCTCTCAGTTTCTCACCACAGTCATATCCCTGTGGCAGAACACCAGCCACCCTGCTTCTGCCTCATTCTCTTATTCCACATCTTCCCCTTTGCCTGCTTGCCTCCTGCAGCCTCTGCTACATGTCCCTGCAGCAGGACCTCAGCTTCAAAGCCCTGTACCTATCTCACTTTTCCACATCAAGCCAGAAGCAGAATTCCTATGGTGCCTGTTTACAAAGGAGCAAAGTGGCTTAACACTACTGTGTGGGTATTTTCCTGTGTGCAACATATCCAGGGTATCCGGATGTCATTCCTTATGCCTTTCCGAAGAGTACCCTCAGGGCAAAAGCCTACATGAAAACACTTGGCAGAACAGGAGTTTCACAGTAACATGAAGGTAGAAAGCACTTGGTGGATCATACCCAACAAATCTACAAGCTATTGCTTGAAGTGCTTGTGCTGCAACTGATTCTGGCACTCCAGCTAAAGACAAGGGAAAAGTTAAATCTAAACTGTATGAACAAAACACTTTGTTACGCAAGCTTATAGACAGATGCTGGAAAACCATTCTCTTGATGTTGAGAATTTTCAAGTTCCCTAGCACTACAGTCCCGAATGGTCATGCCTGTTCCAGCTCTGCTCCCTAATCAAGGCAATAGGATCACCAGTAGGTTTTCAAAGGCTAAAGAAAAAAATCAAGTTTTCAAAGCAGAAGGAGGAAAACTGTTTAATCTTAGCAGAATTCAACATGGGTTCATCAAAGTATTTTTGTATATCCATGTGAGTACACAAAATCTATCCTGGTTGTGGTCACCAGTATCATAATATCTATAAAATTTGTAAACAGCCAGTATTGTAATAGTTTATCTATGTTACACTGCATAGTTAAACAGGTAAATAGATATGAGGCAGACTTTGGTTTTAGGAGATAAGGAAGATTCCCTTTGCATGAATGAAACTTTATTTTGTAATGCTGAAGCACATTTTAAAATGCAGAAGCATGTACTATGGTAAATCTGGTAAGTTTTCAATTGAGAAATCATGGGTTATGTTGGAAGTGCCAGGAAATTATTCAGCTGAGATTTTAAAATGATTCATCGTGTACAGGTGTTTTATACATGAGGTGTTTCACAGCAGTTTTATTATTTGCAAGTCTAATAGCCTGGCAGAGATTGGGAATGCAGTCTGGTATGGTTCTTCCAAGGTCTCTGTTACAATGTTTACCAAATAACATCAGTATCTGTAATTCATTTATAAACTGCAAGTAAAATCAAGCAAAATAGAGGTGGATGAATTTCGAAATGTTTCAGTATCTGAAAGATTTATGATCTTTTTGGCTGCAAGTGTGGGTGCAGTCTGCCTCAAAAATTTCCTGCCCACAAACCAGAAATATCTTAAGGACAGCCTTTCTCACCATATTTCAGACCTACTGTTGGTAAGGCAACTAGGACTACATCAGGAGTTCAAAAGACTTATCTTGGAAATACTACAGATGAAAACATACCCGTGCCCTGAAGAATTCAGAGCACAATAGCAGTTGAAATGGAAGAAGAGAAAATGATATGCACCCATACAATAAATACAGCCTTTCCAATGAGACAAAGACTGAGGTCTTCATGACACAGTGGTATTCACAGAGTGGGTGAACTTCTGGTATCAATGGCAGTGGGAGAGGCTGTCCAGCAGTGTGACCATACAGTCCAGCTTGTTCCCTGCACCAGGGAATTTTAATACCTTCCTATTCCTCCAGCCTGATATATTCAGGCCAATAATGTGTTAAAGATGGAGTTAGAAGAAGCTGCTTCTACTCTAATGGGAGAGCTATTCCAGACTTCCTAGAAACGCGGCAGAAAACAGCAGTAATTTTGCCTCAGTCATTGTAGGAGACGTTTTTTATTAGCCATTATAAGTGCTTAACAGCTCTGTTGTGTTTCAAAATGCTTTACAAACATTGAAGATTTCAGGCTCACAGCCACCATCTGTGTCTTTCTGCTGTAACTTCAGACTCTTACACTTTGTCATCCTTGAGGAAGATTATTACCTCCAAGGTATTTGCCATTCAGGAGGAAGCTAATTACTTCCATTTGTGTCTGATGATTGCTTAGTGGCTCTGAATCTTTAGCAGCATGCAGATTTTCCTCATTTCAGGGCTGAGTTTACAGGTTTACCTATTTCATGACTGATGGGGACTGTTGCACTATGAAAGATTCCCATTCAGAAGCAGTGTTTGTTTTGTTGATTGGAGTTGGAAGGAGGTTTCAGAAATTGGGAAATTGATTTGGCTGCCCCTTAGTGACAGAGAGATTTATCTCAAGACATTGTGATTACACTGGATGTTGAGTCTGCTTGGGAGAGGTTTTTTAAGGTAGGGGTCAAGCTATACCAGAGTCAGAGGCATTGTGTGAGCTAAAGGAAGTGGGTGTTTTTTCAAGGCCGTGTAGCCTCAGGCATTTGTGGAAATGCCTAATAATCAGTCTGTGCTGAAAAGGAATGAGAGGTTTCCTGTCCTCATATTGTTAAGGGGGAAAAGAACTCTAAGTGAAAAAGTCGGGAAAGCTGGGATTTTAACACAAGCTAACTAGGGTTCACGTTGTGCCGTTCACACAGAGGACGATACTCCCATATACAGACTTTGAACTAGAAGTCGTGCATTCATTTGCACATTTTCAGAAGCATACTTTCAAAACACCAGTTTAGGTTCTGCAACGGCTCCATTCCTGTCCAAGACACTCCTGTGTCCTCCAGTGGGAAAAGGACATAAAGTATGTTTGGGATTGTCCCTCCTCTTCTTTGACTGGCAAAGTTTTTTTCTTGTTCTAAGGAACGGGGTGAAAAGTCACCAAAAAAATCTAAAAGCAGCTCTGAAAATACCAGGGTTTGCTATAGCATATGTACATCAATTATATATTTCTTACATAAACAGTGTTTTCTTACCACTCTCCAGTTCAGCATCCACATACATATCTTTGAACACATTGCCTAGAATGCACTCAGCAAAGCAGGTATTCAGAAACTCTTTCCAAACCAATAGATCTCCATATATTGTGAAAAAGCTGCTGATTCTAATTCATTTTTTAAGCAAATTGCTAGAAGGAAACATTTTTATTCAATACAGGAATATTTCCAAACCATTTAGTTAACAGTAGAATACTTCTTCAGAAAAGGTGTGAAGAGAGTCAAAGAGTGCCCCCAGGCAGCCACAACATAGGCACTTCACTCCCTTTCTTCTTTTCTTTCTGTTATGCTGTGTATGTGAGAATTTACTAGCTTTAATTCCCAAAGGGTAATACATGGGGAATCACATCATTCCAAATGAGCAAGCAAATACTTCCTTTGCAGGAGGAATTTAGTAACCAACAGCTCTGTACTAAACAGAACTGATCTCTGCTCCATTCTAAGTCGTCCAAGACAATGAAAGAAAGAAGAATGTGAAGAAAAATGCTCCTGTATTTTGACATTGTGTCTCCAGTCTAGTACACATGAATGGTCAGAAATTGTGCCAGATGAGACCACAAGACTGAAGGGAAGGATATGGATTGCCTAGTCCAACCCCTCACAGTGGACTTAAATTGGTATTTTTATATAGCACGTAGCCCATTTCATCCCAGGCAGAGGGAATTTTTCTTAATTTAAATCCAGCTGCAGTCATTAGAAGAGCACAGCTTCAAGCATATCAAAGTTGAATCCAAAGGTCTTGGTGTAATTATCTAGCATCATACAAATACACAACACAGGTTTCAGAAACAGTCCAGGTAGGTCAGCTTGATACTTAATACAGGCAGACTAGACCTTGCAGAACGTTACCTGAACCTGTTGCTTCAGTAAGCACAGCTTGCTGAGATGCTTCTACACAGCCCAGCACTGTGCTGTATAGGTAGGTGTACCTTAGTCACATATGGTGATCCTTTGCAGAGGGAAGAATTTGATGCATAATGCTTTGGTGCTTTACAGCCCCGAATAACCGTAGATTATTTTCTTCAACAAGTCTTTCACTCGCTATAGAAATCCTCTAATTATGGGTTTTCTTTTCAATTTCCATCTTCCTTGTGCTCTTAGATCCTCTAAGCAGAGTGTATTTGAAACCAAAAAATCCATCTGACTCCTTGAGTACCTACATAAATGCTAACTACATTAGGGTAAGTAAATATACACTCTTCATGTGCTTTTGAGACAATATTTGATATTCCACGTGAATAGCTGATTTTGCCAAGGCACCACTCATTTTATTCCTACCCATCTTCATTGATAATTCCTAATCTTTTTGTCTACATTTGTGTGACAAATACTTTCATGAGCTGTTTGTAAGAAAGACCACATAGCTATGAATGTACAAAAATGGTTGAAATAAGAAAATAATTTATCAAATATTTTATAAAAATATTAAGAAACACATGCATTACTATTTATTTACTTCAGTATTTACTATTTAATGTTGTCCTACTGCATTATAGTAAGGAAAAGAGGGTTGCCTTTTAACAGAGACAGAGATACCACAATTTTGGCAAAGAGATCTAAGATGTATGGTTGCTCATTGTAGTCCTGTTATCCACAAACAAGTTCAGTGGTGATGATTTTTTTGTGCCTAACTATATCAATTGACAGTCTTGAAATCTTCGGTTAAGTAAATAAATACTGTAACAAGTTTCTGAAAAGGAGCATAAACGAATCTGTTAACTATACACATGTACACTAGCATTCACACTGTTTCACATTTTACTCCTTATATTGAATGCTTATATGATACAGAGACTTGAACCCTGTCGGGAAGCACTATTTCTATGTGTCAGCTATGATGTCACCCTTAATGACACACAAACACACAGCCTTCTTGAAGTCATGGCACAGTGTATGCTAAATGGACTACTAAGAAGCTACTTCAATCATGTTTTAGGAGCGTAGTCCTCTACCTGCAAAATTAAGTGTTTTGATTACAGTTATGTAGTAGATCCTCAGCTGGAATAAATGTAAGTGTGCAACTGAAATTTGGCCCCAGAGCTCTACAATTATTTTAGTTATTTAAATAAGAGTACATTAATATTTACATACACATACTCCCTGCCCCTTACCCTGCCTCACTTTACATACTGTGCTTTCAGTGTTTTGTATGAAAGACATCATTATGTAAATAAGCAGAGTGGTTCCCTTCGGAGAGAAATTCTTTCATCAGTCAGGCCATGTTATGAGTCCTCTAAGGTCTCCTTTTTCCCCATGCCACGACCTTCAGGCCAACATATAGCAATTTCTCCTGCTGCTAACACCAGTTGAACTGTCAGCAGCTGCAGAAATACAGCCCAGTGATGAAATGAAGTTTCACATCCACGTATGCAATATAATTAGGCTTACCGGGATCCTGACAGACCTGTCTTGGACAAAGTATGTCCAGGCAAATTGGTGAGTAGAAGGAGGACTGATTATACCAGCTGAGGATCTATCCCACTGGGTCATGCAATGAGCATCAGCTGGCAGGAGAAAGGCACCCAAAAAGAAGACCCACGACTAAAAACTCCAGCATTATCTCCAGCCATTCTCCATTCACTCATCCACTTCAGACACTGCGAGGCTCTCCTGATCTGCATTACTATTGGGCACGCTGTCACTGCACAAACTCATCCGAAAAATAAGAAGGCAATATCTTGGTTTTCCCCATTTCTGCTTGCCTTTCCCTTTCCTCTGCTTCCCCACTGTTTGCCTAAACTTTCTTTGACCTCCTATACCCTAGGGTATCTCAGGCTCCCTACGTTGGTATGCGCTTCTTTGTATAAGGTCTCATAAAGGCAGATCTTCCTTAGCAAAGATGCATAGTAGATTCTTTGACTCCACAAGCATTCATGTATTTTAAATCTTTATTACTGTCCTGAATCTTTGAAGAAACCAGTTTTACAGTTCTCACTATTTTTCTGTGGCTTGTTGACTGTAAACTATCTTGTAAACACTGCAGCAATATAAATGATGGATTCATGTACCACTGGATGATGGAAAGCCCTAACAACCTGAAGAACAGAGTAAGTTAAAAGAAAACAAGTAAGCAGCAAAATTTGAGAGAAATTGTTGTATTCTCAGGACCTTTTCAGTCCATCAAATCAGTAGTTTCCAATGGAAAAACTGTTCTACTGAAAATTTCTGATCTGCTTTACTGTTTCTCATAACTGCTTTCAGCTCAAATAACTTTTTTTTTAATTCCAGATTTATTTTTCTGCTTTTTTAGAACATTCACCTGCAATTTTAGTCGACCGTGTGAACATAAAGTAAATGCCTTTTTTTTTTGTCTGTTTCTAAACCAGGGATATGGAGGTAAAGAGAAGGCTTTCATTGCAACTCAGGGACCTATGATTAATACCGTGAATGATTTCTGGCAGATGGTTTGGCAAGAAAACAGCCCTGTCATTGTTATGATCACAAAGCTGAAAGAAAAAAATGAGGTATGACAACTAGTCAAAATAAGAAATTATTCCTATAGCTGTATACTGTGGAAAGAACCTTAACAGATACGGGCAGATAACTGGCTCTTACATACTCTGGTAATGGACACTGTGAAAAGTAATGTTGGGGTAGCCAAATACACCAACTGTGTATCAATCATGAGAGAAGTATGGAAAAAAAAGACAAAAAGCAATTCCATTTTCTAGATCTGTGCTGTTGGATCCATAATTTTTTAAGAAACACCTCATCTGTTGGACATCTCTGTACTTCTTGCTACTTTCTGATATATAAAGAATAGATGGTTAATGTTATGATTAGAGGTTTGCTGACATGGCTGAAGTTTGCTATAATGGCAGCGTTTGTATCCATTCCAGATATTACAAACCTTCTGAGCCATCCCAGAAATACAGTTTGAATGCCCAAAGCACAGTGCCATGGAATGACGTAGCCAGAATGGAAATACATAGCTCTTTACCTTCATACAAAGTAGAGATGACAATTGCTTTTTAATTGCTAATAGCCATCTAACTGCCTGTTACACGTTCTGTAACTTTTGGATTGATTCCCAATTCCATCTCTAATAGCTTTATTTAGTATTTATGTAAATTGTTGCCAGGCTTTCCTTGATAATGCCAGAGCCATATATGTGACTGCCAGACATTAGGAATGAAAATATCTCTGTTATGCAAAGGACTAGCACAAAGCTCAGTTTTGGAACACTGAATGTTAAAGAAGTAGTTTACATGGTTTGTGGTCAGGAGAGAGACAGACACAAAGGAGTTCGAGTTTTTTCTTGAGCCCAGACTGCTAGGCTTGATAGTTCCAGATAGGTGCATCTACCAAATCTCAGCACCTTGCCAGGTAAGCACATGCCCCTGCTTCACTGACACCTTTGCTCTTCGAACTCAGATGCATGTGATGGTCAAGAAACAGAATTTGTATAACCAAAGTTCCCGTTCGAATGATCGAGTGACCAAGATGCCGAGTGTGTTGCCAGGGCTCAAAATAACTGCTCTATTTAAATGTGGACTCAGTAGATACACTTCTCATTCTTCTGCCCATGACCGCTGCTTGGCTCTTTGTCACTGTGAGTTTGGGCTTCTAACATGAATCTAAAATCCACTGGATTTTAGCAAAGTTGTAAATAAAAAGTATCTTGGTTCTGTAAAACATCCCAAGATGTATTCCAAACCAGGTGCCATTTTGCACCGGATTGTTCAAACAAGCGTCCGAAGTCTACATTGAAACTTCATTCCTAAAAACACAGAAAACTTACCCCAGCCTAACTGGCCAAATGAATAAGTTTTTCACTGAGGAAATGCTGACCGTTTAAACACTCACATCTGACGCTGTGTAAGAAGAATGACTTGAAAGAAGTGCTCGGTGGTTTCCATCGTGTCAGGAAGCCCTGTGTTTACCTGAGTTAGCAGGCTTTAGGCACTGCTGTTTGCCTGCATTGTTGTGGCCTGGCAGTGGTTATTTCCTCCTAATAGAAAGGGTGGGGAATCTCAAATCGTTCCCAGACTTCATAGAGAGGCTGGGCTGCAAAAGCCATCCTGCCCCATCTAGAAACCTTAGGAACTCTCCCACCGTTCGCAGGTTCCTCCTGAAACCTTGTTTGCTGTTGAAAAGGAAACGGCTCAGCTAGTGACTGTGCTCAACTTCACTATGAAAGCGTTTGCTGTCTACAGAGAGAAGGCAAAAGCAGATGTTATTTAGCACACCTTAGTTTTTCTTCTCTGCAGTCTGCTTTGTTTCTATCGTTTTCTGGGAGGTAGATCTGCAGTATACACACATGCAAATACCTTCATATTTGAAAGCGTATTGATCACTCATCCACATCTACCACTGCACAAATAAACCCCCGTACCTGACTCTCAGGTACAGGCCCCGTTCCTCCGTTCATATGACATCAGTCAGCCTCCAGTCGAACTATAATATACCATAATGTATAAAGGACTGTATAATGAGCGAGCTCTCAAATGAGAGACACATGAAAAGCCTTAATCTCAGCAGTAAATTCATTTATTTAGCATAAGTAAAATTACTCGGGACATTAGTGTCCTTTTTCAAAATACTGATGTGATGAATGTGCAATGAAAATGGGAATTGTGTGAAATGATCATAAACAAAGTTTTCTATAGAATTACTTCCTTCCATGAGATGAAAAAATAGCTAAGACTCACTATGGTAAAAGTTTTTGTAAGATGGATGAAGATATAATATGAAAGTAGAGTGCTGAGCAAAATTCTTATTTCAGCTGTATGAAAAAACATGGAGCATTAAATGATTAGATTTTCTTTCTTTTTCATTTTGAAGTCTGATAAAAAAAAGGAGACTGATTTGTAAGCAACAGTAATGCTGAAGGAACTATGAGTGCTGTGAGTTAATCAGAATCTGTAAAACCTGTCCTCAAAACTATGCAATGTCTGAACAGACTGGAAATCTACCTGTGCAAGGAGAGTCCACAGCAAAGGAGTTTCTGCCTGAATAAATAATGAGAAACTTGGAATTCTAGGCTATAATTCAGGGTTAATATGAGGAGAACCACATCTCATCTAGCCATCTAGGTACCCTCTCTGGTCACTGAAGAGCAGTAGTCACCTCCAGAGAGTGATCCATCTCACTCTAAGAGAATGAAATCAATCACTCACTGAAGGTGACCATCTCTAATTCTGTAGTAATATTTTAGGACATGATCTGACAAAGCTTTATCCATGAGACATAGAAACTTCATATATTACTGACTGTAGTCAAGGCAACTGAGCAGTAGAAATTAGACAAATACATGGAATGTAAGAATTTTATAGATTTCTATGTAATTTTATAGAGAAGTTTATAAACCTTTGTTGTATCAGCTGCTTTTTGTAGTTATGCTTGTACTCCATAGATAATACACATTTAATTTGCCTTCAAAACTTACTACCAATATTACTTGTTAACCAGGAAACATATATTGAGAAGCATAAAGAATACTACACAGCATTCTGCAAGGAGAAAGGACTGGGACTGACAGATGCGTTAAACAATGTGTGTTTGGTCAGCTCAGATAATGTAAACCTTGTCAGTATTTATCTAGCACAATCTTTTTAACTCATTGTTTAAAGCTCATATTATTCTTCCCATTATTCTTCTTATCTACGCAATAGCAAAGTATATTTTTGAATTTGTAAGTCTTACCTTTTACAGAATTAACATAAGCCTTTTTGAAAGTTATTTATTCGTTGAGTATTGGCAGCATGGATATGTCTTAAGTTTTGGAAAAACTTAAGAAGATTTGGTTGTAACTTTGAAGATTTTAGTATAGGAAAGAAAATCCTGCAAGCCTTCTTAAAGTTATACCACTCATGCCTGAGTTAGCAGTGACAGTAAATAGAGGGCAGGAGTAAAAATGGATTCTGGAATTGAAGCTTTGTTGTAATTTATTACTGTTGCGTGTCAGCCTGGTTTTGGGGACATTTACTGTGAAAATTTGTTCGTGTAGCTATATGGGAAAACACACAAGAAGGGGAGCTGAAGTAAGGCGACCCACGGATATTTTAGAAGTTTTTTCAGGGTACAAATTCAGGGAAAGTAAAGCAGTAAACTGTTATCTGAAAAGCCTGCCTCCATTCAGCAAAATATGGGGACCAGGCTGCAATAGGAGCACTACTGGCAAGTTAAAAAATCTTGAGCTCCTAAACACAGACCAACTGCTGCAAATTGCAGGTGCCCTCCCCAGTCTGAGACAGGGCTAGACCCAACTCGGTTGTGGAGATCCACCTCAGGAGCCGTCACATGAAGCCTGGCATCCAGTGGGCGTGGGACAGGGTGCACAAGAAGGCAGGACAGGGGATGGAGGGAGCCAGAGCCTGCAGCCCTGTCATGGGGGGAAGGGCGAAGGCTGAAATAAAAGATACCATTTCTTGTATAAATTTCCTGTTTGGGTCAGGGAATGTTGGTTTTTGTAAAAATAAAAAGAAAAGGTCATGCACCAGATCAGAAATAAGTAATCATTCATTACCAAAAAGCTAACTAATGGAAATGAATCCGAGGGGGGGAATTTGAAAGGCAGCAGGAAGATGAGATTTTCCACATGGAAGTAAGAAGATTCCCAGGCTTTTGGCTGCCGTGCAAGTTGGTTAGGATTTCTTTTTGTTTGTTTGTTTGTTTGAACTTAAGCACATTTTAAAAAATCCTGCTCATAGCTGTTATGATGTTTGCTGACTGCATGAAAAAGTGTACGTTCAATCCCAAGCGCACAAAATAGGTGACCTATTTAGAAAGAGCTGTAATAGATGAATATGCTGCAAGGGAAACCATGCTGCCTGAAAGAACAGCAAGGAACAGAATCAGGACCAGCACAAAGAGCAGAGGGGAAGGCCAACATGATGATAAGAGCAAGGGAATTCTTTCTTTTTGCTGATACATACTGTCGGCAATAATCTTCTACTGATTACAGAGGTGATGCTAGGGAACACCCTTCTTAACCATTGCATTTTGCTTTTGAATGGTTTTAAAATGTACCTACTTGAGACCAGTGGAATTTTCTCTATAAAGTTCAAGCAGTAGCCTGAGACAATCCGCTCTTTTTGCCGATGCTCCTGGGGTTTTATATATTATTTGTTGTATGTCTGATATGTTTATCTCTCCTATCTTTATCTCTTTGTTGCAATTAACTTTGATAAATATGCTGATTCCCCCAAATATCTGTCTTCTTAGAAGTGCCTGAACCCAGCGGAACCCAGCTCTATTGTCAAGGCTATTTTTCAGAGCAGTAACAATCGGTATTTCAAAAAGATGAAAAACTTTAAAATTTTGAACACAGAGACTGTGTTAAAAATAATCCATTGTGTCTCACCAAATGTAGATGAACTGTTAAATGAAGGTTATTTTAATGAGCAGCCCCATTTCATTGTCCACCCAGTACAAGTTGCCAAATCCAGTTCTGGGAAAGAGTCAAGAAAAACACTCTTCTGAAGTGCTTGAAGGCTTTGTAGCGAGCGTTGTATGCTTGCATTTATCAAGAAGTCTCAGGGGTTGACTCAACTATTGTTGATTGTCAGGGTGCAATTGTGTATTTAGACTTTTCTTTTTCCCATTTTAGCACTGAAAACTACACTCCCAGGGAGGGGCATGAATTGCAGATCTGGCAGATGATAGTAGCTACATGTGTCACATGGGGGGGACTGTGGAACTTGGGAACATTTTTTCAGACAAATTTCTGAGTATTTTATTGCCATTCTTGATGTCTTCGGGGAGACAGCAAATTTAGGATGTTCGAGTAATTCTGCAAAAGACAGGATATGAATGAAACCAATCAGATTGGCCAGCATTATTTCAGAAAACGTGGCTTTCACACACCTTACACCATTAAGGTAATGAACATCTATCTTTAGAAAAGTACTTCTACACCAGAGGTGACTTGGTTCAGCTATTGGGTTATTGAGTAGCAGCCTAAGGATCACACCTGGTGGTAAAGCCATGCATTTCAATAATTTTTTTTCTGGTTCATTTTTAGCTGGATTTACTGGGAGTTATGCTTTATGACAATTAATTATATTAAAGTGATTTTTTCATTTTGCTGCATAATGTAGGCTGCTGTCTAAATAGTTACCAGTTTCTACAGCAAGAGTTTGTGAGGAAATGCAAACAAGTTCTTTCTGGGATTCTAATTATTGTAGAATTTTCTGTTCTCTTGGTGTTCGTTTGGGGTTTTTTATCTGTGCATTGGATATTAAAAAGAAGGTTTTCCTTAATTGTTTTTTTTATTTAATGAACACATCAAATTTTCCAGAAGTATTTCAGAAAATGTGGCTTTCAAATGTCTTACACTCTTAAGGCATCTATTTTTAGAGAAGTATTTATACAACTGGGATGTTTGCTTTCAGGTAGACTATAGAGATACTTTAATGGAAATGACTATGAAGTTGACTTGAAGATGAGCAAACTATTGCAGGGGAAAAATAAAACGGTTCATATTATAAATACTATTTCTTCATCTCCTTTTTAGTAGATGCTTGTCAAATACATTGCTGAAATACTATAACATTACTGATTCATTAATAATTCTGTATATATCTTGTACAGCTCTAGGAAGACTGATGGATTTTATTAACATTCATTTCCAGTAAGTTATCTAGTAGAAAACTCAGATCCTGCAAAATACCTTAACATGCACCTTAAGTCCCACTGTATTCAGTAATATCTAAGGGCACACTTACATGCTTTGTTGTATCAGGGCTCAGGAGAATAAAGAAGATATAGAGTTTTGTGAGTACAGGGCAAATTCTGAATCTCTTACTCAGAGGGAAATCCCATTTGGAAAGAGTAAATTTTATAAGCTTAATGCTAAGAATTAAAGAATGTCCTATTAAACAACTTTAATTTTGAATGTGGAAAATAATTCCTTTAACTGAACCTCATTGACTTTTTAAGAATAAAAAAAGCTGTTCAAAATGTTCAGTGATAGAGATCCATATTTGAAAAACTCAGATCCTGAAAATTAGACCTAATAATCATGAAGAACTCTGTAATATCTTATTTAGAAGTGCTTCTTACATGAATAACATCTTGGTTGAATTCATCTGAACTTTCCAGACAAATACATTCTGTGTAAAAATTAGATATTAGTATGGCTTCAGGATCTGGTTTGTTGACAACAGTGATGCTTACTTTCCAGAAATGTGTCCTCTATTGGCCAGAAAAAAGAGGAATCTATGGAAAGGTTGAAGTCCTTGTTAACAGTGTGCAAGAATGCGAGAACTATACTGTCCGTCAGCTTACAATAAAGGTAACAATCTGCATCTGAGAAGCATTGTTCATACTGCTTTATTTTTTTAATGTTAAATGAAATTAAAGTGGCTTTTTAAAGGGCAAAAATTTTTACAGGAGGACCAATTGAGCTATGAAGCTCACAGCTGCAAGGTGTGATTGAGACCAAAGCACTGGAACACTTATCGTGTTGCTGCTTTGTATCACTCTGGCAATAAATGAGGCTTCAAAATGAATGCAGTTTTCTCTCTCTTGAATTACATTTGGTTTGAGTTTTTTTTTAGCATTGCCAAGGTGATGTAAAGGGATTTTAGTTAATGAAAGAACTAGAACAGCATCGTTCTGAAAAAGATACGCTGCTCATGTTGTGTCCTTAGTGCATCTAGAGCCCATTGGAGAATCTAAAAATATAAGGAGTATATAAGGAAAGCTTAATGTTTCATGGTTCTGACTAAATATAAACTGTGCAAAATAAGGCAGAAGCTCCTTTTCCTAGTTGCTGTGCATATTACTCTGACATGCTATTGGATTGCAGCATCTGCTGCTCCTGACAGAGCGTTACAATAAGTAATGAATTTGGAAAATTTGTTTGGTGTTTCAGCCCAGGCAGTGAGAAGTGGGCAGAAGTCATATTGTTCGACACAAATTACTGTAGCCCATATTTAGCCCCTTTGCTTGTTGAAGTAAATGGTAGCAGCCTCTGCGGAGAGAATAACTGGACAAACTGGGATGTTTGATTCAACTAGAAGGGCAGTTCTTCTTAAATACTCCTGTAATTTTAGTATCAGATCCTTATGATAATGTCCTTAAAAGGCAGCAGAAACATAAAAATAATCTAGTTCAAATCAGGCTAATCTCTCTAGATCTGGTTGCTGGTCCAACACAGACCTCTGACAATTCCCAATTGGCAACACAATCAGCAAGTCAGTAGTGAGATGGATGGACAGAACTGAACTTACATAGCTGGAAAAACTGCAGTTTTCAGGTGCACAAACCTTTCTTACAGCTGTATCCCTGGAAGCATACATGTTCCTTGCAATGGCATCCTCCGAGTCTAATAGAAAAAGTTGTTAAATCTTTCTTAACATTTTTAGTATCTCTAACGTTGGGAGAAATAAAAAGAGTTGTTCACCATAAGTGTGCGTATAAACTTTTCATAATGTTTTCAGCAAGGGAATCAATCGCAGAGTGTGAAACACTACTGGTACACATCCTGGCCAGACCACAAAACCCCCGACAGCGCTCAGCCTCTGTTGCAGCTCATGCTGGATGTAGAAGAGGACAGAGTGGAATCACCTGGCAGAGGGCCTGTCATTGTGCACTGCAGGTAATTTGCAACCCTTCTCTTAAATACCTGCCTGAAGCAAAGCCACAAGTCACATCAAACAGTCCTCCTAAACAAAAAACTTATTTGGGGCAGAGTAAAATCCCCTAGATCCTCTTCATGCTAATTGACTTTTTTCTGCTTGTATTTGAGGATTTGAGTTTCGGACAGAATTCCCTTGTTGTTAGCAAATAGTTTCTGAACCATTTTCCACTTCTGCTAATGAATTCTGAAAGATCAACTGGAAAAATTATTTTGCTTCTGTTTCTTATTTATGACTTTCTTTCTTTTTATTCTTGCTGTATAATTGCGTACCTAAGTCAAATGCAATGTCTTGTAACTGGTTGGCTTAAGTGTTGTAAACCAAGCCAATTTTGATCAACAGGCGTCAGGTACAAATTTGGAGACTGAAACACCTCAGTACTAAAATTTGTGAAGGTTTTCACAAAGTCAGGCAGTTTAGTACTCAAGAACAAAGTGTTATGCAATACTCAAGAGCAGCCTGTTATTCACACAAAATGTAATGAACCAGAGAACATCCTTCTAATCATCCTAATTAAATTGCATCGTTTTGCTTTATATTGATACATTGCCTGTGTTGCCATTTAAATAGTAGGAAGTAGTACTGGATTTGTTATATTTGTGGAAAGAAGTAGGTGAAGCAAAACAGAAAAAAAATATTAAAATGAGTGTTTTCATACTTGCTTTGTCTGATGATACATCTCTTACAGTTGGGATAGTACAATTTTTTTCCTAGAAATACATCAAATACAGAACTTTTCATCTTTAACCAGTGTTTTAACTCCATATTTGGGGAATTTACACAAATGGAAGCCAAATTTGAACTACCCATCATTTGTCAAAACCAGAATGTGATGAATAAGGAGCTTTCCCAGCTTTCCCAAATTTTATACTACTGTTTTCATCAGGAACTGTAGTTTCACTAAATAATCCCCAGGTTCTGTAATCATGAGCAGGAATTTATTCATGATTGAAGACCCAGATATCATCTCAGCTGTGTTGTTGTATTTAAAATTAATAGTTCTTCAGTGACAACTCAGCCATCCAAGAACATTTAATCCACCCCAAAAAAGGGGTGAAAAAAGACCCTTTCATTAAAGGCAACTTTGCTTACACCTGCATTGTTTAAACCAAATTTCAAAGGTTTCAAAATATTTGAGGAAGAGAATGTGGCTATGCCTTAGATTTCTTTCTCCAAATCCCTCTTTAGAAACTTTGTCCTTCTCCTTTTGGATACATTTATCCCATAGAAATTGATGTTCAAGGAGACAGGCTGTCAGCTTAGGTTCTTCATCTCACTCGATCCTTATGCTGCCAGTTTTGCATCTCATTATCCCCTCACGGTTGGCTTAGACATCCTCATATATTTAATATTACTGAGTCCTCTTGGAAATTTTCATTTCCAGATGGGAGGGCTCTTGAGTCTCTAAAGCACTCCTATCTTTCATTCTGTGGTGAGTAGATTGTGATTTGTTTCAGCTGTTGCTAATGGACATACTCCTGGTAACACTTTGCACTCAGATGGATCAAGCTTCCATCTGACATGCTCAACGTATTCTTCCTGGCATTAATTTAAATAACTCTTGCAGTTCTCTTATGAAGCAGGTAGTGTTTATACCCATTGCAGAGATGAAGAAAGCAAGGCACCAAATGCTTAAGTATTTACTGTAAACCCAGGCATGGAGATCTGGACCCCTGACTCCAGGTTTTAATTATTTTCCTGACATTATCCTGCCATGCAGCATGACAGGGATGAACTGCACTGAACTCCACATTACTTAAGCCAGAAGCAGAGTGGCGCAGAGATTCTCAAAGGTATTGGAGGCCCGGGGAGTAAAGCTAATGACAAAATGGCAGTTTCCAAGGATGCATTGAGAAAACCCGGAGAGTTACAGCACCAAATCCTTCTCACTCCTGCAGAATCACAGGAGAGGGGATTAACTTCATCAACATAGCTCAAGCTCTTTTTTGCCTTCGTAGTTAGAGTTATGGTTTGCAGAACCCCTGTATGCTTTGAGAGAATCAAGAATAAAGCCCCACTGGCTTTTACCTTTAGGTGGTCTTTTCCCCTAGCTCAGTGCATATCTCCATCCTTTGCTTTGACTTAGAATGTTTGGACTTGGTGGTGCTAATGGAGACTGCTTTTCTTGCCATACATTTGTGTGTAAACTAGAAACGTGTAAGCTTCACAAATTACTCACAAAAGCTGGTCTGCTGGAACATGGCACCCTTTCATTTCTCTCTAAGAAACTGAACTGAGAAGTTACCCTTGCCAGTCATGCACCCAGGAATATGGGGTTCTAGCTTCATATTTTCAGTGTTTTCGTATCAATTTAGTATTTTCCACTTAATTCCTTTGATCAGTGAACTCCTTTTCCCTATTAAATTTTGCCTTCTTTTCAGTGCTGGCATAGGAAGAACTGGATGTTTTATTGCCACGACCATTGGTTGTCAGCAGTTGAAGGAAGAGGGAGTTGTAGATGCACTGAGTATTGTCTGTCAGCTACGAATGGATCGGTGAGTTCCAGAAGAACCATAAATCAGCCAATGATTCAGTAATGATCAATAATCATTCAGTAATGATTCTGAAAACCTTTTCGCGGTTGAATGTTGCATTACACAAAGTGGCTGCCATCACTTTTTCTGACTCTTATGACAGCATTAGCTGACTATTCAAAGTAACGTATTTAGATACTGAGTAACGTGTATTATTTTCTGGGTGAAACTGTGTGAGACTCCAAGGGATGAAATTCTCCTGAGGTGGCAACCCTGTAGTTGCTGGGCACTTGGCAGTCCTCTTTTCCCCTCTTGGAGCTTTCTGCTGTCCGCAGCATCCCACTAGGACACAAGAGACATGGGGCAATCTGCAGGCAAGGGATTGTCTTCGAGCCTGGATTGACAAGGACATCCAGCCTACGTAGTGTGTAGTTCTCTTTATGCAGCAGAGAGAGCCAAATCTAGTGCTGTTGCTATGCCCTCAGCTGAGTTGGGTTGGCAAATTTACCCAGCTTAAGAAAACAGCAAGGCATTTGTTGCAGAATTTTTTAAAATCAGATCAATTCACTGGTTGAATTACCAGCTTGGGAGCAGGAACACTATAAGCCAGCACTGTTGCAGAGTGCTTTGTTCTGTGAAACCATGGCTGAAGAGACATCTGTGTTGGAAAGGAGGATGTGGGTATTGTGCACAATGGACGCTGCTGGTTTGGTTGTACTTTCCTTTCATATTCTGCTTAGGGAAGCAGGTTTTTGTATTAAGTAAATTAACAGGGTTGCACTAAGTCTTCTTCCTCTGCTGCTGTGTAGGTACCAGATCATATAATTACCTTGCAAGTGTATTGACTGCTTTTGACGTACATTTCTTTAAACGGAAACACCTATACAAGATTTTTGTGTTATGAAGAGCTCTGAAAGGTACTGGAACCACAAATTGCAGAAGGACCAGAATCCATATAGTTGACTATGTTTATAGATCATCTCCTCTGCCTTCCCTTCCCACACACGTTCATCATACTAGAGATTGTAATGTGATCCTTACAACGCAACATGAGCCACTTGGACTGTAAAATTCTCCAAGGGGAGTTCCTGACCTAAAAGTCTCAGCAGCAGAAAAGATGGAAGAGCCAAGGAGAAAATTATTACTCCGTCTTAAATTATCAACTCCAAATTTCCAACACTCTGTTCTGATTATCTGTTCATCTTATTGAAAAAAGTTTGTAGTGTTCTCCTCCATTTTAGTATCCATATTATAAGATAACCTTTTTGTTATTGCTTTTGCACTCCACTGTAGAGAAATGGAAGCAAATTCTGGTCTCAGCTACATCATTTTTTATGTCATTATTTCAGCCATAGAAAAAATAATGCAAAGTTTCAGCATTATAACTGACAACACAATTTCATCGAGTGTATCTGACTTTCTTACATGTACTAGTATCCTAGATAAACTTGAAAAGAGAATGAAAATCTGACCCAAATATAAACATTTATAACAGCAATCTCCGTGACACAAAGCTTGTTATAAAAATTGTTAAGTCTTGCGATTTGCACATTTCTGTATCTTTTCAAGTTTCAGATTATATAAATAGACTCCAGAGATTTTGCTTAAGGCATTCCAGCTATTCATATTCTTAGGAATTGCCTGAGACAGAAAGTATATGTGTTTTATTTTTTAAAGACATTTTTCTGTGTAAAGCACTACCTCCTTTTCTTTCCTGTTTACAATTGGCCGTGTATGGATCTCACTCACCTGGCAGTTAGTTTATAGCAAGGATTACCAAAGCAGAGCTTAGCAGTCCCTAAGACTACAGTAGGCACTGCTACCGCAACCAGATCACTTGATCATAAAGTGGATTAGTATCACTATTACATGGACAAAGTTCCTTGAAACCAGCTTCCCCTCATGACCCAGATATGACATGGTGGTTATTGGCAGGTGACCTGTGAGATAGAGTCATTGCACATGGCATGAAGCTGGAAAAATGAGTTTAATGTCCCACTAGACATGGCTGCAAGAGCTGGCTCTGGCCATAGCTGTGTTGCACTTCAGTTATGAATGGGGCCAACGTTAGCAATGGAGTATAACCAGAAACAGAGCAGGAACAGAGGTGAGACGGTCTTCCTCATTATGCTGGCCAACAGCTAATCTCCACTTTATTCTAGGTACATCACAAAATAGCGGAAAAAAAGATAATTCAGTAGAAAAATATGGTTTTGTCTGACTGTTTAGGAACCAGAAATCTGCCTGAGAAGTTCACTGAATATTTCATCCCCGACATATCATCTTCCTTAGGTCAAGCTTGCTCATGCTCAGAGCTGCACCACCCAAATGCAGACTTACTGATGGAATGAACACACTCAGTAGTATCCACTAGTGTCCTTTTGTAACTAGGACCTTTTGTAACAAGTCCATGGCCACATTTCTACCAAAGTGAATGGAGCAACAGGAGAAAAGAGTGGTACTTGAGAGACTCACAGTGATGCTGTAGTGATTTACCAAAACAATCCCATTGCCTGGCACACTCAGTGAGAACTAAACAAGCGTCCAGACAAATTGCAGATGGTAGTAAAAAGTTATGCTGGAAAAAAATTTTCATTAACTGCCTATTTTGGAAACAGTTTTTAAAATAGAACGCCAAAAGACAATGAGAGAGAAGAGAACTTATCCCAAGTAAGGTATGTCCAGGTGCCACCTCCTTCTTAGCATTTTAGTGTAAGTTAAACAGTGAACAGTTCTGGCAGTAATCTTCTGTGCTCAGCTAACATGAGGGCATGGACCATTCACTCAAAATCTTGACCCAGGATGGAGGTACAGCCATAGTCTGTGTGGATTCGCAGAAAGACAGACTCACAAGTCTGCTTAGTTTACTTTTTTTCCCAGTTCATTTTTTATGTTTTGCAGCAGAAACAGGAAATGTTTCATGTGAGGCATCTTCAAGACTTACTGTGATACTGAGAAACTTTGCACATTCTTAACCTTAAAGACACATTCTTGGAATGACGTCTGATAATTTTGCTCTTGGCTCCTCAGACAGGATGAAAAGAGTTTCCAGTGTGCGTCAATGCATTGTTTAAGTGTTTTGACTAATCACTTCAGGTTAAAAAAAATCCCCAACCCTGCATCACATTAATTCTGGAGCAGACTGCATCCAGCTGCACAAGCAGCAAGCCAGAGGGCAGGATAAAGGACCCTTCCTTCCCCCATGGATGCCCAGACAAAGCTGGTCACAGTTCCCAAGTGGTCCCCATGGACAGCAGGGACTACTTCTTCTGAGCAGCACCTCAGACAGTCCCAAAGAAGAAGAGAGCCCAGCAGCTTGCAGAGGAGTTGGCAATGTGAGCTGGCAGAGGATGAAGTCTGCACACCCAGATGTGCCGTAGCTGTGGGTACATCCCTTCTGGGCACTAGGGACATGGGAGAGGAAACCTCCCCTTTTGAGCAGATTTCCTCTTGAAATGCAATTCCATGTAGGCTTTTGCACAAACTCTTAGGATCACAGAGAATTAATTTTCATTAAATGTGAGACTTGCACAAGAACAAAGGTAAGAAGAACTTGGGAATTATTGGTAGATGAAAAATTGGACGTGAGTCAAAAATGTACACTCACAACTCAGAAAGCCAGCTTGTATCCCATGCTACATAAGAAGAAAATATGGCCAGCAGGTCGAGGGAGGGGATTCTTTCTCTCTACTCCACTCTGGTGAGACACCACCTGGAGTACTGCGTCCAGGTCTGGAGTCCTCAGCCCGAGAAAGACGGACCTGCTGCACTGGATCCAGAGGAGGGCCATAAAACTGTCAGATGGCTGAAACACCTCTCCTAAGAAGACAAGCAGAGAGTTGGTGTTGTTCAGCCTGGAGAAGAGAAGGTTCTGGCCACAACTTTTTGCAGCCTTTCAGTATATGAAGGGGGTTTACAAGGATGATGGAGAAAGCCTTTTTTATTAGGGCCTTTAGTGATAGCACAAGGGGTAATGGTTTTAAATGAAAAGAGAGTCAATTTAGACTAGATATAAGGAAGAAGTTCTTTACTGTGAGGATGGTGAGGCACTGAACGAACAGGTTGCCAAGAGAAGATGTGGATACCTCATACCTGTAAGTATTCAAGGTCAGGATGGACAGGGCTTTGTGCAACCTAATCTAGTTGAAGTCGTCCCTGCTTATGGTAAAAGGGGTTGGAACTAGATGATCTTTAAAGGTCCCTTCCAACCCAAACCATTCTATGATGTTTTGGTTCTATGAATTCTGTGTGTAATAGCACTGACCAGGACAAGTTGTCTGAACATCTGTATAAGACTTCGATGTCCCTAAGCTGGCAGGGATGTGTACTTGTTTGCCCATACAGGGTTCAGCAGCACCATAACGTCTTGGTTATGCTTGCTAGCATGGGGCAAATGCAGTAGTGCTGGGCTAAGCCCCAGGCAGGCTTATACATGCCTCCTTGGAGGGAATTTTGTATGTTACTTCAGCGCAGAAGAGGTAGGAGCAAGGATCACCACCACAAACATCCTAGTGCAGCCAAACTTGTTTTAACCTGCCCTTCCTGGCAAGTCACTCTCCTTGGATATGTTCCCTTCCTCTACCCCTTCCACTCAAGCGGATCTAACCTGGGAAATGCACTCCCTTAGAGCAAGTCTTGGGGGAACGTTGATGCGGGTGACAGGGAGGGAAGCTGGCTGGGAAGGAGTTGCGTGGGCAGGGCAGGACGCAGCAGTAAGGAGGAAGGAAGGAGGCTAAGCAGCCCGGAGGACCAGAGCAAAGACCTCCTGTCACCTTTAGACTCTCGGTGGATCTCCAGGCAGGGGACAGGCACAGAGAAGAGCAGCTGAAGGCAGTAGGCAGCCAAGAGTTACAAATCTGTGGATGTATTTTTTGGCAAATCTAAGATGCTGCTGCATTTTGTGCTGAATGAGACCATTTGAGGGTCTGTGATTTCATTCCTAGGCATAACATATCATAATACACATACAGCTCACTAAAAGGTGTTTTGCAGTTGCCTGAGCTCATTGGAAGAACAGAAACAGCTGATCACTTGCTTAATGAAGTAGGTATTATTTTACGTTTTTCCTTCCACAGCCATTTAACCATCTGGCACCACTGAGGAAAATCAAAGGACCTTATGGTTGTAGATAAAGTTCTCTAATATTAAAACACAATACCTGTTCAGTCAGTTTTACCATTTCTCATATAGCTTTGTATATTGGCTGACCCTTCTGTTGCTCGGGTGTCTGAAGGGATCACATGGGAGTTTCTCAGACGTTGTCAGCTGCCTGGCTTTGGCTTTGTATCCAAATCTAATTTGATTGTTTCAATGAAGATCTAGTTGACGCCAAATACAATACACATCTTAATGTCTTCCTTCCCACTAAGGCTATCTATTCTTTCTTCCCCTCAAAGGTAACCAGCTGCTCCAGGGCAGGCTGAGGATGAACTGGGGACTTGTTTCTAGAAGCAGAGTAGGTAGCTTCGAATATTCTGGCAGATGAGATAATAACTGTGGAATTACGTAAACTTGAGGCCTTACTCAAGAGAAGTGAGACCTGGAAGACCTTAGTACTGTCAGAAAAAGGCTTGGTTTGATTTCTGAGCTGAACAGTACCACTCTTACTAAATATACACCTACCTCCTGTAGGACATTATCCCCTTTCTGCCACACTGCAATTGACACTTGAGATGTGGGACTTGATCCTCGTTCTTAGACTCAAAAAAGGGATTTTTATTGGCTGATTGTAATAAATGTAGGCATCTAAACCAAGCTGGCTCTAACTAGTCCTTTTCATGGTCAAGTTAAACTTTATTTTATTGTTGGTGCTGAAATGAGTCACTGCTATGAAATTTCTTAGGTGGCTGCTATTCAGACAGGATGCATTGTAGGCGTTAGAAGGAGGACAGGAAGAGCTGTTCTCTGCACAGGCAATCTGAGGGTCACCAAAGGTTACATTTGTAGTGAAGGACAAAAATTAAAGGCCAGATTCTGACTACTCCCTTGCTCCATCAGTAGTAATGCTGTGTCCATGTGTCTGGCTTTCCTTACCCAAGTGACTGTGCAAAATGCTCTATGAATGTGTTGAATTTGAAATGTAGGTTTTAATAATGTGGATGCCAGATGTTTTCTTCTCTAGTTCTTACTCTGAGGGAATCGGGAATGGTGGTTCATTCTGGGCATGTGCTGAATGGTGTAAGGTATGAAGAAAGTACTTCTGCTCCAGCGAATCTCCCACTTACTCAAGCAAACCCTAAGTCAAAAATTGAGAAAAGGACCTGTATTATCTAGTGGTCATGGGGCTGGCAGGGGCTGGAGGTTATTGCATTCTTAAGATATGTGATTTCATTCTGATGTGTTTCCCTTTCAGGGGTGGAATGGTTCAAACCAGCGAACAGTATGAATTTGTGCACCATGCACTGAGTCTGTATGAAAGCAGACTTTCTGCAGAAGCTGTCCAGTGAAACCAAGGAAGATAAAACCGAATGTCAATCTCTTGAGGTAATTTGTTTCATTACCTACCAGCAGCTTCTTCAAGGAGTTTACTGCAGTGGGAAGAGCAGCTTTGAGGCCAGCTTCTGAAAGGAGTGCAGATGGTTTGGCAAAAGTACAGAGACTGCTGGACCCTTAGTGTATATGAATGTATTGTGAGCTTCCCAAAAATGATTTATAAAGAAGGTACCGTACTGAAACTACATATGGTTTTCGCGTATATATCTAAAGGTGGGTTTAATTCTGTAATACTGATATCTGCCATATGGAATGTATGTATGTGCTACTGCTGCAGTCAGATGGACATTGGAACTTCCACAGAAGAAATGTTTATCAAGTGTATAAATGCTTTAACGTTTGCAAACTGTCTTGTGAATGGACTGTCAACTGTACTGTAAAGTGCTATTACTGATTATGTGGTGAGCTTGTTTCTTGGCCACATAATATTCTTGCTGCTAAAATTGCAAGTGTTAGATTATGGTTTAAAAAAAGACGATGAGATAATAAACAAGTTTAAAAGTCTTGTTTTTGAAAATATTCAAAAGCAGTTAATATTTTATATGGAAATATATGTTCTTCATACTATTAAATATTAACTATTAAATGTGTATTTACTGTAGGTCTTACAGAGCAGTTGCAGAGCACAATATCTGTTATTCAGTGTGTATGTATTTACTCTATACTGTTGATTGTCTTAGAACATGCTTCTGCTACAGACCCAAATCCAGTGTATTTGTAAATTGTGTAAGTCATTTTACTTTTAAAAGAAACTTTGTAGCATATATTAAATGGTAAGGATTTTAAATATTTGTCTGTCTTTTATTAATATGGGATTTTTTGCTTATGTTGTTTATCTGCTCTATCTCTTTAAGTAAGAGATAGATGCCTTTAGTGATATGGACTGTTTCACGACAGGTTATGCAAGAGAGAAAATGCTACTATGACTGCTTCTTTTACTGTTCTGTAAGAGTTTGTTTTTAAGAGAAGCACAAAGTTGGCATTGTGACTTACAGCACTGAGAGGTCTGTTTTACAGGGTATAATGAGTTTTTAATGCAGTGATGTTGATTTTGCTTCATACTGCTAATAAATTACACTTGATATAAAATATTTACGGAAGTCTCTGTTCTTCCCTAGAGTAGTTAATGCACAACACACTCTTGTACCCCCATAAACAGGGACAACTCAATACGATTATCCTCCACCATGGCTTCAGGACACCTGAGGGCCAATCCAGAGGACAAGGGCAATCTCCCACTGACATGGAGCAAGGAAGGCAACATTAGCACCACTTGATCCCCCAGAGGGAATTCATGTAAGAGCCAGTGCAGACTTCAGAGCTTTGCCTCCTCCTCTTCCCCTTCTCTTCCTCCTCTCCACTTAGGTTTTAGATCTTGTGGAGTTGTAAGTATCAACACTGGGGTTTTGCTTCATCATATACAGTTACAAAACGTGTATTTGTTCCTTGGATAATGCAGCATATACTTATTTAGCACCATCCAGATCATCTGCAGGTTTGTAATATTTCACAGGCAATGAATTACATAAAAGTATAATCCCTTTTCTTTTAAGCTGAAGAGATTCAATCTCATCTGTTTTAGTTCCCCACATGTTTGAAAACCTATCTCTCTTTTGATTGTATTTTTCCAAAATAAAGCAACAAGTAAACACTGAAGAATCGTATGAAAGGACAAAGTGGTGTAAAACTCCCCAAAACAATTGAATAGAAGGAAGTGCTCGTCACTGACTTTTTCCCCCCGTGAAGGCACATTTCCTTCCTAGCCTTCGCTTCACTTATCTGAGGTGGATTTTTTTAAGAGAAGCATGGGGAGTTGCTAGAGGGAAAATGGATTCTTTATTTCACCTCCTGGTTTCTACCTGTCTTGCCTTTACATTCTCAGGTAAGTGTCTCTCCTTACTTCCCCTCCACTGTATCGCTCTTTCTGCTGCCGAGCAGAGCTCTCTGAGGCAGCTGGCAACTTAGAACAAAAGGAGTCACTTCTTTGCTTAGGTTCATACAAGAGGACTGAGGGGCAGGGCCAATGTAGCCCATTCTGTTTAGATTTCTTTCCAAAGGAAAATAAACTGTCTCCTTCTATGATGGAGATATCTCTTTTTTTCTTTAAGAATATCTCCTGATAGAGAATCCAGGAGCTGAGCTGTGGGACAAACTCTTTGACAGAGAGATCACTATTTTTTTTTATTCTTATTTTGTGAAATTTCCAGAGCCAGGAGCTTTCTGTGATACTTAGTTAGAAAATACCCAGGTCTGTAAAAACAGGAGGTTGACAAACCTCAACCAAGGGAAATAAACACACATGCTGAGTTTAGCACTTTGTAACTTCTGAGGCTGGAAATATTTGAATAACTGAGATTATAAAAAGAGAAAAACCTAAACAAGATGGTAAGGGAAGCTGCATTTGAAATATCCAGTTCTGTGTTCTGTAACAAGTATGGATTTTGCATTGGTATCTTTGGGGTTCTTTGATGAATGCATTGTAGTTCACTTCAGTGTTTGGTGTGGATATTTAAGTGTGGTGGCACAAATTGCTAATCTAATGTGAATTAGGATCATGACAAAACTAACAGCTAGAGACACTGGAATAAAACCAGTGAAACAGATGTACTTCCTAGTAGTGAAGAGCCTCCATTCATGTGATGGCACAGGCACTGAAAGGCACACAGATGTGGAAATGTCCTCTTACATGTTTTTTCAGAAACACTACAAGTTTTGCTAAAACAATTTTGAGGCAATAAAATGTATTGCAAGAAGACTGTACCATAAAGTGGAAAATAGACTGAGAGCTTGTGGAGTACTCTGTATGCTTTCAAGCAGGGGAAATGGGGTATTTAGAATTGATATTTAACATTAATAGTTAATGGATTTCTTCTATATCCAGTTTATTTTCTTCCTAATTTTTCTATATAACAAGGTCAAGAAGTCAAGGCCACCTTTCCCACAATAGTTGGGTTTTTTTCATTCTCGCCCTTTACCATCACTTGCATCATGTGGGTTGTATGTTGGGTGTTCTTTAAAATAGGTTCAACACATGGGAGGATCATGAAAAGTCTAACATATAGAAAGTAGGAGAGATTTGTTTGCTGATGCATTTTAAATCATTGAGAATTTGCTTTTTGTTAAATAACCATGTGTAATTTATTGTATTTTTCTGGAATTTTCCTCTTCCAGAAGGGTTTCTGATTATCCATGAACAGAAACAGCAGTGTCTTTCAGAAAAGAGAGGAGTCGTTATGGAAAAGTGTAATATGACCAGCCTCAACCAGCAGTGGCAGTGGACAGCAGATGACAGGCTCCTCCATGTGAAATCCAAACAGTGCCTGAGCATCTCCACACGCTCTGCTCTGTCATCTCGTAGCATCATCATCAGTTGTCCCCAGGCAGTCAGGTGGACTTGCCACAAAGACGATGGGCTCCTGAAGGTGGCCAACAGCTCTCTCTTTCTCACAAAGCAAGGTCAGAAGGTAATGGCCAAGCAGAGTAAGAAATACCTTCATACATGGATGCAGCTAGAAGCCAGCGAGACGGGAAAACCTGTTTATGTAAATCTGTGTTCAAAGCAAGGTGAGCTACTCCTTCAGTGAAGTATCCTGGAAGTTTTGGTAACAAAAATGTCTCTTTTATGCTAACTCAAGTGTTAAAAATTATTATATTTTATTCATACAGAAAAACCTTTTTCACAGTCGAAAAGAATTTAAAGAACCATGAAAAGAACAGCTGAGATGAGTGCTGTCTTTCTCACAACTGGTGTGTGTTTTAAGCCATTTTATATTTTCAGGACGTGTCTCCTTTTCTCTACATTCAGTGTTTGGATCAAAGTGCTTATGCGTAAGCTTAGCTCACTATTGTGTCATTTCCTTTTTCCCTTTTAAACAGAATTATGGGTACTAATCTCTAATTTTTTTTTTTAATTGTGGATGTATAAAAGTCCCACTCCCCCCCATTCACTTTATCAGAAAAATCCAGATTCAATCTGTCAAGAGCAATAAGATATCTGAAAATCACACGCACAATTATTTCTCCAAATAACTCAGCTGCATGATTACAACAGCCATATGGTTCACACATTCACATGTTTACACAGAGTTGCTTTGCCCTTAGATACAATATATATGAGAACACTCAAAGTCCTGAAAATAATGAACAGAAACAAAAATCTCCAAAATTCTTGCAATAGCACTTTAAGATCCATGGGTCTGTGCAGATACTTACGGATGTCTTGATCTACCAGTTTCCACATCCATTCCAAAAGGAAAGCTAGAGCAGTTTAAATGCTGCTTAATAACACTTTCCTTGATGTACTGTTGTCAATCCTTCCTGACAATCCTGTTGACATTCTTCTTGCACATTATTAAGCACTTCATGGTAAATAAGAATAACATGCAAAGTTAAAGTTTTCATTGGGGAACACACCATTTATTCTTGCCTTTAGAGAATTAAAGAAAAACACTTTTGCATAAAGCCAAGTTTTCAGAACATTTAAATCAAATTCCTTATTCTTTCTAACCTCCCATTCACAGTAAGGCAGGGTAACATTCTTTTCAGCAAATCTGCACTTGCAGAACTCTCCTCACAGCAGCAGGACTACAATACCTGAGTGAAAGGCTGAAAGGCTTTCAATATCAGGGAATGGAAAATTGGATGAGGTGCTATCCCAGCCCTCCCACATATTTTAGGAATTAAAAAGGCAATATCATTTGAAGTCCTGTGTATAGAGTGAGTATGACTTTCTTATTCAAAGACACCATGAAAATTTAATATTAGGTACCCAGGCAGTGTTATTTTCTTTAGATAGCTGGATGAAGTGAGGACTAACAGTTAAGGTAACCTGGCATCCTTTTCTTAATCATAGTCAGAGGAGCAATTTAAGAACAATGAGTTCTAAGTAAGACAATTATTGTGGAGTATTAAAACCCCTTCTCATTTATTTACTGTGTTTAATCCTTTAAGAAATTTACCTGAATCTTCCTGAAATACTTCCTATAGAGAAACCTGTTGATCCACTTTTAAGAGTCTCAATATGCCAGTTATCTCCTTTTTGACAGCTCTGGGAGGCTCTGCTGAGAAATCAACAGTACATTATGATCCTCGATACCAAACTAAGAATTCCAAATAAATAAGAAACTCATGAAGACTTGAAGTAGCATAGAGAGATTATTAATAAAGTTATAGTAACTACAAGAACAAAATCTGGTGCCCACAGTGCTGGTCTTGTCATCCATATGCATGTCAAAATTTTCAATGTTGAATGCGTAAAATTAGTCTTCTCTCTACTTTCAGTGAAGGCAGCAGTGAATCAGCCTGAAATAACATATTCAGTCTATATTTAGCAAAGATAGTAAAAAGTGAACAAAGTCTTTGGAGTTGAAATTGCTGTAAGTTTTTCTACTCCTGACTAACACCATATTTTGATATAATTCACCCTTTGTTTTCACAGTAATCACAAAAATAGTGATATTTGGCAAAGGAGTAGCTCACTAAATTGCATCCCAAATATCTTATCCGCCCAGATACAGTACAAGTTCCAAATCCAACAACCGCAACTACCTTTTATTCTGGACCTAATTCAAATGCCAAGCAAGATTTTTCTGAGCTTGGATTTCAAATCAGCCATCTGAAATTTATTTGGATATAGATTTTCTGCTACAATTCTGACCTAATTGATTCTTTTATGGAAATCAGGATGAGTTTATCTTTGTATCCCACCTCTGTTCATTCAGAGATCACTTTTCACCTTAACAGCAGAGAGTCCTTCTCACCAAAAGCCATGGTTGAATCTGGTACCCGGTTGAGAGAGCTAATATGAAGAAGGGTCATGAGGTGTTGATCTCCCTTGATATGGTGAGACTCCAGTTCTCATCAAATTTAGGAGGAGATTCTGGGCAGAGACAGAAATAGTCACTATAGTGCTAAGACCTTCTTTTCACTAGCTGGCTGTTGGGATCAGAGCTTCTCTAATTCCAAGATCCTGGAGAAGGGAGAGGAATGTGAATGGGGAGGAGGAAAACATGGGAGACCTTGAAGAGGTAGAGGACAGGATGACTGAAAACAGCAAAAAATTGCCGCATGCAAATAACAGTTGTAGAACAAACCCCGCCTTCTCTTGTATGTCCGGAAAGTACCCAGAGCACCACTACTGAAGACACGCTAATGCTGATGTCACTTCTGAGTTGTGTAAGCAATTCTTACAAGTGTCTTTTGTTCTGGGTAGGTTAGTTCCAATAAAATATACAGAGACATCTATACTGGTAGTTTTCATGATTGCATTCTCTCCCTTTGTTTTATACGGATCTCTATAGAAACTGGAGAGGCTTTCAGCTTCTAGGCATGTAAAGGTAGGTATCTGAAGTCAGGGCTTATTCCAGATGTCTCAACGCAGGGTGCTTTCTCCATTTGAGATGCTTCAGGATATCCCACATGACCTCTGACTGCCTACCCAGCAAGACACAGGTCTCCCATAGGTCCTATGAGAGCCCTGAGCAGATGTCTGGGATGCGCTAGGGCTCTTCAGCTTGCACCAGGTAGCTATGTTTAGGCAACCAGATTGTAGGTGTCTACATAGTAGCTACTGTTCTGAGCTTTTTTCAGTAGAGATGTAATCCATGGAGTTAAAGGAGTCTGGATACCTTCCAGTGACCAAAAATCCACTTCAGGGTGAGCTGGGGCTATCCAGGGTGTCAGAAATAGGGCTGACTGATAGAGCTATGGTATGTGTTATCACTGCAGTTATCTGGAATGTTCTGCTGCCACTAGTGGTGAAAGAGCCTCTAAGTGGCTAGTTCAGCATTTCAGAAACAAGCAAGTAAAAGCACAGCTCAGGATTAGACTGGAGTTTGGATCTCTCTGACAAACATTGCTAACTTCTACGACATTTCAGATAAAGAAGGTAAAAATTTTTCAAGTGGCATAGATTTTGCAGCTTTTAAAAGGACTGCATTGAATAGGAAAGTAAGGACATTTCTGTCACACTCCTACGTGCAACAGAAATCTGAAGCATGTTTGTAAGTAGTCTTTATTTTTGCAATCTATTTACAAGTAGTTAGACAGCTAAAAAGATAATAGATTTTGTTCTGCGTGTACAGAGATCTTAAAATGACCCCGTATAGTTTCAAGTCTTGCTGTCAGCGAGTTAGATGCAGTCTTACATAGTATTTTTTCTTATGTAATAGACATCTGATTCATTTATGTTTCACTAGCGTTTCTGCCTTAGTTTTCTGAAACTGTGCTTTAGCTTTAAAAGCGTAGGCAGATTGATATGATGCAAGCTATTTCAGAAGGTTGCACCATGCTGGCTCATCTGAATCTGAAAGCACCACCGCAGAGTTCTCAATACTTGACACCAGTCTTGCTCACCATACACGTAAAAACGTATGGATTTCCTTTTCTCGTAAGCAGCCTGCTGTGCAGATGGATGCAGTCTGCAGTACAACCCATGGATGAAATATGCGCTTACTCAGAATGTCATGATTTCTCCTGCGTGTGCTACTGGTGATTACAACGGTATGTTCACACGCTGGATATCGTTCAGCCACCAGCGATCAATGTCGGTGTCAGTGCTGCAGTTCTGTTCCCATGAATAGTTTAATGACTGATTTCCAAAGAGACTGCTAGAACAATGCTAAACAATTCTGAAAAATCCCACTGTTGAGATTTCTGTGTGCTCTACTGGTGTCCAGACAGAAGGTGATGTTTTCTGGTTTAAAATTTTAGAACTCAAGTTGTGTAAAAGACCTGTTTACTTGGGTCTTATGACACAGTTTTCTTTTATGAGTGCCTGCTATTGAAGAGGAGCTAGGAGGGTCCTTTTGCTGGGACCACAGTGGGTTTCCTTAGAAAGAGAACATACACCTGGATTTTGATTTTCTTGAAATGAGGGTGGTTATGAACTCTATTAGTCAGTCTAATGTAGCATACGTTGAAAGTGCTGGTACATATCCGAAGCTCCAGTCTGGTATATTGCTATGCACAAGCAATTTCCACCCATAGGTGACAGGTGCGGGATTGTTGTCAGACTTTGCAGGAAAAGATCCTTTAGCTGGAAACCCAAGGTACTCCTGAGCTTAACAAGAGGAGTCGGGCTGTGCGGTGACCATATGTTTGTTCACAGCACCTCTTTGGGCTGGTGGAACATTTTTGAGGACCAAGCATTTCGCTTCCATGAGGGTCAAGATCTCCCCTTGGCTCCTGAACAAGGAATGCCAATTATTCCCTGGCTGCTGAGTCCCATAAATGTTGCTGAAGTACGAGCTTTCCTGAAGCACAATTGCACTGGAACACAAATGTCTTCCTGTTGGAATCACTGCTATTTGTCTGTAAATAAAGACAAGAATTTTTTTAATCTGTTTTTTAAGGTGGGTGTGTAAATCTATATTTAGGAACCCAATTGAGTGGCCTTTTTTTCTAAGTGGCTGCTGACCACTCAGATGTACTCTGTTTTTTAGCCGTCTTCTTATCAGTTAGTTCTACCTCTTGATGATCTTGGAGATATCTGAAAGGCACAGAGCCAGCTGGCCTAATTCTTTCTACATCCTTGGGGCTGGCATCTCTAGTTGCCTACTTTCAGAGACTCCCAACAACAGGAGATCCACAGAAACAATGACTGACATGGAATATAGACCAAGTCTGTACTTGTGTCAGTTAAGGGTGTTTCAGTAGCTGACAGCAGCTTGAGCACAGGACTGCTCCTTCCAGATTCTTCTCCCTCCTTTTGGTGGGGGCCAGGACAGGAGGTGGCACAGGACCACAGCAGACTCTGCACCATCGGCCCTCCACAGGAGATTCTGTAAGTGCAACAGCATGAGGACGATTGTGCAGTGTTAGACCGGACCTGAGTATTCAATGAAATCTTTTGCAAGAGTGTAAGAGAGAGCAGAATTCAATTTGTAGTGTTGTTTTCAGTACCTTGATTTGGCAAAAATTTTGACCAACATTTTTTTGTTATTAAATGGAGACTTGGAGATTTCTATTTCCAGAGAAGCAGAGTTAGATAAAAGAGGGGGAACATTTAATGTGGGTATCAACCCATTTCAACAAACCAATCCTTTTCAAGAGGATCCAAAACTGTGTACCAGGTGAACACACTATGCTGTCAAACACACTTGTATGAAAGTGTCCCTTAGAAGGGCTTACAATCTCACTTTCATTTCTGGATGCAAACTAGAGAACTGCATGTTTCTTTATATAAACGTGTTAATATATATATTTACATATACAAAAAAACCCACCCCGTCACGTCGGCTTCATGGACGCTTACCCACTGATTCTTTGAGTAAGAGGTAATCACACATTGGCCTGCTAAGACATCATAATTGCATACCAAGTAGTTACATTTGGAAGCTTCTGCTGCAATTTAACCCAGTCATTACATTTTTTTAGAGGATTTGTGAGCTATAATTGTTATAAATGGCAAACAGCCCGGTGGCTCTGCAGCAAAACAAGGTTCTGTCATGCTGGAGACCCTAGTTCAAGGACAGACAAAGTGTCTTGGGCGTTGGGCCAATGCACACTAGCTGTGCTTCAGCAATGGCAGGGTAGCTTTTTGTAAGGAGAGTGAGCCAGTGAGTAATTCCAATTGCTTAGCTGAAACGTGATGCTACCAGATGTAGAGGCCACCACAGTTTGAACCCTGCCCTCACCGCCACAAAGAAAGGATATTAAATACATACCAATGGGGAGGAAGAACCATGAAAATGTGGAGGAAAAATGTGTAGTAAAATCTTTCCTGCACTCTAATTGCAACTTTGGCATTCTCTGAAGGATACGTGACTGAGACAGCAAATCCACCATTATATTTGTAGACACTTCAGTGGATTGATATGATTGTTAACTGAACCTAAGTCAGGGGTTACCCTGGTCTCTGCATGGGTCTGATTTAAAAATACAAGAGGAATGTCCCATGTGGGCACAAGGAACTTATCTTGAATAAATATCTTGAACAAAAACTCTTGAAAAATTATCTTGAACAAAGCCATATTTTGAACTTACACCAACAAAAGGCAGCTGAGAATCTGGCCCATGTCCTTACAAAATGGGGGGTGCTGAACATATAAAGCTGAAACTGTGTGCTGCTTGATACACTAAAGCAGGTGAAAAAGTTACGAGTGAAAACTTTGTGCTATTAATGATGAAGTACAACCTTTCTCTTCACTTCAGAATCATCAACGAACTGTATTTAAAATGAATGAATGTTCAGGGAAAATAATTTTTTCTGCTTTTGTTCTGCACAGACTTTAGTGTTGATGCAAAATACATGTTTGCACCGAAAACAAAAAAAATTCTAAAACTTACATGTGCACGTGAACTTCTCAGAAGTCACATCAGCCACATTTACTGCCGTCTAAAGAATTGATTATAAATATGTAGAGTTGATTTTAATTACTTTCCTTTATTTGTCTTAGATCTCCAAGCCACAGACAGTTCTGTATGGAGTACTAGACCTACATCCCCCACTTTAAACGCTGTTACCTCTAGGTCTGAAAATCTGCTGAAGAGTAGTACAGAGATGTTAATCAGAAATGTGACTGAACACTTCAGTAAAAAGCTCATTGAAAGCCTCTACTTCGACGTGAAATCTGCAGTAACAGAGAAACCCTGGATTTCAACAACTACTTTTCAATACTCTAGCACTACAGAAGAGGTAAGGCAGAGCCATTATTAACTGATTTTTATTAAGCCTGCTCCACTCTGTGGAGCCTGACAGCTATTACAGGTGGATGTTTGCTGGACAAAAATATACCTACAGGACTAAGCTTTGTTCTTTATTTTGATGGGATGCTTTGTTCATGTTGATAGTGCCCTTTGCTAGAAGCATAGCTGCAGAAAAGTTCTGCTTCTTTCGTATAGCACAAGCCTGATGTTGCACAAGGCATTGGGAAAATCTCTAATCTAGAAGGAAATGCTCAGGATACCTGAGGAGCAAAGGAAAGCTCATGGATGTGGCAGGGACCTGGGTATCTACTCTCAGTGACTTAACCTCTGCCATTGGTTTGTGGCACGACATGAGGGTCTAGCTCTAATTAAGGTCTAAGAATCAATCACAGTATGGTTTTATGAGCTTACTTAGGATATTTGAGTCCTCAGATTACGTGTGTGGCGTGTAGATAAAAGCTAGTGAAATCTGAATGCTTTAACTTGCCTTACAAGGAACTCTGTCCTTGACCCTGGTCAGATTATCTACTGATGGACAGGCAGAGGGGAGATACACCGCCACTACTTGATCTCTCCTCTGTCCAACCACAAACAGCCATGGCAGAGGAGGGGAACAGGTGTGCCAGCCTCAACTATTGACACAGCTAACAGCGGGTATTCAGTGCCTTCCCGTTAGTTTCCAGTCATCTTTTTTTGGGTGAGCAAGACACGGTCAAATAATTTGAGAACAAATCTGTAATCAACATTGTCAAAATGTGCCTGAGCTAAAACATGCAGTATATTATTGATCACTGTATTGATATCAAGAGTGGTTTAGAGCTGAAAATCCCTAAATTCTCTGTGGCTTCTTGTCCAGGAGACCACACTGTACTCAATATATTGGGGTAGGCAAACATGTTGATTCAGTTATTATTATTTGGGTGTCAGTGTTACTGTAGATGAGACTAAGAAACGTGTTTTGTGTTTGGGAGGGCTGTGGACAGAACGATCTGTACAATGTGGCAGGAAAAACCCTAGAGACTGGGAGAAAGAAGTAGCATCACCCAGGACTATCTTGATCCAAATGACCAGGTTTATGGACCCTGTCATTACTGTTGTAGCACTGATGAGGGGAAGGGACTGAGACAATGATGGATGCACTGCACCTTGTTCCACAGCTGATGGAGACAGTTCTTTTAAAATACGATTATTCTGTCTTGGCGCAGGCAGGCAGAACTAGTTTCCCCATGCCCTCTGTCCTTGTGCATACCTCCTGCACAAAATTCTGGTCTCCAAATGGATCTGGCCTGTATAATATGGTATTATCCAAACTGCCTCCAGCACTCCTGCTAAATAATCACACCAGTGCTTGAGAAATGGCACCGTTTGAACGGAAGCTACTGCTCCCTGTGTTTACCCAGTTCACCTCCTGATTCACATGATTGGCACTGAGCAAGCTGCTGAGGTCAAAGCTTTCAAACCAGAATCCTGATGATGAGCACTCTGAGTATACCCATGGAAAAAAGAATTGTTAATATCTATCCCTTAAAACCCTCAGATGAGTCTGGACATTTGAATCTAGATACATCAAATTTAGACACACGAATTTAAAAACTTTGGCCTCCACATTCCAGTTTCTCTAGTTTTACAGCAGAGTTAAAACTAGCAGGGACGTTTAAAGGACTAACGGTTTTAACGTGACTGAAACCACATAGACTAAGTAAGCGCTGAGTATTGTCAGGAAGACAATCCCTTCTGTTGACTGCCTTTGCCCAGGCTAGATCCTCTTGTTTGTAGAAGTAAAGCCTTGATGTTATTTGGCTGTGAGCATACTTGTTTTGGAGGGGGTGGGGTGGGCAATGGTGACACTTCAATTGAACAAAATGTTTGGTTTAGAGCAGCCTTGGATTTCAAGTAAAACTGCAGCTTGCACTTTCAAGCCGTCACAAAAGCCATGCAAAGCCCATTTCCTCCTGATTAGAGAGACACACACAGAGGCTGATGTTAAAAAAAAAGAAGTCAGGAAACCTTGGGAAAGTGTCTGAAAGGGACTTTGAAGCCTGCTATTAGAGACATGTCCGGCCACTCCCAAAACTCACTTCCAGTTCTTTTTTCCTTTTTTTTTTTTTTTTTTTAATCAGTTTCTTGGCTTGCCACGTAGGTCAGTAAGCGCTAAAAGCTGTGTGACTGCTGATTTGCTAAAAGTCCATTTATTCAGTTTATTCAGTCTGGGAATGATTACTCATGTTATCTCGGCTATTCTATATAAATAGATAGCCACCAGTGAATTGTGGATCCCTCCTGTTTTATTCCAGTGCTGGCACAGACTTGTGTGGTAGACCTTACCGTTACAGCAGATTTGTGCTGGATATCGGACAGAAGGAAGTCTCAAAACCCTTAATAAACCAGTACTTTCCTACTAATATAGCAGAGCAGTTTTAAAGATTTTACAATAGCAAGAATAAATAAAGTAGGAACTAAATTATGGGCAATGCTGAGAAGCAGCAATATTCCTTTTCTCCACTCATTATCTTCTATTAACTTTGAGAGACAGACATGTCCAAGGTCTTTAAATTTCACTTGTGGTAGTTTCAACTTCTCTGCTGACATTTATAAGTTTGCACGGATTTTTTTGATTTTTTTATTTTTACTTTCATACTTTACATCTATTTAACTAATTTACACCTACCTATCTGAATTGCATCTTCCCTGCAAATTCAGATTATGGACATTTTAAAAAAATTCCTACAACATGAGTTGCACTTTCCAAGAAAAGACAAGTTACTCCAAATATTCTCATTTTCAGAGAGAGGTTTGAAGTAATCCAAATATCTTCATAAGCTTTGAGAGTTGTTCTTCTCCAGTACTGGAAAAATATTGATGTGGTTTATACCATTAGGTCTCAAAAGCACAAACATCTGAATAATAATTTATGCTGTAAGCAATCTCTCACCATGAAGTGATTCAAAACACCATTTTAGTCTCAGTTTGGGTCTAATACACACACCTTGCAATTTCCATTAATAGTTTGTTTATCACTGTACAAGCTCTCTGGGGCACAGTTCCTCCTTTTGCCTGAAGTAAATAAAACATCTCTTCTAAGGGAGATTTTGTTAAGCAATCGGCTTGAGAACAGCATAATAATCAATATATATTTATGTCATCACTTAAGGTGGTGTTCGTGAAGTTGTTAATCATCCCAAGCCGTGAGAGTTTAAGACCCAGCACTTTCAGTGCGATGTCCCAAAGATCAGGTATGGAGCTCCACTGGAACAGACACAGCCTTCCACAGGAGCTGGTACCACCCACAAGCGCTCAGACCTTCGTTTTCTGAGTGAGAATTTCTGAATGAAAACTAAGGGTTTTTTCCAGACACTTGCATCTTCTATGACAGTTTCATGCCCAGAAAAACCCTACAGCAGCTCCTCTAAAAGGCAGACTAACATTTGCAAACCCTAGCACTTTTCTCTGAGAAAAAGTGAAATAGAGGTGGTGTTGAATTTTCTTGTGGTCCTGCTTTTAAAAATTAAAATTTCACTTGCATCATACAGTACAGAAAGATGCAGAAAAGTGCCACTTCCTATGTGAAGAAAGCAAATATCAAATTCCTCTCCCTTTATGCAATCTCAAGTTTATCCCATGGCTGCCAGGTTATTGTTATGAAGGTCCAAAACACTTCTGGCCTCATTTCTCCTCTGTTATCCCACGCCACATACACATATATGTGAGTTTTAAGAGACCAAAACCTAAATAAGAAGGTAACACGCATGTACGATAGAAACTGCTGCAGCCAAATTCGGAGTAACGTGCAGCTCATTTGGTGCAGTCTGAAAACAGGGGGACTTTCTAGCTTTCTACAGCGTGTGTAATTTTAGCTAGGGAGTTATTCAGGGGATGTGGAAAGGAATTGTTTCAAGGACACAAGTTGATGCAGAACAAAACAAGAAGCTGAGATAACTTGGCCACTGACAAGACAGGCTGCTCCTCCACCAGTGCCTGGGGCTGCTTGGTGTTGGGCTGTGCCAGGAGTCTTCTAGCCACAGTGGCTCCAGCCGTGGTGCCTCGTGGCCAGGGAGAGGATGGAGGCTTCGTGGTCCACAGCTAACCCCTAAAAACATCAACGGTTGGGACACGAGAGATGGAATGGCAGTTTAGTGATGGCTGAGCCCAAGAGATGGGACCGGTGTAAGGGGTGGCAGGCATAAGGAGAAGAAAGCGTGCCAGGTGAGGTGGCCATGAAGCAAGGCAGGTGTGAGGCGCCCGTGAGGGGTGGCAGGTATGAGGAGCAGAGGGGACACACAAGGCAAGGCAAGCATGAGGCAAGGCGGGGACGATGTGCAGTGGCCATGAAGCAAGGCAGCCGTGAGAGGTGGGAGGCAGGAGGGGAAGGGGGCATGTGAGACAAGACAGCCGTAAGCTCAGACAGGTGTGAGGCAAGGCAGCCTGGAGAGGTGATTGTGAGGCGAGGCAGCCATGAGACAAGGGGAGGCAGCACCAAGGGAGGCACAGCAGCAGTGCTGCCACCCCCCCCCCTCCAACAATGGCACCGCCTGAGGGGGCAAAGAGCCCCCAAGAGCAAGGAGAAGCGTGGGGAACGAAGTCCCAGGGGAGAGCCAACACAGGGAGGAAGCAGCAAGGAAGGAAGGGAGGTGTGGTTGATACTGTAAATGTCAGCAAATAAACTCCCTAAGACTCCTTTTGGAGTTTTATAAGCCAAGCATCCTTTAATTCAGTGCTGGATGCATGAGGGAATGATTTCCATCAGTCACGTGTAACGAGACAAGAGCTGGGGACAGAAGATATTTCCCACTTACACGCATATATATAAATTTTCCCAGAAATCTTATGCACATTCTATTGCTTCCCAAGGACTAATTTTAAGGTTATTATGAACTTCTCAACAGCCAAATCTGGTGCTCATTGGGGCTTCGGAGCCAGCTCTGACCGTGCAGATAGGGAAAGGCTGCAAACAGAGGTGATCATAGAAGAAGACACATCTGTTCAGCACAGACCATGCTTAACACCAGGCGTTATCATTTCTGTCTGAAAAGCGTCTGGAAAAACACTGCTTGGAAAAAAAAACAACAACCCATGCTATCAAGAAACACGCGATCAGGGTGGGAGAGCAGAAAGGAGGAAAAGTGGGAGAGGAGAAGGCAGGAAGGCGGGACGCGCGGGGAACGAGGGCGGCGCCCCGGGACCCGCTGCTCGGGGGGCGCGGGGCTGGGGGTCCCGGGTGGCCGCGCTTCGCCCCCCGCAGCGGGACGCGAGGAAATCGCCCTCTTGATTGCGGAAGCCGGCGGGAAGGGCTCCGGCAGAGTCAGCCTGGGTCAGAATGGCAGCGTGGGAAGCGGCGGCGGCCGCCTCCCCCGCCTCCTCCACTCCTCCTCAGCCGCGGGCGGGCGGCGGGCAGCCCCCCCACGCCCCCCCCCCCCCACCCCACCCCGGTCGCAGGGAGGCGGCGAGGAGGCCGGGGCAGCCCCGAGCGCATGCAGCGAGCGGAGCCCGGCGGGGAGCGGGGGGCCCGCCGCGGCCGCTTCGCTTCTTCATTACCCCCCCACCCCACCCTCCTCTTTCCCTCCCCGCGAGGGTTTTCGCTGTTAAAATCTCTCGGCGATGCTGAGCTATGGAGCAGGGTTCGCCCTGTGGACGGCACTGGCCCTGACCAAGGTGAGAGGTAGCTGGGGGGCGGTGCGGGAGTCGCCCCCCACCCCCACCCCCGCAGGTCCCACCGAGTGTGGGGGGCGGGGGGCGGTGCGGGGGTCACGACCTGCAGGTCCCACTGAGCCCGGTGCGGGAGTCGCCCCCGCAGGTCCCACCGAGCCCTGTTTGGGGGAAGGGGGGCGGTGCTGAGGTCGCCTCCCGCAGGTCCCAGCCGAGCCCGGTGCGGGGGAGGCGATGTGGGGGTCGGCCCTGCAGGGACGGACGGGGGGCGCAGATGCGGGTTTGCTCCGCACCGGCTCAGCACGCAGCGGGGACGGCGATTTGCGGGTGGGAGTGTGAGCCGCTGGCGGAGCCCGGCGGGTCACTGAGCTCGTTTCCCCCGCAGGCGGGAGAGGCGGCGGGATGCATCGCCAACCTGACGGAGCGGGACGTGAGCGGGCAGAGCGTGCGGCTGCGCTGGGGCGCCGCGGGCCGCGCCTGCAACTTCAGCGTGACCGGCAGCTCCGAGGACGGGGAGGCGGCCGGCTGCCAGCCCACCCCCGCGGGACACGGCTCCTACGGCTGCACTCTGCGGGGCCTGAGCGCCGGCACCTGGTACCACCTTCGCATCGAGCCGCTCGCCGGCGGGGAGCCCCTCAGCGTCTCCGTGCGCACAGGTACGGCGGGGGCGCGGGGGGAGCGCCAGGCTTCTCCGCCCCGTCCCTGGCTGTAAAAGAGGAGGAGGAGGGGGGGGGGTGCAGATACATGGTGCAAATTTTGGGGTTGTTTGTCCTGTGCAGGTTGGACTCGACAGTCCTTGTGGGTCCCTTCCAACTGAGGTCATTCTGTGATTCTGTGACTTGGTTTGCAGCTACTGCACACCTGCAGTGATTGCTGAACGTAGCTATCCTGCACTTGAGATCTCTCTACTGTGCTGCCGAAAGCGGCTGTCCCGGCAGGCGTGAAAAGAGAAGGTGCTGTCAGAGACCGGGTCCGTGCTGGGAGTACGGTTCTGCCGCTCCCTATCCCTTTAAGTTGCCCTCCAGCAGAACGATTTGAGAAGGAGCAGCCCGTGACATCCTTTGTGCTCGGGCGAGCCTACTGGCTTTGGAGTTCCGTAGGGGACAGCTTATTTACTGTGTTTAAAATACCATCTATTTCATGGCAGGTGTAAAAAAACTATCGACAAAGTTTGTGGATAACACTAGGTTTGCTTTAATTACACAACTCAGGGCTGGGCTACCTCCCAGTGGATGGCAAAGATACAAAGCTGCAAGGTGATTTATATACTGTTCCTATCCCTACTACATAAGGTACAAAGCCTTTCCAATCTTCCATGTAGTCCTCCTGTCCTCTCAATTCTTCTTTCTTAACAAACTTCTTTTTTCTTTGCCTTTGACCAATTCGATTCTAAGGAAGTCCCTCAGTATTCTATTAATTACTGAAGCCTAGCTCTTATACAAGCCCACTTGCTTAAATTAATTTTTCATCTTTTGTCTAACATGTTCTTCTATTTGATCAGCTTGACTAGGTTTTAAACTAGCTCTGGAATGGGACAGAACTATGAACTTTATTTTCACTCTTGGCAGCTCTCTGCAGTAGCTTATAAAACTTTCAACACTAAATTTCTCTTAACAGCAGGTGGGTCCTTTTCAAGGATAGCTCACTGTTTCAGCCCATTTCTGTACTTTCATTCTGTCTAACCAGAGCCCGAAAGTCAGAAAGTAAGACTGAAACTTCTTGCTTGTCTATTTTCCTTGAATGCAGCTAGTGAGGTGTTATGATGTACAGTTGTATGCAGGGCACCTGCAGCGTCACAGCCCTGACAGGCTGTAACAATGTTCCAGCAACTTGCCAGAGTGCTACCAAGGAAAGCCCCGTTTCTGTGTGTGTGTGTCTGTGTGTGCATGTGAACGACTCCACTGTGAAGCAATGAACAACATAAAACCTCTGGCTGCTGTGACTAAATTGTGCTCTTTCTACCTGTATTAGTGTTTTCTTAAAGTTGATGAAACACAGTATTGTCCGATCTCTGACTGGTGATAACAGAAGACTCAAAACAGATGTCTTAAACAGGGTCTGTCATTAAATGCCTCCCTGATTTGCTCCTAAATTCTTAGCTTCAGAGGGGTATTTTGTAGTTTTAGTATTGAAGATTACAGCAGTCAAATACTTAACAATTACTGGTTCGGAGACATTGTCAGACTCTTTTCCTTGCATTAACCTGCAGATGCACTAAATAGCCTCCATTAATTTACTTCGGTAACTCAAGTTAAAAAAAGGCTAGTAACAAGTCTGCTGGTGTGATGGCTGTACAGTAAGCGTAAGTCATGTCACTTCCTAAAAATGAGTAATAGTTTCTATGCAGACAGTGATTTCAATCTGTCATGCATCATGCCAACTGTTTTTAATATTGATGACTTGTAATTCGAAAATTGAAAGAATAGATCAACCATTATCAGAATGACAAATACAAATCACCATCACTGCTGCATAGTAGAAACCTATTATTGAACGCTTGCACAGATGTAAAGAAAAAACACTACTTTCGACTGCATTTTGATTAATGCATGATCATTTGGAAAGTAACTTGTCAAAATAAAATGTCATTTATGACTTTTTCATCAGTAAATAGATTTTGCAAGACTGTTAGATGATACAAGTTACTGGAAACAACAGCAGGTTATAGTTTATTATGTATGTCAGTGTGGACAGACTGAAGTTTAAGTTGAAATACTGCAAATTAGTGGGCTGTAGTTCAAGTGAGGTTTGTGTTTGGGTTTTGGATGGCAGAGATCAGTCAAAAGCATGAAATAAGAATAGAGGAACCATGGAGGTTTCCCACAAAGACAGCTACTTGGATTGCTCTGTGGTTCCTCGCTTTCCTTGATTCATTTGCGTCCATTGCATTGCTTGTTCATGGTTAAAATACACATTTACCTCCAAAATTTGTCAATTTATTTGTTGTAACTAATATATAGGGTTTGTTATGCTTATCAACAAACCACTTTGTATTGTCAATACTGTGCACTTCAAGGCAGAATGAGAAAAGAGTCTTCCTCTGTATGTTTCCACTAGGGGCAACATCTTTAAAGCAGTTCCCTGGAAGCTCTTTTTCACCTGTTCCTTTGTGACTTGTCAGTAATTTTGTTTTACGATCTGCTGAGCCTGAATATCCATACGCATATTTTCCTCAAATCTAGCCTGCAAATATGGCAGTAGGAGCAATATTTTCAGCTACATTGTAAACAAAATTCCCACTGATTTGAATGGTGGGGTAACTGAGCTATTATGGGCTATCTAAAAATACGATGTCTGACCTTGGTTGTGAAGTTCCCTTCCTGAGCTCTTCATCTAAGAAGATGAGCTTTGGAAGTGCCCAGCTTTCTCTACTGACTGTAAGAGGAGCCTAGGTTAAATCGGGTACCTGAAAATTAGGTAGCTGGAGTTAAGTGAAATGAATCCCCTCTCATGTATTTACTTCTGCAAAATGAGGTTTTGAACGTCTATATCATCTTTAGAGAGAGTCGCAGATTCATTTATGTACCTTAGTTCAGAAGCTTTAGCTTTTTGCTTATATTCAACCCTGTTAAAATCTTACTGTGTTCAGTTCCTCCTTTGGGTTCACTTTTCATCATGTTTCTTCTGCAAAGTGCTGGAGTAGTTAAGCACATAAAACCCAAAGTATTTTGTAGATTTTGAATGTGATCTGCTCTGATTAAGGACTTGAAGTGAAAGCGTTGAATAATGTGTACTGTAGTTGCAGTTGTAATGTGAAGGCTGCGAGAGAACCGAGTCCCTAACTTAATTTGGCCTTTTGAGTATTTAATTATTTATGAAAATCATAATTATGACAATGAGTTAAGTCTATGTTGTTTGCAAGTTTGATATTCCAATAGAGTAGATATGCGGCTCACAAAAATTGCATAAACTCTCAAGTAACAGCAGATCCCTTGTGAATCTTTGAGTAGAGAAGCAGCTTTTATTTCACCTGTGAATGTATGGATCTGAAATCTAATAATGTATGGAATACCGATACAATAATCCAAACTAGTCCACTAAGGTGGAGTCTCTTTACACAATGAATTTTTATCTATGGATTATCAATTTAAAATGGCAAGTATTTAATCCCCTAGAACAGAACTAAAATAGGTCCTCCAAAACAATAGAAAATATGCTCACAAATGCACTAGATAAAACAGGCATATGCAGGCATGCACACATGCAGGCAGTGTTGGGAGTTGTGCTATTTTGGTAGAATAGGAAATGAAGAAAAAACTGATAACACCATTTATCAGCTCTGAGCTACAGATAGATTTTCCACTGCGAACCTGAGATTACAGACATTAGTGGGCACAAGTCTACGTATTTATATCACATCAGTATTTACCATTTGTTATTTTTTTTAATATATATATATGTAAAACAGCACATAAAACTATACAACTTGTCAGCATGCTTGACATTGTGAAGCTGGGACAACAAAGGGACCACTTGGTCCTTTCATGTTACCTACTTTATTCCTAGTAAAACTGTTTCTGTGACTGAGAGCTACTCTGTGACAAAAGATGGCAGAGTTATGTCTTTCTTGATTTCAGATAAAATACTTCTTAAGTTCTCAGTTCTCCAGATGCCTGTGCACTATCATAGCTGTATATTTCAGCTAAGTCTTTAATTAAAATTCTAGTTAAATACAATAGTATATGAACAAATCCTAAATTACAGTTAAATTTGTGAATTTCAATTCTGAACTGAAGTTCAGATTTGAAATACTGGTCTTGAGAGCCATGAAAAACAACTTGGCAATTCCCATGCTTTCAAATATATCTTCTCAAACAGGTTCATAAATGCCATTTTCAACTTTGTTTCCTACAAAAATATTGCCACAATATATTATGATCTGAGTCAGTCTCTGTACTGAGAGAATTAACAGGTATATTATTTTTTTTTCAGAAAAAGAATTGTAAATATTTGAATCAAAAGAGATCAAAAATTCTACCTTCTGAGACACAGACTAGTAGAGTATTTTTCCATCGTGAGATGTAACTCTGTAAATGCCAGAAGCATAGCTTGGCCATGTGTTCAGTCCTGTAAATTTCAAATTATTTGGGACAAATCTGATTTATTAGCCATCTGTAGGAAAAACTACTGTGACATGGCTCTGACTACAGGCTGCGTAATCCTGTCGTCCCTAATCATGTAATGGTTATGGTCATCATCTTAAAAGGCAGAGTACAAGAAGAAAATAAATAGCCATGTTTTAAAGATTTTCTAGTTTGCATGTCATCCCAAAGCACTAGACATCTGTTCTTAATAAGGACAATGAAATCACTGCTTTTAACTTGTGAAGTCCTTGTGAAGTAGGTTACTGCTTTATGAATAGAGAAAAACAGGAAAAAAATGGATTTGGTAGGGGGATGGCTGAGACTGGCAGGAACACCCTGTCGCTCAGTCCTGGGCTTGCATCTCTCAGGTATTTTTTTTCCCTATGCATAAGATGAGGCAAGGTTGTTGCTGTGCCTACAGGCTGTGTTCGGGAGTCATGTCATTGGGATTGGACGTAACCCTATCTATGGTTTCTACAGACCGGCTGTAGCAGCTGTGCACACAAAGCATATCCTCTTGCCAACAAGTGAAAATGGGGGTGCAATATAATTCAAACAGTTTAAGTCTAATGGAAGACTCTTTTGTAGACCAGGAGACATTCATTCATATAGTATGGAATGGTATAAAAATATCTTTGTGAAAATATTTTATTTCTGTGATATATCAATGTTGTATCCTTGCCAGCAAAGACTTGTATAACAATGTAAATGGCTTTTTAAGTGTTTGTTTCCATCCAGGGCTCTTTCAGCCCAGGCACTTCCCAGTCTCATTGTTCCTTTGTTCTAGCGGATGTACGAAGCACTGAGTGTTTTGTTTTCTGGACCAGATAGATTAGATAAAGTCTGAATTTCTGAACTTCACCTTCTAGGCACGCAAGTCTTTTCTGTGCTAATGCACCTTAAAAGACAGATTACCCAGGACAGTATAAGCACCCCTAAAAATGTAGGAGATGTCTTCCTATGTAGACTTTGGTAACTAATGCAGATTACAATGTTGATTAATACTGCAGGACTTGCTGAGCAGCCAACCTTATCCCGACTTTGGCAGAGAGAGAATGAAGCTTCTTGACAGTTACCGTGGCTGCTCTCTTGATATCAGTCAAGTTAAAACTTTTTCAGCTAGCTGCGTATCGGACCATATATAGAGCTGGAATTTATATCTGACTCTCAAAGTTTGACCTTTCTGATTAGAACAATTGCCTTCAAGGAACAAGCTTATCCTCCCCCTATTTACTTTTGCCAACGTAATAGTCTTTAGTGGCTCAGTGTATATTATAGGTGGAGCTGGTAGTCAAGCCTATTGTTAAGATTTCCTGACACTTTTCATTAAAACCTCCTGTTTCAATTGCTATAACTGGGTGAAGTTTTAACTGTTTGGCCTGAAGTTTGATGTTCTTGATCTTTGGCTTCAGGATTTCTTTGCCTTTTTTTTTTCCCCAGATTTAAGCAGAGTTAGTTTGGCCTTTAAGAAAGAGGTTAAGGAAAGAAGACAGTCATTTCTATTAATTGATTTTGTTAAATTAATTTTTATCTCTTTTGTTGAAAAACTCTAGCATCTTTGTGGTGCAAAGCAAGACTCTGAATTTAAGCAAAGACCTGAGATCAAAGAGACAGTACAGTTTTTAATTATGTAATCTCGCACTCTCTTGTCTGCCTTGTTTAGGGAACCAGACAGCAATGACTGCATTGGAAAAATGGTCATATTCTTCTTTATTTAAGGCACTGTTCATATGGAGACCTCAGTTTTCAGCCTCGGTGCACCATGCGCTACTTCTTGTCCAATGCTAGGCAAGAGTAGCACAGAGTGTGCTCATGTGGAAGCCAAAATTTGTTGTTCAATTGTTGGGAAACCTTTATTCTTTAACTCCCCAGCTTGTGAATGCTTGATTTTGCTACTGTGGGTTGTTTTACAGTACCTTTTTAATATCCAATTACTTAACATTATTGGGAGACATAAATGTCAATACCTTATTACATCAACATGTAATAAATTTCCTTTGATCTGCGTGAAGTCTGGTGAATGATGAAATACACCTGGAGAATATGAGCAACCAGGTACCATTGTATCTATAAAGCTACATTACACTGAGGCATTGAGTGTAATTTGCTGGGGTTTCATGTTTGCTGTTTCTGATTAAGGTTGTTACAGTTTTACTATGAGCAGGATTCCAAGGTTGTTACATCCACAACTGGAAGTGGTTTTCTACGTGTATGTGTAATCGTGTCCACAATTACACACGTAACATTTCTGAGTTCTGCAGGACTCTCTTGTAGGCAGGTTTCACTGATACGATGGTTGTAAATAAAGAGAGAAAGACTTTTTCAAAAACATGATGATGGAGGGAGGGTTTTGAAAGGTTTTTGTATTGCTGTGTAAAACATCAGACAGTCCCAATGCAAGAAATATTGGATTATGTTTTCTGTTTTGTTTTTTGTTTGTTTGTTTGTTTTAACCACAGATCCCTTACCACCACCTCGTTTTGAAATTAATAAGGAAAAAACCACACTCACAAGCTTGCAGGTTCAATGGGACCCTCCTTCAGGAAAGGTGGACTTGTATAACCTAGTGTTATTTGATCACAATAATAAGAAGATACAAGAAGTCTCCGTACCAGGAAGAATTTCAAAACCAGAAAACACTTTTTCCGGTCTCATCCCTGGGAATAAATACAAGATTGTCCTCAGTGCAGTTGCTGGAAATAAGAGTACCCCGGAACTCCACATAAGTGGATCTACTGGTAGGACTTCTTTTACTATAGTTCATCTTAATAAAACAACATATGGTATTTTGCAGTTCTGCGTTTTGAAATGAAAAAATACAATTCTTCTACCTGGCAAGATATGTATGTAAGTGCCTATTGCTTAGAGGTAGAAATAAACAAAGCATGAATCTCTGACTAATATAAAGAGTTGTTTGCTAAGAATGAAGGCATGTTTTTTAGTGTATTAGGACATAAACTTGGGCTTGGATTTTTACTCATCAATCATATTTCAAAAGTAAATATCTTCAAAATTGCTGAAATTGTGAAGATAACCATCAGGCCTTAAGCATGTGTTTTTTATTCCAACAGTGCCGTCCCCTGTGAAAAACATTCAGGTCAATGTCAAGACAGACACTATCCATGCTTCATGGTCTCGTGGCTCTGGGCATGTGGATCATTACAGGCTGGTTTTACTGGATGAACACGTCCTGGTTCATGAGGTTCACCAAGAAGATCCTCTGACCTCCTACACTTTTTCAGGACTTACAGCGGGCCACCTGTATAACCTCTCTATCATAACCCAGGCTGCAGGATTGGAGAGCAGCAGTTTTCAAACAATCAGGACAGGTATGATTTCAGAATTCGTCACAACAAAAGAAGAAGCTAAACCCATAATCTAATAATATTGTGGGACGTATTTCACAATAATAAATGATTAGTGTTCCAAGGGTATATTCCCAGACTACAGTGGCTGAATTATCCTTGGCAGATGTTTCTCTCAAAAGGCTTTAGATGGAGTTGGAGACAGCATAAGCTTATTTAGCTCGCCGAGTTAGCACTGCAGCAAAGTTACTGGCTAAATTAGCATGTAAAAGTGTCTGCAGCTAATTTAGCTGTGCTGCTTAATGTAGGCAGCTCCATTAAACATGTGAAGTTAGGTGCTAACGATCTGAGCCCAGGTGCCCAAGTTTTAGCTCGTGTGTGTGAAAGAGGTTCATCTGACTCTTCTATGAACCTCTTTGGTGAATTGAGGCAGTGTGCCGTCTGTTGTTTCACAGTACTGAAGACACATTAATTCCATGATTCTTACTTAGCTGAATGGGAGATAAAGATCTTGTGAGTTTTGAAAAAAGTATTTTTTGTGACTTTTTTTGTCTGGATTGCAAAACAGCTGCATTTTTGAAAAGGAAGTAAGAAAAATGTAGAGCAGGTGAAGAACTTTAAATGTTTGGGGGGAATTTTTTTCCTCCCCACAGAGAGAAGTATTGATTCACAGAACCAGAGTTTTAGAAATGAATGTGTTTTTCAGGAAGGTTTTTCAGGATAGAGTTCTGTGGTCATAGAGGGAACAATAAGATGACATCCTACTCGAGTCTAATGGTTAAAACACTCATATAAGCAAAAGCAGAGTCACGCCTTTGCTTTCTTTAGTTTCTGAGGAACTATGGTGCGGTTTCTCCTGCAGGAGATTATACTCAAGTTTTATTTAATTTCCTCAGAATTTTGTATTTCTTCATGTTGGGTGCAAAAATTTTAAATCTCACAGGTTTTCTCAGAATATAAAAGTGCTCTGTGTAGCTTGTAGTATGGTCCTCTGTTTCAGTACCTAGTGTGCCCCAAGCGTAAGAAGTGAAGATATTGGAGGTAGCTATGCTTTCTTTTTGGTGGAACATTTGAATAAATGAATTTGATTCTAATCCCTTCTACACTGGTGTAAATCAGACATAGCTCTAGCGATGCTGTAGTGTTTACCAAAATGTATGCAGACATCTCTGGTTTTATGGGCATGTGCCTGGTCTGTTTTGTAGTCAAAATGACTAGTACGAGTGCAGACATGGATAATGGATTTTCTATTCTGTGAGATGTCAGTGGGCATTGGAAGAGGTGTCAGTCAGCAGTAAAATATCTTCAACAGGGCTGGGTTCAGTTCCAGTGTGACCGGGCTTTACACTTTCTCTGTTCAGGCACAATCTTTCATACTCCACCTCATTTAACTCTTCAAAAGTAAAACCTAAGTGTCGCAGTTTGGAGGCAGCAGTGCTTATGTGTTTTGTGGGGGTAGTATTTTATTCTCTTTCTCTTTTCTTTTTTTTAGCCCCAGCTGAAGTCTTAGATTTGACAGTGACAAATGAGGACAGCTTAGATGCTTTAAAAGTTAAGTGGAGGAGACCTTCAGGAGACTTCAATTTCTATAATATCACTTTGTCTCATCTTGGATCAGTTAAAGAAGTCAAAACTCTACTGCCACCATTCACCGAGACTCACTTTGACAAGTTAACTCCAGGACGCCTTTATCAGGTTACTGCCCGCACAGTCAGTGGTGAACTGTTCACTGATCGGATGGCAACTGGCAGGACCTGTAAGTTTTCTGCTTCAGTAAGAACACTGTAACCAATGCTATTTTTGCTGATATTAGCCTTGTAGAAAATCATTGTAGGAGACAAATAATGTGGATTCCAGGCAAAATAAGATAACGAGCACAATATTGTTCCGGGAGTACCCCTTTCTGACTCTCAGGCAACATTTAACCTGGCAGCCAAAAGCAGCTGCAGCAAAGCTTGGGAGCAGAAAACAATAATGCATTCTGGACCTTATAGTTGTGAAAGTCTGTTACAAAACTGTTCCACACTCCTCCCCTCCTGACCAGCTTTGTTATCTTGAATTCAGCTTGGCGTAGTATGTAAAATGATTTCCATTATGGAGAAGTCTGCATGTAGTCGATTTGTTCATGGATTTTTAAGTAATTTTGCCAGGTCTAATATTATCCCTTGCTCCAGACACAAATCTACAAACAGGAAAAGATTAGGTCTCTACTTTCTTTACTACCAACAGTATGGATTAAGGAAGGCATGTGACAGCCTGGGCAGAGCTGGATGGTGTTTTATTTATCTTCTTTCAGAAGTATAATTATCTTCCGTTATCTCTTTTATGAATTCTGAATCTGAAAAATCCTGACGTAATTCTCCCACAGCATTATTGGACACAAAGATGTGTCATTGTCTCCACACCAGCCTAACCCAAGCAGGATTTAGATGGGAAAAAATATATAAGTGGATGAAGAATGCATACATAAATTTTTAGTAGACTCAAGACCAAAAAATATAAAATGTGTATGTGTGAGAGACACAGTATTTATATTAGAGAATATTTATCATCTACGACTAAACGTTTCATGTGAAACGCACATCTAGCAGCCACCCTATTCACAGCACAGGCTGGAAAAGAGTTGAAGAGCCTTTGATGTTCAGTAACTATAAAGCTGGACTGGTTATATGCATGTCTTTTTTTGTTTGTCTAGCCTACAGGCCTAAAGACCTTTAAGATTACCATTTCCATCTGAAGGGAGGGTCTCAGGCCCTCACTTAAACCAGTCATCCCCAAATTTGCGACCTAGACCCAGTACTTCCGAAGTTGGGGATACGGAAGTCTGATTTCCAAGGATGCTGATAATATGCAATTCCTTCTATTTACTTTTCCATAGATACCAAGAATTTTGAAAGTGAAGTCACTTCAGCAGAAGCTCTGTGACCTCAAGATAAATTTGTCAGGTCTACAGATGCTGAAGGGATTAGACTCTTAGGATCCCTCTGTAACTCAGAGAGAGAGACAGGTGCCCAAGAACGTAATCCACATCACTGTATTGAGAGCGCGCCCACAGCAGCAAAACCTGCTGAGGAATATTGTGGCGAGGAGTATGGATATCTTAGGGGCTAATATTTTGTACTATAAGGATGTCATGATGTCCAGCCAATCTGACAAGGCTGAACTTTATCTGTTCTGATTTAAGTACCTCCATGATTCGTAACAAAACACTGTGTGCTTTTATCCACTCACTCAGCAGTTGAAACACATTTCCCATAGTCACTGACGTGGGAGATCTAGATTTGATACCCAGCTATGCCTGTGGAAAGTGAAACAGGTAAGTATTTTGTGGTGCTGGTGGAAATCTCTCAATCCTTTGCTCAGTATCAAGCAATTTATTAGCTAAGCCAGAGAAAACATAAGAGCATGATTCTAGCTGTCTACTTTACAGTTAGTACTTGCTGATGGTGCTGGGGCTCCAGTGCTGACCTCTGAGTATCTTAACATGAAGCTATAGGTACCTTAACCTAGAGGGTCTGCATCTGACTTCCAGTCTCTGCTCGGTGTGGTTAATATTTAATTATTCTATGAAAATCAGAAAAGCTTCAGAGGTCCAGTGTGACCTGCAGCAGAAGGGCAGGAAGGCTGAGCAAGGAAATTCACGACCCTTGAAGTGGGTGCTTTAACATGGAAGTGGAAGGGTGTGGATGTCTGAACCTCAGTGCCTTACAGCTGGGAGGGACTAGGACTTACAAGGCCATTGTGGAAGAAGCCATCAGACTTTGCATTTCTGTTGCCGAGATCAGAATTTGACCCATAGTGACTAAAGTTTTGGCCTCAGCTTTGAAAAGCTGGTTGACAGTTTCTGAGTGAACGTAAGCCCAGGAAACAGCCGAGAAGCTAACTGAAAACTGCAAGATGCATCCAAGAAGTTTACAGGAGAGATTTTTGCCTACCCCAAGAAGGTTTCCCCATTTCTGATGCCAGAAACCAACAGTGAAAAAGTGAGAAGTTTGTGTGGGGAAGAGTAAAAATTATCTTTAAAATGAGAGCCAGCCTTTGTAACAGGACACCTCATGTTCCTCTGACTGATCTAAGCACTTCTACAGTAGCTGTGCTGTGAGGCAGGTTTTGCCAGTCTGCAGTTAGTGCTTACCAGAAATACCCCACTTTGGAATTTCTCTCTCAATCTGTATTTCAGTTCCCCAGAAAGTTTCTGAGCTGAAAGCCGGTGGTGGTGGCTGGTTGAGGTCTCTGCGAGTGAACTGGTCACTCCCTGCAGGAGACTGGGAGAGGTATCGCCTGCTCTTGTGGAACCGCTCAGCCCTGCTGCTCAACGTCACGCTTGAGAAGGACACCACGGAGTACCTCATCCAGGATTTGGGCCTCATCCCAGGGAGGCAGTATGACGTGGATGTCATTGTGGAGAGTGGCGATTTGCAGAGCAAGACTAGTTGCACGGGGAGAACAGGTCAGTCTGCTCGTCTGGGAAGTGTGAAAGTGCAGCATGTTCAGGTGGGCTCTGGGGACAGTCGGAAGGAAATAGTACTTGGCAATTCCACATGAGTTTCACTATTGATACAGTAAAAAGGAGCTCCCTTCTAAAAAAAAAAATTATTTTTAGCAGTTCTATGAAAATTTTCAGGATTATTTTTGTGGTAAATGTATTTTTAGTGAAAGTTTGGGGAATTTTATCACCGTTCTGTCATGACTGATGGGTAACACTACACGTATAACATTTCACTGTTACATTTTGTAACTCATTGCAGGTCCCTATATAGTACTTTAAAGAGGGCGATACAGATTTTCTGGTGTAGTTCATCAGTGTGTTCAGTGGCAGACTGGTTTCCTTGCCAACTTGTATAACTAATGAGTATCAATAGCGTTAACCAAAGCTGACTGAGGTATTTGTTAGTGTGGCCGTTCCATAACATTCTAGTTCTTGTTGCTGTACTCCAGCAATAAGGCAGGGTTAGCCAGTTCAGGTCAACCTTTCCAAAGAAAATCCATATACGCTGCAGTGACATCACTGGAATTCATTTGGAGCATGGTAATCAAAGCCACATCTGATTGCTTCAAACTTAAAAAAAAAAAGGCAATATAATTATTAATGATTCTGCTTTGTGTATGCAAAGTAAGTGCAACTCAGAGGACAAGAAAACTTGGAGGATTTTTAGGAAATACTCAGGCCTGAGCCTTGTCTCACAGGAGAATGTGAGATAAGCTAGGGCCAACCTGCTTTATCCTCACCCTTACTGGTGCCCACCTTTCCTGCTACATCCTTACCTGTCATCCCCAAGGTTGATTTTACACAGTGGCAAGACCAGTAGACACTGCAGAACTGAAGCTCTCTTTAACTTCTAGCCAACCTGATCAGAGCAAGGCAGATTCCCATCTTGCTTGCTTTGATATACATTACAAATAACTCAAGTTTATGGTGTTACTTTTAATTGGCACAGCTAAGCAATTAGAACATGGTCCAATAAATAATATATAACACTGGGTGTATTACAGTTGTGTTTGACCCCACAGACAGGTACATAATACACCTGTTACGAAGCATAGGTATTATGCCTTATTCTGACTTAATTTTCTCTTATGTAAACCCAGGCTTGGAAAGTAGGTTGGATTTCAGTGTAACAGTGGCAAAATCAGATCAGGGGACTATGTTAGGTGACAGATGCCCTCTATGTGCATGCATGCACACAGACACAAACACACACTTAGAAATTCACTGATACAAGGTCGAATTCTTTCTTTCATAACACTGTAAATTTGGAGTCTCTCCAAACTTTACTGAGATACAAACCAGCATAAGATCAATGTCACTCTGACCCTATTATTTACATCCTTGTTTTTCACAGCTAAATTAGCCAAGATATATTTTATGGTACGAATGTTTTATATCCCTGTCTAGCACCTACAGTTCAAGGAGAAGCTCTCCGACTTCACTGAATTTCCATTCATGCTAAAATATGGCATAAGTTTAATCCTAAGCATTACAGCTGTAATGCATTGGCAAAGTCTGCTGCTACAGCCTTTACTGGAATGGCAGCACAAATAATAGATTGGTACGATTGGCTTCCTAGAGAAAGGTAAAGAGTCTCCTCTTGATTACAAATGTCTTGTTTCCTTACAGCAGCTTGAGAAATGACATGTGTGTTCACAACAAAGTCCTGGGTTTTTATGTGCTTTTCCAGCTCCACAGCCTGTTCTCCAGCTCCGTGTGAAGCATGCTAATGAATCTTCACTTAGTGTCATGTGGATGACCCCTGTTGCAGAATGGGATAGCTATGTAGTTTCACTGGGAGATAGTGATCTTACTGTCATAAAAAAAGGGCTTGCAAAAGAAGCTAAGGAATTCACTTTCACTGACTTGGTACCTGGAAGAAAGTATTCAGCTACCATCACTACCATCAGTGGGATTTTAAGCAACTGGACTTCGGTGGAAGGAAGAACAGGTATCATCCTGTCAAACTCTTTTAATATTTACTCCTGTTAGCCATTAACAACTTTGTCTGCTTTCTAGTGAACTGAATGAACTCATTATCTAAATCTCAGAAGTCTTGAATTTACATTTATTTCTTCAATAGAAAAGTTCTGTTTCTGAGTCATTTCTGACTGTCAGTTATCTTGCAGTGTTTATTTAAGATTTTGGGGAAATGGGTATGTAATTCCTAGCAAAACAGTTTTCTGAAATATTATGTCACATCTGATCAAGCTACATGAGCACAAGATTCCATATAAAAAGAACAATTTTCACTGGGTATCTTCAGGAAGGTCACTTCCTTGATTCAAAGCATTCATCATCTGGAAAAATAAAACCACCACTGCACAGGAAAATGTTGCTTTAGGGGGAACATTCCAAGGTTGACAGACACAAAACATATGTGACCTTGAAAATGTATTTTGAATCTCTCTGCTGTTCTGATTCCAGAATCTGTATCTGTTACTTAGGATGATGACTGTGACACAAGGAAAGTCCCATTCCCACCCCCTGTAGGGTGCTGATTTTGTGCACGTGTGCAAGTTTTAAACCATTTGTGTTGCTTTACTCTGCTTGACTTACGCATTCTCCAGAGCAAGCAAAGTCTTAAACTGTAGCTCTGGTTTCGCTCAGCACAGGGAAAACACACTGCCAGTGTACGAATCTAATCATGCCTATGCCTTGATAAGTGGTCCTTACTACAGTGTCGTAACTCCTTCCAGACCTGAAGAGTTTGACTTACACTTTCATTTCACTGCTATGTGATTAGATAGCTGGGATTTCACTTCCTTCTGCCTTATGCCCCTTCTGGAGGCCTATTCAGGCATAAAGGTTACGGTGTCCCACTTCATGAGTGTGAATCAAACCTTGAAAACGCATCGAGCAGGGTTGGAGTGTCAGCATTACATTCACAATAATAAAGAACAAACATCAGCGCATTTGAACGTAGGTCTTAATAAGCATTCCAAACCTCCAGATCTTCTTTTCAGTAGAACAGCTTACTAGGCTTGCAAAATATTGCTGTAAATATGGTAGAAATAGGTTTTACGTGCATCCCAGATTAGTCAGCTTCTAGTGAAGCCTGAGGTATCACTGAAAGTGCCTTTAGCATGGAAATGTGGTGCTTCAGTGTCGTGTTGAAGCTTACTATGTTATGAAAGCATTATAAAACAGGTGGGATATTTGCTTCAATCTTTTATCAACATTGTATTTTTTTCAGCCATGCACCTAATTTTCTAGCTTTTGTTAATGTTTGCTAATTCAGTGCTTCGTGTGCAAAAAGGTTGATATAAAACGAGAGATGAAGCTTGCAGTCACATTTTGTGAAGTTAGAGTGTTCTTTATCTCAGTTGTGCTTGGTCATGTAAACAGACATACTTGGGATGAATTATTTCCTTGCTTTGATTAAATATTGTTAAATTCAAATTAAAAAAACATTTTGGATAAAAATCGTGCTAGATATTCCATTCCTTTCTGTTCTTTCTTTTTCCTTTTTTGTTCTGGTAAATTCACCAGCTTATACATAGATAAATGTCATGTTAGTGTAACAATTAATTGATCTTTTGATGCTAAGAAGGTTAATATTCTGCAGATCCTTTGACGTAAAAAAGAAACCAAAACCATCCATCTCGCTACCAAAATTAAAGGGTCAGACGCCTCTCTGAGGTAAAGATGAATGTGCCTGAGATATCTGTCAAAGCAGTTTGCCATTTAATAGGAATGAGAGATGGTGAATAGGAGAGGAAAGGGAGAATGAAGTACACAGACTGTATTTGAAATAGTCATCATAAAACCAAGAGATTTCCTAATTCGATGGCTTTTGTTTAATGGTGTTTATAAAATGCCATCTCTTCCCATTCACTGATCTTGAACCATTTTGATCTGACTGAGAAAAGCTGTGCTAAAGCCTGCAAGACCTTTCTATGCCTTAGATAGTTTCCCATAGACCACATCCCATCAAACAGGAAACAGTCCATAGACTATTTTTAGTCCTGTTGAGTCTGGCTGCAAATTGGAATGTTCTTTTGGTGCACTTCCTCTGTGTGACTAAACTTGGGTTATTTGGGGGATTTTGTTTTGTTTTATTTTGTTTCTCCTCAGTAACATTTTGACAATTTTCTTTGCAGTGCCAGCCCAAGTGACTGGTCTGACCGTGGCGAACCAGGGATCAACCAACAGCTTGTTCACCAACTGGACAAGAGCACTGGGAGATGTAGACTCATACCAAGTGCTACTAATTCATGAGAATGTTGTCATTAAAAATGAGACTGTTCCCAGTGAAACCAACAGATACCATTTCTATCCCCTGAAACCTGGTGGACTCTATTCAGTTGTTGTCACCACTGTCAGCGGGGGAATATCTTCAAGGCAAACAATAGCAGAGGGGAGGACAGGTAAAATACTCCAGCGTGTCTTTTGTCAGTTCCTAAAAGCTGAATTTGTTGAAAAGAATCATCTTGTGTCTAAGCCACTGGACTGAGAATTCAGAAACACAGGAGTTTCAGCTATATGATTTCTGTGGGGGACCTGAGGCACACTGTGGGCCCAGATTCAAGTTAATGTTGCTTTAGGGAGTTATCTGCTCTGCCTTCAACAGGAGCTCTGTCCAGCAGAGACAGAAATATGCCCTAAGAGTGGTACAGCTGTGGTGGGTTAATCACTTCTTGGAAGGGACTTTCTTGTTCTGTTAACTAGATGGCATCATAGGATGGTTGCTTCTTACTTAGGTGCACACTTAGCTGCCTGAAGGTGGGGAGATGAATTTGTCTCAGTCTTTCATGATGCATTCTTTTCCTCCAATCCAACACTAAGGAATGTCCACCCTGGATAAATACTCTGTATGAGACCCTCCTGTACTGTGTAGTACAGGATTTACTATTGCATCAAATTCTGTGAGTTTAATGATTCATGAAATTCAATACCTATTCTTTGCATATTAAAGTAGAGAGAAAAATTGACAATGCAGTGCAATTTGACCCTTTATGTGAATTTGGCAAAGGCCAGTCATTCTCCAGTTTGCTGTAGTCTTCTCCTTGAAAACAACTATTTTCATGTTGAAAACAAAAACCAAAACAATTTGAGATGAATAACATTTAAAAGGCTTAACGTGTATATAACTATATATATTATAAAACCCTCTACTGAGTTAAATCAATTCAGTGCATCAAAGTCCAGTGAAAAAGTAATAGTTCATTAGGAGTAAGATCAGCCCCTGTAATAACTCTGATAATTTTCTGTCTGGAGATGGTAGTTCTGGCAATGTGGAGCCTCTGAGCTCACTTTACTGTCTTGGAAAGAAATGGCATTCATATTTTGGCCACTAGGCGTCAGGGAACTCACTGTAAATGAAACATTCCGTTGAGCTCCTCAGCTTCATCCAAGACTCAGTAGTTATTGCTTTTCCTTGATGAATGGCAATTTGAGAGGATAACTCATTTTGAGGGATTTCAGCAGAGCTGAGACCGTGCTACCAAAGACTCTGCATTTCCCTCACTATTTATTCAAAGAAGTGGATGAGTGCTGCTGAGTGGGAGTCAGTGCAGAACTTCTCAGGAGTCCTACACTGTTTATTGTGCAGGATGGCATTCCAGGCATTCTGACAACAGCAAATGACTAGTTAAAAGCTTTTCTGTTTTTTTCCTCTTTATTGCACAGTTCCTTCTAGCGTGACTGGAGTAACAGTAAATAACTCAGGTCGCAGTGACTACCTCAGTGTTTCTTGGCTGCCAGCTTCTGGAGATGTGGACAGTTATTTGGTAACACTCTCTCATGATGACCAGATTGTTCAGAGTCTCACCGTTTCCAAATCCTTCAGTGAATGCTCCTTCAGCAGCCTTACTCCTGGGACGCTTTACAATGTGACGATAACCACAAAGAGTGGGAAGTATGAAAATTACTCCTTCAGCCAAGAACGAACAGGTAAAGAGAGCTTCTGAGCGAATCCAGTTGTCGTATCCACTTTGTATAGCCCTCATCAATGATCTATCAATATCTAACCAGACTGTGATGGATGAAAAAGGATTAGATGGTCAAACCATAGCAGACTTAGCTTTATTCTTATGCCTTTACTGCTGCTTTATGTCATACAAAATTACTTTAGCGGGAATAAAAGTTATGTGTCAGCCCTTGTGAGCAGAAACCATGTATAAGTTTTGACTCAAATACATTTTCTTGCCCTTACCCACTCTACCTGACTCTTCAAGTATATCCTGCATAGCATCCCCCATAAAGTCACTCAAACACTGAAAGAACATGATAGGAGGTAACAACTAAAGTATTAGTAAGGTGTCGTGTAAATGAGTGACACCCATGTCTGTTGGTTTTGGCCATGTAGCACGCACGTCTGTGGTTTTGGTCATGCAGTGTTCAAGGAGATTATAACAGGAGTAGAGAAATTTCAGATAAGAGTGGCAATAATGGTGGAAAACTTTTTAAGACTTCCACAAAGATTGAAAATATTTACTTCACACTTGGAAAACCAGTAAAATCAAACAAACATGGTAAGGGGCATTAAAGCAACAAAGAGTATCAAGTTAATGCAATTCTAGTCTTCTCACGGTGTAAGTGAAAACGCAGGAGACAGCCTCTTAAATGAGGAGAAGCAAATTCAGGAATAGTGTGAACCTGCAGGACTCGCTGCTGTAAGCTAAACTGACCAAGTTCCTAAAGACCAAGAACTGCGAAGGCAAACTATTGTCACATGATGTAAAGCAGGCTGGAAATAGCAGAGTTACTATTGTAGAGGGTAGGTTATTGCTTAAATCATGTTGTGGTCTTTTTGCAACTTCCTCACTAAAGTCTGGTGATTACCACACGTATAGTCCACTACAGCAACTCCTGTTACTTCAGGAGGTAATTGCTTTCTGAATCTCTAATTGTGCTTTTTCTTTCAGTCCCTTCAAGTGTTCAGGGACTTACTGTCAGCAATTCAGCCAGAAGTGACTACTTGAAGGTGTCCTGGTTACATGCTTCTGGATATCTTGATAATTATGAAGTGATCATCAAGAACAACAATGATTTCATCCAAACAAAAACTGTCCCGAGGGATGAAAACGAATGTGTGTTCACTAATCTGGTCCCAGGGAGGCAGTACAGTGTCACAGTCAGCACAAGGAGTGGAAAATATGAAACTAGTGAAAGGGTCTATGGCAGAACAAGTAAGTAAACAACCTGGAAACATCCTGGGACACTCCAGGATTTTTTTCTATTTACCTGGGCTCAAAAATCTTGTATGATTTTAACATAGAATGTTGAGTGTGACACTTTGAATGTGTGTGATTCCAAATAGGGAAAGTAATATTTAGTTTGTTACTAGTGTTTATGTTAGAAACATATAAAAGTAAAACGGGAGACCTGTGCTGTGAACTTGGAAAGCTAAGTCTTGAAACACAGAAAACTGAAAACCAGACTTCTACAGATTTCCAGATCAGTTTAGTATTTATGCTAAATGGGCTGCTCAAGGAGGTAGTTGAGTCGCCATCCTGGAGGTGTTTAAGAGACAGGTAGATGAGTACATGGTTTAGTAAGGGAGCAGGCACGGTTGGACTCGATCCCAGAGGTCTCTTCCAACCAGATGCTTCCATGATTCTGTGTTTCTATGATTCTATGTTTAAGCTAGGCCAGAATGTACAAGACGCAGGTTTTTTTGGTCATGGAAGTATATAAGGAAGAAGATAGGCTAGATCTCACTCAAGAGACCTCTTTGCACCACATTTGTTATACATGCTGATCCTGGTCAATTTTTGTTGGCTATGCAAACTCCCTGCAGCCTCTGTTATTATTCATTTCTTATTTTTATGCCGATAGAGGTCACGTCCCTGTTCTGAAATGGGACCTTCCAGTGTTAGATATTGTGCAAACCACAAACAGCAACCCTTGCAAATAAGTGCAATCTACTGCTTTTCCTAGGGAACCGAATGAAAAGTTTTAGCTCAGGAGCACGGATTCAAAGCTATTGTCTCTTTGCTTTTATCTGGTAATAAGTACTGAGAAATTTTCTATCTTTCTTCTCACCTCTTCAGTGCCAGAGTCAGTGAAGGAACTTACTCTTAGTAACAGAAGCACAGAAGATCTGCAAGTAACTTGGTCAAAGGCTGAGGGGGACGTTGATAAATATGAGATTCAGCTCCTCTTCAATGATATGAAGATCTTCCCACCCATTTTCCTTGGGAACACCATTGAGGAGTATTGGTTCACAGCTCTTACTCCAGGACGTCTATACAAAATTCTTGTCTTGACAATCAGTGGAGATGCACAACGTGCTACTTTCATAGAAGGCCTGACAAGTAAGAGATAATTTGGTACTTAAAATGTGTTGAAGCTTCTCTAAAGGAAGGAACAAAGCACAGAAAATCAGGGGAGAACCACAGTATTATTTGAGCTTCTGTAGCACTGGCACAAAGACAGCAGATCTCATTGAAGATCACAGTAGTACTTCAGCCAACTTTATCTGTGCTTAATAAACAAGTGTCACAGGCACCAATATTTGATTATTGGCAGTTGATTTGATTTGTTGGGTAGGAATGATATTGAGATGTCAGTGTTTGGGGTTCTGTTATTCCCATGCATGCCATTTTACTTATTGTCTCTAACTAAATCAACTAAAGCTACTTTACACCACTGTTTACCCACCTGAAATAAATGGGTGAGGTCATAACTGCAAAGTGCTTCCTAACTAAGAGTACATAAAGAGCCTTAATTTTCTGAGATATTTCTAAAGAATCCCTCAGAGAAGAGGGAGGCTATCCAGATAAAAGAAGTTACAAACTTTTTTTCCCATTTAAATTACATTTACTTTTCTTCCCACGAACACATAGGATTGCTTTTCTAAAATAGCACAATCCTGCACAAATATCTTCAGCTTTACTTGTGTTTACACGAGTGAAATTACTTGTACCTGTAAGTGCTCTTTGTCCTTTGAATCATTTGCTGTGGCCATCAAAAAGTAGGATTTAAAAAATCTGAATCAAACAGGAAATTGGTGAGCAAGTGCCTTTGTATTCCTTTTTTTTTTCCAGTTCCAAGTGCGGTAAGAAACATTCATGTGACACCTAATGGCATGACAAACAGCCTGAAAGTGAGCTGGACTCCTGGAGGTGGGGATGTTGATTCCTACACAGTGACTATATTTCAGCAAAACCATCAGCTTGATTCCCAGAGTGTCTCCAAACACGTCTCGGAGCACATGTTTCACAAGTTGGAAGCTGGGGAGCAGTACCGAGTGGTGGTGCAATCTAACAGTGGCACCTTGCACAACAGCTTGCCAGCTTTTGGGAGAACAAGTACGTTTCTTTCGAGACAAGGAACAAGTTGCATTATGTTTTCCTAGAAGTTGGCCCTTATTTAATAACGTTTATGAATGTACTGTTGGGTGTGCAGAGACCCAAACTCACGAGAAGTGTTTGTCTCAAAGAGCTCGAGTCCACACTCTTGCAAATGTTTAGGCATGACTGTTAATATCACTGAGATCTGTCACGTGAATAGCTTTACCTGGGTTCATGTGTGTGGAATTCAGGTCTCCAGCCTTTGTAAAGTGAATGCAGTTCCATCCCTCCCCAGTCCTATAACTGTACCTATCTGGCATGTACATCTGCAGGGCTCCATGTGGTCAAATACTGAGCTCTAGCAGAGCCCATTGCATGGTCAAGGCTTATTAGACAATGTATTGCACCAATATTCTGCGTGTCAGGACCCACAAACAGCAAAACACCTTGGTTTTAATACATCCTCTCTCTTTAGCACCTGCATGTGTGTGCTGTGGCCTCAATTTTTGTGTAACAGCTGCTGGATAATGTTTTCTGTGACACTATTTTGCACCAATTTAACACTTTATTTTTCAGTTCTTTTTCATATGCCTTTCTTATCTGTTTCAGTCAGTTCATCTCATTCTTCTTCTCCCTCTTTTCATGATTATTTATGTATATCTCTTGCTTCTCCATACCCAATTCAAATGTCTGTGATGCTCTAGAACTTATTTATGTCTAGGAATTATTTACCTGTGCAAACATATGCGCAGGTAACCATTTTCCCACAATTCAGCATACAAATATATGAAAATATTATGTGTTGATTACTCTACTCACAGTTGTGTATTGAATGGTCTGTATTTCACCTGGTAATATCCTGCCTTTAATTTTTGCTTCCAGTTCCAGCCCCTGTCCAGGAATTATTAGCCCATCATGCTCACACCAGTCATTCCCTGTTAGTAACCTGGCACAAAGCTCCTGGTGTAGCTGAAAGATATGACATTCTGCTCTTGAATGAGCAAGGAATCCTCCTGAGCAACAAATCAGAGCCTGCTACTGCCAAACAGCACAAATTCGAAGATTTATTAGCTGGCAAGAAGTATAAAATACAAGTTTTGACAGTCAGCGGTGGGCTCTTCAGTAAACGAGCAGAAACTGTTGGTCGAACAGGTAATTAGAAAATCTCGGTTTATTTATATCTCCCTCAGTCAGATATCATTAAATACATGAGTCATTGGTATATTCTGATTCTGGAAAGATTCCAGTAGGAACAGACTCCAGATATTTATGCAGCATTCTTTCTGATATGTGCTTGGTATGTGAATCTGAAAATTATAAGCATAGTAATGCAGCCATAGTTCATAATAAGGATATTGAACCAAACTGCTGAATGCTTTCCCCAATGTATCTGTTATGGAAGCACCTGTGCAAGTTTTTAATTGACACTCTCAAGGCTCTTAGCGCAGGATTTGATGTTAGCATGCTCCTCTAAACTTAGAGACAAGTCTTACAGTCTTTACTCAATTAAACCTTCTTGTTACAAACTAATGGGCAGTTCTGTGTGAGCGCAGGCTGGAGAACCAGGCCTAGTGGGAAATACAAACATCATGTTAGAGAGACTCAGCAGCACCTCAAAAGTGCTCTCCCCTTGCTTCTGAAAGTTGACATTACTTAGCTACTTGTGGCTACTTGAAGTGTGTTCCAACCATGAGTTGTTACTTAATTAAAGGCTCAGCTTAGTAGCTAAACATTTTGGTATTTAGTCTCGCGTTTATCCTTCTTTTCAGTTCCAGCAGCTGTCACAAATCTGAAGGTCACAGAGAACACCACTGACCGACTGTCCTTCAGCTGGACCACCTCACAAGGGGAGCTTGATTCATATGACATCTTCCTATACAACCCAGACAAGTCCCTTCATGACAGGATTTCAGGAGAGCAGCACCTCCAGAACTGTTCATTCCAGAACTTGCGGCAAGGGAGGATGTATCGAATGGTGATTGTTACCCACAGTGGAGACCTCACTAATGAGTCATCTGTCTTTGGAAGAACAGGCAAGAACATCTTAGAAAATAGTCTGTCTCCAGTATGGTGCTGCTGAGAGATGCCAGTGAGCTGGTCTGTGTCTGGTGTTCATGCTAGGTTAGAGCAACTGTTAGAAACAACAAAATTGAGTCTTATACATGAAAAGCGTTAGATAAAGGTGGAGGTAAGTTCTGAATGATATCGTTACAAGAGGAGAAATGAAGCAAGATTTCCCAGGTTCTCAGGTCAGGAGGACATCCCAATATATGCTGCATAAGACTCAAAGGAAAACAGCTGCCTCCCATCTTAAAAGCAATATTGGTTTATGAGTGGAAAAGACAAAAGACAAAGCCAGTAGGGTTAATGGAGTAGGCAATCTACCAGTGAAGTTAAAACTTGTTCCCCATGGGGAGCTCTGGCTGCAGCTCCATGTTTGTTTAGCCACACGTGGGAAGCAGAGTTTTCTAAACTGCTCTAGCAACCCTGATATTCTGTGTAACCTTTTTTTTTTATCCTCTGAGGCACCGTATAATAACTGCTGTGTACCGCTGCCTCTGTGCTTTCTTCAGCTGCTTCAGAATTGGGTGTTTCCAGACACTGACTGCGAAAAAGCTGCTTAACAGCTTACACAACTGTCTGTTATAAACACTTCAGCCTCTTTTGAGAACAGTGGCTATGCAAAATAAGGAAGGAATCTATTGAGATATACTTCCTGATGCTTCCTGGCTATTTGGCCAGCTGTGGTGGCTGTCTAGTTTATTACATGGCTGCCATTATAGGGTAAGTATAACCTTGCTTGACATTGTTGCTTCTCGTCACCCTGAGGATGTTCTACACAAAGTAATATTCTTCCCCCTCTTTTTCAGTACCAGCCCCAGTTTTTGGTCTCAAAGCATCCAACCGAAACATGACAGACAGTCTGTGGTTCACCTGGGGTCCCGCAGCAGGGGATGTTGACTTCTACGAGCTGACTCTTTACAACCCAAATGGGACACAGAAAGAAACATGGCACAGGAAAGACCTGAAAGAGTGGCATTTCCAGGGGCTCATTCCTGGCAGAAAGTACACTCTGGTTGTGGTGACTCACAGTGGTGACTTGACCAATACAGCAAACGCTGAAGGAAGAACAGGTAAAAGACACAAAAGCTTTGAGATTTCTGTTTAGTCCCATGTCTCAGAATTCACATTTGTTCACAACTATGGAACAGACTTATTCTGAGGAAGGATTTAAGTGTCACCGAAGGTGTAAAGATAAAGGATGTCCTTAAGAGTATTAAACCAATGAAATGTGATTTTGTTCAGCACTGTTTTTCATTCAAAGACTTAGGAATATGTAGCAGTTGTGAAAGTCACCACCATCAGCACAGATGCAGTAGCTGGCAGTGTGCACAGGAAAATACAAACCACTGTGATGCATGAAGAAAATAATGCATGTTTCATCTTATTTATCTTGTGTAAAAATTTGCTAAGAATCTCTTTTTTCGTTTTTTTCTCTTCTTTCTGTGTAGCACCCAGCCCTCCTAACACTGTATCGTTTACTGATGTTGCAAACACTTCTTTATCAGTCACTTGGCTGGGTCCTCCAGACTGGACAGACTATGATGATTTTGAATTGCAGTGGCTTCCAAAGGATCCCCTCACAGTATTCAATCCCTACAGCAGCAGCAAATCAAAAGTACGCATCATCTATGGACTGCGACCAGGAAGACTCTACGAGTTCAGTGTCAGAACAGTTAGTGGTGAGAGCTGGAAGACATACAGTCAGTCGCAGTCTGCGAGTGTGAGAACGAGTAAGTAAAAATTTCCATTGCACCCTAACGCTCAGCTGGAGAAGATGCAAAACTGTTAAATCTTACCAATTTCTTTCGCAGTCAGTAATTCCCATTAATAAATTCATGAATGATTAGTGATGAGTTCAGCCAGACTCTAAGCCCTTGCTGTGTGCAAGGTGAACTGTTTAAAAATTGAAAATAGACATATATTTGCAGTCTTCACACCCAGAGTGGTGCTGTTTGATTGCAGAGCTTGAATCAGTTTCAGGGGTAAAATAAGGCTGAATGTCCAAACTTCTCTGACTATAGGATATCAAAATAATCAAAATGTTTCTGAACAATCAGGAAGGATGAATGAAAAACCTGCTGTACTAGATTTGAAACTGTAATCAGTGTTTTGCTGCTCTGCGTTTCTGTCCGTGTCTGTGGTTCCACATCATCTCTAGCAGTGTCAGTAGCAGGCTGATTTGAAAAAATGACCTGGAACTGTAAAAATAACTCAGCCTTGGCAAGCCCTCAGATCACTTGGGGTGGGATTCAGTTCCAAATTGACTTCTATGTTTAGTGAGCTGAATAGCTCTTGAAACTTCATTCAGAATATTAATCAAGAGCGTAGCTACCTCTTTCACCTATATTTAATCACTTAAATATAGATGTTTGCAATCTGAAAGTGAAATCTCATCCTTGTTACATGTCACTTGTAATAAATGGTGCTCCAATATTACATGGATAAAGCATACTTCTGTGATACGCTTCAGTAAATGGACACACCACACGCTACCCAGGAAACCAGATCAGTCACGAGATGACAGTATCAGCCTTGACCTCATGTAACCTCTAAATAAGTTGTAACAGAGTCCTAGAAATCCGTTGTTTTCCAGTTTTGCTGTTCTCGTTAAGACTTCAGAAAGAGTTTTGTTTGGTTGTTTTCACAATTAATTACTGAAGCTTCACAAACTTGATGAGGCTGATGTCACTAGATCTGACTTCAGATGGCTGAAAAGAGTTCAACAGCCTTGCCTAGTAATCAGGCAGCACATATCTGCAGGAGAGGCAGGAATTCTGGCTCCCAACCTCCTGCTCTGATCAAAAAGTTGGTGAAAAATCTAGAGGCCATAGGGTAAGCAGAGTGTATGATGCCTGTCCCTTTTCCCACTGAGCTTCAACTTCTCAAAATTCCTCTAGAACCAGACAAGATACAAAGTCTTCATTGTCGGCCCCAGACCTCTACTGCCATTGCGTGTTCCTGGATTCCTCCCGATTCTGACTTTGATGGGTATAGCGTCGAATGCAAAAAAATGGACACTCGTGAAGTGGAATTTTCTAAAAGGATTGAAAAAGACAAAACTCTGCTTAATATCATGACCCTCGTTCCCCACAAGCGATACCTGGTATCCATCAAGGTGCATTCTGCAGACATGACGAGTGAAGTAGTTGAAGACAGCACCATCACAATGATCGACCGTAAGTGGAATTCAGAGTTGCCATGAAGGGAGGCAATGAGCAGCAGTAAGCAGTTGCTTGCGTTGGTTAGACAGCCAAAGGAGTTCTGAACTCCTCAGTCACCAATGTATGGGACTCACAATTTACTGGCCAAAACAGGGTCAACCTGTCCTTTGGTCCTTGCTGTGACACACAATGTGTGATTTTAACTATGTTGCCTCATGCCGTTAGCAGACTTGCTTATTTGGCTCATTCATGAAATATAGCCTGAGAAACATGAAAAATTATCCTGTGACTCTGATGTTCAGCAGCAAAGATGTCTTCCTCATCACACACCTTTAATGGTCTTCACGGTTGCTGTTTGGCTTCCTGAGCCTGTTTCCCCTCATGGATGGTAGACGTCCTCAGCATAAATATCCATCAGTAAGGACATTAGACAGTGGCAGTTGGTCCTCTTTAGGCTCTCTCTACAATCTTCTAAGGGGCTGCTTGACCAAATCACCTGTAGGAGTTATACCTGAGGGAGGACCAAAGATTTCCATAGCAAGTGCTTTGAAACCGCTTCTTCAATTTCTCTGCCTGTAGGCTGCTGACTGGAGGGCAGCAGTAGCATCTGGTGGTGCCTCTGCACTGCCAGGTGTCACCATGGTCAACAGCCTGCCATTGTTGGCCCTAGATCTGCTCCGATTTTTGCAGTACCTCTGGATTCAATGGCACAGCACAACACAGAGGCCTGAACTACTCCAGGGCTAAACTTCTCAGAAATGACAGGATGGCCACGAGGCCTGTCTTCAGGGGTGCCTGCTTATTAAAAGCTACATTTGTGTGAAATGCTGGTTCTTAAAACTTACGTTTGGTTTGGGAGCTAGTGAGCTAAGTTAGAGTTCAGTCACCAACCTGCCTTCTCCCTTACGCTGTAAGTCACCTTTTAATTGCAACTGTGTCATCTTCTTCCTCTGCCACAAAGGATGTTGCAAGTTCAGATGAAGTAAGAGCTAGCTACTCCTGTCACAAGAGGTGAGACTGAGACCTGTTTGAGGGTTAGCTGTTTCACATTTGTTCCTGTTTTGAACACTGCTGGTCTCCTGGGCTTTGGTTAAGATTGGAAGCCCTACTTCAAAGGAACACAAAAAAATTGCAGCTAGACTTTGTAGATCTAAGAGGTTTAGCTAAACAACATATAAATATGTGAATTATCAGTTCTTTTTCTGATCTAAAACCTTTTGAAGTTTAGCCACCTGCTTACATATTTGATATGTTTCCTATGCATGCAATATAGTTTCGGTAATAAAGATTATTAAAAGATTCAACAATGTAGAGCCTTAAAAGCCCCACTTTTGCCACGCTTGTCCTCTGAAGGTTTTTCCCTATGTAATTCACTTTCCAGTTTACTTCTGCTGTGTCACTGTTTGAGATATAGCTTTCTATCACACAAAGAATATTTCCTATGGAAATTCTGCGGTCAATCTTCAAAATGGTGCTTTGTAGGTGAATGCTGTGTCTGGCTTTCTAGGCGCTGTTCCTCTGGAAAAGGAAGTAGGAATTTTGATACTTAAAATAGGTAACTGCCTGTAGTGAGTGTGCTAAGTGGCCTCCCAATACCCTACTTCATCATTTTTAGCAGCTACAATTTCTGATTTCGTAGATTTAGCAAGACTTTAATCCATTTCCATGTGGGCTTCTGCACGAATTCCTACTGAGGAGCTGCCAGCGTTATGGTTAAGTCACTGCTGGCTTGTTTCATCCTTTGGTGGTTTCACTATGGGAGGTGAAGACCTTTCCTTGATTGTAAAGAGAACAGAATCAGAGACTTGGTTCCAGTCAGCTGAGCTTTATTGTGTATTGCATTTCCCTTGCTAGGTGTAGCTCACAGCAAATACATAAATAAGGCTTTCTCTCTTTTTTTATTTATTTATTTTTTAATTGCTCAGGTCCCCCTCAGCCACCACCAGACATCAGAGTGAACAAAAAAGAGGTGCTGATTACCAAATCCTCCATCAACTTCACTTTTAACTGCAGCTGGTTCAGTGACACTAATGGAGCTGTGAAGTACTTTACTGTGGTTGTGAGAGAGGCTGATGGTAAGCGTGATGGTTTTATATCATTCTGTCTATAGCCTATTGGAGTTACACGGGGAGGTACAACCCTGTCACTACACAGTCAGTTTTGTAGAGATTTGGATCTATACCTGCTCCCTAGCCTGGGCACTTAGGAACTCAGTCTTTTCCGCAGAGGGTCAGTCAGCAGCAACTGCAAAACTCAGCCAGAAGCAGTAGTTGGCTGCAGAACTCTAGGTTATGCTCTCATGCGTGTTTGGGAAATTTCCACGGTAGGAGACTTGTGTTGGATGCCATTGGCAGTAAACACTGGAGAAACTACCTTGCTGTGCACAGATCTCAAAAGGTAGTTTAAGTGTTAGGTGGGAACACTAAGGCAACTCTTTTGGAGAACCTTTGCAAGCCATACTGAGAAGGCAAAGGTAGCATCTCCCAGGTGGTGTTTTCTTACTGAAAGAGCATGCAGCACTGTAAAACAGAACAGAAATTGTACTTGTAGCATGCATGGTAACATTGTTTTCTGCAGTTGACCTATATGTGACAAAACAGATGGATGTCTCAACAATTAATACTTTGTTTTTAGAAGTGGCTACATTTACTGGCATGCCAGGACATATTTTGTGACCCTTAAGAAAGTTTCTTAATCTCTCTGTCCATCAGTCCTTAGGAAAAAAAGCAGAGATGATATTTCTGCTGTCATGTGTGAGCAGACTGTAAGGCTCTCTGAGAAACAGACTACTTATTGCCATGACTTTGCCTACTCTATCTTTTACACATTATTGTGACTTTCCATTCAGGATGCTCCTGTCATTTCCTATTGCAGCTTTTCTCTGTATACAGTAGATTTGTCAGTGCGTGGTGGGGTTTTTTACTTGCTTTTTGAAATAGCTTGTGGTAGGATCCAAGAATCTGGATCACAGGGATTCCCACCAACTGCACAGGAAAAAATGTCACAGCATTGAATTTGGCCTGTGCATGCCTATTGCAGCATTTTATTTGGAAAAGTTATGCTGAGGTGTTGTGAGGAAATGTCTGAAGTTCCCCAGAAAAACAGTAGCAAAGCTGGTACTAGAAACAAGGTATTCTAGCCGCTGTAGCTGTGTTTTCACAAGGTAACCTGTTCCACCTCCGAGAAATGCTAGAAACAATATGTTTGTCAACAGCTTGAGCCTACAAAATGCATCACATGAATGGCTATGGAATGTAAACCTTCTGTCTTTCTCTGCACGTGATGTAGGTAGTGAGGGGCCAAAACCTGATGAGCAGCACCCATTACCTTCCTACCTGGAGTACAAACACAACGACTCTATACACATCTACCAGACAAATTATTTTGCCAGTAGGTGTGCTGAAAACCCTGACAGTGACTATAAAAGCTTTGACATTAAGCTTGGAGGAGAAATGGAAAATCTGGGAGGAAGATGTGATCCAGAGCAGCGAAGATTCTGTGATGGACCTCTAAAGCCTCGGACTGCTTATAGGTTAGATTTATGTTGGCAGTTCTGCTCTGTCTTTATTAGACATGGTGCTGTCTGGATGCCTGATACACTTGAGTTTCTGTAGATTAATAACTAGGTTGTACTATATTCTTTGTGCTTCACTGTGAATTTATAAAATCTGTATCCATGCCCTCTTTTCAAAGGTATGAACCAGTCCCTCACTAGCGTGGGAATGATATGATTACCTGTACCAGGGCACCTCAGAGCCCTCCACCTGTACTAGCTAGGCTCTCCAGCTACTGTATTTAACTCAGGTGCCTTAGGAACTGTCTGTGATCAGTGGAAAGGTTTTAATGATCTCTAAGGGGCAAGTGAGTTTGTTCTTTTCTGTGCTGTTGACTCTGATCTCCTGATGAGCCCTGACTATAATGGTACTGTTTTCTCAGGATTAGCATACGGGCTTTTACCCAGCTCTTCAGTGAAGACCCAAAGGAACTCCCTAAACCACTCTTTGCAGACACCTTCTTCTCTTTACCCATCACTACAGAGGCAGGTTGGTTTCAGGCTTGTTTTTCAATAACTGTAGCATGTGAATATGTGTTGTGCCTCAGAACACTCTGGTGTCTAGAAGTAGTCATAAAGGGTGGAACAAAAACAGATTATTGTGCCTATCCTGAACGCTGCTCTGAAATGAAGCTGGAGCCATGGCTTATCCAGCCTTAGTTTGAAAATTAAGAGGACTGCTTGATAGAGCTGCTGACAGTAGAGGAAAGGGTATATGCTCAGTAAAGCTGTCACCAAGAAAGCTTCAAAGTGCCAGAGAGCCAAACTCCCATATAATGGGGCCGTGCTTTCTTTTACTGTTGCTGGGAGTGAAAGATTTTGTCTAATGTTTGGAAAAATAAGAACAGAAAATGAAGGTCAGACTTTATCTGAGTGTTTAAATGTCTTACATTTCCTTGTATTTAACAGTTTTGTTTGGCTGATAATAATGTATCTCCTAAAAGTTACTGACCCTTTGATTCTTCAAGACGCATAAATATACTATTTTGTTTCTAGAGCCTCTGTTTGGAGTTATTGAAGGTGTGAGTGCTGGCTTGTTTCTGATTGTGATGTTAGTGGCTGTTACTGCTTTATTTGTCTACAGACAAAAAGTTGGGTAAGTTGAGTCCCTTTATCAGTCTCTGTTATTGAAGTCAGGTTAAATTATATTCATTTAAGCAATATAATATTTGAAGTGTAACTGTAAAATTGGAAGAGTGCACTGAATTGTTCAACAGATAAAATCTGTGTCCCGCAACATCTGTACACACTTAAGTACAGAACTAGTGACTTGCATATTAAGAGATATTCTTGGTTTAAATACCTAATTATGTTACTCAGAATTATCTCACAGAGGATCCATAGAAATTTTATTTTTTAGTATGAATCTGAATGTTCCTGAAAAACTGGTTTATCATGCAATCTGAATGTATTCATCCAGAATGAAGTGTTTCAAATTAACTTCTTCTGCACTGTTCATTTAGATTTCTAAGAATCTCAAAATTCTTCATTTAGATTTTATAATTTCTGTTCAAAAAGCTTAAGGTGTGGCATTATATCAGTGTCCAAAAAAACCTTCTCTTTTTTTGTGAATTATAGTTGTATATTTCACATTGTAGATGTATATTAAATAGTGAATTTTAATTATGTTTTTAAAAAGTGAGTTACTCTATCTCAACTTTGAAAAAAAGCTTTATCCATTTAAAGCATTTTATATGGCTGAAAGAGCTATTACATTATTGATGTGAAGTTCCTCATGGTTTCCGAAATTAAAAAAAAAATAAAAATCAACATTTCCATTACATGGGAGACTGAAAATCTGAAATTCAGTTCTTTTACTGATACAAGATTAGAACTACTTTGCTTTCTTTTCAGATGGCAGAATTTCACACTGGAAAAAAAACCCTGTTTTCTGACTAGTCATAGCTTTTAGCCAGAGTGGATTTACCCTTTAGCAATGTTCTTAGGCTCTAGGAGTAAATTCAGTGTATTACTCTATATGCTATCCAAAAAAAAAGGTGTAAATCATTAGCAATGTTGCAAGTATAGACTTGTGCCCTTCTAACCATCTCAGTACATAGTGACATACAAGAGCATGAATAGAGTGCAGTTTGTTGTGTTTTCTACCTTGCACATCTCGTTGCATTTTTGTAGTGTAGATAAGCTGCAGACAGAGTGTGGTTTCTTGTTGCGAGTTATATAGCCAGCAGGACTTCAAGTATACTGGTATGAATTTCCCTCATCATATAAAGTGTTCTCCAGGGGAGGTGTGTTGAAGGAGGAGATGGCAGCGGAAGGATGAAAGGCAGCGCTAACCTCATGGAGTCAGTACCACTTCTGCAGCTTTCCCAGAGCCTGCTCTGGTTCTACCGTTTCGTCCTGCTATGAACCCGGGCATCTCCTAGAGGCTTGGTCTGCAGAGTAGAAGTGCTGGAAGCTGTGGACCTTTTAAAGCTCTGAAAATCTACCTGCGTTGTTCCTCTCTGCATGTAGATAATCAAACAATTTAGGGCCTATCTTAGCATTGACACCCTCCTTAAGGATGGGCTGGTCTGTGAGTGTTTCAGAGCAAGAAGGAAATCTTATTGCTTGTGCACATGCACTCCACACCACTATTACCAAACTAAAATACAAGAAACCTCTGTGCCACAGCTAAGAGCAATGTCACATGATCAGAAGCACAAATCAAAACAAGACTTTCTTAAATTGCTTTTTTCCAATTTAGCAACTTTTTTCCAAAGTAAGTTATGTTATTATCAGCTCTAACCACTATCACAACATAAAGGTAAAATGAAATTCCTTCCTTTTTATTTCAGCAGTGGCCACGAGAGACCTACAGCAAGGCTGAGCATTCGCAGGGACAGGCCACTGTCAGTCCATCTGAACCTGGGGCAAAAAGGGTAACGTCAAAGATTTTGTTTCTAAGAGCAGTATTTTAACACGGCATCATAGATGAACAGTCCCATCTGGTCACTCACTGATGAAGTGTTTCTTTTTTCTTTTTAAATTGTTTCTAGGAACCGGAAAACTTCCAGGTAAAAAGAAAAAAATAATACCTAAAAAAGCTTCTTGATAACCAACTGGATAAATTATGTCTGTCATTCATCCTGTGATTTTCTTCCTCCTGTTGAATATTTTAGTCCGATCAAAGTCAGTCATTTTGAAGCACACTTCACCAAACTTCAAGCAGACTCCAACTACCTCCTGTCCAAGGAGTATGAGGTGGGATCCTAACCTAGGCAAAGGACTTACTTTATGAAGGGGTGGGCTGGCTGAATCAATGGGTTAATGCATTAAAAAGGCCTGCATTTGTTTGTCTTGTTCACACAAATCCAAATAAAGTTTGGGCGTCTCACATGAGCTCCAGTTATGCTGGTGCAGAAACCAGCTCCCAGTTTGGCATAGCATCTTCTGGTTGACAGCCTCTGCCTGATGCTGACCTGGCTGGGGTCAAGAGTATTCATTTGTGTAGCACATCTCTCTGATAACACATGGAAAGAGCCTGCCAGCCGTGTTCTTGCTTTATGCCAGTATGATTAGCTGTTTAATTTCAGTTTGTTTTTGCAAAAAACAAATTCTCTGTCCATGGCCTTTGAGAGCTGATATGCAATGTGTCCCCCTGTGTTGTCACATCTTTTAATTATTTTAGCCACACATTTTATTCCTACTTTCCTTTGCAGGACTTGAAAGATGTGGGTCGAAACCAGACGTGTGACATAGCACTTCTACCAGAGAATAGAGGGAAAAATCGATACAATAATATATTGCCCTGTGAGTTTTATATTTGGTTGTGTAATATTACATCACACCAGCTATTTTTCACTTTTTTCAGTAAGCCTAGTGGAAAAGAGAGTACAGGCAATCCTTTCCCTCCTTCCTGTCAGAGATGAAATACCTCTGCCAGCTCAGGTTCTGGTGCCGGGAAGCAGGTGATGTATGGCCCCGAACAGCTTCACACAGACCAGTAATTTCATTTCGCACTAGAGGGGTAATGACTAGCATTCAGTCTAGAGAGGAAAAGCTCCAGCTATGAGGGCATTCAGTCACTGCTGATAACAAGAAGAGTAGAAATAACAGAAAGGTTGTTTACATACGGGCTATCATCCATTCAGTGCTTTGGATAACCTTGCCAAGTCTTTCTTCTTCAGAGGACACAGCAAACCTACTATACAATGTAGAGCTACTGTGGTTCTGTGTGGTAAGGCACACGTGTGTGATAAGCCCTGTTCTCTGGAGGCAAGGTTGTCATTCAGAGTTTCCCCCTTAGATCTCCTATCTGGCAGTTTTGGAGGTAACACATGCTGTGTGTCGAGGAGGAACACCACATGACTTGCTATTCCACATGTTGCCCTGCTACTGAATGTGGTATGTTCTTTGAGCACAGCCTCACAGCACCTCCGGTGTTCTGCCTGCTGGGAAGCATGCCTGTGATATACAGAAAATAACTCCTGACTGAGATCCAACGTGGCATTATCTCGTGAGTCAGGGACCTGGTGGCTTAGGCACTCTGTACCTGTCTACAGAGGGTTCTTTAGCTAGGGAAGACAATTGGCCTGCTCATACACGTTAGCTCCGGAGCTGTGCAGGCCACTGAAGCACTGTGGTTCTCTCAAGAGCTGGGCACTGCTTTCCAGTACAGCACACTGCTGTCAGGATCAAAGAAGGATGCTGTTGTGGCTCTTCTGTTGCCGTAACAAATCCTCTGCAAGTCAACAGAAAGAATTCGGGGATATTCACTGCTTCCTTCTCACCCATCCATCTCCTACTCTTTGGGACTATCCACAGCACTTACAGATAAAAGAGGCAGTACAAATATAAACATTTCTCCCTCTAAGCTAGCCCTCCATATAAAATCCTTTTAATAATGCTGCCAGTCCTTTCACAAATGCATTTCTGCAAATGGGCAAGGGACTGAAAATCAAGACCTAGCCATAAGTCTCTTGCAATCAATTTCTTCCTAGACGATACATCAAGAGTGAAGCTTTCCAACGTGGATGATGACCCTTGCTCAGACTACATTAATGCAAGCTACATACCAGTAAGTGACTCAAGGATAGTGTTTTACCGTCCTCCCTCCGACGGTAATTTGTCCTTCATCTAAAACTGAATATAAGGCTGTATGCTTAAGGCTCCCCTCCCCCTTCATTTATTCTCTTGCGCTAAAAGTCTGAGAACTCGTTTTGTGGGTGTGCTGAAAGGCTGTGTCTGACTGCCATTAAGTTAACTGTGAGTGATTTACCCAGCACTTAAGGACACTTTCTTGGATTGCTATAGTTATGTAAGATAGCAGGTCTAATTGGCCAAGGACACATTTTTAAAGGTCACTGATTTATACAATGTCCACAACAACTGTAGCTATCACTGCAGGAGTCATCCTCCTTGTGGAGCTGTAGCTCATCCTGACAGTGTTGGCAGCTTGCAGGATGGTGAAACTGGCTGATATTAAAATAATGCCCTTTGCCAAAAAGTTGTGACTGATAACAGCAGTAGCTTTAGCAATCCATATTTCAAGCCAGTACTCAGCTAATTTATTAAAAACAGTAAATAAAACAAGAACCCCTAGTAGTTCCAAAATTGCTTGAGACTGCTCTGAACACAATAGAACAATGAGAAAGTTTTAACTGCCACAAAGGGAACGGTATTTAGATACAGTGCTGCAGTCTCTTCCTTCTTTCTCCTCTTTCTCCTCTTCTGCTTCCAGGTTCAAGGCAACAATTTAGCTCTCAATGCTATTGTCCCAGCGAGGGTGTTGTTGCTGCAGAACCTTGGCTGCAACCCCATGGTTTGTTCAGTTGCTAGAAGACATTTTTTCTGCCTTTATGGAAACTAATGGAGTTCTCTTTATTTGCAGGGCAATAATTTCCGTAGGGAATACATAGCGACTCAGGGCCCTTTGCCTGGCACCAAAGATGAGTTCTGGAAGATGGCATGGGAGCAAAATGTTCACAATGTTGTCATGGTAACCCAGTGTGTTGAGAAGGGACGGGTGAGCAGTGACTCTTCTTTGTTATTAATGACTGTTTAAACCTCTGTTAAAAGTTTATGCTTATTGTTTGCATCACAGTAATGCCTAAGGGCCCCGTCAAGGAGATATACTGTAAGAGATAGGATGTATAGTCTAAAGACTGGAGACAGATTAAGGGTGTGAAGTGAGGATGCAGTTACCATCCCAAGATCATCAGCATGTAAAGGCTATAGGTAGGAGCAGAGCTCATTGCTTCTGGTCTTGAATCCAGGACTTTGCTTTCTAGTATTAATACAATCCTGTTAGGCATGCAGAAGAAAAATTGCCTTTTTTGCCACCAGCAAAAAATGCCTGCTTAGCACATCAACTCAAATTAACTACTTCTTTAAATAAAGCTCTAGACAGTGAATATTGATCATTAAATACATGGAATTTTGTCTGATGCTTAAGTTCTGATCTAGTAAGCAAAGAGACCTCTCATACACTTAATAGTCTTACTGAGTGCAAGTGTAGTTCGGTTATTTAGCTATCCCAGCAATCCATCTCCTCGAGTATAAACACATTGTGCACCCTTTGTAAGACAAGGACTAGATCTGTAAAATGATTAGACAGACTTGGAAATACTGATCTTCTAGTGGCACATGTGGGAATACTTCCTTTCAGTTTACCGTTTCTTCCTGAGGAGATGACAAAAGCAAATGCAGGACAGGCAGCCACCTGTCTCCTTCTGCACCTCACTGGCTCTGAGTGGCACCGCCCTGCGGTCTCAGCAAGAGGTGGGAAAGCAGGCACTGGAGGCCGAGCTGTCATCCAAGCTGAGCTCTGAGAAGAACTGGCACGGAAAATGTTATGACATCCAGAAGAGGGCATCGGTGAAGTGGGTGATGTTCCCTCCATCACAAACATGTGTGATAAGAACTTCCACTTCCCAGCCCCATCATAGCCTATTTACATCCCAGGCCCTGTTTGTTGAGCTAACATGGCAGGGGGGTCACACCTCACTCTGAATTCAGCTACTGCCTTTCTTCCTTCATCCTCAAGCACAGAAGCCATTTTGAGCAGTAAATCTCTCTTCGTCTGTGTCTCTGCAGGTGAAGTGTGATCACTACTGGCCCCTTGACCAGGATTCCTTGTACTATGGAGACCTGATTGTCGAGATGTTGTCTGAGTCAGTCCTTCCAGAATGGACGATACGAGAGTTTAAAATCTGCAGTGTATGTTTGCGTTATTTGGGGGGGAAGGTTAATTAATTGGCTTAAAACCATCCGCAAGGCTAAATTGGGAAGATTTCTTGTGCTGTAGCACAGTTACATCATGCCCAGCTCGTCTCTGGTGGCAACTGTAGCATTTGCTCTGAAGGTGCATATCGTGTATGTCCTCTCCTGTCTTACCTGTTCTTATGACCCACACTTTTGTATCCCAACAGGAAGAGCAGCTTGACTCAACAAGGCTCATTCGTCACTTCCACTACACAGTCTGGCCAGATCATGGTGTGCCAGAGACAACCCAGTCCCTGATTCAGTTTGTCAGAACTGTGAGGGATTATATCAACAGAACCCCAGACACAGGACCAACTATTGTGCACTGCAGGTAGGTGCAGCAGCAAAATGTCAGCGGCATAGAGCCTTTGTGCATATCTTTGGGAAGATCCTAAATGTTCATACCTGTTAAGCCTGTCACTATCTCTGAGATTCTGTGGCTGCCTGTGCATCATGTGCTGCAACACGTCAGATGTCTACCGTACCACTGGCAGGTCAGCTTCCCTCTTCTCGGCTGCCTGTCTCCAAACCCCATCTCCCAGCATTTCAGCTACTGAGGACTCTGGGATACTTTGCCTTGCTCTACCTTTCCACAAGGCACAAACCAACTGATATTTTAGAAAGAAGGCTTGTGGTTCATCACTGAAGAGAACTTTAAAAGTTACAGTCAGGTGAAGTCTGTCAGTGTATGTCGATGACTGAGTTAATCCAAAGCAGAAAGCACTACGGGCAGTACCAGCGATACATCTACCATTGCTCTCTTTTCCTTCTTCCTAAAGAAATTCTGCTATAAAATGTTTGAAGTCCCAGAGATGCCATTTAAACAATGAGCTTCTCATCCTGGAGATCTGAACTTTACAAAAGTATCACATGAAGATGCTGAATGCTTTGATCCATCTCCTTTTAAATCTTTTGGGTTGTTTTCTTTTCCAGTGCTGGTGTTGGCAGGACTGGCACATTCATTGCACTGGACCGAATTCTGCAGCAGCTGGATTCGAAGGACACTGTTGACATTTATGCAGCAGTCCATGATCTAAGGCTTCACCGGGTTCACATGGTTCAGACAGAGGTAAGTTTTGGACAGCCTACAATACAGCAACACCAGCTGCAGTGTGTAATAATCAGTTTGTCATCTTAAAGGCTTCCAAAGCACTTCACAGTTACTCCGCTGTGAAATACTAGTTAGATATATTTTTGCTCTGTGAGAATTTCTGGTTCAGGCTGATTTCCATTGGCTCTCATACAGCAGGTCTAAACCATAACAAGTGGTATCTGTGCTTCCTATAGATTTTTCCTGTTGGCGCTGAGCCACAAGCACCCCAGCAGTGTGATGCAGCAGACGCACATTGTTGTGTTAGATCAGTGTCCAGCAAATAAGCTTTGAGCAGAGATAGGTCCTTCAGGGATGGGTTTGCAAAACAAGCCTAAACCAGACAGATAGGTCGACATAATAGGGAAGAGGAATGGAGGTCAGAGAAAATTAGATGTACATAATTTTAAAACTCTAAACACTGTGACCTTCTGCCTTTGCAGTTCATTTTTTATTGAGCTGCTCTGTCGTTTTCATTAATGGTATTGGAAAGTTGATCAGCATTCTCCTAATGTACTATGCAAAGGCAAGTACATTTATTCTCAAAGTGCAGAAAAAGTACGTGTTTTGTATTTCTTTCTGTGCTTTTAAAACTGCAAGAAAATTACTTTACAGTAATAGCAGCTAAACATTTAGGAGCTGATTTAATAAAGGCGAGTTGTAGAGGCAGTCTTTACGTACAACTGTTAATAGCGGAGTCAGAACAAGTTTGATGGGTGTGCGTGTTGTTTGGTACTAATGGAGCTCTTTGCTGCAATTTGGAAAGAGAAATATCAGTGACAGCAGTTCCTGATAGATGTAAAAGTTACACATGGACATAAAGAGAGGTGCAATTGGGAATGCAAAAAAAAAAAAAAAGAGATTTCCTGGAACTAGCTTAATTACAGAGGACTTCGTGTTGGAGCGGAGACAGATTCTCAGCCTGGTCTGGGCATCCTCAGAGGCAGGATCCTCACCACCTACATTCCCTTCAGCTCTAGCCAACACAAGCAGACAGGAATCTCAAGAGGGTGGCTCTTCTTCCCTAGCTGGAAAAAAAACAGGCAACTGCCCCAAGACCCCAAATTCAGCACCAAGCTTATAGACAACCGAAGTTACATGATACAAAGCCCACCTTTTACGCGAGTTGACGTAACATCTAAGTCAAAAGGCAGCCAGACCCAAGTGAAATACCTACAGCAATAGTGAGGAGCACCCCACCTTCCCACTACCAGCACTAAATGCACGTCTGCTCCAAGCCAGCAGTGGCTCAAGTCTTATCCAAATCCCTGTTGTAACCAGTCCTCCGCCTGGAAAAGTTCACAATCAGCATCCCAAGGGCAAGCTGACAGAAAGCTTTTGCAGCTCACACTTACTCATCCCACTTGAGCTGTAACATGCTTGTAGACTGACCAGTGCACAGCCACTGAACTGCTGTATGCTCAGCAAGTCTTCTTAATCTCAACTGTCAGTTGCATCTGTATATGGTTACTGATTTGGATCTGCCTTTCATCAAGGCAGCTTGGAGGAAAAGCAGTACAATCTCTCATCCTGCCACAATAAAATGAAGTAAATTTGTCCTGGAGTTTTGTATGATTCAAAGTTTACAATGAGCAGTGAATTACAAAATAATTCTTACACATCTTTTAAGATAAAGTAAAGGAGGTGGCAAGCAGTGGAGGAAAAGATCTACTCCACAAACTCCATTTGTTGTGTTTGAACACCCTAGTTCTTGGCTTGGCTTCCAGTCTGTTTGGGTGATGAGGTAAAAGCTACATCACTATCTGTTGGTGTAGCGGAAGCCAAATCCCACTGAGGAGCACAGGCCAGCAGATAGGACTGTATCCAGCGAGATGCTCCAGCCAAAGGTGACAGCACCACCGTGCTTGACATTATGTAGTCACAGTCAAACAGCACCAGCAAAACACTGCCCATGCTTTTTGCCAAAAGCTCTTTAAGACAAGAGACTGCAGCTGGAGACATGCAGGGGAACAACAAAAACTGTGTCCATCAGCTCAAAAGGCAGCGGGTTCATTGCAGCAGTTGTAACACAGGCAGAGAAGCTGTCTACCATTTCAGTCCCAAATGGTCTCTGCCAGAGGAGGTCTCCATACCTTGGCTGACTTTCCACCAAAGTGATGGGTGAGGTGCAGGATTCTGCTGCAGAGACAGCAGTTGTATGTGTATAACAGCCTCACTTTCCCAGAGCCAGAACACTGAGAAAAATGCTCAGAACATCATGAATTTCTCATGAAAAATAAGTAAAGAAGATCTTGGAGGAGAACATACACATGATCATTGATGAACTTATGTCCTTGAGATAAAGTATATTTAAAAAAAGTAAATGCAAAGAGTAGCAAAGCATAGAGGTTTAACAATTTGTTCTGTCAAGGTGGTTTGATAAATAGTCAATAGCATGCGGACTCTACGTTGGTTGTGAATGTTGTCTTAGTTCCCTTCTCTGAAAGGCACTCTTCAGAAAAGGCGATCTATCAGTTGCCATGTAGTCAGAAGCAATCTCATAACTTATTTTGGATTAAAAAAATACTACTTTTCCCAGAAAAATTGAGTTCACCAAAGTTCTATGAAATATTTATATATTATGAAACAATTCTATGGAAAATATTTCTGTTCAGAACAAAAAAAAAAAAATCAGGAAATTGTCTCTTCTGTGTGCTTTCTGTACATATTAATTCTGTTACACCGTTACAATTCTTTACACCAAAGAATTCAGAAGTAGCAGCTATCCAACACGGCATTGTGTCAACTTACGCTTCACATTTGATAGAGCTTCCACTCATGACATGATCTGTCAAAACATATTATGTTCATTTATGATTTACCTGTAGCATTTCTAAAAACAGGTGATCACAGAAGTTCACTATGTTACTAGTGTGAAAAGGAGATTAATTCTAGAAGTATATTTTCATTTTTAACACCACCCTTGATTTTGTGTGAGGGAGTTAAGCCTGTAATGATATTTTCACGATACAGAAAATTAAATCACCAGATTTTCCAGAGTGACTTAAAAACAAATTCTTTTGCAGTGTCAATATGTGTATCTACATCAGTGCGTGAGAGATGTGTTAAGAGCCAGAAAACTTCACAGTGAACAAGAAAATCCCTTGTTTCCGATATATGAAAATGTGAATCCAGAGTATCATAGAGGTAAGTGCAAGTATATCAAACTGTAAAATGTTTCAATATAATAGCTCATTGTTAGTGAAATTGAGAAGGAAAATTGTGCTATCCCTTGCCATCGATATTTGTTCTCTTCCTGGGCTTCATTTCTTCACTTGTCACTCTTGCAGTTGCATCTGTATTTCCTCCATTAGTAGTCGTTATAACAGCTCTTCCTGCTCCTACCTTAAATTCATGCTCTCCCTGTCTTACATTTCATAATTCTTGTGCAGTTGGGAGAGCTGAACACCTTCCCTGTCATGATATTGGCTTCCTCCTTTACCTCACCGGTGTTTGCACCATCCACTTTTAGTACACCGAGGCCACTGGCTTGTCTCAGAGGGCTTTTCTATCATCCATGGAGTTTGATTTCTGTCCTAAATCACCCTCATTTGCTCTTGATCATATAAGTGGCCTTAGGAGACTTCCCATCTGCCGTGACTGGATAATGTAGGTGTCCAAGGCTCTGCTTTTTCTCCCCCAACGCTCCATCCTTGTAGACTCTTTTTCCTAGCCTAAAAATTGCAGGAATGGGAAACCTGGCACTAGCATTGCCCTTCATCTCATGTTCTCATGGCCAGCAGACCAGTCTGGAGAAGCTGTAAGCTGAGATGGCCTGTGTGTCCTGGTGTTGCTGTAGAAGTTTTCAGAGACAGACAGCAGGATCTTGGTAGCTCCTAAAGCTGAACATTAGGAATAAAGAATATTTGATAAGAGATCAAAACAATTTTTTTGATCCAGCCCATAGAAACCAGAGTTGTCATCAAGAGGCAGAGCAGGCTTGGAGGAGGCTAAGGACTGAAATAACCAAGCTTCCCCAAGTTGGGAGTGCTAGCAAAAGCAAAGGTGGGATCTGCTCTTTAGTTTTCAGATCAGTTGCCAACCAGTGTTGCTGCTACACAATCGCCTTTCAGAGCACTGCAGTCAGCTGGCAGAATTGAACATGAAGCCACCTGGGTTGTTTTATTTTTTCTAATCTCAGTTTTCCTTGCTTTCAGATGCTGTTTATTCAAGGCACTAAGAATGTTACAGACAACTGCTTTTGTGACCACATTTGTTAACTACGGGGTTTGCCTGAGGGTTTTTACATATGTATTTCATGCACTAGAAAGGCACCAGACCTTTCTGTTGAGACTGTGTATAATTTATTGGTCTGGTGATTTTTAAAAGATATATAATTTAAGTGTAATAGATATTAATGTATATAATTGTATTTTGACATTATGTAAATTTGTATTTTTTCTATATTGTTTATATTAATATTAAGCTTCAGATAATACTATTTTTTTTCTTACCACAGTTTTTATGAACTGTTCTACATAAAGTATTTTAAATTTTATGGCTTACAGGACTGCTGTGTTTAGGGCAGTATTGGCATATAACACACAGGAAAAATCCTATAAGGAGAACCTGAAGAACCTCTTTTTTTTTTTTTTTTTTAACTAATTCAGTGTTTGTGAGATGAAATAAGCTACCATTAAGCAAGGGAACGGTAGTGCTGTATATGAATTACAATGCTACGCTACACTTTAAACTTACTGCTTTTGATCTGACTAAAATGGGTTTAACTTATAACACAGTGACGTATCTTTTACAGAACTCATTAACAGCCGAACCTAACAGGGTTCACCTCACTAGGAGCAACTGTTTCAGTCTAATGTGACACAGTAAAAAAACATCAAACAACATATGCTGCCAGGAAGTCTAGCAGACCTTTCCCCTACACACATGCTTTGGGGTGAAACAGGTCACATTCTGATTTCTTTACACTGGTTCAAGAGAGCAGAATCAGACCACAGGCTGTATGTTTTCACTTGCGTACAATTATAATAGGAAAGGTGTTCAAGGAAACACATCACATATCCATGTTAACAGACCTGTAAGGATGTGAAGTCTGGCAGCTTCCATAGCTCTTTAAAAACAATGCTGTACCATGACAGCTAAAAAAATAGAAAGATTATAAACATATTGCAATGAAGACATACATAGGTGTATATCCCACAGTTTACACAACTGGCTTCAGCCTTGAGCTGTTTGCCGTATGGCTGCCTTGGCCCAGGTGTTGGTCTCCTTTGAACGCCACTTGCTTTCACAAAGGGAAAGCACGGCCCCAGCGTGTCTACACAGAAAGACTCCTCCACTTAGGTGTTGCCTGATGTCACCACCACAAGGGCAGTTGGAATAGGGAAAGCCTCATCAGTGAACCAGGGGATGTAGGCTGGTAGGGCTGTGCTGATCATCGGATGACTTCGAAGCATCTTGGCAGTTAGTGAGAAGTACAATCAAAAAGCAGTCACCAGGTATCCTGCCCAGCCAAGCGGCTTAGGCACACCCTCTCCCCTCTGCAGAGAGGCTTCTTATTTAAGGGACTGATTTGAACACACTGTTCTACTATTCTTTGTCTTTATAAAACACTTTTCAGACAAATAGAGAATAGGCAGTATACAGTTCTCCATCACAAAAAGAAGGGAGGCCTTGAAAGTTCCTCTTCTATCTGTCTACCCATACTTCACCTAGAAGAAGCTTAGCCTGCTTCTGAAGTGCCTACATTCTACTGTTACTTTGGAGATAAATAAATATTTCTGAAGGCCTCCAGAGAACCAGCCAATAGGCGTTTATGTGTAAGTGAGGAACTGCTGTAGTTCTAGGCCAAGACTACTAGGATTTCACCATGACTTACTGGAGTCACACTCTCCTTGTGGTAGGAACACCTGCCTGACCATGGCTGAAGAAATCTGTGAGACAGTTCTGACAGCTTTCTTAAATCGTTCCAAAGCATAACCAGCAGGGTTATGCACGTGTCACTCTGTTTTTTCTAGGGAGAAGGAAACAGTCCCTCTTCCTTCCTATTCCACCTGGAGTCTCATCCTTTTGATCCAATATCTTCACGAGCCTCAGAAGCCACTCTTTATATCAGTTTTCACAGCTGCTCGAACATGTAAGCTTGGTTAACCTTTTAGGTATCTCTGTATGAAAATGCTGCTCATTTCTCTTGAATATCCTCTTTGGTCTCACACAAGCTTCAAGATTCACCACCCTTAGTGGGATCTGAAGAGGAAAGGAACTAGTGTTATAGTAGAAGGCATTTTCATAGAGGGAAATCTAAGCAAAACCATAAAGAAATGTGCAATTTTTCTGCCCCCTTTTTCTCCGTTTCCTTTGCTAGATAGATTATAGGTTAGCAGGCAAGGACAAACAAGCACGGCAGCTTTAGATCGATCATTGACCTTGCTAATAACAGCTGAACTTATGGCATCATGAAAATTGCCGTGTTGTTACGTGCGCTGCATTTAGTCTGTGGTTTTTTGCAGCAGTAGCTGAGGAATAAAGATCACACTGTTAGTTACCAGCAGTACAATTACACTGTGAAGACGTACCAAATGTACTCTATAAATTATCTCACACTATATATTACTGTGTCATTTTTTTATGCCGAGGGAAATGGAACTTACTCAGTAATATATGATCTGAGGCAAAAGTCTGATTGTGTACTGTGTATGCACATTGTTCATCATTTTCAGAAAGACACACATTGTTCTGCTTGCTTTTAACATTGTTTCTCAGCTCGTTCCTCTGTACCTACACCATTCACAAATCCGCACCCAAAATGACGATGTTGTAGCAGACAGCTGTTTTCATCTTTTCTCTCAGCTAGTAATGGACACAGTTCATAAGCCTCTTCCTCCACTTAGTACCACGACAGGTGACCTTAGATACTCTGGCACAATGCTTTTGAGCAGCTTTACATCTCTGCCTGGCCAGGTCACACTTGAGACTGTACACACATATTATTGCTCTGGTTCTGCTTTCTAGCCAATTCTAGTGTAAATCCCCTGAGAATAAGTAAAAAGTATCTATGTAGCATTTTTTCAATATAAGACACCTACTTATCAGTATAATTAATTATAGTTACTGTGCCTCTAAGCTGAATAACAGGACCGATGGGAGATTGTTAATGTAACAGGAATGAACTTGAAGGAGCCTAAGTACTGAACAAAGAGAGCTCTAAAGGAAAAAGGCATCCTCCACTGAAGAGAATGTTTCTCATTGAATGTCTATGAATGATGTTCAGAATTCCCTTCGTGATGTTTCCCGATAATAATGTTATAAAGCAAGGCTAGTGTTGTCGCTGATCAATAAGCTAAGATTTGCACACTTGGAGCCCAGTCCTGTGAATCTCTACATTGTCCACAAATCTACCTGAATACTTCCATGAAAGTCAACTGGAATGCTTGCCTGAAGAATATCATTCCACTTCTGAAGCACTTGCAGGGTTGGGCTTTTAGTTGAATTCAAAATTTTGTATTGAAAGTTATTTAATAATGAAAGAATTGTAATAAATGTTTTTTTTAATCTGTGCAATAGAATTACAAGATCCACTACCGTTTGTAGGAAAAAAAAAAGAGAAAAAGAGATTTTGCATAGCTGGAGTTGATATTTTTGTTACTGATGGAACACAAAAGTGGGTGAGGGAAATAGGCATACTGTGAAGATGTCATAAAAGTGCAACTTTATACGTTTTTCTCTGCTGCTATAGTTATTTATACAGCTTATATACGTGCCTAAAATTGCCAGAAATCTTATTTTATACCATGATATACTATGAATTTCCTTTCAGTTGTAGAACAGAGAAAAGAAAATGTGTGAGCTTTAAGTTTATATTATGTATTATACTGTTATTTACGCTTTGACTTTGAAAGCAAAAAGTTAAACACTAGACAGGCAGGAGTACATGAGTGCTTAGCCAAGCTCCTCATCCTGGGAGTTAATATATGAGTTAGAGGGATGAGAACAATAACCATCTAATCACTGTATTAGCATCTCCTCCCAGGGCCACAGAGCGGAAAAACACAGCGGACATTTAGAAATACAGCCAGAGCGTCCCTACCAAGGAGTGGCACGGCAGGTGCTTACATTCATTCAGACTTCCTTCAGTACTTCAGGCATGTGTAAATATAATGCAATATAAAATGACAGCCACTCCCCTGATGGCCCTGTCACAGATATTCAGGCTCTGGAACTGTGAGCTCTGGGAATTGCGATCCCAGGAGGCTGCAACTGTGAATAGAAGATGAGTGTGCGCCCCAGTGCTTAGGCAGCTCGCTGTGGACCCTGTGCCCTCCTCTGTCCCTCTCAGGCAGATGAAGTCAAACTCCTGACCTGTTGGTAGCATCACTATAGCCAAAGCAAACTGGTCTGTTATCAGTGCCCTCACAGATCAATAGTTAGTTCAAACTGGGATTTGGTTTATAAGACTGGCAGGAAATACTGGAGACTAGGGTCTAGCTAAATTTAGCAAATACTGTGGAATTTGGGCACGTAGAGTGTCAATGATGCTGGTAGATCGATATGCATAATGATTTGGTTGTGTCTTGGTTTATTTGAAAGCTAAAGAAATACTGTAAGTAGCATCAAGTAGGTGAATATATATTGCTCTACAGCAGGGCGGTATGTTATAGTGAAAACTCCCACGATTTTGAAATGTGGCTACCCATAAATTATTTGCCAGTGCCTGGAGTAAAGTGTCTGAAAAACATCTTCAGCACCTATTCCATTCTCATATGCTATATTATTACTTATATTTGTGTTCCTAAAAAACACTGGGTGAACACAGAATTGTCAATTTAATTTATGCATTTGTAAGTATATTTTTGTATTTCTAGCTACAGTCAACAAATCAAATATATTTGAGTGTATTTTACACATTTTTATAAACAGTTCATGAATAAAACATTCATTTAAAAAAAATCACGTCTTCATCTTCTGTTTGACTGCTTTTGCATTATGGAGTTCGATGTCCTGCTGCTCAGAGAAAAGGTCATAAGTGAGTTTGATTTCAAGTGAGATGGTCTTCAGAGAACATTAAATTCATCAGAAGCCTCAGCCTGTTGGGAGTAAGGGGGCTCTGCTGTTGCCTGCTGGCCAGATTAGTGCCCATGCAGAAAGACCCTTGTTCCCTTTGCCTCTCCGCTGCTCTGCCCTCCCCCTTTAAAATAAACCAAGTACTGTCTGGGTTTTACAAGGGGTATTTCAAACAGTAGTGCATATCTGACTTGAGTGCCCATTATTTTTGAGATGTTTCACCAGGCAGTTGTACCAATTAACACTGCACTGGAGCTTCATCACTGCCTACCACCCGAGGATGTGAACCATGCTTTTTAACAAATATAATTCTTCTCCTCCTGCTCTCCACACTGCCTAAAAAACATTAGCATTCTTGTGGGCTCAGGGTGCTTGGCAGTAGTTTGCTTCTTGCCAACACTGTGTGTCTCAGTTATTCTATATTTGTCATCAGAAGTGTTTAGGACAAATTAGTTCAGTTTATTTAAAAGGAAGAAAGATTTATTAGCTTGTATTTTGTACTGTGAGCTGTTTTCTGAGGAGCTGGGTACTGAAGGCCAAGGGAGATGTTAGATTTTCTCATTGTGATAGAAAAGGTTACCTCTGAGCTATACTCTGTCCTGAAGACAGCATAGACAAAAAGAGCAGTAATAAAGATAAAATAACGTACAATTAATATGTCCACACAGGAGAAGCACGGCCAGCATTGGAGAGAAGAAGAAATACGAATGTTTAAACAAGGCACAGCAAGGAAACTGAAGTGCAGTGGGTCTCCTAGTTTGGCAAGAACCACAGTGCTTGATTCTTCTTGAAGTATTGACAGACTCAAGTTTTTACCTGTGGACTTGATTTTTATCTGGACTTCATACATGTAAGCTGGCTACTTTGTCTGGTAACTCATTTCCTGTGCCAGTGCTGGATAATAATATCCTTTTTCTGCCAGTCCCGGTCTTCACTATCAACTGGCTTCCTAAGCGAGCTGGTGTCGGACGTCCTGCGGCAGGCGCAACGTGGCAATATCAACATGTCAGCAAATACCACAAGTGAAAGTTTCAAGTGTTACTAACCGAGCCTTTGCACATCACTCGGGTACAATACCAGTTGTGACCTATCAAAAAACCCCCAGCGTCAACAAAAGAATAAAAAGGAAAAAAAAAAACAAGAAAAAAACCTCAGCATTCAGAATTACTTTGTAGTGAATGTCGCATTTTGGAGGAGTTGCAAAAAATAGGCCCACTTTTCCTGTTCTCAGGGTCAGTGATGTGTGGGATGTGCCTTGCAGCGGCTGCCGGCTGGCTGTGCATGGCCGCCCAGTCGCTGGGAGGGAGCGAGCGGTGACGCCACGGTCACTGCTGCGGTGTCTGGGCTGTAACGATCACTGAACCACCAGTGATCCCTCTTTTGAATCGATCCGGAGGTTTTTCACCCCGCAGCAGCTGTGGGTGCTTCCTCGGCTTGTTGGGCACACAGACATGCTAGGTGTGCACATCCAGGAGCACGCAGGGCCGAGCAGGACCCAGCTTTGCTTGGGACGAAGGATGGTCCCTGCTTCCAGAAGTTTGGAGTAGTTAGTGACACCTGGCAGGTACAGAGGCATCAAGGTCCAGGAGAGCAAAGCTTTTTGCAGACCTTAAATTTACAGCTCCAGGCAAAAGACTACCTCAGCACCTACAGCTTTCCTGTCACAGACGTCCTGGGGCCCCCGAAAGAGGATAAAATCCGCCCGGGGGCTGTTACGGACCAGGCAGAGTCCCCACCACCAGCACAGGGAGGGTCCATACCATGCCCAACTGCAGACTGCTGTCCCCACACCTCCTGACACAAATTTCCATCTGGAAGGAGTGACAGGATCATGTCCTGGCCCCCAGAGATGCTCCAGATGGGTGCACACAGCTTCAGGGGTCAAAGAGGAACCTATGAGGAAGCCCAGCTGGGTCTCAGCACCACCACAGCTCCTCCCTCCATGCTGAGGCTTTCCATCACTGAGCTGTGGGGCCCGTGGCACTGGGGGGACTGCAGAGGCACACGGTGGGCACTCACTGGCCGGCCGAGCTCACTGCTCCACCGGGAACCTCCATTCCCAGGCTCGGGGGCAGGAGCGTGAAAGCATTGCCAAGAGCCAGGCCAGGAGGATGACAGCCGCGGCCTTGTGCGGCAGCTGAACGCCAGACACCGAGTGTCGCTGGCGAGGGCTGCAGTAGCTGGGCCACACATTTTTGTAGACGGCCTTCCTCGTGCTTATGCCAAAATCCCTGCCAAGTTATACACTGTGTCCTTGCCTGTCTTTGGTATTCGAGCACCCAGGCTGGCTCACGTGCCAAACCAATAGTGGAGAGCAGCTGGAGCAGCTGCCTCTTACTTGAGGACAAAGGCAGCTTTCCTGCTCTCCCCACAGCGATGAGGCCACACAGCCTGGTCGTGAGGTGCCACCTGACACCTGCAATGCGATTCCTCTCAGGACAAGGAGGCGCCTGAAACCAGGTGTTTCTGCCCACACAAATCTTCACCCATAACTCAAGGAGAGGCACTGTCCTCTCTAAAAGACAAGGCACGGGCATGAAGGGGTGAGCTGAGTGAGCGTCCCCTAGGGGGATGTGTGTCACGGCAGCCCTGTTTCACGTGCTGGCCTACCTATCTGTCTCAGCTGGGCTGGTTTGCAGCAGGCTTTAAAACTAGACTTGTTTTGCTGAGTGATATTCGAGTGCACCCTCCTGCATATGTCCAAAACCTGGACAGAAGAAAGGTGATCATAGAATCATAGAATCATAAGGTTGGAAGAGACTTCTGAGGTCACCGAGTCCAACCGTACCTGCCTCCCTACTAAACCCTGTCCCTAAGGAACTCATCTACTCGATGATCAGGCTAATGCAAAACCTACTCCATAGAAACTTTTTGGTGGGTTATCAGAAGCATAAATTTATATCTGGTCTTTCCTCTATGTGGAGAACAATACATGTCTTCACTTCTAGTGGAGCTGTAGCATTTTCATCAGTGCAGAAGTGATCGCTTTCTCCCTTGGATGTGGGAGCCGGGCACCTAGATACCGTGTACAGGCTGCACTCAGGAGGGACTGACGAAGCCACTGCCTAACCCTGGCTCCCTCCATCAAACCTGCTGTGCCACTCAACTCTGGCATCTCAGGTCTGAAGCACCTTCTGGAGAAGCTCCTTGACTACGGAGAAAGAGTGAACACCAAGAGTGTTTCCATCTGATCACATGCAAAGCTTTTCAGCAGAGAGATGTCTCTCTGGGGTAATCATCCCAGACTGCCCTTATGACTGCTTATGCCCAGGCAGCCAGAGGGGTTTGGGAGATCCATAGTCCAGAAGCATCTGTCGCTCATCAAATACACAGAAAACAGTTAGACTGACAAAGTAGTTGGGTAAGTAGACATCTACGGGCTTAAATGAACTGGTTACTATCCTTGTATCCTGCTGGCATTTGGGGATGGAGTAGGAGTTGAACATCTTCACCCTACCCAATGGAGGTGGTCCTGGGGCCTCCCTGGGGTCTTCAGACCCTCACAGCTCTACAGGAGCAGATCCGTGTTTTCAGAATAAAGCTCTGAATTGAAGCAGTGCCATTTGGAGCCACACTCAGGGGTCTGTCTCTAAACAAAAACCCAAGCCCAGTTCTCACCGCAGTTCAGCTTCTTTCCCAGGACTGCAACCGGTGAGCATGAGATATCTGCAGCTGAAGTGTCTCCACTAACCATCAGAGTAGTGACGTGCTGGGGAAAAACAGTGCTGGAGAGCTTTTCAGAGAGGAAAGTATCTGTAGTGGGTGGCCCCACGGGACACTAGCACTAAATCCCTGCATTAGTCTGCAAGTATGAAGGAATCAGCAGGGAATACGTATTCCTTTAGTGATTCTCCTTGTCCTTGGCACACATACTCACACACTTCTTGATAGGGATGGGAATATATTTCAAATCCTTTTGTTCACATTGCCACATGATGCGAAGTTATGAAAATAATTTTCACGTTGCCATCTTCTTACTAAAAGTTTTAAAAAATATCAGCCCCCACTGTAATCCCAAGGTCTCTCCTACTCCATTGGATACACGAGGCAAACACATCTGGGTTTTGCCCAGACCAGGTTTGAGGCTCTAGCACAGAAATAAGACCTTTCAATTTTGTTTCCCATCCCACAGAGAGTAAAGAATCCTGAAATTAAAAAAGATACTAGTGGCATTACGGATAAGAAAGCCCAAACTTCCTGGAAAATCAAATACAGACCAGATGGCACATAGTAAAGCTACCCAAATAGATTTAGTATGAGCTGAGCTGCACTGTAAAAACACAGAGTAAAAATAATTGGATGCAGAAAGCAAAATGACGGTGGTCAGAATGCTCCACGCTGCTTGGCTGGGGAAGAAAAGGTTATGCAAATAAAGGACAGCTACAGGAAGGTCCATGTGTTAACTGGGGGCATTTCTCCTGCCTGTCAATGGCTGAAGTAACAGTAATGAAACCACTGGAAGAAAAAGACAGGTACCTGCAAAGGCAATAAAGAAGTGTATAACGTCCAAACAGATCAGAAAAGATGTGCTTAAGACACCACACGTGATAAATGCCAGCATCCTGTTATCACTGGATCTAAAACACAACTGGAGCCAAATTGTTTGTGAGAATTCCACCTCGAGAGAACTAACTGGCAGACAGCTAGAATTAACTAACGCCCTACAGATCTGTGCTAGAAAGGTTAGAGAGCACTAAAAATATCCAAGCAGCCTGTTTCTTACACATCGTGCCAATTAGATTTGGTCAGGCTGCAACAAATTTTCTGTAAACATTCTGGTGAACAAGCAACTCCCTCAGCCCCTCCCGCAGCTCCCAGGGTGGCTGAAATCTTGCCTTTAAGATGCCTGAAATTTCAATAGCAAAACGGAGGAGGGAAAAAGCGAAAGGAAGAGCAGGTGTCAAGTTTGTTGGGGTCGATGAACCAGAACAGGTAGGAAAATTTCAGATTCCTGAGTTGGCAGTTGTCTTGGGCATGGATTTCTGTTTGCTCTGGTGTGCTTAGGCTTAAACATCTTCTTGTGCTGAGTCCATTAGAAGTAAAGGAGAAAAGACAGAAAATACAGTGAGTGACCCTCTGATCTGCTTGTCTAGGGAAGACATTCATTTCAGTGGGGAAAAATGCACCTACATCCATGCTGGGGTGGGAAGGTAGCTAAGAGGAAGGCTTAAGCCACCAAAGACCCCCACTAACTTTGTGGTGACATCTTTTATTTAATTGCCCGTCTCTATCTGGCATGCTGCCAGAGACCAGAGGAAAGCAAAGCCTGTGAAGGAGGGCATGGTGGGACGTGGGGGGCTGGAGTCTGTTGAGCTCTGAGCAGGGGCTGAGTCATCAAGTTTATGCAGTGCAAGCAGAAGCACATTCGCTGCAGCCAGGAGGTCCTTGCGCTGAGGTGGGGCCCACTCCTCCTCGCTTACTCAAGGCTCACCAGGGAAAACCTTCACCAGAATTGTCTGTGCAAGCTGCTGCTGTCCCTGAGGAAGCAGCTCTTGCCTGCCTCTTCCTTTCTGGCCCCCGTGTAGCCCACTTGTCCCCACGACCCTCTGCGTGTTGCCACTCAGCGCAACAGACTGGAGAAGTGATCTGTGTTAGAATTACCTTGTCATCAACAAAAACAAATGGCTATTTTTAATCTCCCCAGTCTGTTCCAGGAGGGAGAGTCTGAGGTTTCTACGCAGCCTCTGGCTGGCAGGGCACGACTTGTCAGACGTTGTTCTTTTTGCTTCTCAGACCTTTCCCTGCTCCCTTCGCCCACCTGCTTTGGCAGAGCTTGACCTGCCCCTCACAAGTTCCACCAGAAACTGCCCCTAGAAAATGAGTCTCCAAACCAGCTTGGACCCTAGCCTGCCACCTACCTCTATGAGGAACAGGAATTATGGGTTTGAAAACAGTGGGTCACTGGCTTTCCCATAGGTGCAAGTGTGACCAATTGGTGGGAACCAGCTTCAAAGAAGAGGGGACCAGAGAAAGGGAAAGCAAAGCTTTGGGTGGCAGGAGAATTGATATTAGTTCATGCCCTTTGTTATACCAAGCACATAAAAGCCCAGAGTGGTGGGACTTGATTCCCCATGTGGACCTCCTCCTCCACAGATATGGGGAAGCTGAGGGTCTTGTTAAAGTGACCGGGTCTCATTTGTACCTGAAATGCCACTTCTTATCTTCTCGTACCTGCATGCTGAAAGGGAGAATTGGATGCAGAGACTTCACAAACAAATTTCTCTACCTACATCTACATATCCTCCCCCCCCTCTAGCTCTTATCTCACTAATTAAATTATGCAGCTGAGGAAAGTGATTTGGAAAACAGATGGCATGCAAGATGCTATAGAGAACAGCGGTGCATTTCAAACCTTACAGCAAAGGCACAGGCAGATTCGGATGGTATATGGGCCTTGAAATAATTGAACTTCAAAGGCTGCTTGTGCAATGGCCTTTAACCAGGAGAAATGGATGGCCCTCTAACCTCCCACTTGATACTCACAATCAAGTATTAAAATCAAGCTTTTCCCTGAACATTGTGGCAGGTCTAATTTGTCACGCAAGTTGGTGTGGCCTAGCCACGATTCCTGGTAAATGTCAGCAGCAGGAAATTTGGGATTTGCGCAAGATGGGAACTTGAAGCAAGAGGTTTAGCCCAGCAGCAGTCTGAAAAGTGAGGGAGACTGACACAAGAAAAAGCGGATCGTTAATTAATCCCTGTGAAGATCCAAGCCCATTCTCCCACCATCCTCCTTACATTTAAGACCACGGCATGAACTCAGTGGGGCAAGGCTGGGCAAGGACCAGGAGTCCTGGCTGCTGATTGTTGTGTCCCCACTTTGCTGGAGATGCACCATGTGGTGGGAGCCCACTGCTGCCTCCTGGCTGAGGCACTCCCAGTGGGAAAGGAGGAGCGGAGATCTTTTGACGGCGTAGCCAAGGAAAGGGGTTTGCTTCAAGGAAAGGTGTCTGCTTCTGCATCAGCATTAAAAATGTCTCCGCTCAAAACTTAGATGGTAAAAGAGCTTGTGCTAGCTTGTGTTGGATGGGGCTGCTGCCTCTTTCCAGGAAAATGGCATGGTTATCAAATCCCACCCCATGAACCGGTGCTGGAGATTGCCTTGTTGTAATGAAAACCAGCAGGACAGGAGTTAGGGGAGCCCTGCGGCTGTCGGCTGTCTCCACCGCTGACTATATTTCCATACAAAGCTGGAGGTAATTCTCAGAGAGACTAATAAACTGAACATAAAGAGTTTAAACCATCCGGATAAATAATGGCAGATGTTTAGGGAAAGACTAACAGTTAAAAATATGAGTTATGCAGTGCCTGCAGTTCAAAGAAAATTAGTTCAAACTGCAAGGGCATTGTTCAGAGGAACAGTAAAGGATAAAGAAACAGAGTGGAAACAGGAAGGGAAGGAAAAGCTGCCTCCCTTCCCACAGAAGTGCAAGCACTGTCCCCTGCTAGTATGGCAAATGACTCCTTCCTCACCAAGCAGGACCGTCACTTGCAATCGCACATCCTGGCCGGCAGAGCCAGCTCGCCCAGAATATTATTAGCATTTAATGCGGCTGCTGATGTGCAGAAATGCTGAATCCCACCACAAACCCTGCATTTTGCTGCAGATGTTTTCAGCAAAGCAGGAGGAACTGGCCTGGCAGCTGGGCTTGGGACTAAGGAACCAGAATCCCTGCATTTCACATCTGTCTCGGTTTCACTGCCCAACCCTGTGCGTAACAGCTAAACTCTGCAGGCAGCGGTTCAGCTGCCTGCAAAAGAAATTCTCACTTCCCAGGGATGTTAGAAGACCTACAGTCCAATTAAAACCCCTGTTTGAAAGATGCTATGAAAAATAAGTGTTGCCAGCCCTCTTCTTCCTCACCCAAGGACAGAGCAGATTTTAATGCAGTACATTTGCCATAAATGTACTCCCTTGAAAGGGGAAAGAAACATATTTCTGTCAGAAAAGCTGCAGCACTTCTTACATGTATATTTTCAGCTTTCAGAGGGGATAATATGTAGTGTTTAAATGCAGAGGGCCAAATTGTCAGAACATTTTTGAGCTACATAAGGAGTATTGTTAATAGCAATGCTTGACTTGGCAATACAGTCTTCAAGGTTATTTAGCAAAGCACAGAATGTACATCAAGCAAAAAAATGTTAATCTTAATGGCTTTGCAAAATAAATATAAAGCTAATCTATTTGGCTTTTCACGTTTATTTTGCCTTTTTGTTATGGCTATCAATATAAGCAGCCTTCAAGATGCAACATATGAAGCGTTAGACAGGAGTGACAGAAGAACAATAAAATGAGCAGGAATGCAAGTTGGTACAGAATGTCTTCGATCATTATAAAGCTAATTATTGAGAGAGAGCTCAGTGTGCATGAATACAGAATAATGATGAGTTTGGTAAAGCTTTACTGCATAATATGTACGTATGTATGTGTGTGGCTGGCGAATGAGTGTTTAAGAAGGAAGCAACAGAGTAAAATCAAAGAATATGTGTGCTACTCCACTAGCAGGGTAAAAGAAAGGAACAATTCCCAACTCTTGCTTGCAGGCACAGTTAACGCTGCAATGAGCTTCCACTGCGTAGCCATGCATTAGCTGCCCTATTGGTACAAAATGGGCTGTAAATGTGTACAGGCGGTACGTATGCATAGAAATAATTCCCACAACATTTCAAGGTAGGTTAAGGCACAATTTAAACAGTATGTCATTAAAAAATGGTTTGAAATACAATGTTTTGCCTAAATCTTCTTTAAGAACAGCGAGAACTCCTTGGGTACACGTAGACATTCTGTAAGCAAGGAAAACAGGTAACCTGTGTGCATGACTGTGTGTTTTGTACCCAAAATAACTCTGGACAAAAAAAAAAAAGACCTATCTCCACACCTGTTGGCATTGAGATTTTCAGCCCCAAGGAGCTCAGCCACGCTGCTGGAGATACCATGCTGCTGCCTGCTCTACCCAGTTGTGCAAACTCCTTCCCCTGGGGAAGAGTTTCGATAGGGTTTCTGTGCACAGATTTGCAACAGAAACATGGTGGGGTTTGGAAAAAAAAATAAATCAGTGTGATGGTTGTGATTCTGCAATGCCAGGGCTGAAGCTGGCAGAGCCCAGCAGCAATGGTCCTATCCTGCCTGGGTCTGGGAAATCAGCATAGTTGTCCCAGACCCAGACAGGATGGGGCCACCACTGCCAGGCTCTGCTGGCTTCAGGTGCACCCCCCCCATGCTGTCCCCAACATGCAGCCTCAGGCACCAGAAACTGCCCAAGCTGCTGCAAAAATTCTGTGTAATACAGATCTAAACCTCCCAGTAATTTCAACTTAAAAACCATGGGAAATACACTTTGTTATGAGACAAACAGATTTAAAAAATAGGTTGAAACAGCTTAAAAAACCCCAGCGTGGTACCCCCTTATCCTCCCTAGAAGTGCTACTGGAGAAAAGGCTATGGATTCAGCCTGAGACACCAGTTAAATGCCATGGAAGCTGTGGTTAGCTAGCAGCAATTACACCAGCGTGCTGTCTACGTGAAGGCTTTAGTCACATTTTTGCTTGCCAAGATGTTTCCTCCCATCAAATGTTTTATTTGTTCTGTCCCTCCAGTCCTCATTTATTACCTTGCATTTTTCAAGAATAGAAAAGACATTTTATTCTTCTGCTAATATTCTTAGCTCTTTATATTTGCTGTTGAATCACCTGCCCATCAAACCAGAGCTTGCAAACCTCCTGATCTCACATATTTTAAAAAATTCAATTAATTTGCCCTTTACCTTGCCATTTCTTATCATGAATAAAGCTACTGAGACACCTCACCCCACACCTGTGCTCGGTATCTCGCTGTTCATTATTGCTTTGTGTTGACAGTTCCACAGCCTATTTTCAATCTTCCCTCACTTGTTGCCAGTCTGATGTAAATTAATTTTTTAAATAAGATCTTGAGGCATTATTTAAAGTGCTCCCTACAGTGCATTGCTTCCCGTATGTCTCCAGTTTGGCTGTAAAAAGCAGTAAAGTTCACAGGACACTATTTGCTTTTAATACACCAGAGCCATTTACTGTCTGTGATTCACTTGTCTGGATACTTGCAGATTCATAGCATACTCTCTGTATTTTCAGTAAAGATTGAGAATTAATCCATCAAAAGCAAGAAATCCTGGCTAACTCCAGAATTTCCTTTTTTTTTTTTTTCCTTTGGTATCAAACTGATTTTTCATGCTTTTTTCAGAAAGAAAAATGTGAAATCTAGGCTACCCACCATTTAGACCGACTGACGGGTGTATATTCGGTCTTTCCAAACTAGTCTAGAAACAGCCTTTCTGACAATTAGTTTTTAATCATCTCAAACATTATTCTTCAGAGGAATCTTGCAAGGAAAAAAGAGTTCAGCCCTTTTAATTTCACAAAATATTTCACTTGCTACCAAGCCCACCCCCCACCCCCCAATAGCATTTCATTTTTGCCTTTAGGTAGGAACACTCTCAGCCTACAGCCCAAAGCCCTGGCCAGGGTTACTGATATCCAGGCCACAGTTAAATGCCAAATATTACATCCTGGAGATGCTGCTGCCTCCAGCTTCGGCAGACGTCAGCAGAGAGGGAGTAGACACTGTGTCCCCTCTCCCATGACTATTGCAAGCCAAACCAGAGAGCTGCAAGCAAGGCAAGGGGATGGGGAAGAGCTACTCTACTGCCAAATGGAGAAGGGCTGCTCAAAGCAGCTGATCTGCAAGATTTAAGCTGCAGTCCCACAAAGCTTTGGCATTGGGGCCTCTATTTCTTGCACTGAAACGCATTTAAATTGCATTCTTGCATCGAAATGCATTGACCTGAGATGCAGCCAGGTGTGCCTACTGAAAAGACACAGACTTCAGTATTGGCTTGTGCTCCCGCAAGTATGATCTGAAATTGCTTCTTATCTCAACTCTGGATTTGTCCTAATCCCACAGTGAGGGAGTGGAAATGGCCCAAAAGTTGGCTCTTTAGGGGTTTTTGAAACAAAACCTTAGCGATTTGCTCTCTTGTTTAATAAGACTGCTGTATGGCATCCAAATAGTTGCAGTACTTTGTCCAGAAACCATCAGTTGCTGAACAAGAGGTTATAAACAAGAGCTTAATTTTTTCCAACTGATATTAGTAAATAGCAATTAGTATGTGAATGAATAAAGAGATAAATCTTACGTTATCTGAAAAGTTATGAAAAAGTTAGGCTATGTAAGGTAACATTTGACACTGCATCAGCTCATTAAACCAAATTATAGGCAGACTGCTTTTTTTTATATGTAATCTCAAAGGTGATTTAAGTAACTTTTACTGCATTTCTGGAAATGTTATTTCAGGCTGATTATTGTATTGCTGTGTACTGTTTGGAAGTTGGGTACTGAAGTTGTAAGTTTTACATCTATGCCAACGTATTTCATAATAAGTTTTTACGTCCAAATTACGGCTGTAGAATTCAATGGACTATTCTTACTCCTCATATTGCATCTCCAGCCGTGCATCCAATGCATGCAAAGGGATTTCTTGGCTTACATTACTTGAAACCATTACACCACCAAAGAGCTGTGAATTAAACACAGCGCAAGTAACGACGTTGTTTGTGTTGCCATATCAAACCAGAAATAAAATTGCAGAGCGTCTCAAATATCAAACCTTGGAGTTGATTCATTTGGTGGGTCAGTGACCGGACGAGGTAGTGTGATTAATTGCACACTTATTCCCTTGGAGGTTTTCCTGCTCATGCTTTCTGCAGCAAAGATTGCTAGCTTGACAGATCAGCGTAGCAACCTCTTAAGATGCGAGAAAGGGAAGGGGTTGGGTTCTGATTGAAAGTTAATGGAGGAACAGCAGCTGCTCCGTGCTGATAAAAAAAAAAAGCAGCTTTTAATTCTCGGAGAAATCATACACAGAAATAAGCTGATTTTTTGATATCTCCAGCTACAGGATATCTGTCAGGCACTGCAACAAAATATGACCGTGGTACAATAGGTTTCACAATTAGGAATTCTGCTGCGCTTCATTTCATCTGATTGCCTAAACATAAGCCATGGCCTGAGTTTTTTTCTTTTCTTATTAAACATTGTTCTAGGTGTCTCTTCTGCCATGCGTTTATTCTTGGCTTTAAGATATTTTTGGCCATTTAGGCCAACGTTTGCCGAAACACAGATTCAGCAGGTAGCCCGTGTAATTGCAACGATGAGTGAAGAGGCATGCACAGCATGGTCCTCCTGTTAACAGGCAGTCCACACCGTCCCGCCGTCTTACCAGACCCACACAGGTGTCAACTGCTCGATTTAAAACAGATTTTATTTTTCAAGTAAGGTCTAAACCCCCAGCAACCTGCATTAGACTCTTCCTCAAGGTTAATTAATCCCTACACCTTACCTTTGAAAAAGCTTTAGATACGAATCAACCTTTCCCCTTTCACATTTCCCAGCTGGACTCCGACAGGATAACACATGCTTGATGAATCTTTTTATGTAGCGAGTGAAATGAGCCGAGAGGTCTGATGCCCTCTGTAGACATTCCTGCTCCTGTGCAGATCACACCTCAGTCCTGAATCTGGAGCGGAGGGTGGCGGGGGAAACCTGGCGGGCAGCAGCACTGATGCTGGGGTGGGCATTGGTGGGTTGAGCTGAGGTGGCAGATGCATGGAGAGCTCTGCACTCTCATGCCTTGCAGATGTCTTTGTTTTAACCTAGGACAAATTCCCCAAAACACACTTGGAAGCATGAGTTTGGAAAAGGAGACCTGTACTATCTCTCCACCGTGCCTCCCAGCTTGCATCCTGTGGTACTTAGTGAGCTGCCCAGGTGGTAACAGCCCTTCGAATCCTGTGCTGGACCCTTGTCAAATGACTACATTTACACCAGAAATTATAGGTAATCTTTAAAAATGCTCCTGGATAGCCCCATGACATCCCTCTCAGCTGTTCCAGGTAGTGAATTAAGCTCCTCATTTAGTAGCTAGATTTTCTAATGTGTTGTGAAATCTCATCTTTTTACTGGCAACACAGAAACACATAAGGCAGGAAAAATGGGGGAAAAAAAAAGCTCCTATTACTTCAACTTTTAAAATGAACCTGAGAAGCAAACAGAAGAAGACACTGTATAAACAAATAAATTGATTTAATCATACTATATGAAAAAGAAGGCAGGTCTTACTGAAGTGGAGCAGCAGACAGCACGACGGAACAAAATTCTTCAAAGCAATAGCATATAAATATTGAACAATATGCAAACATTGACTCTGCAGATGCCTCTGGAAAAAGCAGCCACTCTGGCTACAAAAACTCTTCAGAGAATACACTGCAAAAACTGGAAAGCCACAATGCCAAGGGGGAAATCAGTGAATAATCCGCTAGAAGGAAATCCCCAGCTTCCACAATCAACTGTGGGGATTAGAAAGACATTTCTAAATCAGCAAAGTGCAGGCTGGGACAGAAAAGTGAATTTTAGGATTATTTTTTTCCCCTCAGCGTCACATACTGCCAAGCCAGGGAGATACTTGCTGCCTGTCTTTGCATGTCAATTTAGATGTTTAACTTGGGATGCTAATCTCTCTGCAAAATGATTTAATGTCATCTTTGTATCATTACTTGCTTCCGGAGCCCTTTGCAAACGGCATTTCTAACACGTTTAAAGATATGACTGCTGATCAAGCCAGCTGCATCAATTCAATTAGCTTCTTGCCTTTTGCTCGGAGAACCAGCTGCACAATTCAGTCACAAAAGCTTCTAGAGCAAAGCTAGAGAGGATTTTGTTAATCTGGATTTGTGAGGCCCAAGCTACTGCCTTAAAAAATCCATGATGAATCTGTGTCACTGTGCATTTCCTTCTCCCTTGGGAAAACAAAGGATATATGCATGCAGAAAATCAGCATTATTCCCCTTACCTGTAAGAAATTATTAAGAGGAAATAGAGGAGCTGAACTTGCCACCACCTTACCCAGATAACCAAACCACCCAGCAGCGGCAGCTTCCTATGATTTGCAGAGTGTGAAAAAGTAACATATAAAAGAATACAACAACCGATTCCCCCAAACCAGACGTACGCGTGCAATGTTTCCGCAGTTGGCTGAGGCACAAGGATTGCAGAGATGCGAGAGAGGCCATGGCAGTGAGACACAAGTGAAATGAAATGCCGTGTCCTTCGCGGAACAGCACTTCCAGAAGTCGGCTTTCATCCAACAGGCTGAGAGCTCACAACCTCCCTTCATCCAGTACATCCAGTGCTGCTCCCTTCAGCAGGCTGAGACAGAGGGTACCTGCGTGACCCTGACAACAGGCACCTCCAAAGGGGTGATGCTTCATGCAGAGAACTGGAAATTTTTTTGCATGAGTAGCATTTTTCATCGACAGAACTGGAAGTGCTTGAACATGTGCAACTGACGTTAATCAAATCTTTTGAACAGAATAATTAGCTAAGAAGCATCAAGTTCCTACCTCCACAAACAGATTTCCTTAACTTCCTTCGAAGGACCAGCTATCCCAATGCAGACCAGGACCAGAGGATTCTCCAAAAGCCACATAGCAAGTAAGGAGGGGAGCGGGGAACGACCTCCAGGAGCCCTGATGCCTTCACCATGGTTGACCACCACAATGTCCAGAAAGTGTACAAGTTTACAAAATAAGAAGCCATATGAAAATCAATTCTTAAACACACAATGTAATTAATCTGAGATGGAGACTGGGCCATACAAGCAAGTTTGTCACTGTGCCTTCTGCCAAGAAAGCTTTTAGGCTTTCAAATCTAGCACCTTCCTTATCCTTGGGAAATACCTCTCCTGTGTGTTTAAAGCATAGCAAAACATAAACATAAGCTCTCAGAAATTAGTACAATGAACAGTATGGTTGGCATTGCAGAATTGTTAATGTTGATTAAAATGCTTTGCCAGTAATCACAAGCTGAGAGACTTACTCTCTTGATTGAGCCACGTAGCTTCTCTTCTCCACTGCTTGCCAACGCCGCAAGGCCACACAGCTGGCGCCAGGGGTGCATGACTCTACAGGGGCAAGGACAAGTGCCACAAAGATACTCTGGGCTCAGCCCCTGCTATGGTATGTGGTGGATGTTCTCAGGGAAACTGCCAGAAATGCGGAAATCTCTGCAACAAGCAAGTGGATTAGAGCTGGTATTCCCATCATACAGAGCAAGGAGTTGGGATGAGCAGAGAATGGCAACCCAGCAAGATGCCACGCCCAACCTGCCTCGTAATTTCTGGAGCATCTCCTTGCAGGGACCCTGCATGGAGCTGGTGTGGCTGGGATGGGCAGTTCAGCAAGGAACACCTGCAGCTCCACAAAGAGTTGAGGTCCTTCTCTAGCCATCCCTGGAGCCTAGTGCTATGCATCACCCCACGACTCACAGGCTCCTCTCAGCAAGCGCTCAGGCACTCCACTATTTGAGGAAACTGCTGGCAAAATGCATGCATGTAAAACCACTCCAGATCCTGGCTTTTTACAGTCGGCTCCTTACACCTTACGTTTTGGTGAAGATGATATCTGAGAGGGGACAAGAAAGACTGTAGGGACTGAATACCACCAAGGTAATAAAACTACATCCAGTATTTAATCACCTTTTCCAATAAATGCTTCATTTTTGGGGAGAGGTATTTCTATATTTTTTCACAATGAACAGGCAATGATAAAAGATTTCATCTAGACAGAAGGTAATGTTTGAATTTGAAAAGGAATTTCTAAATAATGAGAAAAAAAATGAGCTAGCATAGTGTTATTTTTGGCTTAAAGGGTTTTTTTTTTAAAAAAAAAAGGGAAAAAAAAGGTTAAAAAAACCCAAAACAACCAAACTTTATTATTTTGGAAATACAATCTATCATAAAGTAAATATTTTAAATATTTAATACTAAACAATAGTAAAGATCCCATCATGGAAATGAAATGAGTGACATTAGGGGGTTTTATGAACTGTCTCTCAGTACTGCTAGGAACTGGGTAGCTGCTGTTTGAGACTAAGAGCGCACAGCATATTTGGTGCAGTGCAGATTTTTTTGGTAGAATATAGTTATTTGCTGTCATAGCAGAAGAAGCAATTAGCCGGCATTTCATCGGACAGTCTCCCAAGAATAATCCTGAGGAAAAAGTGACTCCACCATCACATAAGACAGTGGAAGGAGGTACAGCTGTGCACCCCGCAGACCTGCTCGTGTGTCGAGTTGTCCCACTTGAGACCTTCTTGCAGGTTTTTTCTTTTCCAACAGCAGCCTCGCCATTTACAAATGCTTCTTCTTTTTTATTGCCTCTGCCCTGACAGCCAAGCTCTTGGCACAGATGGTCAGGACCACGATGAGGACTCCAACCAGGAATGTAACCAAAGGCCAGAGGAAGCAGTGCAAGAGAACAGTCTCATCATGGGTGCGCTTCAGCATCACGTCATCTGGCCTGTGAGGAGGAGGAACAGAAAGGGAAGAAAGCATAACTCAAGTTGACTTCCTCAGTTCATCAAATGTGGAAAGCACCTGCCATAGAAACAATAAAGGTGTTTTATTTACAACAGTGTTAGAAAATTAAGTAGACCATTTTATTCATTGCTTTCATTTGCCCATCTATCACCTGCACTCATGGCATTGATACTTCAGGTCTTCCAGAAGTTGTAGTCATTACAAACAGCCGTGAGAGATACAATATTACTCTGAGGATTGAAATACTATTCCTGTGAAAACATAATCCAAGGCAGCAGTTATACGTATCTGCCTCGTATGACAACAGACGGTGCGCAGTGAGTTTCACTTTCAGCTTTGAGCCCTAACACGTCCATCAGGCAACAGGGAGGCTCCTGATGAAGCCCTGGCTGTGGTCTGGGCCTGGATGGAGGGCCAGTCCCTGTCCTTAGCACTGCATGGCTAGCAGCCCAGGCTAACCCAGCCATACTGGCAGACAGGAGTCTGCACAAAACCTACCCTTGGAGGACTCCTGAGCAGCCCTGGGGTGCTGGAGGCTCCAAACTCAGCTCCTTCCCAACGGAGGCTATTTCAGAAATGCACTGCAGTTTGGTACTGAAAACACCAGCTGCTCAGTGGACTTGAGTTCAGGGACATTTTAGAGAGTCTCATCTGAAGATCTGACCCCTCAAGCCTCCACCAACAGCATCTAACACACGGCTGGTTGGGGCTGTGATGGGTTTATGCATTTCCAAAGGGAAACAGAGGGAGGAGGAGAAGAGCAAGGAGGAGGCATGGCAAGAAGCTTGGAAATTCAGCCATGCCACGTGTCTGAAGATCAGGTATCCATCTGTCTCTTCCAAGTCTGGGAAGTCGGTTGGGAAATCTGATGGCAGGTTTTCATCAGCTCTAGCTTTTCCTGCTCTCCCTGTAGCTCAACAGAGTTATTGAATCAGTCCCGTGGCATTTGCACTTTGGTGCTGCTTTCCCATCTACAGCCAGAGACACACGGTCTACTGGAAAATTATTTGCAAAAGAAGGAAACAGAATTTTCTCTGATTAGGAAAATACAAGTCTTGACTCATATTGGTCCCCACTTACACTGAACAATCCCATCACACATTGCTTTTTTAATGCTACCCGATGCTTCTTTGAGCAACAGACCTCACAGTCAAAAATACAGGCTCATCCAGGCGGGTCCTGGGAGTGAAACTCTCCTAACACAATGCACATGGGAACAGGTATCTGTGCCATAACTGTGCTATCTCTCCCCCAACAGCTTCATCCTGAGCAGAAAGCAGCACTAAGAAAACAGACCACGTAGGGGAAATAAGAAGAAAGAGTTAACTAATAGCGATGCCTACAAATCTACAGGGTTTATCCATCCTCAGGGATGCAGTGGAGCCACACCACTAGGCTGCACCTGATCCCCAGCCTAATTGCGTTTGCATTTGGGGGTCTCCCCCTGAAAATTGCTGTGTGGAGATTCCTCTGCAGCATGCCAGCCTGCAAGTCCTCAAGGCTGGCTCTGCGTGTCTCTATTTGCATAGCAAGGAGCAGAATAAGACTATCTTGAGCAGCACAGCTATACGGAAGGAAAAACTTCGTAACATAAAAAAAATGATCAAAAGAAAAAAAAAAGTGTAATAAATTGTGGAACACATGAAATCTGCTCAACTGAAATTCTCCAAACACATAATCAGTCACACGTGGAGATGGTAAATTGCATAAAATAATATTAACTTCATGGGCACAAAATCACGAGTCTATACCATATAAATGACAGCACTCAAACAGAAAAATCCTTTCACAGAAGGTATAATACTGCTTCCCTCATATTAACTGTATCATCCTCTGTGAATAACAGAGCACTAATTGGCAAGGAGGCTATAAGTAGGCAGCATTCAGTCCTCACAGCACTCAGCATACAAGTGGCATTGATTTTTAAGTATTTCTTTAAAAATGGGCATTAATCAAGGAATTCAAAAATAAGGGCCAAACAAACAAACTAGAATATTTGACTCAGTTAAAGGAAAGAAAGTGTGTTTGGGGAGAGCAAGTTATCCTTTTGACTGAATCTTAGATATTTTGGAAAACATCTGTACCAAAGGTAGCAGCAATGAATGCCAAACGCTCGTTATAGCTGTGATTATAATTCTTTCAACTTAGTAATTTAAAAGAGTTTCCCTTTTGTAAAAGAGGGTAAGACTTTTAAGAGCGAGAGACCTTTAACGAAGCCTCAGGATGAGGTCAGGATTCAGGTGAATATTGTTGCTATTATCAGCTACAACAAGAGTCCCTGTGCAGTTCCTATGGCAGAAGGTGTGTAGGAATCCACTGTCAACTGCTCACAGCGTCTCTTTGGACAATGCATCAAGTCCTGACTAGGTCCTCCAAAAACATGTCACTAAATGACTATCGGCACTACTTTAATACCCTTGAATACCCATCTTTAGTGAAGGGGAAGTAGAAGCACTCCTGGAGGGTGACCCAGTGCATGGAGATCTCAGGGACCTTCTGGGATGTAGTTTATCAGTACTGGCTCTTAGAGCAAAAAAAAATGGTAGGGTAAATCTCAGCCTTGCTCCTACTTGGTTTAATCTGTGTGGTCATTTTGGAAGAGCTACCACGCTTTCAGCTGTTCTTTATCTTACCCTAAATTAACTTTCCAGTTCAGATAAGCGCTTCTAGACCACAGAAGTGAATAAGAAAAGCTAATAAAGGCAGACAGCACTGCCAGCAGATAAACCACGTGCTCCTGGATGGCAACATCCTAGTTATCTGTCTGTAACAGCCCGTGGAAACTTATCAAGATTAACTTTGCCAGCGTATAATACCACGTCTTTGCATTCATATGATTCTTCTCAGGACCAGCTGCGCTTTCCTGTGCTTGCTGACCCATGTGGACATGTTGCAGGGCATAGGTGAGAGCACTGGGGAGTGCTCAGGTGGCAGAAGGAGGCAGCAGTGATGCCCGGCTGAGGTGCCCTTCCCTGCAGATGCATCACCAGAACAGACAGCAGTTATGGAAACTGCTATGGGAAACAGCTTAGAGGGTGTAAAAGCAGCAGAGGGTCCTACTGAGATGCAGCTTTTACAGCAGAGGGAAATACCTGAAGAGGGCTTATAAAAAAAGGAAATGTTTACTGTTTGCCTTTACAAGATAACTCCTTTTACCTCTGCTTTTTGGTACTGAGACTGCAAACAGTGTCAAATAACATCTTCCAAAGAGAGGAAGTAAAATCAGCCCTGCTGCACTCATGACACGTTGCACGAGACCCCAAGCCCACCACCCTGCTGCCGTAGCCCAGGGCTGGTGCCAGCAGGGAGCCCAAATGACTGAGCTGGCCAACATGATTTGATGATCCAAGAAGAACCATCCAGGCACAGAAAAAGAACTTTGAGTAGGAAAAACATCCCAGTGGCACATGGGTTATGAACTTACGAGTCCATGGTGAGAGCAGCCTGAGAAGGGAGGGCTGGGCAGCCAGGTATCTTCTGCAGCAGGAACGGCACAGCCCTGGCAGACCCGTGGTTCTGTTGGAGGTGTCCAGAGATAACTACAGGGCCCTAGGGGCTCATCATGCCCTCACGCGTTGCACCATGTGAAAAAGTTAACTGGGCTCATCCCCAGTTTTCACTTGCTTCTTGCAAAGAGAAGTAGAGAGGGACAAAGTAGGTGGCTTGCAAGCTGGACTTGCAAGCCCTGGCTCAGCAGTCAGGGACTGGCATTGGCGTGATGGGCAGTGTGAGTGAGGGCCTGGGAGGCCACCGGGCTAAAGAAATCTGAATAAACACCTTTGTGATTGTTGTCAGGTCATTCATGGAAGGCTAAAATTCATGTGAGATCTGCAAGGTCTAAAACAAAAGACTGGGGAAAGATTATAAGGTAGAGGGAGTTGGAATCAGAATTAATCAGTTGAATTAAATATAGTAAAGTCATTAGTGGTTAATTAACAGGTTATCCTACAGAGGCTGGATTTTATTTCTTCCAGGCTGTTTGTTATTCTCACAGCATTAGTTTAGGGAAAGAGCTACACTCCCCCTCCTGAAGAAAAGAATTCTCAGGCAGAGCAGAAGAGCCACCGCCACTCAGTGAGCTCCTGCCGGAACTGGCGAGGAACAGAGCAGCTGTCCTCTGACATCTGGGTCTGCAGAGTCTTTGGGGACATCCCTGGGACATCTCTTAAGTGACCCTGCAACAAACCCTTGAGTGATAAGGAACAAAATCTGCTTGTGGAAAGTACCCAGAGCAGCAGCCAGGACTGCAGAAGGTCTGCTCGGCCCATGGGACACAGCCACGCTGCAGAATCCTGCTCAGGGCTGAGCTTGTTACTGGGGAGCTGCATCATCTCCCCCTGGGGATCAGCAAGAGCTGGGTCTGCCTGGTACAAAATCCTTTGGCTTTCACTCCAAGTCTTACACAGTGGATAATAGAAGCGAGCTGCCTCGCATGTTTTGGAACCGGAAATACGCATACAGTGATACTGGTCTCGCCAAGCACAGACAGAGAGCATCACCAGGAGAGCAAAGTCTCTGGTGATTAGCTGTGAGGTTTATGCAGCCCCTCACAGCCGCTTTGAAGCGCTGAGATAATCTCAACAACTGTGCTGTGAGACGAGAGGATCCACAGCTGGGTTATGGTGTCAGGGACAAACCCCCAGTGCAGCGCTGCACCGGGATAGAGGTGACCACAAGTTCAGGAACCAGACACACTATAGAGCCTTTAGGAGAATGAGCCTCTGGGGAGTTACCACCTGCCCATGAAACAGAAGCACAGCAGTGGGAAAATAGTGCAGCCACTTAAGAACATCAGATACAGGCCAAAGGAGCAGAGAATTATAGCTGAAATCTCTGGATTCCACCTCTGAAACAATACCTCTTATCAATAACAGAAGCCAGGAGAGCAGGAGCCTGGAAAGGAGCCACGGGGCTGCTGCAAGAAGGCAGGAGCAGCAGAGGCGGCCAGCAAGGCTGGGCAGAGAAAACAAGGAGCTAGTGACGGGGGGAGGGAGATGGAGGTATTTAACAGGCTGGCACCAAAAAGAAGAGAAGAGAGAGTTTTGTACTTCCACAGTAAACAACCTATTTCCTTGAGAAGAAAATTAAATAGCTATCAGGACCTGAAAGGCAGTAAGATAATTGGTTTGAGTTTGCACGGCAAGGTTGGCGTGCATTGAAACTGCAGTTTTGACTTCTTGCTAGCTCTGTAGAGGTGACCTGCTTGTTCCCAAAGCCTGAAGGCTTATTGTTTGGTTGGAAATAGAAAAAGGATGGTGTCCCCATCCCTGGAGGAAACCCTCTCTTGACAAGGACACAGCTTTGCTGGAAGCCCCTCTGGCATTGCTCTCTTGGTGCTGAGGCAGCGATGCCAAACCCAAAGGAGATATGTCATGCCTGGAAACGTGTTTCTTCTCCCTCTGAAAATTGCTAGATATAATTAAAGAGATTGCCTTGTCCCTGAAAGTGTAGTGCATTTAATAAACCCATCTTTGAGCTGTTGAGCGGAGGTGTTGCACGTATTCACCATAAGCTTGATTATGGACCATCTCTTGTTTCTAGCGACGCTGACATTGAGCTCTCCAATAAACGCAAATCCTTTCTAGCAGATGACTCAAACTCATAACATCAGTTACCTGCACAAATCAGTGGCAGGGACAGGAGAGAGACCTAGTGGGATGGAAGGGGGGGAAAACAACATGAATACTTTCAAGTCCTATTCAGGAATCAAGACGTGGTTCTTCTGCAAACAGTGATGGCCACCAAGCAGCACCACCACCACTTCCCAGCAGCAGCCCCAGAGTGAAACAAGAATGAGTAAGCTAAAAAAAAAAGTCCCTAATGAAGTCTCTGCCTTAATTCTGAAAACACACCTCTCCCTTTCACTGAACAGACACAGAAGGAACCGTTTTATTTTGATTGCTACAAGGTGAGACCAGTACTTATTTTTAGGAGGACACTGAGCTCAGGGCTGGAGCCTCATGGGGCTCTGACCAGGGGTAACGGGATTAGTTGTTGCATTACGCAACACATCCCTGTTAGGCATTGCCAAGCAGCTCAAACAACCACTGGATAAAGCAGGCCTCCATCAGAGCCTTTGGAGGAATTGCTGAACATCATAGGAAGAACTGCAGTGCAGGGGTTACCAAAAAGTCATGTAGGACCAAAAGTTAAAGGCACGTAAACATTTCAGTCATCACTTACGCACCACACTGTGCAATTAATGTGCCACAGTGAAAGCTGACAGAGGCAGGGGCATAGAACAGGGAAATATTACAAATACTTTTTGTATCCAAACAATCTGGATTTAAAGATGTTTTCAATCTGCCTACACTTAATTTCCCCACAGTTATTCACATCCCTTCGCTATGACAAACTCTCATTTGTATTTTTCTCCTCTATTGTTGCAAGACGCAGAGATTCTCAGCTGGACGTCTGCACGCAGGGGCAGTGCTAAGTCTTAGAGCAAATCCTTTCCCTCTTGGGCCAGGCACTGCTCCATGGGTGATGTAACAAAAGAAAGAATAGGAAATAGTAACACCATCTTCTGACTGGAAGGAATTAATTTAGAAAACTTTGTTAAGTACCAGAGCAAATCCGTTCCATCATTTATGGATGAGCAGCCCTACCACCAGAGCGCCTTTGGCTTCTGCAGGTACTTGTTATTGCAGATAAATGGCCTGCAGGGTATCCCAACACCATACACGTGGCTGCTGACGAGTAGACAGCATTTACTCTTCAAATCTCATGTGAATTTGTGCACAGCGTCCTGCAGAAACCACAGAGGAGTATAAAGCACGGCTGGCTTATCTGCCGAGCTGTGACAAAAGAACCACAGAGCATTCTTGCCGTACTGGGTGGACCCAGAGATAAAAAGCAAAAGTGTCACCTAAATGAGCCACTAATAAGAAATGACTTGACGTATACTTCTCTGCCTGTCTCCGCATAGCACGAGGCTGAGGGCTCTGAGCCGACGGAGATCTTTGTTCCTCTCTTTTTGTTCTTGTTGTTGACGTCAATGAGACCTCAAATGTGAAGAAATAAAGTGGATGATCTCCCCCACCCCACCTGATCCCACGGGCCTCCCTCTTTAGGGCACACAGTTATGGTCCTTGACTGCGTGTGGTCGTGACTGCAGACCCCCCTGGGCTGCTCGGCGTGAGATCCATGAACACTAGAGCACTAGAGCGCAGTGTCTTCTTAAACTTTTGGTGACAGCTTGAGAATTTTATCTGGAGTTGTCACTTATTTTGTGCTCTGAAACGCTGCGGGTTGGTTTTTGCTAGGCAGGGCTCCCTAAAGTATCATCGAGCCAACAAACAGGCACCTTCACCAGAGGGCTGGAAAAGCAACTTTCCCACACAGTTTGCACCACTTGGCCCAAAGCTAGAAAGAGAATAGTGGGACATTAAAGGTAAGTGCCTACAGTGGCAAAGCAAAACCTCGTTTTTCAATCGTGCTGAGCCTCTCCGTTTATATTTAACTGAGAATGACTGAAATTGCCCAATCTGCCTCTCACTTCATTTATACAACTTTGAACTGTGCAAATGTCAACGTTTTCTTCTTCTTTTCAAAGCAGCCTGTAGAAACGTGCCCCACCAAACTGAAGGGAAGGCTTACCTAACTATGTGCTCTGCGTACAGCAGCAGTTCTGAGAGTGATGTTAAATACAGTTTCATGGAGAAGAGATGATGTTCATTCATTGCCCAAATACTTACCCAGAATTTTATTCTGCCGTTTCAAAAGAGAATTAATATTGCAACCTACCAGTATATGCTATGTGTTTTATACAAACTAACAGACCAGAGTTAGCTCATCCACACAGTTAAAAAAATACTGACAGAAAATACACACATTTCTGTTTTGAAGGGAACAGATTTTTCCCTCAGTTTGGATGGGGTTTTACTGCTTTACAAGCTGTTTAGTCATTGTAGCTGAAGTATACCTAAGCAAGCACATTCCTAGTCAGCAAAACTTATCGCTCAAAGCTCATTCCTATCTCTAGGAGAAAATAGATGGTGTACACATTTCAGCTTAGACTATCTTCAAGTACCTCTGGCGGCAAGCTCTTCTTCTACTGTATATAAATTGTTGTATCATCAGCAAAAGGCAGCATTTCAAGGCAGCCGCTGCATTTGGCAAGAACATTTAACAGCGTACGATGCAGCAACTCTAAGAAAAAACTCTTGCCTAAGTGCTGCACAATTTCTCAGTGTCAACCTACAGAAATGACAGACCCTAGGCAATATGCAGCTGCAGAAAAAATTGCCTTTGCTTCACCTACAGATGTGATGTAAGAACCAGCTCACCTAGCTCTGGACACCTATCACCTGAGTGCCTGCACCCAAGGAGATCACCCTAAGCTCCTTTACAGGAGAGAAATAAACATCTCTGGACACCTGACCAATATGAGGCATTTAGCTAGGGGTAAGATGGAAGGCTCCCATTTCTCTGCACTGACTGTAAGAGGTAATTTTCACAGCACCTTGTTCACACCAGCCCAGGTGAATCCTAGCCATAACAACTCCTGTAGAAGATGTCATGATTCTGACTGTCCTTCTCACTCAGGCAGCAGCTGCTGCAGGTCCTCAGTCTCAGCAGTGCAGGAACAGGCAGAATCTGCCTCCCCAGCAAAGCCAAAAACATCGCTTGGCTCCCGGCTTACAGACCAAAGCACTGGCACCTTGCGGACAAAAGCAGCTCCTGAGGAGGTCGATGCCATGTCTGATGTCACCACACAGGGTGCTGTGTTAACCTCTGTGTGCTGTTGACACCCATGCACACTGTTGGCACCCATGCTCTGCCTGTCACCCTACTCCAGCTTCCGTTTCTCCAAGGTCCTAGCACACACTGGCACCCTTATCGCTCTGCTAAGTCTTAATAAACTTAAACATCCCACACTGAGCTTTAATTGCACCAGCAAGCACCAAGCTATTCCCACCTAGGTCTCCCTCATTTGTTTAATTTTTAAGTCCTAGCAAGGTGGGACCAACCTTCTCCTTTAGTCTCTGATGTAGCAGACATTTGTTTGAGCGGCCAACTCCACAACCAAGAACAGTCTCTCCAGCTATACCAAAACTCATACTGATCAAATTAAGCAAGTGCCAAATGCTTCCAGAATTGGAGTCTAAACATCATAAAATCTTGTCTCATCTGGAGATTTTAAATATTCTCTCTCTGCCTCCCTGCCTACATGGACCTATCATCCCGGTCACTGCTGTTGTCCCAAGTCCTCCCAGCGAGCCTGCACACTGCTGTAAGTTGCTGCTGCCACATCACCTTTTATTTCCTGGCACATCATCATCAGAAAGAGACAGTCAGAAGGACTTCCTCCTCTTTCATTTACTGAAGGAAACCACACGTCACCCTTAGACACACATATGTCACATCAACGTCGGTAGTAAAAGTAAGACTTGAAACAGAAGAAGAGAAGCTTTAAGTTACAACTTTCTACTCTGCAAGTAGGTATGAAAACCAGCAGTTCTGTAACACATGGCTGATTCATTCATCCTCTACGAACACAATTCCTAAGTTGGTTTGTACTAATTAGTGATCTCTCCTTTTTTTTCCGGTCCCTCATGAACACAACAGGATTTCTCTTCCATGGAGGGAAGGAACGTTAATATCCAAGCCAGAAATTTATCATCCAAGTGTTAAAGCCAAGATACATTTGGCTATAAAATATCATGCTTTAAGGGAAACTTCCCTCAGAGTTTCATATTTTTACTTCAAGTGGTAGAAACCTTTCTGCACTTTCTGTGTAGCTTTTCATCAATAGGTTTGCCTGGCACAGTTCTGCACTAAACTGTGTCATAAACAACATCACCGTATGGGGGGGGTGTATATACATATGCGTGCATTTACATAGATTTTCAAATAAAAACAATAGACAGCTGTTAAACAGATGCATAAGCCCTTCTGCCTATGCAAATGTAGATTACTCACCTCAAGTGCTGGTTAAAATAGCAAGTAAATGGTTGCGAGCCCACTTTCTCCTTCCAGTACTTCTGCTTGTACGTGACATTCTCAGAGTTTTCTTGATCGTCTCTTGCACAGGGAGGGATGTATGAACACTGCCAACGCAAAACAGAGTTACTTCTGTGCTCAAGAATGCAAGGCATCACTTTCTCTCTATTTTCCTCATAATATCAGTGTGACTGAAATGGTCAAAGAATAAGAAGTACAAGCACCACAGAAACAAAAAAAGGAATGTTAGCTGAACTTTACTTCAACTGCTAGCTACTCCCTGTAGGTACTGGTAAGGAATATGCCAGCATTCAGAAATACAACAAAGCTTTTATCATGTTTTGTTCCATTATCTAACCAACCCGTCATGTTACACATTGGGTTTTTTGTATGATGAATGTAAAAATCATCATTTCATTTTGATGTAATCCTATCCAGCTGCATGGATTGGATTTGAATTACTTCTTGTTTTCAGTGGGGCGTGTAATCACAAGTTTTGTTTAGCCCTATGCCAATAAATAACGAAAATATTCCAGCAAGCTTTCCCAGACAGTGGGATATCTGATATCTGGCTGATACCCATTGGCAAAACACAGGTATTCTTCCACTGCTACAACACGAGGAAACAAGAACAGAAAGTTCAAAGCCACACTTCAGCAGGAAGGTTCAGCATCTGTTTCTGTTGTACAGAAGTCAACAAGAGTTGAGTGTGCACTGAGCTATCTACAGATCTCACCCTCAGACATCTGCTTCAAAGCCCAAAGAGATCAATGGAAGTTCCTCCCTCAGCTTCGTGCATTTGGGACTGGGCTTTCAGAGGCTCCACTCTGGGTCACACACGGTGCATTTCTCTTGTTTCCAAGTCTCATCTTTGACACACCACCCTTCCCTCCCAGCCACAGGGAGTAAAACAAGAAAAAACACAGAGTCCCCCAAATTCAGTGTTGGCAGTAGCAGGATTTCAGTGTCCAAGCACAATCTCTCCTATTGTTAGCAGGCATCCGTACAGGAGATTATTACAGGAGACGTTGAATCAAACTGAGTAACACAGCTTAACAGATCCTTGGATGACATAAAGGCTTTTCACCCTGGAGGATGCACGGACATCAAGGTTCCAGGTGCACACATAGGTTTTTAACTCTTTAAAACTGGGAGCTGCAAGCAGAAAAAAGTGACTGTGAGGGTAGCTAAAAAGACTCCTACTTACGTAGGATGAGGAAGCAGGAGGTACAGGGTGTGGAAAGCCCCTAAAGGGATCCTCACATGCAATCACAACATGAGTTTCTTCACTGTATCCTGAAGGTAATAACAATAAGGAGAGATATACCCTCTCTAACCTGAAAACAAAGAGGACCGTGACTCACCGTGCCTAGTGGGTGCTTTCTCTCCATCGGATGAGGTTTCACAGGGGGCTACCATGCACCCAGCTGCATAGTATACTCACCCTGTATAGACAAGTCCAACTCAACTATTCAACAGTTTAAATCTTTGCTATTCCAGGGGACTGGGCGAAATCTCAGGATTTCACTAGTCTAGTCACATATTGTAAAACCCAATCACTTCTGTCAAGACTTACAAGGGCTGCCAGTAGGTTTCGTCCTTAAGATTGGAAGAATCTGCAAGGTCTTGCTTGTTGCTTCCAAGCTGAAACTTTCCTTTTTCACATGCAAGTGTCCCTGTTCTCATGTGGGCCCACATCTGTTGTTGCCACAGCACAGAGCTCCCTTTAGATCCCCATTGGATGACCCTAAACAAGGATCGTCTCACTGCTGATGAAGGACAGAAACGAGCGGCAGCACCACTCCGTTCCAGAAACCAGAACACAGGATTTATCACATGCAGTTGTTTCTGTCTCAGATACTTTTTGGTTTGATTGTGTACTTTGGAAGCACTAACCATGCTCCTCTTTCCTCCACACTCCCCGTGCACAAACACATCTGTGCAGCAGCTGGACGGAATCAGAAGATTTGGCACAAAAACACTCAGTGGCTGTGCTGGCTCTGCTCTGTCCCCCTGACAGCCACTAATGTGCTGCACCATCCCAGCTGGTCCCCTGCCGGTGGACCCCTGCTTTTAGCTCAATATGAAGCTATCAAAGATGGAGTTTTTCAGACATGGGATTTTGCTTGGTTTGGAAGGGGGTCACAGACAGCTTTCCCAATCAACACATCCATCTTTCACCATGCCAAGGCAAGACAAAGTATGGGAGTACCACCAATATCTACATGAGGCACACCTGGCACCTGGGGACAGGAATAAATGTGGTCTCTGTAACTCAAAATTCACACCACATTTTACAAAATCCCAGCGACAGCTGACAGAAAACACACTGGATTCATTTCTATTTCTTCCTCTTTATCTTCATGTGGAAAACACAAAGGAAACACCCAGAAGCTTGCCATAAATTAACAGGACCTCACTGCTTGTGCCTGTCAAAGATCAACAGTCTTGAAGAAAGGAGTAGTCCCTGCCCAAGGCAAAAACATCATCCTATGAATCCCAAGGGTCACCCTGAAACACCTCCTCAACATGACGAAGGCCTTGAGCCACAGTGAACACCCAAGGTCCAACTCCAATGTGGGCTTATCACTAGCTGCACAAACACTGACACTTTCTTGCCTTCCCAGGATGCTGGCACGGTCCATCAACCTGACGTTCATTTTGGTCCGTTCTGATCCATGTAGGTGGTGGATCTCTCTATTCTCAGCCTCTGAAGCACACTTCTTGTGGACTTCAACTGATCAGCTGCATTGCCCTCCAAAGCAGAGTCGGCAGGTGAATAGAAGGGAATCATAACCTGGCAACTTTCACCGCCGTGAGTAGATGAATGAACCTGAAATGACCTCTTACTTTGGCTACAGGCAGTTTCTGACAGGTTGATTCCGCAGTCCTCCTGTACAATACGGGGCATGAAATCCTACCATTAAAGCAGAAACAAATGCCAAGCATTTGAAAGCAAGCTAGGACGTCTTGTGCTCAACTACAGCTTGCACAGCAACATCCATCTGTCACTGGAAGCGCCCCACTCTGTACTTCTTTGATGCTTCTTCTCTTAAGCAAGTTACAATGAAGTTGGAGAAGAGCAATTTAGAATAAATCTAGTAGAACAGGAGTCTTTTCAGGGGATCTATGGGTATACAGTGCCGTAATCGCACCTCCTACGCTACACCACAGCAACAATAAAATTATTATGCAATTCAAATACAGTCTCAATTACACAGCTAAAAATCAGGATCAGGATAATAATATTCTCCCTACAATCACAGTCAGTATTTGGATAGATGACTCAGGATTCAATTCATTAAAAATGTCAGAGAGCAGCTAATATTCAGCCGGCTGAATTGACCAAGCAGTGTGCCCAGGTGGCCAAGAAGGCCAATATCATCCTGGCTTGTATGAGAAATAGTGTGGCCAGCAGGACCAGGGAAGTGATTGTCTCCCTGTATGTACTCAGCACTGGTGAGGCTGCTCCTCAAACGTTCTGTTAAGAAAGACCTTGAGCTGCTGGAGCATGTCCAAAGGAAGGCAACAATGGTGGTGAAGGGTCTGGAGCACGAGTCTTATGAGGAGCAGCTGAAGGAACTGGGTCTGTTTAGTCTGGAGAAAAGAAGGCTGACAGGAGACCTTAGCGCTCACTCTGGCAATCTGAAAGGAGGTTGTAGTGAAGCGGGTGTTGATCTCTTCTCCCAAGTAACAAGTGGTAGGATGAGAGGAAATGGCCTCGAGTTGCACCAGGGGAGGTTTAGACTGGATATTAGGAAATATTTATTCACCAAAAGGGTTATCAAGCATTGGAACAGGCTGCTCAGGGGAGCGGTGAAGTCACCATCCCTGGAGTAATATAAAAACATGATGCTTAGGCTTACGGTTTACTGGTGGCTTTGGCATGTTTATGTTTATGGTTGGACCCAATGATCTTAAAGGTCCTTTCTAACCTAAACAATTCTATGACTCCATGATTCTATATAACTTTACACCAAGGTTTTGTAAGATTTGTATCTGTGTTTACTTCTGGCTGCTCCCACTCCAGTCTCTCTGCAGCTGATTGGAAAGATTCCCAGTCCTTCTGAACACTTCATTGGAGCAGATATTCTTCCACATCACAGACACATGAACTCTTGACCATGGTTTAGCTTCCAGGTTGCACTTCACACTTTTCAAAGACTAATTCTTTCACAATTCACTCACATTTTTATGCAAAAGAAGCCAGACTTGGTAGGCTCTGAGGGAAGCTGTCTCAAGCCCAGAAGATGATACAAGATGAGATAGAGGAAGTCTCAAATGCAAACATGCATAAGGACCCAAAGTAGAAGCAAGTCAGCCTACCAGAAGACAAACCGATGGCACTAAGAAGCAAGTCTCCAGCCTCAGTCTTAAATGACTTGTCAAGGACCATCCTCCTGACTGCTAGTGAATTATGGAACACACCGCATACAATTTTCTCGGTGTGGCAGGCGGCCCTGGCATTGTGCTGCCAAGGTTGGGAAGCTTGTGAAGAAATGAAGGGAACAACACTCTAGCTATGGATCATTGTGAAAGTACAATACACCACTAAAGCTAACAATTCCTGCCTGCCAGTCTCCAAACAACGTATGACCTCTCCTGAGATTGTGTGTGAGGATCTTTGTGCATTACTGGCCTTAGGAGCAAGGAAGGGCCGTCACAACCATCCCACTGGCGAGGAGCAGTGGCAGGAGATGAGTGGAAGCTCTCTCCACTAGCGCAACCCCCTGTCGCTGAATGTACCAAGGGAGAGGAAGCCGGGCATCACATCTGGTTTTCACCTGCATCTGTCAGCACAGTTGAGCCCACCATAAGTGACAAAACACAGAACACCTTGCAGAGGCTCAAGGCACCAAGGGGTGCCCCAGGCAATAAGGAGGGTGGTGTGCTTTACCTGCAGCAACTACAGAGTCTTTCAGAGGAATCGTTACAGAGCATCTGCAGAGCCAGCAGGGGCACCAGCCCAAACACAGATCTGATACTTCACCAGATGCACCAAACTCTGCTGTAAATATTGTAAAGTTGGGTATATTTTGGTATTAAACCTCCTCTGTTGTGGGTTGTATTTAAGAGTCCAAACCCCCAAACCAATTGTATTTATAAATGCCCAGAAGATACAACTGCACACCATCTCATCAGGCGGAGCACATGCCTGGATGTGGAGCACAGACGGGGAGTGGTGGCTGGGTGCTCTGCACCCCTGCCTAGGGTGGGGATGGGGAGAACTGGGTCCTGTTGCACAGCTGCTAACTTCAGGCTCACCAGCCACTTCCCCCCAAATTTCTTCAACAAAACAGTTGGCAAGTTCTTCTAGCTCTTCGCTTAACTTCAAGTATAGAAAGGGAAAGGTCCAAAAGCCAGAAAAGGCAGGTCTTTTTAGCAGCTGACATACCCCCTTGCCATTTTACCCAACCAAACCTATCTCCTGCCCCCATACTGGCCGTACGCACCACCGACACACTCGATCCAGAATGATAGTGACAAATTGACTTTGGTATTAATCCCTTTTAAGCTTTATCTCAGAGGTTATTATTGCTATTCATGCAGCTGAAGAAAGGCTACCATCATTCCACTGAAATATCTTCCTCTGAGATAATAATTAAATAAAAAAAGAGAAAAAAAAGAAATCCACAAATCACTCAGACTGGACACAAATGTAATCGTGCCTGGTGCTTTATATATACATTTCTGGATTAACTCTGACCCAGCTATGTAATCTTTTAAGAACTAAAATGAATCCTGGGCTGTACAACGATGTGATTATCTTAGGAAGAGAGGAAAAAAAATATCTTTCCTGCAGCTAGACCAGACAGATCCATAGCTTTTCGGTATGTTTATATGCCAGCCCACTTTACAACAGAATGTAGAATATTTTTAGTCCAATACACTGGGGATTTTTGGAGGGAGTCTGCCAGCTGAGTCAGTATTGTTGCGTGTTGTAAAGAGCCTCAAGTGTGCCTTTTCTGCACTACTGATGTATCAGGCAGAATTGTTATTGCACACCAAGAAGCAGCTAAATGGAATGTAAAATTTTAAGACTGTTCAAAACAAAATCGGTCATTTATCCTTCCTTCTAGTTAGTTGGAACTGACCAGCACATTGTATTTCTAACTGCATGAACACAAGCGAGCATGCTGCAAGAAGGTGATGGGACTGGCAAGGGTTAAACAGCTCCTGGAATGTTCATTCCTAAATATGTCGCTGGATCCCAAACATTTAATCTGACAGATCCCTACTCTGTTGGTACAACTTATTTATTTCAGAATAAAATCCTGAAAACTTTTAAAGTTTATGAAACTTAAGGACAAAAATTACAAGGAGTGCGTAACTGCTCAGCTACGCAGAGATTAAACTAGGGGGGAAAAGGAAAACAAAAGCAACAGCTAGACATCCTTTAAAAGAGAATGTTTTCCTAGTGAGACCCAAGCCACTTTGACTTTTATTTTGTGCTGGTTTTACATGAGGTCCTTAACATAAGGAAAACAAAGGTAAGGAAAGCGATGGTAAGAAAAACAATTACAGCTCTTTTTTTTCTATGTTGTTTTCTACTTAAATTCAATTACTACCAGAGAATGTAGTTACATCAAAAAACCCCCAAACCCAAACAACCCATCATCCTTCCTGCTTGGTCTTATCTGGTAAATCAGATTCAGTCTTCAGCAATCAATATCCCAGGGTAAACAGTCCACACCTAGAGATGCAAGGTGCCAGCTAGAAGAAATGGACTGTATTTATAAGAGCATGCAAATCCAACGCGCTTCCAATGCACAGCCGTGTGCATCCTTGTTAAGTACTAAATAAAGACAGGCTTCTGAGGGACATCTACGGGCATTGCTTCTGAAGCTCTGGGTGCCTCCCCGCAGAAACTGCAATCCAACCCCAAGCAGCTGCAATCCTCCTCTCCTCACTGAACTTCCAAAAAGTCAGGAGATGACAAGATGAAATAAAACAAAAAACCCCACTCAAGCTACTCAGAGGGACATTGAGTTGCAGCCCAGTTTGAAAGCCTCTGCTGAAACTGAGGATGCTGCAAGAGTTGCTGAGCCCAGGTGTGCTGGTGACACAGCCCACAACCCACTACCAACCTCCCATCTCAGTCGGATATGGCCAGAAAGGAGCCATCAAGCCATGCTTGGGGACAGCCACGCTGCACCCTCTGTAGCAACACTGCATCCTCACCCTATCTCAGAAGGGTGTTTCACCAACTACCTCCAGCCCACCTGAAGATGGAGAGAGGTTTAGAGAAGCCCTAGTGCTCAAACAGCTGGGTGCTCGCAGTCCATCTCTTTGTAACCACAAACATCTCCACGGGGCACCTGCCTGCAGCGTTCCCAGACAAAGGAGAAGTTTGCAGTGCTCCCTCACAGGCTGTTTCACTCGCTTTACTGTCAGGCACCATCCAGTACTGCAGCTTCACGACTCATCGCTTCTGAGCGGCCAACAATTAAATTCAAATCCTGTCACACTTTTTGTCCTGCTTCTTGCTCTTCCGATTTTTGCCACCACCACCCTTCTGAGCTCACAACCTGTCAAGGGGAAAAAAGCAGCCCCCAGACACTGAGCTTGCAACTTAATCCGTCTTCCAAAGGACAGATTCACATTGGTGTAACTCATGAGGCTGCACACTCCCAATTGGACATGCAAGTCTGCTCCCCAGCCCCTGTATGCAGATTCCTATATCAGGCTTTTAGCACAACCTTTGGCACTGTGCTACACCCACATCACAGTCAAAGAGCTGAAATTCACTTCTCCAATTCACTGTCATTTTGGGGTCCTTTCATGGGGAAGGGGGTGGGGGGTGCTGCCACATTTTTTATTTTCCTAGAGCTACCTAACAAAATCTTTTCCTATTCAGGGAATGTGCCTGCAAGGTGGTCTTTACTCGGCATGAGAAGAAAAAGGAGAAAGCAGAATAAATACCTTTAAAGAAAGAAAAAGCACAAGTCACACGTTGCTTTCAAACTATCCTAGTTTGCTGAAAGTTGCAACTTTAAAGGCACTGCTGTTCGGTCCATTTTCATGTGCATAATTGAGAAGTTTAAGAACTAAAACAGCACTAAGGAAACTTCTTTTTCAGTGCAGCCCCTTCCCCAGCGCCTCATGAGTAGTGGCTCCATTAAATGTTTTCTTTGTGCGTCGTGGCGCTGCTCTGGGAAGCCCCTCACCCCCTGGGATGCACAGCTCCACAGCATCGGTCACTGCTGGGGCGAGCAGACCTCTTGCTGGCAGCAGGTGGATAGATAGATGATAGATAGGTGGATAGGTGGATGATAGATAGATAGATAGATAGATAGATAGATAGATAGATAATAGATAGATAGGTGGATAATAGGTAGATAATAGATGGATAATAGATAGATAGATAGGTGGATAGATAGATAGGTGGATAGACAGATAGATAGATAGACAGATAGATAGATAGACAGACAGACTGTGTGTCGATATACAGTGCTATACTATGTGGATATATCATAGGCGTTAGGACAGGAGGAAACGGTCTCAAGTTGTGCCAGGGCAGGTTCAGATTAGACATTAGGAAAAACTTCTTCACCAAAAGGACTATCAGGCACTGGCACAGCTGCCCAGGGAGGTGGCTGAGTCCCTGTCCCTGGAGATGTTCAAAAGATGGGTAGGTGAAGTGCTTAGGGATGTAATTTAGTAGCGGACAGGTATGGTTGGGCTTGATCTCAAAGGTCTTTTCCAACCAAGCGATTCCATGATTCCACGCTCTTTGTCTTGATAGTTTCACACCACTGATATAGCGCCGTGTCAGTCTAACGTAGATACAGTGCGCGTGTACGTACGAGCTATACACACACACGTACACACTCATACCATGCACAGTTTGTACAAACACGCTTTATATATACTATACTACTTCTCTATATGCTACGTTTATACTTTTTGCTGAGTAACAACAGCACGGGGCATTTCGGAGGGGTGCTCCCAAATTCATCCGCGCCCCTCCACCAGAGAGAACCCGGAGCGGTGATGAGGAGCCGGACCCCAAGGCGGGGCACAAGAAGCAGCGAGTGGGCACCCAGCACCGCGGCGGGAGGACAGGATTTGCCCATCGGGGCAGCCGCAACCCCGCATCCCGGGAGCGCGGCGCTGCGCGGGTCTCACCTTCGGGTTGGTGCGGAGCTGCCGCTCGTCCTCGTGCAGCAGAGCGGGGACGGAGGAGCGGGAGGTGCGGACCAGCACCTGGAGGCAGGGGTAGCGGGCGGTGCCGCGGCAGGCGGCCCCGCAGGAGAAGGTGCAGGCGAAGCGCTCGCCGAGCTGCCGCACGGCCAGCACGGTGCAGTTGGCGGAGCCGCCGCCGCCGCGCTCCTGCAGCGCCGGGCGCAGCCAGCAGCAGCCCAGCCCCAGCAGCGAGAGCAGCCCGGCGGCGATGAGCAGGAAACCCAGCCGCATGCTTTTGTCCTCCGCCTCCGTGTACTCGTACAGCGCCCGGCTCCGCGCCATCGCCCCGCCGGCCGCCGCCAGCCCCTGCCATGGGCTAAAGCTCCCGCCGCTCCCCGCCTCCCTCCCCGCCTCCCGGGGGGCTGAGGGTGCGCGTGCAGCCGGGCAAGGCAAATAAATACAACGCAAATAAACGCAGCTGACCTCGTTCGAGCCCCTCCGGGGGTGGAAGGGACAGCTTGCAGCGGGATTATCGGGCCCGGGAGATTTGCTGTGGGGAGGGCAATCCGGATTAAGAGCGAGGGCTATGGAAGAGGCGGTGTCCCGAGGGGAGCGGGCGGGCGTGTTTGTACTGATGGAGAGAGCTCCCACCCAGCTCCTGCCACTGCTCCTCGCCCGCGGGATGGTCGTGGCAGTGCTTCCTTTCAATCACACAATCATAGGATCGCTTGGTTGGAAAGGGCCTTTGAGATCATCGAGTCCAACCCTACCTGGACGCTGCTAAACCCTATTCCTGAGAAACTTGTCAACCCATCCTTTAAATATCTCCAGGGATGGGGACTTGCTCCTAGGCTGTAAAGATAACCCAGCCATGCACAGAGACCCTCACGCACAATATTAGGAGGAGCTCATATATCGCTTGGAGATTGGGAGGCAGAAATTGTTAGCTTTAGTAGCGTATTGTCCTTTCACACGGATACCTGTCTAGAGCATCCTTCATTTATTCACAAGCTTCCCCACCTGCACAGCACGATGCCAGGGCTGTCTGCCACACTGAAAAAATTAATGTGCTGTGTCACATTATTCGCCTATCCCCCCTCTACCGACACCCCTACACAGATTGTGGTAGCAACCCTGCAGGTAAGTCTGAAAGAATAAAATCGTGGCTATGAAAATAGTTTGTTTCCTGGTTCTCACGGCTGGCTTGGTTAAGTCCTGGAGCCCAAAAGAGCTTGTCTGAAGTTGCGCTCAGTATGTCAAAATCTGTCTCTGGATGCACGTGGAGTCCGACTGAAAATTAAAGGAATTAAACATCTGAAAGTGAGGAAGCAGACACTATTTTCACCTTATTAACAGATAAGTGAAATAACAGGAGTTGGCTGAACGTTATCCTTCCTCAACAGCACTTTGCAGGGATGCAGGGCAAGTGTTCTGCTGTGGCCAGCTCCAAATCCAGCATTTGCACAGCAGCGATAGCCCCACTCTCCAAGTCATTTGTCATTATTTGAGCATAATCAGTAAGCAAGGTGATAGCTGTCAAAAAGTTCTAGGTGGGAACTGCTTTTCAAGACGAAGGTACTGACCTTTGAAAAGTCACCCTAAGAAGTGCCCTCTTCAAAGCAGGTCTGCAGAAAAGCAGTCAATCCAAGAAAATCCACTTATTTTGCAAATAGTTTGGTCATTACCCAGCATTTCCCACTGAGGCAACACAACAGAACAAGCTCTTTGGTGCCAAAGTACCATAAGCAAAAGTTACATTTTCATTCTGTAGCCTTTATCATAGGCAATTAGATAGAACAAAATGTGACAGTTTGGGAGCCAATAGCTGAACCTGATGATATAGCAGTCAAGAAGGTACAGAAAGAACAGAAAAATAAATACGGGAAATAGCATTTTCATCTGGCCACCTTTTTCAATCACTCTCCCACTGCGGAGTGCAACGTCAAACTTTTAAAAATAAAGCTGATCCATAGGTTCTCCAGATGGACTATTGAGCAAGGTTTGGCAGGAAGGCTATTAGGAATCCATGCTGTGACATAAATATAAATGGATACAAATACTGTCTGTAGTTGCACCAGTGAGCTATCACGCTGCCCTTAGGCCAGCTGCTCTGTAATAGCCTTTCCTAGTACCAAAGGGTTTCAGAAAACCTCTGTCTCTAAGCCTGGGATTACTTTTATTTCTATTTTAATTTTTATTCTTTTTTTTTTTTTTTCTTAAATCTGCAGTAGTAGTTTATACCAGCAACCAAACTCATCTTCGTTAGCCTGTTCCCATCAGTTAAGATTTGCTACCAGCGCTTGTGGTGACGGCAGTCTCCAGTGGTGGGGCTTGCTGCATAAAGCTTTCATATTATAAAAAAAATAAAATTTTAATCAGGTAGATTTGTTTTCCTGAGGAACGTTCCAGCCCTGCTCTCTCCGTTTAGACGAACTATGACTTCTCTTCTTTTTTACCTTTGGAACAGCTGGCATTGAGTCTCCCAGCACTCGGCACTCAATTCAATTCATTGCTGTCCCCTGTACATAAAGAGCCATCAGCTGAAAACTGAGGCAACACCTCACTGGGCAATACAGTAACCTTGAGAGTTCGCCTTGCTGCGTGCTTCCAACCCCTACATCATCCACAGTCGGAGATGCTGAGGCTGTATTTTAACCGGGAACAACAATTAACGTCTACCAGGTAATCTCATTGCTTTCGAAGCTTTGCACAGATAACTCAGTCACGACTTAACGTCTGTTTGGATTAGTCAGAAGCAAGAAATGATCATCAGTGCCTGGTTTGCAAGAAGGTAAAGCTGGGTGCTAGGGGCCTGTTGTGAAGATTTTAGCACTGCCGTCACCTGCTTGAGGGCAGGAGTCAGCACCTTGGCTCCATGACCACGGATTGTGCCAGGAGCGGCCAGGGCTGAGAAAGCTGGCATAGGGTTAAACAACCGTATGAAATTTCTAATGGCAGGTTCCCACCTGCTTTTTTGGGGCCCTTTCTTGCCCCACAACAAAGGGGGAAGGCTTACCTGTGGCCTGCCACTGATCACTCACCTCATGGCAGTTTGTACAGCCCATGGCGAGGATGCCTCCACCTTGGTTGTGTCCCTTGATGCTGGACAGGCTGCGGTGGGGCTCTGTCACCGTATGCCCATAGGGGCCAGCTGATAGGAACGGGCTCACATGTCCCTGCCTCCTTTCAAAAGTCCATCAGCTGTGCTCATGACGCCGATCATGGAGCTGCCTTGTGCCGTCTTCCATGAAAGTGCCAATAGTGAACCTCCTTTTCAAATAAAGAAATTTACACACAATAACAAAATGCCTCTTTGGAACCAATATTGTGGTGCTAGTCAGAAAGTACAAATATTGAGAGAGATCCCAGCCAGCTGGTAGAAACGTACCCAGGGGCAGTGAAAGAACCAAACCAGCCCTTCTGTCTTAAAGAGCTGCAGAAAAAGCTGAGGAGTTCCCACAGATACCTGCTTCCATCAGGACTGTTTGACAGGTGATGAAGGAAAGGATGGTGCAATGATGAAAATCGGTTACCTCACTGGATGGTTTGTTTGTCAAACCAGAAGGAGTTCGAAGAAGTGATTTTGCAGGTAACTATTTTGGCAGCTTCAGCAGGAAAATTCTGATGTATATTCACATCCAAAATTGGCATGTTAATACCAACAAGGGGACATGAAATGCAATCAATAAACCGAAGTCTAGGAAAATACTAGCAAGCTCAGTTAGCACTGCTAATTCTGAAGCCAGCTGAATTAGTGAGACGCAAAACTATTGTTCAATGTGCTTTAACATTACTTTCAAAAAAGTTTAACTCCAACAGTGAAATGGTTTGAAGAGGTAAACTTACTTAAGTAATTCAAATCACAATTTGAAAATAAGTAATCCAGCTGCATTTCCCCTCGTCTTTTAACTGTTCTAGAAGCTTTCCGATTTGTGGAAATCAGAGCACGCGCACTTATCAAAGGGGAAATGAAAACAGCTGCATCCCTTCAATTCTTGTACTATAACATTTTTTATATGAAAAGAAAAGCATCAGTTGTTAATCCAGACTGCTTATCCCTATTTATATTCTTTACCAGAATTTAACTTCTACTAGCAGAGTTTTTAGACAGCAGCAATTTTTTAGGAACATGACGGAAAAGTAAGGATTTGAAAACTAAGCACACTCAAATTCTGTGTTAGTAGAAGCAGTTTTATGTTTAGTATCTTAAATCAAAAGCAGTGTCTAGCTACCTCATGACAACCGTGCGTTTAGAACCGTTCTCAAGTGTGGCAGGTGGCAACCAAACTTTTTGTTTCAGTCAGTATCCAGCTGTGTAAGTACTTTCCATCACAAGTTAAGGAGAATGAATAAGAAAGTTTACAAGGTGTTCCTGACTGCCCCGTAAGCCTTCTATCACTGTGTAAGTGGTTCCAAAGATGGTTTATGGTCTCTTTATGGTCAACAAACAAGAGCCTCTCCGCGCTTGGCAAGAATCCCTATAAACAATTCCACGTCTGACTACAATACACAAGTTCTTATTTTAGGTACATTGCCAATATTTTTTTATCATAGAAACTGTAAAAAGGAATTAGAAAAGTTCAAAAAATACTGGTTTAGGGATAGAGAGGATTCCAGACATGACACACGGCGTAAGTGGTATGACTATATATCTTCATAGTGCTGTACAGTCTGTCTGTAACCTCACATCTGCGAAGCACCAGTGTGGACAGTCACGGGTTCTGACACACGTGTGGACAATACTTTAACGGAGGTCACAGTCACGTGTAAAATAGTTTTACCCATGCAAGCATCTACAGGCTTCCCTGGATTACTCAGGTCTTTAATTAGATTAATCAAGCCTTTGAAGGTTCTCACGTGCTCAAGTATCAGTGGTGCCAGGTACTAAGGCAGAGGAGATTGAGTGGTAGCCTTGTTTGTTTGTTCATTTTCAAACACCCAGGTGGGTCCTTACCTTCCTCCGCATCTCCCTGGTACCCTGGGTTTTCTGACAAGCAGGGTGGTTTGCGTAATAACTGTTAAAATAACGACTGCAAGCGTTTTCTGCAATACTACAGATAATCGATGGGTGAAACGCATTTTAACTCTAGAAATTCAGGGTAGTGGATTTCCAGAGAAACTGCAGCCAACTATTCAATGTTGATTTATAAGCAATACACGATAAGGAGCGATCAATATGAGAGCACGTCAAAGAGGCAAGAAATAGGAATTCGTCAACACGTTTCTGGGAATATTGGGTTTACTACTCAGAACTTACCTTGCACATCATTGTATGACACTGCAATTACAAGGCAAAAAACCTACCTCAAATAAATGTATTTTTAAAATTCTATTCCTCCCCTTATCCCTAGTGTCAGTGGATTGCACAAACATGTTAAATAAGCCTTGGACCTTAATTGTCAGTGTTAAAACATCTCCAGATCAATTCAGTTGCCAATTTATCACGTGTAAGTGCGTAAATGAGGGCTGAGGTTTTCTTCCTTTCAGAAAAAAAGGCAGTATGTGTTTTTTATAACTTTTTTAATTAATGGGATATCAGCCAACACGCGTTTCCAATTTTATACCTTGTTTTCTGTTTAAACCTGTTTCTCTTGCTTCAACCCAGAGTGCAATGTGAAACTAAATCATAGATTTTAAAGTCTCCATGTAAGCTTATTTACTTGACACAGGAGCACCAGCCTGTTCTTCACCTTGGAAGAAGCAAAGCACCAATTCCTCCCTCTCAAGTGAGAAGTTTGCTAAAATCAAACATCCCACATTTTTGAAGTATCATGCAGTCGAATGCAACTGTGTCATTAAAGCAACTTCTTGGAGAACTCAGATTCTCAATTTCAGCTGAATTGTGTTTAAAGTACCATAGGTATTTAGCAGTATAAGATACCATCTTTATTGTAACTTGTCTTGCTCCTCTTAACATATCTGTTGTTCATTTTCATGAGACTGGCTATAGAGGAAAAAAATGACATTAAAAACCCCCAAGCCCATATAATAAGAAATAATAACATTTGATGTGAAGAGTTTTTTTCAGGAATCCTTAGAAAAACACAAATATTACAGCGGATCTCTGACAGTAAAAAAAAAAAGTAACATTAATTGTGGAGTGAGCAAGATGCTTTTGGAAAAGTATCCTTTTTAAAATACATAAATTTATTTGAACCGTCAAATATATGTTTGCATCTCCTCCAATCTGAGAAAAAGCCACCATGTTTCAGCCTTGTTAGCCATCACTTGGATTACAACCATCCTCTTCTTTTAAGATGAGAAAGTTTGCTCTAACAATAAAAAAAATCATAATCAGTAGGTTTATATTTTTACGTCTCTAATCTTAAAATAGATATAAAGAAGAATAGAATTTAAAATTGCTATACACCTGGTACAGAACTACAGTGCCATTAATGGTCCCATGTCCAAGCATAATTCAATACTGGCCAACAAGCTACTTGAGCACTACATAGAAAAATAGGTCAGAACCTAAAACTAAAACCCCATAACTGACTGACGTGTTTTGCTGACTTTTCTTGCTTTGTAATTTCAGCTATTTTGAAACGGTTTGCATCACCAGAGGCAACTCAATGAGAAGTGGCAGTTGCACCAAGAAAAAGGAAAGTATCCGAACGGTTCAGGTTTTTCTTCTTCCATTCTAGACAACAGTTACAATTTTCAGAACCAGAGTATGTTCATGTTTGTGTCTGGACGTTTAAGCAGTAGTGATCATCAAATGAAATGTACTTCTGTTTTAAGTGGAAAATACCAACCTGGAACTAAGCTATGACCAGTTGTAACTCGAGCTTCTCCCAAGCGTTCCTTCTGTGATGAATTCTTGAAGCATTTTTCTATCATTTGAAATGTTGCCCACCTCCCCTTCTAAAAATGATGTGCTATCGGCTATTATGGAAAGGGGATTGGAAACCAAGGTTAATCAAACATTTTGGCTGTGGAAACTTTACTGTGGAAAAGAATATGAAACTCTCATAAATTTACTTGTCAGCAGCAAAAAGACTCTTCAAGTGTCTTAACCACTGTACAGCTGGATAGTTTTAATACTTCAACTTTTCTTTTCCATTTTTCATTGTTGAAGAAATAATTTCACAATCTCAAATCAAAGTCAACACTGCAGTGAGGAGAGCTTTTCTACTTTATTACAAAGAGAAGAAGCCTTTATGTGGTCAGAAAATACAAGATTGATCTTTTTTTTTTCTCTTCCTATGAAACGCTGCTGTTCAAACAGCCAGAGTGAATTGTCTCAGTTCACTTCTTTAAGTCCCATCACATTCACTTGGGTATGGATGTCCTTGGCTGCTGAAAATCTGGCCCTTTAGTGCACAGGGCGACAAAGTAGTCCCCTGACCAGCAGTTCCAGAATGTCCCGTTTTCATATATTGCATCCATGCACACCTCCTAAAAATGAGGTACAGCAGGGCAAACATTTTCCAAAATAGATGTCATATATATAATATATACACATTCGTACATACATACCTTTATTCATGTGATGTCCAAAAATTTAAAAAAAATGTACACATTTATTACAAAATCGTAACAAAGACTGGACAGTGTTTTGCTCATTCTGGAAAGATGAAGCTCAGTATACACAACTCTGGAAATTAACCAGAGACTGTGGCAATATCTTTCTTCTAAACAGTCAGATATTCTTGCATTAAGCTTGGCGAAAACTGCCTTTCAAAAACAGAAGGGGAAGTAAAATGAAGGAAGCAAACCTTGCTCATCTTTCCAAATGAAATACGAGAAGGATCTTCACATAAAAATGCACAAACATTTTTTATTACCAATAGTGCTACAATGAACAATGCAAATTTTGTTGTCTAATTTTTTGTCTTTTTCTTTTTTTTTGTTTTTACATTTTGGGAAACTAAGTGGTAAACTTTTGTCAGTGTACTCGCTTGTCTTTACAGACCCAAGCTTGTCTGCTGGCAAAAAAAATAAAACAAAAACAAAAATTCAGAACCTGCTCAAACTAAAGAAAAACAATTACAAATTTAGTTGTTGGGCAGCACAAAATTAGTAAGGCAGGACCTCAAATGGTGACCCTTCACATGAGCCAATTGCCAGATCCTCAAGGAATTAAAACCAGGATGCCTGAGCCACATCAGTTCTGCAGTTATGTTGAGTATTGTGCTGAGACAGCCATACCCCAAGAAAAGGGAAGTCTTTAGAAGGCTTGCTGAGCAGGGTTGTAGTTGAAGGTTGATGGCAGATGAGGCCTTTCTTCTAATTTGTCATATTCCAGATGGAACTCCTACAATTAAAATAAAAAAAAGACAAAATCCAATAAAACAATATATCATTTACTTGTTGAGAACCATTTGTTCTACAAGCACAAATACGGAAGTGATCAAGTCCTATCTTATCTGGAGGTCAGAACACATAATTTCACTTCTCTGGGATTTTGTATTTTATTCAGGAAAAAGTCAACATCCTAAGCCACTACATCTGCAACATGAAGGCTCTCCTTTTTGATGTTACATTACTCTTAGAATACTAATCACAATCTCAAACAATTTTATATACACGCACAAACCCCAAATATACAATCATGGCTTGAGGTCAATTACAAACAAAAGCTTCCGTCTTTACACAGTTCAGATACACAGAGACTTATTTGGGATGACCTGAAGCTTTGGGGTATTTTGTGCCATACTACCAGACCCAACTGTAAGTTAAACTAGTTAAGTTTATCCTTCTTAGTACAGAATTGGTGAACATCATCTAAAGCATTAGCAGCAAACTACTGAAACCTAGTGAAGCCAGCACACTCCACCTCATTCAAAATCCAGATTTAAGTTTTAGAGTCACCCAGCCCTCCTATACATCCTGAGCAACTTATTCCTATATCGTGCTTTGCCAAAGTCTTTCATGAGAAATTCCACTGGTATTTTCCAAACGACCACACAGAATAAAAATCTTTGCCCATGTGCTCGAATGCCACACAGGATACCGGTTCATAAATAAGCAGCTTTACTGTTTCACTGCCAAAATCACCTGACCTTTGCTTGTCTGGTTTGCATAACTAAAAATTTTCACTGATCCAGTAGGAATTCTTATTCTGACTATAGCATCTACTACTAATAGGACTGTAACCACCCCTGATAACAAAATGCATGCAATTATTCCAGTGAAAAAAGCAGTTTCTTTCCCTGTGACCTTAATTTGGGCACACAATCCTAATTAGTGCACTTTGACATTTGGTTCTTGTTACTTCAATCATGCAAAGATGTACAAGGACTTACTTAAGCGTTATAGTTTTCAGATCGTTTCAGCAGTTTAACTGTCTCTCATCCTCATTTTATCTTTATGCAAGAAGCAAAAGTAAGCAGAAGTTTCAGATTGTTCTTTAATGCTGCTACTTGGTAATTCAACCACAGCTACTTGGGACATGCACAGTAACTTATTTTGCTTGACTCAGTGGAGAACACCAGCAGAACATCTGTCTACAGAGTAAACTTAACCCACTGTTTTCACATACAGAGAAACACTCTAAGAGTAGGGAACAGATTATTTTAGAACACTCCTTAAAGTGATTAAACAGTGTAATATTATCAGTTTTCACAGGTAGAAAAACTAAATTAAAGACCAAGTCGATGCAAGACAAGAAATAAGATTTAGGAAATCCAACTCTCAGATTTCTCTTCCATAAGGCACAAAAAGGTCCATATAGCATAGAAAGAACATTCAACACAGTAAGGAAACAAAGTAGGGGAAAACACTAAGCATTCAGTAAGTCCGTATTCCCCAGAGAACACTGTCCCCAAACCTGGAAAATCCTAGCAAAACCTATGTGAGGTTACGCCATCTGCACTGAAATGCTGCACATCTGCTTCATTTATAGCTCCCCCTGCTTTCTACTCCAACCAAGGTTTTTTCAGTTGGTTGAGTTTTTTTTTATTTTGGCAGTGGGTTTCTTTGGGCTTTTTTAGGTTATACATACTATTAATTGCTTTTGGCATTCCTAGTTAACACTGCATGTCAGCTGGTGCACGCTCTCTTTTTGCACAGATACATCCACATGTGCTGATACTGAAGAGATGCTTGCTCCCTCCTTTTGTAAGAATGAAGATCAAGGCATACAAATATACGAGGGCATTTTGGTGTCAAAGGCTGGTTTAGGTTGGGTGGACCTTCAGTAATTCTGAAGTCATTCCATAATTAAAAAAAATACTGCTCAAACTTCAGGGCTTTCAAAGTTTCCATTTTGCACACAATCGTGGAAGGGTCCACAGGTTACTATCGGTCTACGGTCAGCTGCCAGGGAAGCACTTGTTTAAAAAGATTGTAAACAAAGAGAGAGGTTAATAATAAAAGCTTCAATCCGTTACCTGAACTTCCATATGCTCTGAAATGCCTTCAAAATTACCCACAGAAAATGGCTACTTAAACCAGTAAGACACTATCAGCAGCCTAAAATGGACTTTCCGAACTCAAGCTGCGAGCAATGTGTGTGTCTGTAAAATGCTCAGGAGTTTGAGTGGTCCTTTTTGAGCCACAAGTTGGAAGCCACTCATTTAGAAGAAGGAATATGATTCCCTACCAAATTGTTTTTAGAAGCACATGAGTTGATACTTCAAACTATCATGGATTTTTAAAATAAACAGGCTTAAACCAGCCTTTTTGATTTGCATCCCAGTGTCAGCAATGCTCAAGTCCAATGTTGAGTAGTGTGTAAGAATATATAAAGTTATATATGACAATACCAAAAAAAGAACTCATTGGCCAAATATATTTGAAAACTAAATTTCAATTATTTATTACATATATAAACACGTTTGTATTACAGGTATACTTTATGGTTTTGCTTTTGATTCCAGGGGCCACTGTGGTTTAGGATGTCAACAACAGCACTGATGTTTTTTAATATAAACAGATACAAATAAAATGTAAAAAAATGCCATATTATCCATTAACAAACATGTGTTAAATAGTTTTATTTTCCCCATGGAAGTAATTATTAAAAATCAAATACAAGAATAATGAATACAAAATGTGTGTGGAAACTTATAGCACTTGTGACACTAAATAAACTGTTCTACGCAAAGATATCAATCACTTTTCCTGTCCTCCTGAAAACTTGTTTTCATGGTAAAGTTACATCAGCCTGCACATGTACAAACAATCATAGGTAAGAATACTAAAGACAGAAGAGAATTGCTTAAGGTGATCCACAGCATTAACAGAGAAAAACAAACCAAGAAGTTATCAAAATAGGAAAGGTCCCAAGGACAAAAATATTCTGGACAATCCATCAAAGGAAACAGTAGAAAATCCATGGCTAGCTCACAAATTCCAAATGGGGCCAAAAAAGTAAAATTTATACTGGCTCAAAGATAAATGCAAACCTCCAAATTTAAATTAGGGGCTGAATTAAAATGCTATGGCACTACTCCATTAGAAGAACAAATTATGCTTTCTAGAAATTATAAAAGTATTTCAATTAACATTGCTCTTAAACAGAGAGGAAATATTTAATATAGGCAGCAATCCTTACAAGAACTTGAAAATTTAAACCTTCTCTCCCATAAAGAATTCCATATTTTATAACTATAAAATCAAAGTGAAAGGCATTTTAATCCTGTTCCTTAAAAAGGATTAATTCTCCTTACTTTTAAAGAAGAAATGCCAGACATTTACTTCAGACTATTTAAATCAGGATTTCAGTAAATGTGCAATTGTAGAAGGTATTTTTAGTCTCATATTCACTTCATTTCCTCTCTCATTAGTCTTTCTCTCATGTCTTCTCCACAGAAACAAACTATAGAGACAATTCCTCAGTGAAAAAATCAAAGTGTCTTTAACCATACTGTACTTCCCCACATGCCCTAAGATAAAAAAATACATATACAGACATATCTGTAGTCAGCATTTTCCTACATTTTCTTTTTTATTTAAAGTGAATTTGAAGTTTATTGTCATTTGTATTTTTTCACTATTTACTACCACATATCAACACAGAATTAATTTGATTTCATATCCTAACAGTTTAGGAAGTATCTCATTACTCAGCTATTTTGCTGCATTTCTTTCTTCGGTCTATTAATCTATTAGGAATACAAAAATAGAGCCTACAACTTAATAAAAAAAAGAAATATATATTTATTTGATTTTCCTTGAAAACCAAAGTTTACTTTACTGCGTTTTGTCAAAACCAATCTAGGACACCATCAAAAAATGTTAAACTACATCTGGTTTATGTGTTTACAAACTTAGATAATATTATTAAATATAAGATTAAACTAAACAGTTATATTTCTCTATTGTAATACAGTATAATTTAAAATAGGTAAAATAAATACATAAGCTCATAATGCACCATGTCCGCAAAGGACAACATATCAAAACATGTGCTGCCCTATATTTGCAATCATTACTCAACCTGCCTGCTGTATTTTGCACCAAAATAAAATTAAATAAAAAATTCAAACTAACATTCAGGTTCAAATGTTTACATTTAAGAAACACACATGGCTAAAAGAAAATATATTCTCTCTTCCTACGGACACTGGTGGTGGTGGTGAAAATCATGTTCTTTGTTAGCTTACCTCTGCAGGTGCAAACTTCATCCCTCTCCTTACCAGTTACCAACTGCTTCTTAATTGGGGGAATTATTTTCAGTATGCAAAGTAATGAGAAGAAAATCTGTGTAGATTTTGGGCAAAATAATGCAGAGAACAGCAGTGATTCCTGCCTCACCACAGTATCTCCGGGAAGGCCTACTAGATGAAGCCAGAAGAGGTGCTCATTAACAACTCAGGCACTGCAGGCTGAATTCCAGGAGAGCACTCAGAGGAAAATACTGTCTTTAGAGGTAATGCTTAAGAATCAAGCGGCACATTACTACAGGTAGAAAAAGAGGAGACACTAAAGAGGTTACTATCCTTAAACAGTGGTCACCACTTCCTCCTAGTGTAAGAAATGTTTTCACACAGGATAAAACCTCAGTTCCACTGATACATGAACCTACGTGAGGTTCTTCTTGCTCAATAAGAAATAGAACATATTCAGTTCAGTTTAATGAAGAAATCTATCTTTTCAAAAGGTAATTAATTCCCCTCTGATGATCTTATGTAATAATAAAATAGCTTTAAACAGTGTCTTGGGAAACCTAAGAAAGCATACCAAGCAGCAAATAAGTCATTCAAGTAGAAATTAGAACTTCCCTTTTGTTTGGGTTTTCTTTTGAGGGGAGCGATGCTTTTGCTTAAGAGTTCTGGCATTACCCCGGCACATACGAAAAACCATACAAGCAGGGCTTGCCGTTAAAACCTTCAGTTACAAAACCTTGGTTTTCTTATGGTCTCAGGAAAGGCAGCAGATGAGTCACACGTGCAAATGGACTGAAGAGCCTCCCGTATCATTTGGGGTAACTAAAACCTTAACTTACGAGGGGAGTTTGCACATACTAAGCAAGTTTCCGGAGGGGTGGGAGAAAGAAAGAAAAGAGCATCATATTATTTAATCTCTAGAAGGTGATGAACTTCAATACACTGGCTAGGAAGAAACAGAATGCATTTAACAGAGGGGTGACAACACTGAACTCTATTCCCTTTAACTTAAAGCTGATGTTTGAAAACATACCAACAAATAACTATTTAATACAGTATTTCATAACTTGCAAGTGTATAGATGCAACTTGCTCATAGAAATCAAATGCTTTTTCAGCAAATAATTCATATGTTAGGTTCCAGGTGATTTCTTATGAAAGGAAATACCTAAGCATGTGGAACCATAAAAACATAGTTCCAACATGCTGGAATCGCATCTGTTGAGTTGAAGGCTTCAAGATTAATCTGGTCTGATATTTTAAGTTGGTTTTTAGAGAAAAGCAAGAGTGTGACGCCCTGCCTACAGAAGTTCTGACATGCAAGTTTTACATTTGGTCTTTCATTGATGAATCTAACATATTGGTTAAAACATTAAGTAAAATCATGCTGCATTCATAAAATGCTATTATAACCAAACGTAAGTGGGGAATGAGGCTCTTCACAAAATATTTAACTCAAGTAGAGTCTAGGTAGGTATAATGGTTATATGTATATTGTAAATGTAACTTTTTTTTAGCTGAATGCAACACCTTGTAGGGCAGGCTATTTTCAAAAGAATGCATCTCTTGCCAGATTAGTGAATGTTCGCACTCTCAAACAGTGTTTTGGCACATATCTGCATTAGACGAAAATCTTTGTTTTGCTGGAGAAAAGGAATGACGAAAAATTTGGATTCAGCAAGGAAAAGGCATTGTACAAGATGGTTTTAAAAGCTGGAATTGTAAGTAGGATGGTCTTAGCAGTTGGAAGATACTGAAAATTAATTATCTTTAGGACAAGGTAGAGAAAATGAAGCACATTTCTACAAATTTCATCATCTAAGTAAAGGGTGAACATTACTGACTATTAATGGACAGAAAGGAATAAAAATATTATCAGACGTGGGAAGGAAGGGAGGAGATGGTAGCTTTCAGATTTTTTTTAATGCCTCTTGGCTTAGAGTACAGAAAAAAATGTATCATGAAAATATTCCTCCACCCTAGAAGAAGTGACTTATTTCAAAGCACTCTGATGTTCAAACAACAGCACACAAGTCCTGCAGTAGGTTCAAGGAGAGACAATACCTACAAACCAAAACAAAACCAAAAACTCCACCCCAAACCCAACCCCTCATACCTATATTTAGTTCCCAAGTGAAAGGCAGTAGCTCAGTACCGAATCTTCTAAAGCAAAACAATAAAACATCTGCAAGTATAGCTTCTGAAGTGCCAAATTATCCTTTCCATTTTGTAATTCCATACCTGTAGCTTTTCATCTAAACTTTACATTCTTGTACCTCCCAAAGAACACAGCAAACAAGGACATATCTCCTCCTTTTCCACAATCTAGTGTTCTACAAAATCTCTATTCCCTAATACATCAGCAATTAAGGTAATGAATTTAAACAACTAGAGGCTAAAAAGTTTGATGTTTTCGAAGAGGAGTTTGGGCTTTACTTTTTCCGTTTAAAAATACATGGCTGATGAAAAATCTGCAGAAGGGAAAAGAGATACCTTAGCTACTTTCCTCCAGTTAAGACAGTCAAAGAAGTAATATGTTCCCCTCTCGTACGTATTGGTTTTCATTGTTGGCTCCATGCCGGGTGCCCTGGTGATCCATACTCGTTCTTCTTTGTGGTATCTCCAATCCCGGTTAAATCTTTCATTTTTAATAGGAAGGAAAAATAATTTTTAGTGTTAGCTAACTGAATTTGACTTAAAACTTTTTTTTTTTTTTTTAAAGGTTTTGATCAAAACTACATAATGCATTCAAAACCAAAACAAAGTTTCTAAGACATTGTTATACCTGTGATCTCATACCTCTTCCATACAATTATTACACCTCAAACTAATCATATGTGAAACTGTCTGGTATGTTCAAACAACAAATTTTTTTAATGATTATTTACTGGTTTTCATTTTGCTGAAGGTTAGTTAGACGTCTAATGATGACTGGCACTTGCCATTTTCTAATAATAATGCAAAATTTATAAGACAGACTTTTGAATTCTGCAATATGAAAGAAAAAAATATAGTACAAAATAGAACCAAGGTCGGAGGAGGTATACAAAAAAAGGTTGTTCAGAATTAGATTGACTTTAGATTGACTAAGCTTCTGTTTTCAGTGTCTAACTTTTTGGGTTTTTTACATCTACTTCATTACTGCAATAGATTAGATCATATAAGACTGACAAAATAGTTTGAACGTACAGCTCTACTGCTGCTAATAGCTGTAATACATCTCCTCCATTCATGTAATAGAGATAAAACAGGAGATCTTCTCCATATCGGCCAAGTTTTATTGCAGCCAGCTGCAAAAGATTGAAGAAAATGAGGATGAAAAATCACAATAGATAAATGTTTTAAAACATACTATCCCGCTTAAATAACACAAGGATATATCCAGAATGTGCTTCCATCCTAAGTGTGTTGCAAATGATACTCTAATATAACAAGAGTAATAATTATTAAAAGTCATTTTTCTTCACTTTTAGTAAACTTTCCAACTTACAGATACAATAGAACAATAAGCAGAAGTAACGAATCAGCAAGACATAATTTTCTCCCTGTACCTGTGTGTATCCTCATCTAATTAGTTTGTGTTTAATTTGAAGAAAAAAAAAAAACCCATTTACACGTATTTCTCACTTCACACTATTAAGTAACAGAACTACAACTTCTTACAATATTTCTCAGTGAGCTTTCTTATGGAACTGCAATAGTTGAAAGAAAATATATCTAAGAAAAAAAAAAAAAATTCCTATTAATGTAGTCATGGAAAGCAACAGATAAATGTGAGAATACCCTGAACCGCAATTCTGAGCTTGTCTCAAGAAGAAACATTTCAGTTTAAAATGGCATTTGAATATTACAGTATGTGGATTATAAGAAACTTCTCCTTTGCATGAAGGGCATACCTTAAAAACGTAACAAGTTCTTTAGCTAACTATGCCCATTCTCAGTTCTGTCTTCCCTTTGTTTTTCTAAGATGGAATGAGTGCATGAGGTGTCCAGTTACCTGGTTAACGTACCACTGTTCCTAAAAAGACTGAAGACATCCATAAAATGCAATGATTTTGAACATTACCTATCTGAAAGAAAATTTAGAAAATCACCACTAACAGATGAACAAAAAAAAAGTACACGCACGTACTCACCTTATCCCTAATGTGAATGTTAGTTAAGTATTCAGATGGAACATGGAAGTCTAAAAAAGAATCGGAATTGATGCAACTATTAAGACATGTAAATGAATATAATTTGCAAATATTAATATTGAATTAAATAGATATTTCTCTCTTACCTATGTCTTGAGGTCGACAAGGTGAGGATGCCCACGGTGACGCAAATTTGGGATACAGATTTCTGAAGAAAAAGAAAAGCACAAATTTATCAAAGTTAAAAACAAAACCTAAACCAACCAAACAAAAAAATCCCCATAAGCAACCTTGCCAACCTAAAACCCATGCCACATAACTGAAAGTATTACCTGAGCTGAGAAGAAAAGAGAAAAGGAATTTTCCAGCCCATTTTCCTAAAGTAATTTCATTTATTCATTTTCTTTTTAATATGTGAAGTAAGACTGTATTTCAACTGCCATGGGATCTACAAAGCCAAGTTTTCTTTTTTAATCTAGCATTCCATAAGTGCCAAAAATCTCAGCCCCTTTTAGGGATCCAATTTTACAAAGGGTTTCAATTTGTGTAGGAACAGCTGCCACAAGCCTGGCGAGTTCTGATTTACTAGCCTATGATTTATAAGGGAGGAAAAGCTTACACCGATAGATATCTTTTTTAAATTAACAATTTTACTAACAAGTAAAGATTTTACTCTTCTTCTAAATTTCAGTGACAAACTGAATCCCACCATAACATGAACATGAAATTATTACGATTTAATATTTTCTTTCATATAGATTTTTAAAGTGAAATTTATGAATTTATGAAATGTATGAACCTCCCAACTCCACTACAATGACTGATGTACTGAGGGATGAGTTTTCTAAGTAACAGGTAAAGTGGTGAAAAAAAGGACTCAGCAAAATGTACAGGTAGCTACCACCTGCTATTATGGCAAGTTTTGTAAACGAAACTTGAGTATGACACACACTATCATATCCTTACTTCCTCTCGTCAAAGGCTTAATAATTTTTATTAAAAAAAAGAGAGAAATCTACCACATTACTTGAACACAAACAACTCCCAGCTATGTGGAGCAAAAACTACACTGATCAAGTCGTGTCAATCTTACTCTTGGCTAAGTATCTCACTGTTAGCAAAAATTTATGCTTTAGAGCCTGAGGGAAGATTTCAGTTGCAAAATCTGCAGAAGTTGAAAATAAATAAACCATCTCTTTTACTGAAAGCATGGATAGGCACTGCCCCAAGAAGAGGAGTATCATGTGTACCCTAGAGGTTTGGTTTCCTAGGGCAAAGAATCCAGGATTTTAGACCCAGCTTGTACTTCCATATGCAATAAAAACTGCAGAGTTTATGCAGTGTTCCTTCTATGATACAAAATAAAACTCTATTAATTTCACATTTTTAAAGGGATATTCGACAGCCTATAGTCTATTTGATGAATATTTTAGAACATGAACAAACAGCTGCATAATCTCTAAAGAATTAAATGAAGTAATGACATTTTTAAATTTTTGTTTATGTAGAACTTTAAGTTATCCTAAGGAATTAAAGGCATATTTCTTAACAAAGAAATACAGGACTGTGCAGGCAATAGACAACCATTCTTTCAACAACAAATCTTGATCTACCTGCACAGAAAATCTATATAAAATCAGGAGTTAGAAGGGTTAATTGAAACCATTAGAGACGAAACAAAATTTGAGAAATCTGTTTATTAAAAGAACATTTGTTGTGCTAAGTGTTTAAGCCAGACAGGTATTTTTACCATCAGAAATACTCCATATGGCAGAAAATTTCCGTTTTCCACATGTGAAATGTGTTTAGTTTTTTGAACGATGATTTATAGAGGAAGCAAAGGATATTTAACATAAGGCAAGACGGCAGGCCAGACGCTAAGGACTGCACAGGCTGTTTGCAAAGCTTTTCTGTAGTACAAAATAAAACCGGCTTTATGATACAGAGCTGTCTGGATTAAATATTAACTCTATCTCCTCCGTCCCAGACCCTTAATACCCTACATACAGTAAAATTAAATGTTGGAAATGTTAAAAATCCAGCTATTCACAGCATAGCTGCTAAAGAAAAACAGCAGCATGCCAGGTTATATACACTGTTCCTGTACAAGCACACACTAGTAACTTGGATGCTGTATTCAGGAGCTGCATAACACAGCTACAAGTCATCACAGCATCAAAGTATGTTTAGTATTCCTCCGCAATGAGGTACTACGTAAACCTAAGAGGTTTTATGTAGACTTTCCAATAGGCACGTCAAGCTTAAGTTTTATATTAGGCATGAAATCTAATGAATAACACTGAGTAAAATATGAAACAGCATCACCAAAAGTAGTATCACTACTACTATTCTGCATGTCAATATCTAGAAAAAGTAGCTGTATAATCAAACATTGTCAGATTCCACCTGTTCTAGAAACAACTCAAGAATTCAGATACAGGTGTGCTTGAAATTATTTCAATGAGCAAAGGCATTCTCATTTCAGTTGATCAGCCTCAAATTAAGTTTGAGCAACTCGTACTGAGAACAACAATTTACATAAGTATGGCTTAGATCCAGGAGATCAGTCTCCCAGCCTGCGCTCTAAGCACTGGGACTACCAAGGAAAAGCAGCAACCTCTGGCCAGTACAATCGTTTTTATTCATTCTCCAAATTGTGGGAGAAGAGAGAGGGAGTGGGGTAACTACTGGGTTTACTGGAGAAGTGACCTGCAAATCAAGACTACACGTCAAGATGATACTATGTTAACATATTCTAGAGATAACTACAGACAATTGACTTTGAATGATCATTTTGAAATACTTTTAGAAGCACCAATGGCATATCAATTTCAGTAAGTTTGGATGCAAGTTCTATAGAAAGAATTTCTGGAAGTGGTAATTTCTCAAAAGTTACATCTCTAGAAAGAAACACATATATTAATGCCATTTATTTCAAGACAGAAAAAATCAGAAACTACGTTTCCTGTGCTTTCCCTCTCACCTTGATATCCCCATACATCCATTTGGTGATCCTTCTCACCTATCTTAAGCAATTCCCTTACCATTAGTGCAGCTGCTAACTGTTTTTCCCTCCACTGCCTCTATCAGTAGCTTAGATAACTAAAGTTAGGTGAACTGAATGACTAGAAGTTAACTGTAAAACTACATTTTCATTTAAATTAATCTTTGGTATGGATAACACTGTGGATATTCTGTTCGTTATCACACTAATATAAATCAAATTTACCCCCCAAATGGTAGAGAGTTAAGTTTAGATATCCTCAAGGAATATTATTATTTGAAAAATGATGTATACATGAAATTTAATAACCACATACTTCCCAAAGAAGTTCGGAGAATAAGCAAAGCCACTAGGTTTATTGAAAGCTTGTATTACAAGATCTCAATATGCCTTCAAGCACAATTCTCATGTTTATGAAAATTCTATTTTACTGTCATTACATTTTCAAATTTTATTTGGTAAAATATCTTGTGGGTTTGATAGTCGTGTGGTCCAAGTGAGCCTACTATTAAGAATGACAGCATAATAAAACCCAAACTTAAGACACTACCAAAAAATGGAAACTTACTCAGGAGAGTTGAGATTGAGACCTAGTGTTGTTAAATCACTTCCTAATGCAAGATGTACCATTCCTGGATCTGTCTCTGCTGCCCTGATGAATGTTAACAATCCAATCATTCCAAACTGATCCGTCACCATCCCTTGAGGAATGTTGGTAACCCGACCTGGGAAAGAACAACAAATAAATTTTCTCCTTTCAAGAAGGAGAAGCATCGCAACAAGGTGATCTAAATGATTATCAAAACTTTTAAAGAAGAAAATGAAGAATGACACATACCGTCAGGTAACACCTGGATCCCTTTTTTCTGCTGGTTATTGTTTTGCGTAGTTGAACTTTTATCTCCAGGAAACTTGGGCCCATCTGTGCTGGATGGTGTTTTGCCTGATGTACTCAAATTCTAATAAAAATAATTTGCAGAGTCGGTACAATGGAAACAAAACAAAATGGAAAAACTAGTCAACCATATCTTTCAGTCAAGCACTCTAAACCAGTACGCGAAATATCTCTGCACTAAAATGCAACCAAGCTGAAGCTCCTAAGTTCTGTTAACAAGCCCTATGTAATATTTACCAGTTCTCGAAGTATACCTGTCATACAATAAGAGCTACTAATAAGCCGATGTAATCACATTAACTGCCTCCTTCCTTATTGTTCTAACACAATTAGTATTGAAGACTTTTTCCACACATTAAAACTGGCCATAACACTGGGCAAGGACTCCCACCATACCTTCTTTGAATAGTTGCACTTTGCAGTTTTCACATGACTCTCTAGTCACATCTACTACACTATCTATCCCATCTTGATTAACATATTTTTTTTGCAATTATAAGTAATAAAACAATCAGAAACAATTACTTTTTGTCAAGTCCTGTAGGAAACTGTTCTAGAATCATAGAATCATGTTGGAAGAGACCTCCAAGATCATTGAGTCCAACTGTACCTATCTCCCCACTAAACCATGTGCCTACGGAACTTATCCACCCGCCTTTTAAACACCTCCAGGGACGGCGACTCCACCACCTCTCTGGGCGGCCTGTTCCAACCCCTGACCACCCTCTCAGTGAAAAAATTCTTCCTAATGTCCAGTCTAAACCTCCCCTGGCACAACTTGCGGCCATTTCCTCTCTTCCTATCACTGTCACTTGTGAGAAGAGCCCAGCACCCACCCGTCACAACCTCCTTTCAGGCAGTTGTAAACAGGGATGAGGTCTCCCCTCAGCCTCCTCTTCTCTAAGCTGAACAACCCTAATTCCCTCAGTTTCTCCTCACAGGCCTTATTCTCCAGTCCCTCCCCAGCCTCGCTGCCCTTCTCTGGACGCACTCCAGCCCTCAATATCCTTCTTGGAGTGAGGGACCCAAAACTGAACCCAGCACTCGAGGTGCGACCTCACCAGTGCTGAGCACAGGGGCACAATCACCTCCCTGCTCCTGCTGCCCACGCTGGGTCTGACACAGGCCAAGCTGCCTCTGGCCCTCTTGGCCACTGCTGGCTCATGTTCAGCCGGCTGTCAACCAACACCCCCAGGTCCCTCTCTGCCAGGCAGCTCTCCAGTCACTCTGCCCCAAGCCTGTATTGTTGCATGGGGCTGTTGTGCCCCAAGTGCAGGACTCTGCACTTGGCCTTCTCTGCCATCCAAATTTCATTCATCTTTCACTTGTAATAAAAAAAACATTTTACACTGGAACATTTGTAATAAAACAATGAAGGAAATATAATCTTATGATCTAAGCTATGTATCTAATAACTACAGCAATACTAAAGATACAATGTATGCCATTAGTCTACAACATACCCATGAATATAATGGTCTCTATTAAAAGAGCTTGTTCTCTGTGATTTCATTTCTCGATCAAGAATTTTACCTTGAAGTGATAGTGTACCACCTAACTTTTAACAGATATGACAGCTTTGAAGGAAGATGTTACAATGTCTAAATTACTACTACTGATGAGTGACACCAACAGTGACAAATAAGCTGGAATTGGTAGAAAAAGAAATTATTGCAAAGCTTGCAAAATATAAATCCATTCTCAAAAATAAGTTTTGAGGTGTTCTTGCGAGTTCCTCCCTGGCCCCTCCTCCAAAAACACAAGGATACACAGAAGTCACATGAAATCAAGAAAGCAAGGCCACAGTGACTGCTGAGACAAAAATAACTCCCTGAGAAATTATATTTACATAGTTACACATGAAATGTTGCTTATGCAAAATTTCCTGTTCATTTAGACTGGCAAATTTGAAAATCTTAGATTACAAATATAGTCACTGTCCATTTTAAAATGTGATGAGCACAAGTATAAATGCTCAAAATAAAAGATTTAAGGTTTACTTACAGATTTATTATCATCATTACTCGATGTTGGGTCTTTGTAGCTGGAGCCTGGTAATGCTGGAAAATCTTCATTGTGTATTGAAAAGTCCTGGGACTGCTCACTTGCTGGTTTTGTTACCATTCCAACTATCATAAAAATGAAAGCAGCAATAACATTAAAGGACTGCTAAGTAAAGAATTTACTGCTGTTGATCTTGCTTACTGTCCATCTTTGCTATGTGCAAGCTGTACAGCAGAAATGGCTTTCAAAAAACGAAGTAAACCAAACCAAAGCATATTCATTTAAAACATCCACACATATTAGACTAAAGCCTCTTATTTAATGTGAGCTGAGACACACTCCAGGTTAAATTCATAGATATATCCACTGCTTTAAGAATGAAGCCCAGTACTTTTACTAGGAACAGCACCTGTTTTGCACATCTAAATAATCAAATAATCTTTACAGGCATTATTAAAGCAGTATTTAAGGAAACCCACTGATGAAGGAAGGATGCTTTTAAGATTATAATACTTTTTTCCTCCATCCCCTAATTGCATGAAGAATTTCTTAGCATGAGCTCTTTAGAAGCACGTATTCTTAAAGGATGCCCAGCTAACTTGCAATGGAACGTATCACCAATGAAATACTTGCTTGTGACATAAGAACGATTCCTACTTTCAGTATGAAAACTGAAAGCATTTAGCCTGCAACTCTCAGTGCTCTGACCCTAATTTCAAAAAAGTAGGCCAGTCACATTGAAACATGGATTGCAACTACTGAAAAGCAACATTCTTTTTTTAAATGCCAGTTTAAAAAAAACCAAACCCAACCCAAAACAAACACAAAAAAACAACGAAAGAAAAGCCCCCACACCACACACCCAAGGGCAAATATTCTTTGCTTAGAGATGGAGAATTAATACAATGATTTGGTTGCAAACAACATTGCACTAGAGGAAGAGAAGACAGAAGTATCTAGGGCCTATTTTTCAAAGATTCTTAATACATGTATACAATCTAAAATTTTTCAGTATCTGACAATACATATGTCTGTCCCTAGTATCTTGAAGTTAGAGATCAAATTTCCTTTATTTAAGAAAAAAAAAAAAAACTTGAGTTAATCTTGTTTCTGCTGTTCACTCTTTTTATCCAGAGTTGTTACGATTTCTTCCAGCAGATAAATAAAACTGATAATGAATTAACTGTCGCATATTCTATCTAAAAATGTATTGAAGTCTAATTTTCCTAAGTAAGCCAAGCACGAAGAAACTATTTCTCTGCTCAATTTCAAAACCTCTTTTTCTTGACTACAACCAAAAGTGCTCTCCACTTTTTGTTCGTGGAGATAGTGCCCAGCGCACCTCATATCCCTATTTCTTGATTGTTTCTACCACCGTAGCCATCTCCTGCACTGAGCAGATGCTCCAGGTAACTCTTTAGATAGAAATTTCTTTCCTGGTTCACCACATATGCATGCAAACAGCTATGCTAGCACCAAAATACGGAAATGGCATAAGCACGGGAGCAGTTACAGATTTTTTTACGCAGCAGTGCTGCTGAACGTTGAACTCCAGCTGCATTCTGGAAGTATACTTGTGTGGCTCTCCTTCCTGCTTATTATCAATTTTCCATATAATGTCCTCTCTTTCAGAGACAGACGAAATCTCATGTAAACCACAAGCCATACTAGATTGCCACTCTCCGTGTGACTTTTCAGTGCCTTTATTTGGGGAAGTGACTTTTCCCTGTGCTTAGGAGCACGTGAGTTGAACTTGGTTTAGCTATTCCTCACAGCTATCTTAAGCAGAAGGCCCTGGTTACACCCAATCCATGAGGCTACTTTCTCCTGATAATGCCGTTATCTATTACGTCTCTCCAATAAAGTTGGAGATATCTCTGAAAAACACCAGCTTTTTATAGTTAGCAAACACTGGGGTATTTTTGGCTGGAAATCTGACAAGTTTCACAAAAATAACTTCAGGTTATAAAAGCAACTTTTCAGAGTAGTTGATGCAACATATGCATGACAAAATCTACTAAAGCAGTAACAAAAAAAGAAAAGCACTGTGCTTCACTCTAAGCTTACCTGATTTGTTTCCAGACCCAAATAATAAGATTTGTATCCACCTTAGAGTTTTTCCTTTTATATTTTTTTAAGCTGTTCAGCAAAATTATAAGACACAGACTTGGAATTTGACTGATAACAGTTGATGCTTACAGGTTATTTTTTAAAATCTGATGTTCATCATAAGAGTGACAGTCAACAGTACTAAAGCAAGTACTACTGCCAATAAACCGTGAAAATACACACTATGCTTACAGCTGTTGACTTTCTACACAGTGACATCTCTAGTAATCAAATATTTCTGTAATTTACTACTCAGACCTTGACAGTTCTGTTATATATGCAACTAGAAAAACAATGCAGCTTCCGAGTAATCATACAATACAGACTGAAAATCCCAACAACCTCTATTGGCAGTAAAAATACAGCAGATGAGTTCTAATGCTTACAAAATCCTGAGGTGAGTCTCCAGTCACGTAGATATTGGCTATTTATTTTCATAAATGAGACTTAGGAGCTCAAGTATCTGACATTTTTGAAAGGACTATTGTCCTACGAACAGCAAAAGGTGAATCAAGCAAATACCTATTTCACTCAAAGAGCTTTCAAAACAATAGTCTTACCATAGGGTGCCCTTCCAGCTAAAGGGTTTATTAATGGAGTTGGATTGCCACTTCCTTCCCTTCTGTTTCTGTCTGCTAGTGCTGGAAAATCTGAGAGGTCCAGTCCTGTCACGTTTTCACTTCCGTCTACAATAAAAGCAGATAAATTTCTTTAACTTTTTTACTCAAGGATATCATTATGTGCAAGATAAATTTAGGATATATTTTCTTTGTTCTTAGTTTATCTTTTTACTCTTATTATAATTATTACAAATAACAATAACCTCTGTGTTATGAGACTGGCCTAAAGAGCATCAAGATGTTTGGAGTTTGTTTTCAAACAACAGTTAGTGAGCAGTAATTAGTAAAAAGGTCTACTCATTTTGAATTAAAGACTGCACACATAAAATACAGGCAGACCATCAAAACTACAGTACTAGGACAGGTTAGCCTGTTTAAAATTTAAGAAGCTAGCAGGAAGAAATTTAAGAGAAGAAATAAACCCATACTAGTAGCAGCATCAAGGAGCTCTTTTATCCTTTGGTAAGGTAAGATAAAGCTGAAGCAGCTGTAGAGCCAATGCAGTACAAGTTACACGTGGACATTTTTCAATTTGCAGCAGAAAATACTATATAGGCGAGACCAGAGCTGCAACTCTAGAAAGACATCACAGCGTCCTACGGGATGCTCAAACTCTTCCAACTCTTTGATGTCACTAGCACCTCAAATTGCTTCACATACACAGGCACCAACACAAACATCAGCAGACAAAACCAAGGCATTATGAACAAGGGTATCTTCACCTTTCACTAAATTCAGGTGAAGAAGTGATTCCCAGAGAAAATCACAACTGGAATAATTGATTGAAGAGATCACACTATAAACCAGTTGTTCAATAGGATTTTGAGATTTCAAAAAATGCTTCCCCGACGTTTTTACCCTATATAATGTTTTCAAAGAAAACAGATAAAACTTTTTTTTCCTCTGCTCCCCTTCTCAATTCCATAAACTATTTTGCATTTCTAACTACCTAGGTATAATCTACATTCATGTAATGTACAGTGAGTATGCTACAGAATATTTTTTCTTCAAAAGTATTAAAATCCACTGTTAGGAAATAGTAACAGTTTCATAGCACTGCTCCTGGAGCAGCATTTCTATAGGACAACCGAAACTTATAAAGCTGCACTCCAACAGAAGAAAGAATTTTCAGCTTGATTTAGTCAAAAAATCTCTCTACTGTACTTTAGATCAACATAAATAAGAGTAAACTCACCTGTTCCATTAAAAATGTTACTCGATAAGGAGTTATTCATTCCAAATGCCTGATTTCTGTTCATCCCAAATCCAGACATACTGTGAAGAAAACCCAGGAAGTCAGACAAAGGGGTATACACACTTTGTAAATTCCAGTGGAAGACATTAAGGGGCAAAAAATAACCTAAGACACTTCTATTATTTCATGCTTAAACAACCCACATCAGCCTAAACTCCAGTTTTAATTATTTTCCTTTATACTTCTGAAACGCGGCAGCCGGCACTTCTCAATCAAGACAACTGGAATGACTCAAAACTAACTCTTGAATAGCCACTGTGTCTTAAGCCATCTGTCAACCAGTAAGTTGTAACAAACATGAACATTACTCAATAATTTAATATAGAAAAATGAAGCAGCTGTAAACGCAATACTGAAAAGTCAGACCACAATCCATTCACTTGCAGGTAGGAAGCAGGATCGTGCAAGTGATCAAGTTTGTCATGACTCAGTTATAAGCCAAACAGTTATGGTGTGCAAATACCATCATGTATGTATGGGACTATAACGAGCATAAGTATCATCTCTGCCACACACAAACAACAGCTAAACTAAAAGTTTCACATAGGCAAAAATGTTTGAAGCTATCTAAATATCATATAGGACTACTATGGTCAGAAAGACATCCTCACAAACGATCTGCTTCATTCTATGTAAGCTGGAGATGTTGAGATGCCCAAAGGTAGGCCTCAGCTGAGTGAAATTCTGAATTTATACCCTGTGGGAAATTGCAACATTCATTTCCCCCCTATAACAGGGTGGAAATTGATGTTTTAGAAGTTTCCATAAATAAAAATGTCAAATGTTTTCCTAGTGGAAATTTCACCTACGCAGACTTTTTCCATAATTATAAGTCAAAAGCATTTCATTTCAAGTTGAAACAGCCCTAAATGCTTCATTTTGGATTGATACATGAAGAAAGGGAACAAACAGTTAGCCAACACTTCTCCTGTCCTGTTTTCCTTCCCCAAGGCAGTATACTTGAAAGTCATCCAGATCTCTGACACCTCACGCATCTGAAGAAACACATTTCTGGTATCATCTGCAAATTCTAGACCTGGTGAGAGCACCAATAGGAGACAGCTCAATTTTGAGAGCATAAAATCTAGCTTGATGACAGACAGTATTTCTCATACAAGGGTTTTTTTGATTGTTTTTAAAGTAACTGGAAATAATCAAGGATAAGAAAGGCATGAGGCCACAAAATTCACACTTCTCTACAATTATTTTTACCTTGTTTTATCAATGTAACTAAGAAAGAGAAAGTGAAGTATTTTTTACCTTCAAAAAAACCCTGTAACTTTTCATTGCTCCAAGGCAACCATTCACACCACACTTCTTGAAGTCACATAATTCATGCACCTCTCAGGGTGCAATTTTTTTCCAAGTATAATTTCAAAATTTTGTTAAATGCATCAATTAACAATTGGATATGTACTAACACTATACTTCTGTATGCTAATGAACTGTGCAATGAGAATTGATATTAGTGACATTAGTGATATTTCCTTCTCAACTTGTAAAAACTGTAGCTTCTTGAAAATAGGATACACAGTGCAAAAAGTGAAAGATGAGGATTTTAATTCAAATGCTCCTACAGACAGGGATTTTATTATCTACCCTACAGTTGAACAAAATTTAAACAAGTATCTTCTATACATATATCAATCTAAACATATATCAACCACAAGAAAAAAACCCGCAGATTCTATGTAACCAGAGGCAAGACACAAGTCTTCTCATACTCCAACAATGTAAATCGCTACTCAGAGCGTGAAACTACTGAACTAAACAGCCTGACCAAGTTTCAGATAACTGCGACATTAGTTTTCACCTTCCTTTATCCATTTTGTAAAATACTAGGTTAGATTAGAGGTGGCATCTGACTGCAATGAGCTTGTTTGTGCTCTGTGTAACAGTCAGTCCCCTAAGGAAAGGCCTGAAGGGAGTAAAAGTGTGGAACTGGGAGCAGAGATCGTGACGTTGTGGGATGAAGTCTGGAAAGCAGTCAGCTGCGCAAAGCCGTGACTACACACATTAACCAGAATTAACACGCTTTTTACTACAAGTTTATCAGTATGAAGTAAACATTAACACAGCACAATACATGGTTAAAAACTGATGAATTATGATGTTAGACTCTTACCCAGAGTTAGAAAAAGAGTGGAAGTGATTAAGAAGCTCTTGGCATCCAAATGAGCACCAAATCCTCAAACAAATGGCAAACCACTGTTCTCCATATTATTCCACAACTTAAAGTAGTAAAATACTAGGTTTCTACTGTGTCTGAATCAATTAACTATTTTTCCATAATAGCTATTGTGTTTTTAAATCTTGCCTTTCTTCTTTCCAAACTCACAGATGAACAGTCTTAAATTGGTAGCATACACCCCAAAAATCAAGATACATTCCAAAACCAAGCTTCAGAACACACGAGAAATGTCACATATTTTAAAGAAGCAGCAGTAGACATTTAATAGACAGAAGCAGTTTAGCTTAAAGGCCCCAAAAAGCTTTGGTGAATATTAAAAGTAATGTTTATTGCCAAGAGAGGAGAATGCACAAAGCAGCTTCCAAGCTTTATTCTAATGGATAAAAATTAGAATTCCAGAGCAGCACTCAAGCATGTCCATGGCTGACAGGGATGGTCTGACTAAACAGCCTTACCTGTTCACAGTAAAAGGTTGTCGAGAGGGTTGCTGCTTTGGCATACATATTATGCTTGGAGAGCTTCTGTTGGGGCTGCCTAACCCTGAACTGCTCATGCTGTTTGTCCTGCTGGGAATTCCAATGCCCTGACCAACCTGGGAGTGGTTCATCATATTCCTAGGATTCATAGGCAATATCCCCCTGAAAGAGAAGAACCATCCACAGAGATGAATCTGTACAATAGTATTTGGTTACTCATTTAGATTACTAACATGCGACGAACACTGAGCTACAGCAATTTAATTTGTACTTAGCTTCAAACCAAAATGTTTGAATTACTCTCTCTAATTAAAGGAGTTTTGAATCTCTTCAGAATTACCACATGACCCATGACATACTAATCAAGTCCTTGGTCAGGTTTAGATAATACTTAAGTATTATGCATTTGAAAAGGCGTTGCACCTCTTTTTTTACTGGACGCTTCAGACCTACTACCTTAATATTGTTACATGGTGTATGACAATCTATACAAAAATTTTAACTGTATATTTACCAGAGCAATAAAAAAAATCCAGCCTCTTAAATTCTGAAGCAGAATTTGCCAGCACTTTGTCCTTTACAAACAAAAATACTGTCTTACAGTAAGTCCTATCTTACTGTTTTGCAGTATTATTTCCCTAACATAGGCAGTGGTCAATAGAAACTACTTTCCTTTTTTTTTTAACTAATCAGACTGTAAAGTAGTTGAGGGAAAATATGCAGAACATTTAACAAGTGCTCTGCAAAAAGACACAATTGCAGAAATATTGGCTATCAATAAATACCTGCTCGGAGATGGAGGCGTGTGAAGTGACATTGTTGGTACCCCTGTTGTTGGCGTTACGTGGCTCGGTAACTGAGTGCCTTGTGATAAGCTGCGATTTAACTGAGGGGTATTGTTGCTCATTCCCCTCATTGGAAGGCCTAGTGCACCTATTGAAAAAAAATTCAGAGGGGTGGAGATACAGAGCAATCAGGAACAAAGTCTTCTCCATCAGGTGTAGATGGAAACAATTTATGCTGACAACCTACACAAAAGTGTAAAGACTGCAGTGTAAAAACTAGTCCTTTTTGGCATAGTAGAAGCCAAATTATCTCAAATTTAGCCCCATTTCTGTTAAACTTTAGAAAGGCTCTTTAAGGAATTTATTTTTCTGAGTAACTAATGAAATTTTGTTTCGTTTGAGATGCATAGTATAAGAGTAAAGTTTTATGTTTGAGTTTTCAATGAGGTCATGGAAATCTACAAGTTATCTCAAAAAAGGCAGCATTCTGAGAAAACCAGTAACTGCACTCAAGAAATACGGTACTTCTGACCAGCCTGGCATATATTTGGCCAGTATTTAGAATACTGATCTGCCCTGTTAAAAACGAAGCAAATGGTTAACAAGAAAATTATGAATATTTAGTTAACAATAACATTGCTTTTAGGCCAAAAAGCAACACTGCTGTGTAAAGTTTAAGTCACTTCTTTTTGATAACAGAAGCTCAGAGTCCACAATCAAGTCAATCTCCATATTTTGAGAAAAGAAAGCAAGGAGAATTTCAACTGCCCTCAATTAGCATTTAAAGAAAATATTTAACATTGAGATGAAAATTGTTTTCTACACAAACAACTGGTGTGGCAGAATCAAGTAAGCACTTCAGCAAGGTAAGAAAAGAAATCACTTTAACACAGAACAGCAAAAGATAACCAGTGGCTATCCTGTCTCGAAATGTCCAAAACCTTTATGAAGTTATCTCATCCTTTCCACTTGCTTTTCTGTGTTTATGAAGTTTCCGAATGATGATCAAAGACAAGAAAAAGTAATTTAGTGCAACATATCAATAGAAACAAACTTAGCACGTAAAATTTGATAGCTATAAGTAGCAGTCCCTATTGCTTTGGCATAAGGCTACTGAGGTAGACTCGCAGAACTCAAAACCTTATCTTGCAGACCAAACAAAGAGAAAAATGACGATGAATGGGCACTCTCCCACGGCAGATCAGCCCTGCGGAAGAGCTTGATACGCCAGTGTATAACACGACTAAATACTAAGAATGCAAAGAACAGACATAGCATACGTTCAGGTTGTCATCAGGGACAGGATCTGAAGAAACCTCCCCATCATTTAGTTACACTTCAAGAACTGCTGTCTGTCCAGGTCCTACCCTACGACTTACAATCCAACAAGTCTGCTAAAACACTGAAAGTTGATAATGCTAAAATTTATCTCTATACATTCAGATCAAAAGGCAGTGCAACTTGCTATTACAAGCCTCCTAAGAACTCATTAAATGCTGATTATATCGAGGTATTCACTGTCAATATTTTGGCAATTTGCTGCATGAAAATAAATTCAATAAGCATACATATGTATCATAGATAATATTTCATGCTGATTAGCAATTACATGGAATTTTAAAAATAAAATGGTAAAGAAAAATACATACACTTCCAAACTAGATACAGTACACTGAAAAACTTGATTACAACATTCAGGTCAATTTTGTGCAAGCATTTGTTTTATATGGATGGTTATTTCTTATTGTTGGTTTTCTTTAAACTAGAATTTTTAATGAGTAGGGCTGTTACAGTGAAACAGAACCATACTCCTGTGGCTGGTATGTAGGGGCAGTGGATACTTTTTAAAGTGAGACAAGAGATCTGCATGGGCTATATTGGAGACTGATCAAAGAAGTGGCCAATTTTCTGCCAAATAGTTAAGTTTAAGTTACATTAACTCTAGAACATGACTTCTTGCTTAATGACTGACCACTCACAATCTAACAGCGCAAATACATTATTAGCTTTTTTTTTTCCTAAAAGTATTTCAATCACAAGCATTGACTTCAACACAGAAGTTTCTCAACCCTTCTTCTCAATATTTGGTAGAAACTGAACCTTGGTAATATCTACTTTCTAGTTTTTAGCCATGCATGTCTCCATGGCATTTTTAGACATGCATGTTCTTCGCATCACAACAAACTGAATGAACAGCAAACTTGATAAAAACAGCTAACCTTAAAAATAAACAGCAAATAACTGTGATAAACATGATGAATTATCTACTTCAGTACCTATATACAATTAAGCCTGAAATGTTCAACAGTGTCATATTCAGTACCAAAAAGCCAAAAGCCAAACACGATTCTTGGACTGGCCACAAACTGCTCATATAAATCTCAGCAACATAATCAAGTGCCAGTTTATATTACCTGGTCATTCACCAACAGCCATCGAGATAGTAAATCATCACTGTATTTTTTGAACTATTTGAAGAAAGCCGAAAGAACTTGCAAAGGCCACCTATCTAACAAAGTTTTTTGTTTGCCCAGATAAAAGAGTTCACACTCTATAAAGTATTCTAAGACACTTTTTCTTAGAATACAATTCAGATGAACTTGGGAAGAAAGTTGCAAACATTCAAAATGGTACAGTGGTAAGAACCCCTTTTACTGTATCTAACTCTGAGTCACTTTCTGGATACACCTCTCAGCTACAAGGACGTTCAGTTCTCAATGCTAGCCCTTAATTTCAGTGGCTAGCACCCCACACTGTGACTGCTGCTGTATAGATCTCCTACTGCAACACTATTCACAAGACTGCCAGATACAGAAAAAGTCTGCAAGGTATGGGAAAGAAAAAAACAGTGGTCCAGCTGGCTATGATTTTACTAGCATGGTTCTTTGCCAAATCCCAGTTACCACGCATGTACACAAGATTTAATTTGCTCCTGTAGAGCATGAAGTATCAGTTATAATCTAAGGTTTTCCTTCTATTCATTACAAATTTTTCTAAATTAGGCTTTTTTTGGCCCAGGTCACTTTCCTTATTTTTTCCTTCAGAGAATCATGGTTAAGTGATGGACATTCTTTATAGGATCATTATATTTGGACATTTAACAGCTATACAGTGTCAATATATGTATATGACACTTTGCATACTAAATACTGCAAAAATGCATACTACGCAAAGCAAAATCATATCTTAAAAAAAAAAAAAAATGACACAAGGAGACATACTGTCTTTTTCACAACCACCAGAATACAAAGCCATACACATATTCTCTATCCAAAGCGCAAGAAACTAGAACATATTTAGCATAAAACAAACATATCGTGAATAAAAAGAATTCTTACTTTGTTGCCCGTATAAACTTGCCCCAAACTGAGACAGCTGACCTGATGTTGATGGTGATGCCAGCATCTAAAATGAAAGAATAAAAGGTTATTAAAGACAAAGATACATTTCTATCTTGCTCTGAAAGTTTACAACATATTGTTTTGCCAAGAAAGCCAAAACAACTGAAAACTTCTTTGAAATCATCAAGTTTCAAAAACTCTCCAAAATACATACACAGTAACAACTATAACATTATATTACACATCAATAAAAATTTATTACTTTACATATACAAAACCAGACTTTCTCTTACTTGCAATGAACAGCATAGAGGAAGAAGATCTAAAAGCTTTCATTTTTTCTGCCATTGTAGCTAACAGACTCATCTTTACAGAAAAAGGAATACTCAATTAAACCAGATATAAATTTTTATCCCTGCAAAACTTATATCATACACATATAATAAGTGTGAAGTTTCATATTGTCAGTTACAAGGGCAAATAGTGTGAAATGAGTAGCTAGATAGCAGTAGATATATAGAGACAGACATGAGCTTCAGAAAACATTTCAATGTTAAAATTAATGTACTTCCCTAAGAGTTAGCTTCATACCTGTATACACCATATTTATACGTAAGATGTACAAATGTCAGAAATAATCTTCCCTGCTCTATTATATGCACTTTAGAGATATCATGTTACCAACTATTTCCATTAGAATATTCTTTCTCAACTTTGAGACATCACACAAGAAATGTAACAAACTAAAGAGACTCCTGGGAAGAGTAAGATCTAAAAGAATTCACGATCTAAGAAGAAAGACTGAAATTTGGGGTTGCATATTCCAAAAAGGCAGCAACCAAGGCAGGGAGATAACCACAGACTTTCAGTCATCGCTGTAAGAAGAAAAGCATAAACTACTCTCCACATTGGGTATAGCTGCTTGTCCCCTGGAGCAAGAAGATGTATTAGTTGACCTAATACATCCATTCAGCTCACAACAGAGTATGCTACTCATGCTTACTAATCCATGGGCAAATGCCTGGTTGTTTAGCGCAGCAGTCTGCACTTGAACTGAATTTTAGTATGGTTTCAAGGAAAGGAATGTTTAGATTCTTACACATAAGGAGATTTAAAGCTTTTTCAACTTAAGAGTAAAGAATTCAAAATAACTTTTACTGTGATAAACCGCAAAATGCTTTGTTGACTTAATTTAGACCGTAGTAAAACTAAAACAAACCTTACAAACCAAAGCTGCTAGTTGTCTATAGCGGGACCAAATCTAGATGGTTGAAATGAAAAATATGACACGCAGAGTAGACACTAAATATCCAAAGTAGCATTTATGTTTGTAAATCTCGAAGTTTTTATGACATTTTTAATATATACAGAAGGCATGAGATATTACAGCAGGCAATTACTGTAGACCATCAGAAAATATATTAGAAGTATCACCTCAAAATACTATATAGTCACACAATATATACATTTTGAACAAAGTGCATATATTTGATAGTAAGCAACTCCAGTAATAAACACCTACACATGCCTACAACAGGTCTGAAGGAGAAAAACTACAGAAAAATATAACTAAAATATATTGTGCCAATCTAGACTACATTTCTTCTTTCTTACTAAAGAAGTGTCTGTGAACAAAAACATTTTAAACAGCTACCTGCAGCTGCAGCTCAGCACCCGGATAGCAAAGTTCACAGGCCACATCTGCATTAGCAAGTAATGAAGTCGGAGAGAAGTGCATTTGTAAAACAAAAACGTTGGTCCTGAGGGCCTAAAATACATCCTGTATCCATTTATAACTCCAGTTAGCCATGAATAAAACAGCTGACGCCATGGACTAGTTGCCCATTAGTGAGTGGAACACGTTTGGTGCACTGCTGGAGCATTTCCTCCAGTCTGTCTTGACCCAGAAGCAATCAAATTCATTCACACCAATACTGCTCTGCAATGAGAACCACAGCATGCTGAAGTAGGGACACTGGGGAGACAGACTTTAAAAACACACTTCCCACCCAAACCAACACAATGATGTTTGTTAAACATGGATAAAACAAGCCACTATGGTAGTTTAAGAAAGGAAAGACAAAGTAAAATGTCAAGGTAAAAAAAAAATAAATTCAAGCTTGAGAAATTGGAAAATCCTAGAACACATTGCAAGGTGTGGCAAATTGTAATTCCAGGGGAAAAAAAAAAAAAAAGAGTGAAAAGGTTATGAGACACCTTCGCAGACAATGACAACAGCACACAAGTCCCAAACCAAATCAGACACTGAAACATAAATAGCAGTTAAAAAGTACTACTGGCTTTGGGACAGGTAAGCAAAACAATGAAGCCCAAAAGGAGATCCTGTAAGAACAGCTACTTAGGGCATTCAAAAAACATTGCTGTGATAGCATGTGATTTATAAGCAAAGGATGGTACAAACTTCAGCATAAACCCCTTTTATTTATATTGTTAACTCAGACACAAAAAAACATTAAAAAAAAAATTACAGACTTAAGAGGTACTAAATTACTTGAAAGAGGGCAGAAAAAATATTCCACCTCTTCCATACTAAGTACTACTTGGTTTTTTTTCTTTTTTAAATCCAGTTAAAAGAAAAGGAACAGCAAAAAATATTTAATGAACACTGCTTATTAGAAATTGGATTTTCTTTTGAAACACTGTGAAGTAGGTCACACGTATTGTGCCATTTGCTTTTACATGAAAAGTTAATTGCAAAATGACTTGTAGAGAAATCTTTCTAGAAAGCCATAATAAAGGCCAAGTATTCAATTCAATAAGTCTTACAGCTAGTCTTAAAGTCATAACATACTTAGAACATCAAAGATAACATGCCTCAAGAAGTAAAGTAAAAATTTCTGTGGATCTGTTCCAGGCTGATTAAACACAGTATTTCTCAAATCTCATGGAGAAGAAATATGCTGTATGGGTATCTCACTTATTGTCTCACTAGTTTACATTGTGATATGCCAAAAAAACCCCTTCCCAGTACTAAACACTTTCTTCTGTCATAGCTAAGTAAGTAGCAATTTAGAAATTTGTCTTCTTTTCCTATTATTTCCATACAATTTAGGTCAACAATGAAACAATTAAATAAGCCAAGACTTTAAACCCATGCTACCAGGACCTTTATTTGCATTCATAACCTCCGAGTTCCTATGACAGTCTACTTGAACGTGGTTTACCAAAGGTAATGAAGATTCAAAATAAATGCTATTAGTAGTATAATAACATTCTTTCTGACATTCTGCAATCTACTAGTAGCCACAAGACAAAATATGACGACTCTCCAACAGGTACTTGCAAGGGTGGCTGGAAGTCTGTCGTTTATTAGTCTACAACAGACAAAGGTCAGGATATAAAAACTAAAGCAGTCTAAGCCTTAAGGTGACTAAAACCTCTTCCAGTTGGTAAGATCTGTTAGATTTTACCCAATTGTGTCACTATTTTAGGGAAAAAGAATTATACCCACAATAATCTTTGAAAAACAAAATGTACCAAATTACTGAGGTCGCTTCAATGATCAGCATATTCTATCAGTATGTATACAATACCAACAATTGCCTAATAATCTTTGAACAAGTCAACAAAATTGTTTAAAAAGCTTCTGACACCTATAGCTTTTGCTGCACATGTATAAAAACCCCTCCACTCTTCAAAAATTTGGCATTTAGGTTTAAATCAATATGCCAGTGGTTAATAGCTACAAAACCCAGTTGTGAAATAGCACAGATTTGTGCTTCGATTCCAACCTCATATGACTAAACTAGACAGGTCGTTTCAATTTGCTTTCTCTGTACCTGTTATTAGGAGTCAGAGGACACCTAAGACTTGCATCTCTCACGCGCAAGGAGACAAGTGAGCAAACGAGACCTTGTGTGACATGAAGGCTGCACATTATTCTGCTAGCGTACACTCAGTACCAGCAGGCCAAAGGACTCAGTTGATGATTGTCAACTAAAACGTGAACATCATTTTACTCACAAGTCTGAAATAGTCAGTGGAGTTCTGATCATGGAAGATTCTTCTAAACTCAAACCAATTGATGATTCAAGCAGATGGTCCAACTTTTCTGGACTAGTCCACATCAAAAATCAGTAAGATGTAATGTGCTATGAGGCAATTTCCTACCCCTAGTGATGAATGAGATTTTACTGTAACCGTTTTGGTTAAAACTGCATGCAAGAGTGCCAATAATCTCAAAAAATCCAGCACCAGCAATTGCTTCAATTTGCCTGAACTGTGAAAAAACTGATGCATTTTACAACCCTCTTGGGAGACGGGCAAACACAGGCTGCTGCCTCCCTGAAAGCAGCGCGAGGCCGTGGGAGGAAGCCCAGCAGCAGAGCTGGCTGATAAAGTTCCCACCTCTTCCCCCGGACACTGCAGTATCCTGCCTCTCTCAAGCAAACTCCCATCTTATTGTGGAGACAGCTGCCTGCCACCGTAACTGCTGCAGTCGCACACCTCCACACAGTCCTGCCAACAAAATTCAAAGCAACACTTCCACGAAGGCCGCTACGTGATGCCCTTATGGCCTAAAGCTGCTTTCTTAAACACAAACCAAGCTGAAGTTAAAACACATCCACCTGCTGCTACTAAAGTTCCTAAAAGCAAAACGTGTCAGAACAAGCAAATAAGTCTGTGAGTAATATCTGGCCTGATAAATGATGGGTTTCTCACAGGTGCAAACATCATCATTTCATATTTGCACTTCTTTATGTCTGGTGTCTGCCATCTGTGCTGCACTATTTAATAATAAAACAGCTGACCCTGCAGCCTCCAAAAGATCAAGTGTTATTATTATTTTTTACATCAGTGTAAAACAAGTCAACAAATATCAGATTATAAAAAATAAAGATTTTTCTACACTCTGCCAATTTAATATTTAGTCGTGTTATTAGTCCTCCTCCAGATTACAAACCTTTCAATACAGTACTCACAAAATAGCCACATTACAAGAAAATATTTCAAAATCAAAGATCAATGAAGAAACTTGGAAAACCTTTTATTTCCAGGATATTAATTGCAAGTGAAAGTTGTTACTGATGTACATGATTTGTAAAGTATAAAATCAAATACAATATTGAAAAATACATGAAGTTTCATTCACTCTTTCAGGTTTCATCATTTATAGTCATGGTCTCCTGCCTCCAGTGGCACTTGAGAAGCACATGGAGCTAGGACTACACTGCAAGCACCACCTCTGGAATTTTTTTGTTGTTGGCAGCAATATCTCATCCTAAAGGCAAATTTTTCTTGTGTAGAGACATTCAGTTTGATGGCACGGTGCACTGAGCCAAAAGATTGCTGAAAACTTGTTGAAAGGCGCTACCAAAAATGCCATAACCATTCAAGAATTAGGACAACAAAGCAAATATTTTATTTCAATTAAAGAATCAGTTGCATACAAAAAACAAAACAAAAACAAACCACCCACACACTGAGCATGTAAACCACCAATATTACAATACAGTATTCAGCAAACTGAATTATTGTTTAAGGAACCATAACCTCCCCCTTCTAGAAAAGGCAGATATTTTTAGGCATGGAATGAAAATGATCTGAGGAACAACTTCAAATGCTAAAGCTGCCAAACAAAAGTTATTTCATATTGTTGATTTAAGTGGAGATACAGTAAACCAGAACTTTTAGATAAAGTACAGCAACAACATCTAGCATTCATTTAGTAATTCTGTATATAATTCTCACTAAGGTTGAGTTTTATATTATAGTCATCAATAGTGAAATGAATTTCCTTATGACTTAATTTCAAATGATAACATGAGTGATGCAAAATAACTTGCACTAATTCAGATATACACTCTTCCTGCCAACTGCGTGACCGAATAAGAAAACTCATCTTCCTCTCCAAGTAAAATCAATTTTATTGGATAAACCCATCCAGTCACTAACTCGTAGGAGAAACAGTGAAAGGATTCTTTGGTTCTTGGTTCTTTGTTCACACTGTGTAACTTTATTATGAAAAAACCCCCTGTAAGTAGAATGACACTAGGTTCTGAAAGGGTATACTGCTTTAAAACAAACTCTCTCAATTTGTTTCTAATCTCATCCCCTGCAAGTTCTTCCAACTGTTTTCAATTAATGGCATTGCAATTTTCACTCGTTTCATTTAAAGTTTGCTTTTGGTTTTTTTTAAACACATTATGTAGTCACTAAAAGATGCAAAGTATTTTACTTTCCCAGAGAGTGATTAAAAAAGCAATTCATCTACTTTGCAACACACGCTTCCAAGAAAAAAGTTTAAGTCATGCGTTTTACAAAGTAAGCTGGACAAACCAAACCATTATTCACTCAAATCTACACACGTATTTACATGCAAAGTAATGCAGATGAACATACTCATTTGCCATTTATAGTTAAAGAAATTAACCTATTTTCTTCCCAAAATAAGCTTTACTTTTTTTTTCTCTCCTCCAAAACCAGATCAAAACTATTCAAGACTATGAAAAGTTACATTAACGTTAAGTAGTTCTATTCAACCAGCCAGCATGAGCGTGAATGCTGTGACCGCTTCTCATACAAGAGGATTCCATGGAAATTCTTAGATACTTACAACAAGCCCATGTGCAGCATCTTTAGCTAAATTATGACTAATCTAACAAACTCTCATGCACTAACTGAGGCAAATGCCAAGCAAGACGCCTTGGGAAACAAGATATCACAGGTTTCCCTAGAATCCTAGAAAACAGCATTACAAAGTCAACAATCCAGCTGGAACAACATCATGTTCAGCAACTTTAAGGCCAAAGCTGTCTCTAGAAGACTGATTAAACCCTTCCACATTTAGTTTCCCCAACGCAGCAAGATTCTGGATCTCTGTCACCATAGTATGCTAAGTTTCATTTCAGGGTTTTCTCTCTTGCAAAAGCACCACCTCTTTACAAGGCCACATATTTCAAAACACAGTAGGAGTTTGGTAATGGTTCTATAAATTAGATTAACGGAAGTTCGCAATGAAAGTCTATGACAATGGCTTTTGACCATCTCGTTGTATCGCAATCACCATTTCCATTACAAGAATGGAAGAAACCTCTGCAAAGCAGGCTCCCAGAATCAATAACCCATTTCACTGTGCTCAGTATCCAGATCCAAGGACCTCCTGCTTCAAGGAAAGGTAGTGTCAGGGAGCTAGATTAATAGTCTGCAGTCTAGAACTTAATTGCCCCAATTATTAAAATGCATTTGATTTCACAAGAAGCCACATTCTGAAAGAACTGAGGTGCAAAAGAACATCAGATCCGAATTAACGAAGTCCAGCATTAGCTAAAATATTAAGATTTTTCACAGAAGAGAAGAAGCTCAGCAAACCAACCCATTAGAAGTGTAAATCAGATAATTACTACTATGGTACTGTTAGCACTTCATTATCTGTTGAGCAAATGGGAGAGAAAATGAAGAGCTAAAAAAAGGAAAAAGCATTCACTGAAAAGCTCTCCTAACTTTCCTTGTAATCTGGGCAGATCTTCATTAGAAGGCACATCTGTCTACTGTCAGATTTATAACTGAGGTTCAGAACAGCAGATAGCAGATGCCCCAGTCTTGTTCTCTCACATAGGCATCTTCAGTGGATTGGTCTAGACTGGTGAAATCTTGTAGAGCATTTCTTACATTCTTAAACATGAGAAACTAAAGAACTATGGACCGAACAGGTCCCATCTTTTCTTAAAGCTCATTGTCATTTTTATTACTTATTTGAAGATGGTAGGTTCTGAAGTACACAAAGCGTCTGAGCTACTCATTTCTACTACTGTCACTCTACCGAAATAAAAATACAGGTACCCCTATCACCACAGTGATTTTGCTAAACACATAGACAGTTCAATTAAGTTGGTGAAATTCACCACCACATAATTGGTAATTATTTTGGGGTACACCGTGCATCTTTTATCAATTTAAGTTACAGGACCATCTTTGTTTCAAGCCAAATTTTAAACTATTTTCTGAAATTGCTCTATTTTCTGCAAGTTCTATAAAATAGCTAATTTCTTTGCCAAAGGATTATTGACCTGGTTATCACACACTGACCTTAAGTGCAGCAGAATTCACAGCCAGAGCATTCAAGGATATACTGTGCTACACCTCCCTACATAGCACAGCAAGGTTTGTGATGGCTCAAGGCAAAGCCAATCACTTAGTAAAAAGGAAGCATTAGATGGCTTTAGTAAGATCTAATCTCATGTAAGGAACCATAATTCTGTGCCTAAAACAACAGACCTAAAAGTATCCATATGATTTTGGAAGCACTTTCGCACACAAGTAACACATAACTCTTCCATTTCAATTACTATATCAATTTCAACTATCTAGAACTGTGTTCCCTCATGAAAAAATCAGGTAATTTACAAGAAAACTTCTAGTTTTTAGCAGCTCTGAGGTTCTGAAATAAAAAAAATCCATGTCCTAAACTATTTCCTGCTACTTCCTGTCACTTGTAAAGTCTTCAAAATTTAAGACAGGATTTGAGCTGCCTTAGTTCCCTTTACCTTTGTGTAAAGGACATTCTTTTAAAATTCAAATTATGCAAAGCAACAAATCACAAGGATACCATATCAATAAGTGTTACGAAAACTGTTTCTTTAAAGGCATAAAATATTTTTTCACATCCTTTTTCAGATAGGTTCTAAATTCTTTTTTTCACTTAATAAGTGAAGAACTATTTTATAATATAATCTGAAAAAAAATGCAGCTGTGTATAATCCATCACCTTATTCCATCTGAAGGCAACGCCCCTTCACAAAGACAGAAATCCTATTGTAAAAGTAAAGTCAAAAATAGATTCCAAAGTTTATTCAAAATAGTATGCTTGCAGTAATACTCCTTACTCTACTCTAAACTTCAGGAAGCTTTCACTGTTTTGTATGTTCCTCTGCATGGAGTACATGTGCAGTAATAATTCCTTCAAAAGTAACTGATTCTAACATTATAAGTTGCAAGACTTAAACAAGGCGAAAATCAGAAAAACACCCAGTCATGTCTGGCACGAGGGTAAATATTAAATAAGCTTTAGCCCTTCCAAAAGAGCAGTATTTAAGGAGGCCATTCACAGAGGGCTTCTTTCAGAACCACTCTATTTCAGGTTTAAAAGCTCTAGAGGATAAATGAAGCATAAATGAAGTCTGAGAATGTATAAGTATATAACATTTAACTCGTTTTCTATAGGTTTGTAGATAAAACCAGCAACATATTAATTTCACCTGCTCTCATTAAAAGACAAAACTGAAAACTGAAAAAGAGCAATAATTTAAATTGCAGTAAAACTGCACCTTGTTTAGACAATTCTACAAGTTAAAAAAAAAAAAGCACAAAGACTGCCGATTCTCATTAAGCTTAAAAAGAGATTGTGCATACTATATTTTAGTCTATCGTGTTGGATTTTCTGAATATAAAAGCGATCTACTCCTTTTCCCCAATTATTCCTCTAACTTTATTCTTCCCCATATTTGATTTACTCCATTTCAATATAAATGTGAAAACAGAAAGATTCGAAATGTTTCAAGATCTACAATGCTGCAATATTTCCCCGCAGGTGTTCATAAAGCCAGGTCCAGGTTTTGAACATTAGTCTTTATTAGCATACCCTAAGAAAATTCTGAGCAAATATATTTTTGTCTGTCAATGCCAAGTTCTATCCAAATAACATAGTCAATATATGTATTGTGTTCTCATATACAGCACACCATCCTTCATAAAATTCCAGTTGAAAGACTACTTGAAAACATGGTTATTTTCAATTGGAAAAGGTTTTCAAAGTCATAAAATTTGCTGGAAACTAAAAGAATACAAGCACATTTGCAACTATTCTCACCTACTGTGAGTCAAATGAGATATCAAAAGGAACATGTAATACAGAACAACATTTAGCTATACATGAGCGATCAAAGGTCTACAGACAATGTCAATATCACCATTATTATTTTGATCAACTTAAAAACAAATTACAATACTATATAATGCTTTAAGATTTCATAAACAAATTCAGAAAGTTGTAATCATCAATAGTGAAGCTACAGGAGGATAAAGAAATCCCTTACAAGAATTTGGAAATGAAACTTTAAAAAGTTTTTGCAAAAATCACTCTTCCGTTTCCTGTCAGAATGACATCGCTCTTCTGTCAACTACAGCAGCTTCTATGCCCCATTTTGGCCATTTCTCCCACAAGCTTTCACGATTTCTCATTTGTCATTCCTGATGTCTGGAACACCCACCTTCCTTCTCTTGAAGTCCCATTCTAAGATCCACTTCTGCAACGTTGCCTACAGAAAGAGTAGGCAACTAAAACACTCATTCACAGTGTCAACAATTACGCATCAGCTTTCACTGTGTACACTGTACAGCATAGCGTTCACCACACTTCACCTTTCTTACTATACTACACCTCAGAGCATCAAACCTAGAAGTGGAGATTTAATATCTAAGAATCACTTTGGAGAAATAGCGTCTACTATTTTTTGAAAATGCTAGCTGTACCTCTCAGTGCTCACAGAAAGGAAAGTATGTTTGACACTATAAATATTCTGTTATGCCTGTGTGCATCTGTGGTACATGCACATATGTAATGGTCACAAACAGAAAAAAGAACAGCCTATTTAATTTTCTTTACACTACAGTACATTTTAATCCTTTGCCGGCTCCACCTGAGATTTCTCACCAAAATTATTTGTGAAAGTGAATTGACAAGCTGCATTTAAGCATTTTGGTTTGCTTTGTTTTCTTTCTAAACCTACTTCCTTCTATCTTTGAAAATCTGAACTAAAATTCAATTAAGAGTCTTTAAGAAGTGTTTACGCTTACGTCAGTCAAGGCCTATCGCAAATATATTCACAAGTGCTATTAAACCAAGTATATTTCTAGACACTCATGGAGGCAGACTTGAAGCAATTACACCTTTCTGGAAGGCTGAAGAGAGATATATATATGTATTTATTTTTTTAAAATTAAAACAAGAAAATCTACCTTATACGTTGCTTACACATATTAAATGCAAGCCTGTCACGAGATGTGTTACTGACCTTCAGGTAACATGAATCTCACCTCATGCTTCCATATATTTCTACATGTCGCTCCATATAGAAGTGAAATACTTTACAGGCTAATCTATTTGTTTCAATAATAACCAGAGCTTCAGTAATGCCAATGCAGTTCTAACATACAATAATGTATTATATAGAGAAAAAAGTGTTTAAAAACAGTTGGGTTTGTAACTTTGTGCCATTACAAACAGGAAGTAAAATACCTGAGCAGACAAACAAGATGCACAACGCATTTTCAGAAATTACGAAAGGCTGAAGATATATAATGCAAAACCACAACTAAAACATTGTAGACACAACATGTAAACACAAGATATAATCAATAATCCAATTTAAGCTACATAAGATGAAAAAAACCCTCCAAACCCTGGCAAGCATATGGCTGGTATTTACATTTACAAACTCACTAAAATTAAAGCGCTTGCCACTACAAACACTCTCATTCACAGGTTAAAGCTAAATGAGGCCCCTCCTCACATATATTTCACATACTTTACACTATCTCGTTATTCAAAGAAGAAAAAACAAGCTTATTCAACTTACATCTTTTTCTGATCGATGTGGGAACATCGATGATTGGCTGTAGTACATGTTTTCATCATGGTAGTCACCATCAACCCCCTCTACAAACTTCTTCCTTGAAGCACCAAACATGCTGTTTGTCACCTGGATAAGAAGAAAAATTATTAGATACCATATATGATTTGGTTTGCTACATGCTTATAATAGTATATATTTTAAATATATGGAAGGATTGTTGAAAGAAACTTGTTTCTAAACATTTGAAAATTCCTCTTTAAAAATATTTTCTGTATATTACCAATGTAAAGGTCCTTTTCATCTGACAAACTCTTATTTCAGAAACAGCTGGGGTGGGGGGAAAGGACACTGTCTTTTGGAGGGATGTTTGTTGGTTCCTTTTTTTGAGTCTCATGACCTTTCATTCAGGCTTATTTAAAAATTCAGAACGTTAGACAACAAAACAGCAAATTTCTCAAATTTTCTTCTCCTCGGGTCAACATTTTCCACCTAAAAGAACAAAATTAGGCAACGTTCTTCATAGCTCAGCTACTTTAGAAGAAGTAACAATAAAAATGTAAGAAAGTCATCTGTAAAATCACTCCCATGTCTCACCCCCACAACTGTGGAAAGCTTTCTACTCAACTCGGCATACTCATAGCCACGATCAAGTAAAAGAAGGTTGAGCTTAAGCACACCCAACAACCTCATCACAAACTGGCAAAGTTACTGCAGATGGCCCACAAAAAAACCACTAGATCTTATTTTGCCCTTACTCCCAGTGGTGCACACACAGACCCAGACAGAGCTGCTAAGTCAGAAATAGGAAGCTGACGAAACAGCAACCACACACAGCTGGTCACAGAACTCATTAGAAAAATGTAATCCCACAGCAAAGTCATATATCATCACTAAAGCATCTACCTCATGCAGTGCATATTTATACACCTGATTCTCTTACTTATGTTATATACAAACATCTCCTAAGTTCCTAATCTATCCAGCTACAAAGCACTATCAGTATACAAGCCCTGTTTTAACCTAACAGGTTAATGTTCAAACCAGCAAAACAGCACATATTGGTCAGGACTGAGCAACTTGCCTGGTTTCTTGTACCATATGGGCAGACTGGAGAGAATGCAACCAACAGGATGGTAATCAATGCTGAGCTACCACCCTACACTGTAACACCTCGAAAGGTAAGGAAGCTAAGTTACAGTCAACCTATGAAATACTCCGAGCCCTGGCATTTTCGGTCTTCACTACTGAGCACATTAGCTGAACTTAAAAACATAACGCAGGAAAACTGTTAAAAAAAATTTGAAGAGTTATTTTGTGCTACCTTAGGCTGAGGCTTGAAACTGAAATTTCAAAACATTTATTCTGGTTGACTGCATGGAGAGTTACTTTCAGGTTGAAACCCTCTTATCCCTACGGACACAAAATTACTCGGACACTCCTTACAGCATGGCTTATTCAGATTTCACCTTTACTGATGAAAATCTCTAGGCAGCATTTAATAACATGGGTGCTCCTATACTGGCAACAACTTAACCTCATGATTTCAAAGTCATAGGAGTTTTGAGTAGAAGTCGACACTCAGGATGCATTTAACACACCTATAATGACAGAACTTCCCCAAAAATGTTCAGCTAAACAAAAGCCTATTCCACCACTCCTACAAGAATGTTTCAGATATTTAGACTACTGATGTCTCAAACCAAATTTATTATGTTACACACACTTGTAAAAGTACTGTGCACCTTCCTCCAGATAAAACTTGTATTTTATGGTATTTACAAAAATATGGAAATGTAAGGTCCCAAACTGCTCGAATGCATCCAGCTGACTTTCACACTTGTAGTGAAGCTTTCATTACACTATAAGCATATCCTACTGTGCTAATCCCCTTACAATGCAATTATCACCTACCAGATGGGATGGAGCATTTAACAGGCTAAGGGGATTATCTTGTCCTTTGCTCTGCCTGAGTAAAGTGCGGAGAGATAAGCAGTTGCCTTTAACTGTTGTAAAAAGGATAGCAAAATGCTTTGGTGAAGCTATCCCAAGCAACAAGGAGAAGGTGAGTGTCTCAACCAACTATCGCTCTTGAGAAGGTAAAAGGCAGCTTCTCACAAATCCCGAAGAATTTTTGATGCTCCTGTAACAACACCTGAGATAACAGAAGAATTTTTTTTCTGACATAACTGTCTCTTTTAATCAGTACAACAAATTTAATTGTGATAAAAAGCAAATCACTGATGCATATACCATACTGCACTACTATAATACCTTACCCTGAGCTACAGTACAGGAACTATGTAAGGGGAAAAGATGATTCTGTCTTTGACTCTGTAGTTTTTGATCTTATTTCCGCAAAGGTTTACACATGGCTGGCTACACACGCACCATAAAGATTTCTGAGTCTGGGGGGGAAGGTCAGAGCCTTCAGTATCAAAATAAATGTTTAAAGCTGCTGCAAGAAAGCTAATTCGTCCAAATATGAAATCTATTTACTGAAGACCTGAAAGATACTTAAAATATTCTCCATTAAATTTAAATTTTCTAAAAGATAATTTTCTATATTGATAATTGCATAAGACAGTGGCACAAAACCTAATCAAGATTATGCCCTGAAGACTGATGAATTGCACTGACCTTAATACAGCATCTTACAAGAACATTGTTATTAAAAAAGAAATGAAGAAACCTTCTAATAATTAGATAGATTACATATTGATATTTTTATTGGCTACCCATATTTCTACACAATGCGTTAACAAGACCATGCTAATGAACTCCAGAAAACAGAGCAGTGCACTGCAGGCTGCAGCTGCAGGGGAAGAGAGGAAGGGAGAAGGAGTCCTGCCTGGAACCCAGCTGCATCACTGCACCTGAGTGATCCGAAGACCTTCAAAAACTTCTTGCTGAGACTGATACTTCACACAGCATTTTTGTAAGTGATTCTGTGTTGTTCAATGCTGCCAAGTGAAGCAGACGCGTGCGGTGCTTAAGCTGTCCAAGTTCCCTCCAAGAGAAGTAGCACAGGCACTGGAGGGCATTCTGGCAGCTGCCTGCACCCCTTACAGGATTTCACTTCACTGGAAAGATTTGCCACCTGTGCTCAGGGTGAACCACAGCACAGATCACAACAAAGAAATGTGGCACTGCAATTCACAGTGCTATCCAGCCCTGTTACAAAACTAACAGCACTATAAAACAAGGCAGCCGCTAAAGACCAGTAACTGAAAAGGCAGGAAATGGGATTAGAGAGATAGTAGGTGCTGTAGCCAGACTGCTTACTTCTTGCTTATTCTTAGGGTAACACCAGCAGCCAATTTATCTGCTTCTCAGTAGTCACCAGTGACAGTCTGGCCAACCTCTGTATCAGAGCACCTATCTTTGTGCAAACTTTTATAACATCGCCGAAGGCAACCATCTGACACGGTCATTACCAAGTTAGCAGTAGGCATCTTCATATCCATGTTAAGTTATTTCAGTATTGACTAACATATTCATTAGTCAGTCATGCTACAGGCAAGTGCACAAATACTGAAAAAACACTATTCCAGTACTATCTGTAAGAAGGCGTGAGAAAAACAGGGGCTGTGCTGGGTCCAGTCCTGTTCAATGTCTTTATTAACGATCTGGATGAAGGGATTGAGCGCACCCTTAGCAAATCTGCAGATGACACTGAGTGCACTGGGTGCAAGTGTCGATATGCTTGAAAGAAGGGAGGCTCTGCAGAGGGATCTGGACAGGCTGGATCAATGGGCTGAGACCAACGGGATGAGGTTCAACAAGGCCAAGTGCCAAGTCCTGCACTTGGGACACAACAACCCCATGCAGTGTTACAGGCTTGGGGCAGAGTGGCTGGAGAGCTGCCTGGCAGAGAGGGACCTGGGGGTGTTGGTTGACAGCGGCTGAACATGAGCCAGCAGTGGCCCAGGTGGCCAAGAGGGCTAATGGCAGCTTGGCCTGTATCAGACCCAGCGTGGCCAGCAGGAGCAGGGAGGTGATTGTGCCCCTGTGCTCAGCACTGGTGAGGGCGCACCTCGAGTGCTGGGTTCAGTTTTGGGCCCCTCACTCCAAGAAGGACATTGAGGGGCTGGAGCGTGTCCAGTGAAGGGCAACAAGGCTGCTGAGGGGCTGGAGAATGAGCCCTACGAGGAGAGACTGAGGGAATTAGAGTTGTTCAGCTTGGAGAAGAGGAGGCTGAGGGGAGACCTCATCATTGTTTACAGCTGCCTGAAAGGAGGCTGTGACCGGGTGGGTGCTGGGCTCCTCTCACAAGTGACAGCTATAGAAGGAGAGGAAATGGCCACAAGTTGTGCCAGGGGAGGTTTGGACTGGACATTAGGAAGAATATTTTCACTGAAAGGGTGGTCAGGGATTGGAACAGGCTGCCCGGGGGGGGGGGGGGGGGGGGGTCTAGAGTCGCCGCCTGCAGGTGTTTAAGAGACAGGTAGATGAATTTCTTAGGGACATGGTTTAGTAAGGGGACAGGTACAGTTGGATTCGACCTCTGAGGTCTTTTCCAACCAGACGATTCTATGTTTAAGAATCAGACCTGGCCACAACTTCAGGCTAACATGAAACAAGCCAAATGCAGTCACGAGCCTGACAAGACCTTCTGTGGAAGATTCCCTAACAACCACCACTATGCGGGAACTAATAGCAACGTACAAATGTTAAGAACCTGATGCATCTAATAAGCAGTTTGCTGCAGTCACTGACCTTTGGCCTTCAGCTGAGTACGTAACACATGACAAGACATTTATTAAAAAGATTTCAAGAAAAAAAACCTTTTCATTGCAAGAAACACCGCAGTGTAGTGTACTTCAGCACTCAAAACTTTGTTAGCTGTAACTGAACATACATTATTGATACAGAGTTTGTAATGAAAAATTATTCTAAATTTTGTCATCTTAAGCTGCAAAAGGATGTTCTCTATAAACGCTTATAGAGTGATGCTATGACTGCATATTAAATTAGTTAAACAGCCTGAAGCAAATTATAGTACTAAAATATGAAAACTAATTATGTTTCTGTTTTGCAGCACTACGATAGGTAGTGCCCAAGACATTAGCACAGCCAACTCTAAACTAAGAGGATACTATAAAGTCTCACTGGAGAATGAATAATTTTTATTTGGCATAGAGCAGAAAAATCGATCGTGGCATTACAAGTGATTAAACTCATCTTTATAAGAGAAGAAAACTATATAGAGTAAAACAAGTTAAAAAAATTAAATCACTTCAGGAATTACAGCAGTACCTTCTCTTTCCTGCTCCTCCAAGAAGTACGGTAATTTGTCAACAGGCTCACTGTCATTACAAGGGAGAGATTAGAAATTGTAATCTCAGTCTGATGTTACACAGCTTCCACCCATCAGTATACTAAGACTTGCTGTTTAGGTCCTACTAGGCAAAACTGACAACTTACTCTATTTCCCTCTTTTCATTTTGTTTTCACATAATATAATGCATTTGCATATCCAAAGTATCTACAAAAGTGACAATGAGCCTTTCAGTGAGAAGTGTCTCAAAAAAGTGTTCATCAAAAGTTACATGCTGGTAACCACCAAATTTAAGTAAAAATACAGAATTTGGAATTTCACCTGTTGGTAAAAGCATGAATTCCGTTTATAATAAAAACTGCTACTATTTATGATCTTATTTCTCAGCGTTAAAGATAATTCCTATTTGACCCAAACTAGAACTGATGCACATTAGAATACATACTACCACCTTGCTAGATGCAAAAGATCTCTCAAATTCCAATCCTTTAGAGATAAGTTAAAACAAAATGAAATGTACACTGGCACAAACAGATACATTTTATTTTCAAGATGAAAAACAAAACAAAACTGGAAGTTGAGATCCTTAGTTCCCACATTAGATTTCACAACCACAGTCACCCCATTTCTCCAAGGTGACCAATAACCTCTAACAATATACTATATGCATATGCTACAACAGCCCTTCAAACATCTTTGTAGTATCAACAGTACATTATCATGGAAAACGGAATATTTCACTGTATTTCCTTTTTTTTTTTTTGGCTAAAAGGTATTTTTCCTTGATGAGCTTAATAATGGCACAGATTTGTACTCACTGTAAGAATGGGAGAATGCTTTGCCCATCCTTAACAACTGGCTTTATATTATTTTAATTTATGTAAATATTTTTAAGTTTAAGCCTCAGAAATATGGAAGACTGAAATTAAGACCACCACAATATTAGAGCTACAAATCTTCTAAAAAAACTGGTTAGATAGCTTTCAGAATAATCTCACAGTACTTGTCATATGGTTCATGAATTGATTGCTTTCCAAATTCACAGAGCACTGCAGAAAGTAACAGCCATAAAGCAACTATTCGATTTACAGACTTACTTAGGTCAAGTCTCAAAGTAGTTCAAGAAATAACCAGTATCCTTAAAATACTGCATGGTCTTTCCATTCAAAAATGAAGTGATATGACAAATGAGATACATAGCAACTTCTGTGCGGGAACTCCTTACAAAAATATCAAGCAAGAAAGAAATAAAGAACATATAGTTATGATTTTAGACTATCCTGCACTTATATTCTCAAGAACAGCCATTTACAAGGTAAAATTTATACATAATAGTATGTAAATAATAATATAACATAATAATGCTTTCAAAAATGACACTAAAACTGTGAATCTCCGCTACATGCAAATTATGTCAGGTAAGTGCAGCCACAGAAAAACCATAGAAATTCATCTGACCAAGACCTACATGCTAACTTTAACCCTTAACCATCCTTAACTACTATGAAATGAACATTTTAAAACACTCCTGAAATAAAATATCACAAGAAGAACCAGAAAAACTACCTGCAATAAAATAAAAATAAAGCAACGCTGAAATTACTAAAGCCAAACTTGAAAATTAAGATTATAAGAAGCTCCATTTAGTTTCATAACACGGTTGACATTGTGCCCCCCAGGGGCAGACTCATGTAGGTTCTACTCCTACTAATCACAGGCACAAGCTTTGGAAGATGTCAGAAACCAAGAGGGGTTAGGGATATGATTGTGCACTAAGCTGTGTGGATGCCTTTTAAGGGTCTGATCAATGAGATGCACTCATTCAGGAAATTATCTTTAGACATGTCATTCAACAGAATCCAAACACACACAAGAAAAACACTTCAAAGATGGGAAGGGCAGGAAATGACCTGCAAAAGTGACCAGAAGAGCAAATGAACTAGCACTCCATCTAGAGCAGCTGTGGGGAGACACCAAGAAAAAGCCAGGTGCATTTCACCTCATCTAGTGATGTGACCAGTGGAGAAGCAGGAGCATGTCCTTTGCAGGCAATGAAGTAACAAGTCGTCCTGACCAACCGCACACACATGCTTACCCACAGGCACACTGTAAAACACAGAGCTGGATTATCTGTCAAAGACATGGTTTAAGGATTTTGTTGACCAGGAAGAAATTACTACTTCTCTGATATATTATAGATAAGACTATTTACTCAGTAATAATAAAAAACCCCTGAGCAATGTATCACCTTCAAGAGCCTATCCAGAATGAGAGCATATTTAACCACTTTCTCTTTTCTTGATGCTTCCAGTCATTTGTAGTATCTACAATCCATTCAAGACTATGAGTGGTTCGAGATTTAATTTAACATAGCATTTCTGACTTACTATTGTAAAATGTTTCGCTCTGCAACGCCCTTCAACTCTAAGGTTTCACCATGAAAGATGATTGCATTTTAGAAAGAAACTATGGTAATTGTGCCAGTAACTTCAGCAGGCAATATATTGGCTCATACTTTGAAATTCAATACTATTTTAAGTATGCATGCAGTGAATAACAGCAAGAATCTTAAAAACAAATTATGTACTGGCACATTCCTTTTGCTTGCTTACTTAAGATACTACTCAGCCATAATATTTTTTTTTAAAAGAAACTAGTTCAATTTGTGAACAAAAAGTTAACTTTTAAAGCATGTTCTTAGTTGATGATCCATCAAGACAATTATCAGCTATATATACACACTATCTCTGTATCACATTTATTTATGATTGTCTTTTGGGAATACCATCAAAGAAGAGATCAGTTACACTAAGAAGTCAGACAATTTAAGTTCAGAAACCAAACAAGCTTCTGAAGTACCTATGTTGTCACAGGAAAACAAAATAAAACCCAACAAACAAGCAAAGAAGTACATAAAATAACAGATTGCCAAACTTGCATTCCTAGTAACTATTACAGTAAACCTGTCTACGAAAACCAGTATTTGGTTAATAATGGAAATGGGTCAGTCTAAGATAGGAGAGATTCAGCTGTCGAGTTTGTAAATAAATAAGCAAAAAAGAAAACTCCATTCTGAAAAGTTAATGAAGTTTCCTTCAAAAAATTCTCATAATAAGCCGATTACTACAGTGGTACGTTTGGCTCCTCAGAAGCGTATTCTGTGAGCACCCCTAACCAGAAAAAAAATGCAATTTCTGTGGTAAGCAGAATTCTGCTTCAGCAAATTGTGCATATGGCTAAACTCACACAGTGTATGTGCAGTCCGAAAGCTGGATCATGTAACTGGAAAAAGGAACCCATAAAATAAAATCATACTAAGCACATGCAAATTGTTCTTCTCGAAGACTTAAAACTGTGAGATTCTATGCATTTCTCATGGAGGCAAAAAATGGAAATAGTGACAAAAAAACCAACAGTTAAAGAAATTTGTATCCTACTCTAAGAACTCACTTATGGATGAAATATATTGTAGAACTAGTTATCATTTAAGTTACCTTAGCTGAAAACTCAAAAGAGGTGCAGAAGACAATGAGGCAAGCAAACATACAGAGCCAGAAGCTTCTGCCTGAAAAAACTGTTGCAATTTGTACAAGCAATAGAAAATGGGGGACTCAACAGGGAAACACCAGTCTGTTGTAAGAGCATCGGTACTATCAGCTCTCTTTCCTGTACTTCCTCTCTGCTACAATGCACCAGAACAGAACAGTTGTTTTATCAGTGGATTTTCCATGATAGACAGCAAAGAACCTCAAGGGACATAAGGGCACTCCTATAAAGAGAATTAAGCAGGTTAAGTGATAATCAGACCACCAGCAAACCAGGTTTGGAATTCTAACATCTTAACGCACAGAATCCCCAGATAGGACAAATATGTTACAAGATGCAAAGAAAAAGTATGATTTGTGATGAAAAGCTCAAAAAATCTTAAGGAAAGAACAAACCGATCAACCACACAACAAGTTGTCATTCTTCATTGGTATTCACATATTCTCAAAACATTTTCTTAATAGCAATTAGAACAGGAAGTTAACTAAGTAAGATTAAGTAGGTCGGACTTCAGCTTCACAATCAAGAGATCTCCTATGCTAAATGATTTCGTCTCTACCAAGTGTTACAGCTTCAGTATCAGCGTGACATACTTTGCCGCTTCTGACGCCTGGTATCACTCCCAGGCACTCAACACCTTTTTACATAAAGGATAGACAATTCAGAGGATGCACACATGGACCAAGAGTGCTTAACCTGGAAAACAAGCCAGGTGCTAATCTTGTCCAAGACAGCCAACTGCTCTGACTAAGGTCCCACTTATGAACTAGACATAATTGCTCCCAGTATTACAGAAATTACACAAAGGTTTCATTAACAGGAGCATCTCAGAAACCTTTTATGTTGATGAGTCCCCTAAGAAGTTACAAAACCAAAAGAAAATTCTTGTCAGAGTAATATACAAACCTTATTTTACACTGAAATTCGGTGGCAACTATTTTTCTGAATTATGCCCATCGTAACTCCCAGCAAAGTCCTTAACTGATCTGCATGCCAACTCCCTGCTACCACTCACTGAAAGCAAGAAAAGCCATTTGCTTATGTGGAGGACAGATACATATTTTATTGCCAACACTATTGCAAACAAAGGGTCTACTTTCTGGTGCTTCACACAGACTATCGCATATTATTTTACAAATTAATCCTTAAGCTTCACTACACTCCCTCTTTGTAGAGTATCTGCACGTTTAGTTACACACAGCTGAGTGTGACATTATACTTAACAGAAAAAAATATGTATTTACTGAAGTGTCCTAGACGGTAAGAAAAGAACCTTAAATAAAAGTGGCACACTAAACCAACAGCTTGTGTACTGATAGCCAAACATCTTACTCATTTTGAACAATTTAAAGCCTTTTAATTCACATGTAAACTGTGTCCCACTGCTTCAGAATCTTCACTGAATTTCTTGCATTTTTCAAATCAGAAGTTTTACAAGTAAAGTTAGTAGTGGTGAAAGAGAAAACATTCCCGAAGGTCTTAGGGAAGCTTTATCCTTCCAGGGGCAACGAAACTGAAGACTGCCGGCAGCAACTTTACTGGCAGGGCAGGGGGTGATAGCGTGGGGACAGGAGTCGATGAGTCAGAAACATGAAGGTCAGCTGGGCCTCACAGGAAAGGGAAGATGGTTGTTGATAGCACAGCTGAGAAGTGACTCTCAAGCAGAGTTAGCAGGATGGCATTGATATGCTTGTCAGTAGGCAAGTAAGATGACGACATGAATGCTCTATCACTGGAACAGTGTTTTTTCCATTTCTCTTAATCTTGATGTGGTCACATCTAAGCCAAGCTGGTAAGAGTTATGACCTGCTGTGTCCTCTGGCTTCGTCTGTAGAGTCATTGCCTTACATATTTTTTAAGCAATACTTCTTAACAGTTCCTACACACCTGATTCAGTTGAAGCAAAAAGTGCTCACTGATAAGCTTTCTAGATCCGTATGTCTCTAAAATATTAAGCTGTATTAAAACGATGTATGTTGCAATAACTATTAGGTAGTCTGGATCTGTTCACTGGATGGTATCTTTTGTTTGTTCATTTACCATTTAAAAACTTCCGCACTCTATATCAGATAGGGAGATAAAGCTTACAAACCAAGAGAAAAACCCAAATTTTGAAGGAATTTAAATTGGGTTCGTGATCTCAGAATTAAGACTTCTCATCACACCAAACGTTTTCTATTGTGGAAGAAGAATAAAAGATTGGAAGTTAAAGAATAGGATTCCTTTGCTTGTTTATTTGCTTTCAGCTGAGACTCTCAGCCAGAAGGACACGTTTCTGTATCTGTGCTTCAGCTAAAATAAGGGTAACCATCACGCCATCCAAGACATTTCCATTCATTTTGATCAGGTTCATCCTTCTCTTTCCAGGAATACTGCAGTTATCTTTTTGGTTGCTTTTTGGTTCATTTCTGTTTGGGTCTTTTCCTGTCCAATAACCCATTTCACGGATACAGCCAAAACTTCCATGTTAATCTAAAACTCTGTATTTTAAGTATGCCTGGTTTCTCAAGCATTTCCTGCAGTTAAGCACTATCCATTCAGGTGCAGATCATGATTAATAGAGTAGGAACAGGATTTTTTTTCTGTCTTTCATTAATTGAATGGAGTTTGTTAATGCTAAGAAAATCAGTACTAGATCCATTTCTACTCTAGCTTTTGCCAGAGGAGGTATGTTATTGGGGGTTTTTTGTTTCTTTAGGGATCACAAGATAGAAGACAAATGAAAAAGAGCACAACTAATTTTTAAAGATTTATCTAATATGTTCACTCATACAGTACTTATTATAAGCTGATGCATTTGTTTGATGCATCCTGAAGAAAAAGGTAATAACACAATTTTCACTTTATGTTGAATTTTAAGAAACACAGGGTTCATTTTGGTTTGTGGTTTGGTTTTTTTTCCCCAGAGATATTCTAAAAATAGACATAGTTGAGAATATTCTGGCTAAAAAATTCATCCTGCACACATAGCACAAACATCTTGTCTTACCTTAAAATACAACTGGAAAATTCGAAACATTAAGTATGTTTAATATATTGAATCCTTAAAGAGAAAGAAACATTTATGAGCTGTCATGATTTCCTGCCAGCATACTTGCTTCTCAGTGATTCTCCTTCTCCAGACTAAAGGTACATTCTGCAAAAGCAGAAACCCTTCCCAAGAGCACAGACAGGTTAAAGTTAAATTCATGTATGGCATTTTAGCTTCTTCTCCTAAAACATACTTAAAGAATCTGTGAATCTTCAAGGCAAACACAAAAAGTTAAAGACTTCTATCCTTTGGTTATTTATTATTTTTTAAAATTAAATTCATTCTATGCTTTAAGAAGCATGTTTCTTCAAATACTCCTGGGCCTGTTTCTTGTAAGCTTTTGACTACGTAGCCAGGTTATGCTGTGATTACAGCTGCACCAGGTTCAGTCATAAAATAAAGTATGACAAAATGACTTGGATGTTTTCAACATTTTTTAAAAAAACATTTTTTTTAAAAAAATATATATTACTGAATTTAAAGATAATGAAAAAGTAGTAGAATTATTTTAAGACTTTAAATAGCTGAACTTCAGTTCTTCATCGATTTTTTTTAAGTGTTAATTGATGTTATTAAAGAATTTTCAGAGTTAGATACTATTCCACACTGGAAAAGATAAATTACAGACTCTGAGATCCCTACCATACTATCACAAATAAAATCGCAAAGTAAAATGAAGCAAGTAGTAAAAGCACCTATCATGCCTTTCCACTATACTAATCTTCCATATGTTTAATTTAAACCTCTTCAATCATTCTGTTCTCCATTAAGGTTGTCAAAAAATGAATTAATCTAGCTACGCACTCTCTCATTTAAAAAGATGGACTTCAGTGAGAATCCCATATTGAAAAACTTTGGCTTAATATGTAATGTAGCCTGTTCAAGTATCAGAAACTGAAATAAGATGTCATTTTTCATTTTAAAGTAATCTCTCTTTGAAGCAATGGAGTTTACACCACAACATTTTAAAATAGAGCTACCTCAAATCGGCAGTCTAAGCTCAGACTGCAAATGCTTCTTCAACCTGGCCCAAGTCCCAGACATGAGATTGTCCCCTCCACCTCATAACTTCCTCATAAGTTTCTCAGAAAAGTTACATTTATTTAGAGCTCCAAGACAAGACAGCAATGTTTGGTGTCTCAACAGCCTAGTAAAACAAGCAACGGGGCACTGCTTCCCATTATTCTTTCCTTGTTAAAAAAAAGAGAAGTTTACTGAAAATGAGACTCCTCAATCTTCAGCTAAGGCAGGGGTGTCAAACTTGCGGCTCCCACCGTTCTCCTGCTCCAGCAGCGTAACGTGTGTCATACGCTGCACATGTGACTGGCGCACTGGCAGGAGCGGAGAAGCAAGGAGCTCGGCACTGCCACTGGGTAAAACAAGGTGCTGGGCTGGATTCAGCACGTGGGCCACGAGTTTCACACCCCTGTGCTAAAGTATATAGTCTTGCTCACAATGAAAGTTCTGTAGCTGGTAAAATGTTTGCAAACGCAAGAACGTAACTTTCAGTTTTTCTTTTCCTACAGCTGGTTTTGTAAGATTCTAAAGCTCCCCTGACCAGCAGCATTCCTCCGCTTTCATCTAGAGTCGCAACAGCAAAACACTCAAATCAATTTTAATCTCAATTCATTTTATCAGATTTTGCAGATAGGAAAAATATAGAGATTTAAACCACTGCACCACAATCTGATGCCAAATTCTTTCAAGCCTTCTCAGGGTCAGCCAATTCCTGGAAGACGTTCTTGTTTGAGTGATATAATCCTTTCCCCCTCCTCCCTCACTCTGCACAATGTTGAAGAAGGACTCTTAAAACTTTTGTTTTTAAAAAGACACATCATTCCAGCATTAAATCTTGTTCAGGAAATACAGAGAAAGACCAATTTCTTTACTGCATTTTCAAAATGTAAAATAAATTTCAGAGAACTATATTTATCTATGCATTGAATACTTTTTTAAAAAATAAGATGTGCACTCAAAATCCCAATGTATACTTTAAAATCATGGGTACGTCTTCCTCTAAGCATCAGGCTGGTGAGAATATGAACAGTGATACATTTCATTATAAACCGATATACTGGACAACTAGAGGTAGTTACGTGTTACATAAATTTGTAACTATTCTTAAATTAAACAAAACATCACCCATACAGTACAGCTCAAAATCTAAAAATGGCAGAGGCACTTACAAATACTATATTTGTGTTTGGATTCCTTCATTACTCTTAACGTTTTTAACAATTTCTGAATCTCTGTGGTGTCACAAGCTTTTACTACACTGTTAAAATACATGTATTATTTACCACTTTTTAACCCTTCCTCTCTTTTGAAAAGGGAAGCTATCAAAATGCTTATTGTTTCAAAGAAAAATGTCCCTGGAGGCAGCAAACATAAACAGCCCATAAAGCAGCACTATGCATAATTCACAATTTCCAAAACATAGCGATACACAAAAAAGTATATTTTTCTAGTTCTGCTCAGAGTTTATCTTCAAGAGCTACTTTTGAATCAGCAATAACTTCTATATATGCAGGTAAGAATAAAAGAGTCAAAATCATACTTTCCTTATAGCAACAGGATATATATTGTGCATTAAAAGCCTTCTGTTTATTAACCAAAAAAATCTTGACAAGATTGCTGGATCATCCACATCTAAGTAAAATGCATAAAAAAAATCCAGTCACAAACAAATAATTTTTTAGGAATCTAAACTTAAACATTTATCAAGCAAATTCTGTTGCAGACAAAACAAGCAAATTTATTTGCTTGTTTTTGCTTGTTATTGCAAATTTATCAAGCAAATTCTGTTTGCCTCCAAAACTGGAGACTACTGGAAGGGAAGATCCATCAGTACTCACTGCTTCCGAAGTACTGAGCAAAATTTTGTTAAGCTGCTACAAAGAAAGGTGTACATAACTCAATAAACTAAATATTTGATGAAAGCTTTGAAAGCAGAACAAGGAAACACTAATATACAGTTGGTAGAAAGCAACCTCAAACTGTTCTTTGAGAACAGGCACCTTGTCTAAGATACTCTAAAAGCAGTTCATAAGTGACAGCAAGTCAGTTACGGGGACAGAATACAAACATAACCATGATCCACTATAGGCTGCAGTTACAAAAATTTGACTGTAAACAAGGGGTTTGTATTTTGAAGTGACAGAGAGAAGTATTCTACACACTCATTGGTTCTTAAAGTAAAGGGCTGCATAGGAAGATTTTATTTTATTTTATTTTAATTAAAAGATTCACTACAGTGTGAATAGTCACTGAGCAGGATTTTCACAAGGCACAAGGTTTCACAGGAGTGAAGCCTGCTGTTAAGTCCTGCTCTTGGCTGGCCAGTTTTCAGGTAGCCTGCTCCCTGTGCAGCTTTGCCACATGGTTATAGCCATGGTTACACCACACCACAGAGGCAGAACAATGTAACAGCCACAGCCCTCCTTCCCAGTACCTTGTAACAGCCAAGAAACTATATCTGAAGATCAAGATACTAGGAAACGAAGGAATGCAAGCACCCTGTTGTCCAATTCACTTTACCTAAATGATGAATCCTTGTATGATGGAAAACACTATTAAGCAAGTCTAAAATAACATGTAATGATCGCGTGCAGTGGTGGATTGAACTTGGGTGGCCAAAACAGCTGCCATCCTAAGCCTTTTCAGCATGCCCGGTGCTCAGGGGCTCCTGGTAAGTTGCAGAATAGGAATATTGTTACTCCTGGTAGGCTATATTGAAACTCGCACACAGGGTTTGCTACATACCCTGTCCAACAATTCCTGCAGAAGGTACAAACACCCCTGGGAAGCAGGATTGTACTGCCACACAGCTCCTGCCTGCTCTGCTTCCTTCATCTGCTCAGTTGCCTGGTCACTTGGAAAGAATGACAACAAAAACCCAATAATAAAGCCATGGATCCTAAAATATCTTAACCACCTTCGTGGTTAAGAAGGTTACCTTCACGCTTCTTAATAAAGTGTTAATGCCCAGCCTAAAATTTCAATTGAAAAAGAAAATGTTGACTAATGCAAATCAATTTGTGCTTTGGTTAATGAAATGAGCATGTGCTGTGAGAAAATACTAAATAACGCTAAGGGAAAAGAACCTGACAAAGTCGTACAAAAAGCTCTTCTTTTTGGGGGGTGGGGGGAATAAAGATAAACTTGCCGTATTTAAGTTCCTACTTTTCACATTATTTTGGAACAAAGTAACTCTACAAAGATTTTTTTGTATATTACGGGTCTGTGAAAGTATTCTGCATCCTCTGTGTATTCATTTTCTGGGCTTCCTGTGAAGTCCACGGTCCAATTAATTCACAAAAGATCAAAATGAAACTTTTTACTTTCTGGGTAGAAAGTGTATCCCCTTGGTCAGTTCTATTTTATACCTTTTATTATTGTTTTCCAGTTTAACACTTTCCTTTCTTATCACAATTTGATAAACTTTAGAGGAAAAAATATTTCAAATCTCAATTATTTATAGTGATCCATCAAATAAGGAGAAAGACAAGAGCCCTTCTGGGAACTTACTGACTTCCAACATTTCTTGCATGATCTTTTGCTATGTATTGATGCTTCCTGATTTCTTCTCATCACGAGTTGAGCACGCACAGTGTTCTCTACAAAGACTTTTTACTTTCTTTCTGTAGAGACAACCGACTTCTATAATTGGTCTTACTCTTTATGTTAAAATAGAATTTTAGAATTGTTCCCATCCCTCCATATATAGTCATAGGGACTGATACCCTCTAAACCAGGGTCTCTGAAATACAACTACTTCATTCTTGTTCAAAGCAACAAATCTGTTCTCAAGGATTTAATACAAACAAAAATCCACATCTGAAAACATTCTCACAAAAGCATCCATCTGTTCTATGTTCTGTCCTAAAATACCTACTTTTTAAGGAAACAAAACATACATTAGGGATAGTCTTCTGTGAGATGTTTCTGTAAAATGTCTTGGTATCAAAAGTGCTAGAAAGAAAAGCAAGACAACAGAGAGAAGGGCACACAACCAAAGCAGGTTTCTTTTACCAGACAAATCCATTTTAATGCTTCAAAAAGAATAGAGCTGAAGATTACTCTCAATAAATGAATGACTTTTCATCTGTGAATCCAGTATTTCAAAACAGGTCTGTCTGGTACTGCTTCATGAAGTATCAGATCTAGCCCAAATTTAAATAAATACTGCCACTCCTGAATCATATGCCCAGCAGCACCCAAGCCACACCAGTCCTTACTCCCCATACCCTGGTGTCTGCATCTGTCTCAAGGATTTCTGGCTTTAAGAAGCAATCCTAATGCCTGGTTGAGTACAGATGAATTTATAAACAAGAACCTGCCTTCCTTATCACAGCAATTAAGTCAGGACAGCTTTTGTATTTCTGATACCAAGGATATATGGAACTGCAAATTCTCAGACTTCCAGTTAACAGTCTGCACGCTCCATCGCTACACTTTAAATGTTCACTCTCAAAGCTGAGTCTTTTCCTGTGAAGGGAACTGTAATTCCGCACTACAGGCTGCGCAGATCTCAGCTTCTTTCGAGTACTAACTACACGGGAGACTGAAGAGAAACACCTTTTGCCACAAAAATTACTCTTAGAAACTACTAGTGAAAAGGCACACACTCTAATGGTAAACAACTTATCCAGCTTTGCTCTAGGAAAGCCAAAACAGTCTGGAGACTGCCTTCGAAGGAAAAGAAACACACTGATAAATTGTGCTGAGGAACAAGAAACCAATCTGTGCCAAGCATAACTTTTTCCCAACCAATTTGGGGTTCTGGGACAAGAGTTAGGAGCACATAGGAGAAAAGTTCACATTCACATTTAAAACCTCAAACTGAAGCCCAACTGAACATAACAAACAATACATGACAAATTAAAGGAAAAACTCTTCAAGATTACTTCTGGGACTTTCCGCAGTGTATCGTTAAATTCAAACACATATTGCCAAAATGTGAAATGGAGTAATCACAAAAGCAAGCTATTCTTGAGGTTTACTGACTCCTCTGCTCATCTTATTTTAATGAACCTTAAGCATGTCATGACATGTTCCTGGGAATGTCTCCGTGCTACTTAACATGTTATTTGGCAGAGCCCCAAAGTTAACCCATATGTTTTTAACTTTATGTCTTCTTATCATGTTCACTTTTTTTCCAATAATTTGTAGGTTCGAGTTAACCCACAGCGTGCAATCTGCTGAAATTCCTTTCTAACTCACAGGAATTTAACAAACTTTACTTTTAAAATGGCATAATACCCCACGTAGAAATGTCACCTTCTTCCTACCCTGCTTTTAGGCCATAAATATAAAAACTGGCTACATTACACAGCACCAGAGTTTGAGACTCACAATAAAAATCAAAGCCACTGAATTTTTACTTTAGTGATGTAAATCAAATCTTCCATCTTCAAAGATGATTTTATTGAATTAAATGCAATTCTATCCTGAAATAGCCTATACAATTATTAACAACATACATTCCTGCATAAACAAACCCAAGTTGTTTTCAGGGATTTTTTTTATTTAGCCTTTGCCATTCAAGCTGAAAGAACACTAGGGATTTCCAAAGAACACTTAGTAGCAGAGCAGACTATGTCAATATGAAAACTTTAATCAAGGATTAATTTTATATCTTAAGGGGATAAATAATATGTAATTGTTACATGCCAAATGCAAAACTCGCCCACCCACTGTACAATACCACCGCTGCAAAGTTATAATCATGGAACCTTGATTAACACTTATGATTACAGAATACTGTAAAAGAAAAGAATATACTGAAGTGTAACAATTACTATACTACATTTCAATGCACTGAAGGTAGTAAAACACCAACAGCCAACTAAATAAAGATGCCCATGCCCAACCCTTTTATAACTTACCTTAGGTATGTTCAAATTCGGGAAAATTATCAGAAAGAACACTTTGTTTACAAATCTTAAAGAAAAATATTTTCAAAATTTTTAAAAGCACATACAAAAGTAAATGTATTTGTTTCATTTTCTCTCTACCACAGAAATGAATAGTTCCAAGGCACTTTTTAATCAAATCTCCTAAAAGTAGGGAACACATTAATACACTTCAAAGCCACTCCCTTCAACACCTCATTGTTCAATCTACTGTCTGAATATTTTAAAGAGCAAAATCTTATGTTTTCAACGCTTTCCCACTCCCTTAAGAATAAGGTTCTACTCGAAGAACCTTAAGTGCACTGAAAATAGCTACCTACCTAGACACTGTACTTTTGCCCATTAATTTTTTGTCTCTGCTGAGGTAAGCAACTTTTGACCGATGACCAACTCCTGTAAATGAAGTAGATTAATAAAACATTATTAGTAAAAATATATTGTTATCTTCCAAGCTTCTTACATTTCTTACTGTTCCATAAACTGAAAAAACCCATCAATTTCAAAACATTTTGTGCACTGAAAATAGTAAAAAACTTAAACTAAAAAACTTCTGAGTAGTTTAAATGTAAAAAGTAAATAAAACATAAAGCAATAATTGCACACAAACTAAAGCAGGTGTCATTAACTGTCAAAATTCCATTTTAAGAACAAAATTAATGCTATTTTGGAAACTTAAAAAAAAAATCAGTAGTAAGCATTTTTCCCTAGAAAAAAGGCGTTCACAACATGAATGAAAAGGCTACAGATCCTTTGCCCAAACACAAAAGCACAGATGCCTTGATCCTGTAAAGACACAATGTTCTAAAAATAATACAGAATTAGTCTCATAAGGAAACCACATAAGAAATCACAAAGAGCCCCCAAATTATTTTTAACTGTGTGTATTTTATTCTCTGCAGTTTCGATACGTTCAATAAAACATATACAAGCTGATTCCTATTGTACACCTTAATGGGACCTTTGCCTCCTTACAAGAAAGGCAAAAATGCTTCTGAACTACCGCGGGAGAGTGGGGGAACAAGCCCTAATTCATGCCCTAACAGAAAGGACTGGAAAAACAAAACCAGAAGCTTGAAGAACAGAATCAGTGTTTCCAAACCCAAAGGACAAGGAAGGAAACAAAACCCATTCCCAACAGAAATTTTGGTTCACTGTAGAAATAATAGGAAAGAAAAAGATCAACCACCAAAAAACAACTGGGAAAGTAGAAGCGTCGACCTTTCTGAATCTCCAGAATCAGTATGTTCTGGCTGTAACTGGCACAGGAAATGAACAACTACATCAGTGAATAAAACTCATCACCCAAGTCTTGAATGCAGAGCAGTATTCTAGGACCTTAAGCTAGTGAAGGAACCAGCTGTATGCAATGATAAAGCTGTAATTTTTTTTTCACCAAAAAGCCAAAGGGCACATTCACACTTTTAAACGGGATGCCCAGAAGATGCACAGCACAACTATGTGTCCTGCAGCTACAGGAACAAGCTTCACGAAGTGTTTTGCACCATTCCTTCTCACAATGCTTTCCTAGGGTTCCTCACCTTAAAAGAGTGGCAAAATTTCAGAGCAGATTTGCTAAACCATTCGTGTACACTTATTCTGCAAAACTTTTCTCTTCAGCATTAACCTCAACAAAAACACTTCACTAAAAATATCATCGGAGCATTGATACACCAGGGCAAACGTTCAAAAATGGACTTAAGCATTTGAGAAAAGCAACCAAGTTGTCCAGACCCATAGCATGTGGGTCCCTGAGCAATTCAAGTGTGGCCCAAGTGCCAGGGCTCCATGACACAACCAAAACCGCAGTTTGCAAAGGCAGGAAGCACAGCAGGAGAGGCTGCAGACTCCCACATGATTGTACTGTCCTGGTGCACACCCAACCTCATCACATCCCAGAAACAAACCATAGAACATCAGGCAAGCTGCTGTGCTCCTTCTTCCACTTCCAAAGGTTGCAAAATCAATATACATCACCAGTAAAGTCAGCAGAAAGTTTTGGGTTTTCCTGGTTAATGAAGATACTAAGTGTCCCAAGCCAAGCGTCTACGCCAGATGATCCAGAGACACTCTCTCTCCCTCTGCCAGCACTAGCAAAGAGCTGTAGCACTGCCTGATGCAAACAGGACTTGGCACTGGTGGGAACAAGGATATGCCTGACAGTTGGTTCTTCACCTGACAAAATACTGTGGATAAAACACATTTCGGTTTGTGGATTTGGTTTGGTTGAGGAAGGGATTTCTATAACCATTTGTTATAAAAATACAGATTATATCACTGAAGTCTTACAGGCAGACTGATCCTTTCCATGTGACAAAAGCGGTAGATCCAACATCGTAAGACAAAAAATTTACAGTTTCCAAGACCCCCTTCCAGGTAGATTCTAAACTCAGACTGCATCACTGTCTGCTTAGTAATGCTGCTTTCTTTGCTTGTCTTAAAATGTTATGGTTTCAGTTTTAGCATTCATATGCTTGACAATATTATGTATGTTTTTTAACACTGTACTCATTCAGACTGTATTAAGTTTCTTCTACTTCATTAAATTCAGACTTACGGCACACAGAATGGCTTTCATCTTTTTCATCAGTCCTATAAATCTATTGGTGGGAGCATGCACCATATTTGACACGCAAATATAATAAAATCACAAGAGAAATCAGAGAGAAAGGGTTGTAGTCTTTTCCTGAAGAGATATTATAGAGTTAGACACAGCACAAGCAACTGGTTTAGGATATAATAACTAAAAATCATAATTTCAACACAAAAATAGACTTCCCCTTTCCCTTGCAAAAAGGTAATGGGCTCGGGTTGCAAAGTCTCTCTAGGTGGTGCCACAGAAATAGCTGGGGTTTGGTTCCTCCTTCTCATCTCTCTACAGCACCAACCAGCTACACCAAAGCAGCTTTCTGTTCAGTTCCAGTGGAAGAAGGATTTCTCATGCCATTCTAGTGCAGTCTTTACCAGGCCAATCAAAAGAGCACTGATGAAATTCCACACTCCAGCCTCTCCATCCCCAGGCAGGGATTAATAAAGCAAGAGCAGAACCTCACTTGAGTATCAAAATATGACTTGAAAGAGCTATAGTCAAAGAAAATTGAAAATAAACACATTTTGAATGAGAAAATGCCAATCTTCATAATTTCGTTACATTAATATATAATGTTACATTGAAAACACAACACGCTAATACAAATATTAGCCTATTTCATGTATACACATAAATTCTACACTGATTAAAATCACTGTAATTCCATCTCATTACAGAGCTTTTGTTCTCTATGTTTTACAGGAAATGAGAATTCTTCAGCCTAAAGGCTGTGTATCAAGCTGTATTCTTCTTTCCAAATTAGATGTTAATTTGTTGATTAAGAATTTTGCAGGAAATGAGAAAGTCTCCGTGTCAAAGAGATACCTCATACTCAATAGAGACTAGCAGCTGCTACAATCTCCTGCGTGGTAGTTCCTTGCTCCTGCTGAACTTTGACTTCTGCAGAAGGTATGAGCCAGCATCTAATAGGTAACACCACAGCTCTCAGATCCATGGCAGACCTTATATGACCCATCTGAGGAACCTATCCCACTATCTGACTGTACTTACCAAAACTGCCTCCGACCTCCTAAAACCCCTTTAATACAAATATCAAGATGATCTTACCCCCTCCTGGAGAGAAGATAAGAGCTTTTACTCTCCCTCTCCTCTTGCGCTGTACTGTCCTTATTTCCAGAAGAGAGCAGTTCCAGTTATTCCTCTCTAGGCTACACTCACGGTCTTCTTTAGTCCTTTTAAAAATTAACATTCTTCTGTAAGCACAGTCCTCCATGTGAGGTCCTAATATCTTTGAACATGGGAACAGTATTTCACTACAATTTCGATCCAGGCACTCCTAGGTATACATCCTGGAATGGTGTCTGCGTCTTTCTCTCCCTCAGCAATGTACTGTCAGTCTGAATGTCTTATTACTCACTACTTATTACTTAGGCTTATGACACAGGCACTACATCCTTCCCCGCTAATTCATCAGTAGTCCTCATTATAAGTTTGTACTGTTTGCCATTTCTGTACTTGCCTTTTTATGAAAAAGGGGTACATTTACTTCTTATTCTGTCATCCAATAATTTAGGAAAATACTGACAAGTACTAGGCTCAAGAAAATGTCTATGAAACCTACAGTCTCTCTACAGTTTCACAGCAAAGTACTCGTATTACAGTTTTACAGACAACTTGCAGTAGCTTCAAGCTTACTAGCTTTCCCTCCTTAGCTTAGTTATGTAGCCTATATCAGAGTGTGCCAAAAGCTCCAAGTACCTATTGGTTCTCTTCTACTCAGATCTGCTGCTCCACTACAGAAGGGATTGCTTTAGCACAGTTTGAATCTGTACTAAATCTCTTTCAGATTAAGCTTCAAGAGTAATACCCAAGTCAAATTCAATCTGTAGCATAGGTTTAGGTTTTCCAAAATCTCAGCCAAGTGACTGACCCTCCAGTTCCACAAACTGAAGAAGAAAAAGATTGCTAAGACCTTAAAACTAACAAAAAAAACCCCAAGAAAGAACAAAAATAGCACACTAAAAACTATCTTACTTTAAAAGAAAGTTAGGCACAAAGGTCACAGAAAATTAAGTAATAATCTATTTATTTTCAGAAATAGCACTTATATTCACCCAGTCCCACTTCGAATTTCAGACAAAATCGCTTGGACAACTGTCTCCATATAAACCAATATGAGTTAAAAAAAAACAAACACAAACATGTCAAGGTTCAGAAAAAACTGGAAATCACTTCTTCAAGCATTCAAAAAACTTTAACATGGATTATTGCAAAGCTAAAACAAAGAGGCCTCTGATGTTAAGACCTCAGGTCACATACAGTAAGGAAAATGTAAGTATTTCACTAGTGGAAAGGTTTCATTATTTAATTTACATATCCCAGTAAAAATGTCGGAACAGTGTTTATACTGAAACACAATAAAATACGCACGTCATTTTGCATAAAATTTCCTCTATGCTAAGCTCAGATAATATAGTCTGCTTCTATTTGTGATACATTAGTTTAATATCTGAATTTTGAATACTGGAAAAGGTTGCCTGCATTTTTCCCTAAAGAAGAATTACTTTGGGGGATATTTCCTGTGTAGTCTCATACTCATTAGTCCTGACTGATGGACAATTTCATTATTTTCAACTTTGATTTGCTGTTGCAGTTGAAAACTAAATTCATTTCATCATCTTTCTTCACATTCAAATATTCTTATACTGCTTTGACTTTACATACTTGCAAAACATTCGCTGATCGGTGAACCTAATCCCACCCATTTCAGGTCATTTTCAGGAATAAAATGTTGAGATGTTTGTTTGTTTGGGGGGTTTTTGTTGGGTTTTTTTTGTTTGTTTTTTGGGGTTTTTTTTGGGTTTTGTGTTTTGTTTTTGTTTTTGTTTTTTTTTTTTTACAGAGAAATAGTTGCCCCCTCCTGTCTTTAATAATGCATAAATAAAAAGAAAAAGGTTTCTCTAGGTAATGAGGTCCTTTTGCATGCTCCACCAAACCAAGCAAATCTGCAGCACAAGGTCTTTGTCAGTAACAGCAGAGATCAGAAAAAGACAGCTGCATGAAGAATTCTGCTTTCCAAAGCAACACTTAGGCTTGCTTTAGTCAGCCAAGAGAACTATCAGGGGAGGAATTGCTCCCTAGAGTAACCTCTATCCGCTAACTATAAAGGGAAGAGGTAGGTGAACCAGATTTCTAACTTGTTAGTAATTAAATATAAGAAATGCAGACCTACTCCTGCATGCGGCTGAGCATACTTTACATTTCCTCTGATCTTACTGATTGGAACAAACTCAATAATCCAAGATTCGTCACACCAGAATTCTAATGGCTTATGCTAAAAAGAATATCAGAGTTTTATTTATCACAGAAATGCAACCACCATCTAAAGTTTATGACTAATTAACCATGCACAATAAAGGAAAACAAAGTTTACCACTTACTGTATTTATCTGCAGTTCATTTACTTACGCTCTCACATACTCTATTTCAACAGCATCTTACATTCAACTAAGATAGCTCTAAATTGCCATTCGTAATTCGCGATGCAGCACTTGAAGCCTGAGGTAGAACAGACACCAATGAGCTGCACTTAAACCACTCAAAAATGCTTTACAAACTGCTCAAACATGCAAAACTTTGGCAGGAGCACAAAACAACTACACAAAAGGGAGTCAATAGAAAACAAACATTAAACTCAAAGGACCCACAATTTTGAATTATCTTCTACCATAGACACTACTGCTATTAACCTGAATGGCAGACAACTATCAAAGTAGAACCCCCACTACTTTGCAGGCAAGTTCACCTATGTGACCAAGTGTCACACTTGGTAAGTACAGATGCACAGAAATATCCAAATAAGGCTTCAAAAACTTCCTACTATGCAGACAAAATGAAGCAGGCAAAAATAAATACTTGATGCTTGTTCTAGTAGCAGTTTCCCCTTTAACCACTTCAGAAATTAAACACAAAATATTACCCTTATTTCCATACGGAAGTCCAAAATATAATAGCAGCTTCCATTCAGAAAAATTCACCATCTGACTATTATGAAGAAAAATAATGCAGAAGTTTTAACATCTTAATGGACAGATCATCCTAAAGTATTCACATTTCTACATACTTTTCGCTCCAGTTTACTTGAAAAAACAAAACTTCACTACTTGGCACCTTACAACCACATTCTTGTTCACTTGCATCACACAGATGACTGAACAACCCTAGCAGAAAAAAAGATTTTCATTTCACCAAGGTTAGTGGGCAGGGGTAATAACAATCCATATATCAAGACGCATAGACACACACACAGATATGCGTGTACATGCATATCTCAATAAAATGGTCTCCCTGTAGACTACAGATTTAAAAAGCTGGACAAACTGGTAGCACTTAGAACTTTTTTTTCTTTAATTTGATAACATGACTCCTATATTGTAAGCTTCCTGGTTTTATCCCCCTCTGCCCTGAAAAGTTCACAAAAAAATAATGGAAGAGTACTCAAAGTCATAAAACTTAAGCAGATACTTAGCTTCTGGCTAACAATATTCACATTCAATAACATTTTTCGACTTGCTCCTTTCAAATTTTTTCATTAGCCTGGATGATCTCACAATTCCTTTTCATCTTTCACTTTTAATTCCTCCTTGTATTGCACCGCTGACAATATAGCTTTAAAATCCACATCTCTTATCCGTGCACAAATTGTTGTCTTCCTCAGTATCTGGGATGGGTATATACACCGAAGGCTTCATCTGAGGAGTGATTTTCCTATGGGAAGACTACTTACTTTTACTAAAGATGACTAAAAATTAGGAAGCATTCATTTAGTTAGATTTCAGATTGTCTAAGAGCTTCTAAACAGACAAAAAAGGGCAAGTAAATGTCACCAGAAAAATGCATAAAATCGCAACATTCCAAACACACTGATTCAGTCCATGTCGCACAGACGTAACATGGTCTACCTACGATGACCAGTGGTAAAAACGAACACCACTATTCTCTTTGGACAACAGGCTAGCAAAAAAAAGTCTTAACATGGCATACATGGAAATACAGGGAAAAGGTGTGACATGTGGCTAAACTGTCATCATTGTATCAACAGTGAGTCATTTCCAGTGCAGAATTAATCCAGAATGAGAAAAAACATGCAGATGAAAGGAACTTCCAATGCATATATGTTCAAAAGAGATTTTTTTTTTTTTTTTTTTTAAAAAAAGTAGCTATCTGGTTTGGGCAAGAATCGGTAAGTGTCTACAATGTCAATGAAAATCTACAGTTTCCTGTTGACACCGCATGCTCTTACAGCCTCAAGTATTTTTTCCACTACCTGGAAATTACAGCCACCCAAAACATTCAGGCTGTTTTTCAGTGGTTCTCTTATCAATAAAGGGCCTTTCAAAATATCCATTGTAGGTAACTATTATTTTAATCTCAAATTTTAATTCAAGAAACATTAAATGAATATTATCCTAAAAATTGGAAGACATTACTGCTGGAAAAAAGAAACTGAAAAGTACCTTTGGCTTCCCAACACGATGCAGAAGCAGATCCAAATAGGAGTATGAGTAGTACTTAAAAGAGTGACCAACTTTCTCACTGGTTGGAGGCAAATTTTGACTCTGTTGTGCTCTCTAAGGTGTGCAAATCCCTGCAGAACTAAAATTAATAGAATTGGTATGTCAAGAATTTTCTTCGACCTGACAGCGATCCATCTGTAGATGTCCACCTCTAACACACTGGTCCAAGTCTCCCATTCAGACTCAAAGACATGAAGTGATTCAGACTTTTACTAAGTTACTCTAAGCACCCACAAAACAAACTAAGGTAAATTCAACTGCCAGCATGCTAATTTACTTAACCCTGGTAAACACCATGTGGCTTCACAGTATCTTCTTCAATATTGCTATACTGTAGTGATACAACACCATCACTTTCAACCAAAGACAGTGACCTGTCAGTGACTCTGCTTCGCTGAAGAGCTTCAGGAAGATGATCTGACACTTCTGCTTTGCTGGGATGAGCAACTCTATAACCGCGAGATCTATGTATCCCATCCTAGATTAAGTAAAACTAGTTCAAATTAAAGTTTAAATTGGAAGGAGTAGCCTGTTATGAAGACAATCCTCAGGGCATTACTCTAGGTAGTACAATAGGTATCTACACCAAGACTTAATGGTTCTGAATCCACCAAGATAGAAATGTCTTCCCAGATACTGTGTCCAGAATCACCCCAGTCTCCCATCGAGGAAAGAAAAGATGCTTCAAGTCAATGATAAAATTTCTTGACTCTCTCTTAATTAAGAGAACACTATTTCATTATTAGGATGAAAAAGGAGACCTTAGTGCTATAAATAAGCCAATCAACCAGATGCTTTACTGTTAGCAGATTTGCATGACTAAAATAATCACAGATAGTTCCTCTGTGATGCTCACAGATAGTTCCTCTGTGATGCTCACTTTCATATGTCTATTCCAGTATCTTGAAACAAACAGACACAACAATTTATTTCCTGACTGGTCAAGAAAAAGGCTAGTCCTAAAGCCCTAACGAAAAGGCAGGGGAGAAGATGAATCCTTAAATCTAAAACAACTCCATCTTTCTCCTCCTTTTTGGTATTAGAAAAAACAGGCTGTAAAATCTTTTCCCTCTGCAGCGCAATGAAATTTCTCTAGTGCTTACTGAAAGTCCGTTCACACACTGACTCAAGAAAGGGAAAGGTAGGACAGTAGTAGTGCAACTGGTAGGACTTATAGCTAGGGAATTAGAGGAAGGAAACTTGGAAACTGAGCAGAAGACAAAGCGAGCAATATGAACCTGCTGAGACACCTAAGAGTTCTACCAAAAGAGAGAATATAGATCGGATATAGGTACTGGAGATAACTCTTGTGAAGCCTTCAACTCTGACAGCATTTTGCCAGTATGACCAGAGAGAAAGGAAAAGCTGAAGCTGAGGTCTTCAAGCAGTGTAAAACCCACCTTACCTGGAAAAAAAACAGAGGCTGGAGAAAAGACGCTTAATGCACATCACTGTCAGATAGAAACCCTGACAAAATGAGAGATCATCCGTTTTCAGTCTAAACAGCACGAGTTTATTAAAAGGCAGATCCTCTACAGTGGATACAAGCATATCCTGGGCTTTCTTAGAACACCCATCCCTAAACTCTGCCTATTAAAAAAACCCTCTCTGATTACGTCAACAGACAGACGGCAATACCATAAATATCCTCCTAGAAGCCTGGAACTTCTGACCTTTCTTTCCAACAGCCGAGGAAGCAGAAGTCTACAGCAAAGCACAGTTGTGCTTTGGCCACGCAAGCAGGTAAGAACAGCCCAACTACGGCCAGCTACTGCAGAACCTCCATGAGGTTATGGGATGCTTTCCTTCCCTCTTCTGCTTCTAACACAAAGGACCCTGCAGTGCCTGCAATTAAATCCTAGGAGTAGAGCCACTGTCCCCTGGAGTGGTACTCTCTGAAGGACAAAGACAGCAGAAGACTGTATTGTAAAGAGAAGTTATTTTATTCCCAGATGATGTGGGGAAGGCAGAGATCCACTAACTCACGGAACAAATCCACAGTCTGGAGCACATGTCCAGACAGGATAAGTTAAACAGCAGATGGGATGGATGTCTACTAAGAAAGAGGTAAACAGAAGCTTTTGCACCCAGACACCATCTTTTGGCCCTACACCACATACAGCTTGAAGAGACCATCACAGATATCAATGACAAGTAGGGTGACTAATTTTAAAGGCCAGAAACTCCAAGTGAAAAACCGCACATCTCAAGGGAAAAAAAAAAATAGCAAAGTGCTGTCAGCAAACAGGGGAGGGCTCCAAGAGTACTCCAGCTAAACACTAACTGCAAACAAGAAGAGGTTCAAGTAGCTGTATGCACACAAGGATCTGTCTGCCAACACACCTGGTTCATGCATCAAAGGTGAAACAATCCTCACATCTGTCATAAACCTGCAAAAGTAACTTTTTTTTTTAGTACCGTTAAAGGAGTATTACATTCAATAAGAAATATGGGCAAAGGTGTTAACAAGTTAACTAAATATTCCTCAAACTGTTGGATGCACAGGTAGCATTTGGCACATTGTCTGCAGAAACAGGACCAATACAGTCCTAACAGTGACAACTCAGCCTCTGCACGCTGGGCGTTCAACACGAATCTATACCACTCATCTGAGCACACCTGGTTTTGTTTGAAGTTGGTCAGTATACTTCATTGCAGCTAAATCAAGTTTTACGCTGAAACTGAATTTCATTCTGTTTCATCTAATGTGTCATATTTCTCCAGGTTTCCTTCTCCTTAATTCTTCAAGCATCTTACGTTTACGCACAGCTACAACATGCACCCGAGCTAGTTTAGCACAGTCAAGCACTGATGCAGAGCCGTTTTAATTTACTTGAACAACATAGCTCAGAAACAAGGGTAACTTTCTTCTCCAATCTTTCTATTTAACCAGTCACCACAGTACAACATCCCTTGAACGTCCCAAGCATTTTACCCACTGCTATTTAAGTGGATATCCTAATACATAATGCCCATATTTTTGGGTTGCCAGTACAGTGGTTTTATAGTAATGAAGCCACAATAACAAAGTAAAATAATAGTGCAATTCATGATAAACAGCCACATATCCTAAGCAGGCCTTACTACGACAAGGCTAAGGAAACATGCCTTCACCCTTACGATACACATACTCCTTAGAGAGACAAGAGCACACGACTTCAGTAAACGCCTCTTGCAGACTTTGCTAAAACCACAAAACAGTTGTTTATGCAATTCTCAGCTCTGCTTGCAAACAAATGCCTAATCATCAGCGAAAGTTACTCAAAACATTGTTAGTATTTTGGCTTATTTGGTTTGAGAGCACTTTGCAGATCAGTTTTCACTTTTACTGGCACTTCCTGGTTCATCCATCGATGCTGTGCTCTGCTCATGCACTCCCATGCGCCCAGACCAACCACAACATCCAACAGCGACAAAGGGCAGAAATAATACTGCTCCTAATGAGCCAGTAGACACCAAAGGGTGCATGAAGCGGAGAATGAGAACAGACTGCCAAAATATCTTTGCCGACATGAAAATGTTTCTGCAGCAAACAGTATATCAGCAACAAAGGTTTGGGGGAAGTGGGGAGAGGAAGGGAAAGTATCTGAATAAATAAAAAGGCCTCATATTCAAAACATGGTATTAGAAAATGCCAACTTAAAAACAATCAGCAGTGCCCCTTCAATCACTCTTCTGTTTTCTTTTTAGACAACCCACTCCTCAAGTGGAAACCCTATACACACAATTAGCCTCACTGAAGTCAAATCAGAAACTCATGTCTTAAATCAAGCTACGCCTCGTGCAGGATCAGGGCCAACCTCCTCCTGAATGCAAGTGCTTTTATACACAGGGAATTTTACTGATATCAGTAGGTTCCAGTCTATTCTAAAGTTCCAAAAACTAAAGTTCCCCTCTCCCGTCCCGCCCCCCCTCCCCCTTTCAAAGGAGTTGAAGTGAGTGGTAAGAGATCCTTTTCCCCTTCCCTTAATTTTCCCCTCCTCTTGTTTTAAACAGAGAGCAAAGGAAGAAATAGTCAAGGAGAAAAATACAGGAAAGGCATCATGATCTGCAACTCCCCAGTAATAACATATCCTTCATGCAGGAATTTCAAGAAAAGCTGGTTTTCACATTAAATACAATAGCATATTCTTTCATAACTGAATGTTTACCTGCATAACTGTCTTCGATCAGGTACACTAAAAACTTGGACTTCACTGCTTATGTTTCAACACTGGGCAACAGATAATGACTTAAAACATTTCAGGTTTTGCAGAGTATCTACAGTTATCAAGCAAAATTACAAAAATCTAATTGCATTTAACATGTAAGAGATTTTATATTCCCTTTAAAGGAAGGAGAATAGTAGCACTGTCAATTAACCAATGTGCACCTCTCGTCCAGCTAATCGGTGTCCAGGTTATTTTGCCTTTGATTAGAAAATTCTTCATTCCTGAACGGTAAATCAAAAGTATCTAGGAACAACATGAAGCTTATTCGTTTCTTCTCTCATAACTATGCTCAGTTCTCAAGTCAGAAAACTATTCAGCCTTTCGCCCTTTAAATTGTAAGAGCAAAATGGCAAACTTTTCTTTTGATGTATTGCAGATGACAATGCAAGAACTCATTAGGTCGAATTATTGCTTCAGTATTGCCTAAGCCACTTCACACTCTTAATTTGTTGATGGACCAGAACAGTAATTTCACTCATCAGTTAAGGCACCAGTAATATACAGATGACAGCTAAAAAAAAAAAAAAAAAAAAAAAAAAAAGCTCTTTCTAAAGTAAGTACAGATACATCTGAATGCACAAGGATCTTGTAATTAAAAATGTGTCATTACACAGGTACTCTTACAAATGGAGCTATATAGAGCACTGCTTTGATTACTTTGCAAATTAAGAGCTATTCTTTTAAGTGAAGGTACATTAGAACACATAAGCTTTACATCAAATTTCAGTACTACAAATGTCACTATGTACACTAAACCCTTTTCATCCAGTATTTAAAATTAATTAAGCTTCTAGAAATGAGCACCCAGAGATCTTCTGGACTGACTATATGTAACTATGATTAAAAGATATCTATGTATAATAAAACATTCAAAAAATGCTCCAAAGTCAATGATAAACGTAAATGGTATTCACATAGATTTAAATATAAAAACATATAATATTTTTAGTAAGTTTGCCCAATAGTATCATTCACAGGCTGCATAATATTCAAATTTTTCTTGCTGCAAACAGCTCCTGTAACAATACAATAACAAAAAAAAAAGTATTTGAAAACCTCCCATGAGAAATCAATTAAAAAATAATGCTGGTATAATCTCTGCTCTTGTGCATATCTGGACTTGTGAATGCATCTTAAGTTACAGTGTCAACATGCAAATCAATTTTTTTGAAAGTTAAATACATTCTCACAACAAGTGATTTGAAAAAAGCACATTTCAAAAAAAGCACAGTTTACATTTAAATAAAAATATTACTAAATATTAGGTCTCTCAGAGTTTGCTTCGAGTTGAATTGGACATGCTCTATATCTATTTTCATTGACTTCTGACAAGAGCATAAAGAGCAACTAAGACAAGGGGAAAAAAATCCGAAGGTCTCAGACAGTACCACTTAAACACCAAAAGCAACCAATTGGAAAAATGGGGCTCACAGTACCATGAAAGACCGACAAGAATTAACGTGATATGAGTTATTCTACTTTTCCCTCCTTTGTGTATTATTAATGAGCCTCTAAAGCTACAATTTTGCACTAAGCATTTGTTAGTACTGGATAGACCTTAACGAGCTGAGAACAGCAACACAAAAGTCATGGGGAATTGTTAGCATATTTTGCTACTTCACAGCACAGTAAATCCCAGGTTTATATCCTTTACTGAAAGGCACGGCTTCCCACCTTCATTCCTTCCCTATGGCTAGAATGCAAGGAATGCAGTTTCTGTTTCTCTGTCTAAAGTTTGAGAAGTGAGACAAATTGAACACACTATAAAAACTGTTATTCCTAGAGAAATACATTCTATAAGCCTATTATAATGGATACTCAGCCTGCAGAAGCCAAGAGCCAGACTTAGGACTTGCTACCAGAAAGGCAGAAAGTCTGGCTCCTGGAAAGACACATTTAAAGATGAGAAGTAATTTGACTGTTAGGAAAATACAACAAAGCTACCTTTGGATAATGCATCATATAGATAAAACCAGTCAAAAACAAAATGAAAAAAGCTGAGGAGTCTAGAGCAATGTCAGTCAATAGGATTTGAAGTTTCTCCCCCATAAAGTTTATTCTACCATAACTCATTTTTCAGATTTGTCCCAATAGACCTTTTCTATTTTGGTTTAGTAGTTTAGCAAGTGATCTTTGTAAAATGGTAACACTGACAAGGAAAACAACAGGACATTTCTACCCATTTGCTTACTGACACGATACTCACCCGTAAGTAGGCGTCAAAGCACAAATGCAGAAGTTATTCTGGAAATGTTGTGTGAAAAAAATATACTCATTACAGATAGTCACAGAAAGAAGTATCCTGTACAGAAAAGGATCTGGGACTTCACCTCGACTCAGGAATTTCAAATGGATACTCTGTGAAGTATCATATTAGTCACATCACGAACAGATGCGCAACATCTTACTTCAATGACATGTTTAAATTAGTTGGCAAGTCAGTATCTTGCTCCATCTATGAAATATTCCATCTATGACCTCCAAAATCTAATTCTGTGAGAAGGACCAAGAACAGCAATAGCTTCCTAGATGACGTTTAAGCTGGAAAGAAGCCCAGCAAACTACCTGAAATATCTTTTTAGAAACTTGTTCCTGTCTTTCCCTGATGTAGCAGTTCTCTTTAATTCAGCTGCCTTGCTGGAAATCAGAGATAATTGTTAGAGCCTAGGGCAGTACTTGCAAGCCTGTCTAGCAACGAACACTGAAAAAATGACTTTCCAGATTTATCAGAGCAGGCTCTGTCAACCAACTTCACCACGGGTTCTCACAGCAAGTTTGTAGCCAGTTTACAGGCTGGCAAGATCACCTGGGTTTATGTTTATTTGCTCATTTCCCTGTCATACAGGTACCTGTGCTGGCAGGCCGCTGCTTGCCAGGAAGCCTTTATGAATGAAGGAAAATAAAAGCAAGAGCAAAGTGCTTTGTAGCAGTGATGATCATGAATAGTCTGCTCGGATACAGCTGCATCAAAGCTGTTGCTCTGCAGCTGACATGTCACTCGGAAGGCTGACACCACAGAAGTAAAGCAGAATAGGTTTAGATCATTCTTACCCCTTCTCTTTCTAGAAAGCACCTTGCATAAAGGATTTGTTTCTTGTTTCCAAGACAGAAAAACACAACACTGCCCTGAGCAGTCCAAACTGTCCCAAGACCTTCGTTGCTTTTTACATTCCCACAATTATCTAAAATCTCTCCATCTAATGCTTTTCACTTCCTATACAAATATATTTTGCAGGCTATGAATGGTAACACCAGCATTTTCAAGAAAGGCAGAAAAGTAAAAATAATTCTAAGATACAGAGATTATTCCTCTATGTTATGGAATGGCGAGCTGCAAGACCAGCTGCAAGAAGTCAGAGAAATCATATAAACGAAGTACAGTTTAATGACTTTCGCTTTATAAAACCTTAAGCAGCATTTCAGAGGACACCCTCCTTGTCTTGCATGGTATCCATTTATCAAATTCTAGTACCAGGACACTGATCTCCAAGACAGGAGATCCAGCATCAGCTGTCCCTCCCCTAACTCAGTCGCAGCAAGGGAATCCCTGGATTTGGACATTTATTTTCCATGACAATCCTATAGGAAAGTCCTTTAGGCTAACTGAGGAAAATCAGACTTAATGCCAAAGTAATGTCTGTTAAGCCTCTAAAATGTTTGCTTAACAAACATGTGCTTTGAAACAAACAGAAGACAATACTGTCAAGTCACCTATCTGGACACAAGCTAAAGCTATTACTCTGCAATACTCAGTAATACCATAGGCATTTCTCTGCACCGTATCACACTGCAGTAGTACAATTTGCTAATTTTCTGAAGGATAAAAACTTTTAATGTGGTTTAAAAAAAGCAACACTGTGGGTTTGAGGTGTTTTGAGGGACCTTTCAATATTCAATCCTAAATTTCATTTTTCCCATAACAAGGTTATATAAGGAAGAAGTTCACTTGAAAACTGTTGTTATCCCTTAAAATAAATCTATATGTAAAAAACCAACCAATTTTTTAATATATACTTGATGGCATATCAGTTTGGAGACTGGAAGTCATGCTTCCAAATCAAGAGTAAACCTACTTTTCACTATAGAACTAAAAATATAGAAATATTCCACAAATCTCTAGACTTCTCTATAACAGGATGAAAGAAAAAAATTTATCTCCACTACTAAATATATTATCTGTAGTATTGTAGTATTGAGAAACTATATTTTAATACTGAAATGAAATCCACTGTCACTGATGCTTAACACAAGAGAAATTTCACTTTTTAAAATAATCGGCCCTTCAAGAATCTTCAAACCCACAAGAAACATAAGTCAAAAGTTTTAACTAAAGTATGAAAGATCATCACCTTTTCTAATTGCCATGGCTACTATTTAATGTCATTTAGTATGGCTCTAGTGTAAAAATCCTTTAAGAAAAAGTTTTCAATTAAATACAATTAAGCCACTCGTACTTGTCTTTCAGAATAAAGTGTTCCTAAATTATGACCAAACTTCCCAAGATAAAAGCCTAAATGAAAGAAATTGTTTCAGTAGTTTACTTCTTTGAAGTGCATCATGATTAACATGTGCCAGTTACATGATGAACATGGAATTAATACACTTCTCCTGCCCTAACGGAGGCTCCCTTAACCGCATATTTACCTCTTTTCAGAAAACTGGATTTTTACTGTTACATCTCCTACTTATCCAGAACTCTTATTTTTCTTTAAAAAAAAAAAAAAAAAAAAAAAAAAGTTTCCCAGTAAACGTTTGTAGGCAAGTCCATCAGTATCAGGCACATTTCTACAGTTGCGAAGTCTAATAGCTGTTCTGAAGAACAAACACATCACAAAAACTTTAACACTATTCAAACTCCGTAGTTCTTGAGTATGTTACATACCTGACTTGACACAGACAAATTAAATGACACAGACACTTAAAAAAAAAAAAAAAAAAAAAACCACTCTGAAAGGCAATGTTGCCCAATTCAGAATTTTGTCTGGAAACAGAAATTTGTGATAAAAATTCTACTCCATATTTTAAGAAGGTTTTTATACGCAAGGTCAGTACCTTAGTCTAACTTCATACCATTAGCATTGGAGCCCAGTAAGAGCTTCCTCACAATAGATCTAAAGAGAAGTGCAAAGATAGAGGATGCAGCATCAATTACTAAGTAAAAATTTACACAGCTCACAAACTTTTTATGCTGCCTATTCTACACCTAACTCAATTTATACTGTTCTGATTCTTTAAAGATAAGCAAAAATTGTAACTTAAACATATTTTCAGTCAAAACCGGCGATGATTTATATATGCATCTCAAGGGAGAAGCACACACACATTAAGGGTTTGCAAAATTAGCAAAACGCTGCACTAACACTACACATCATAAAATTACACATTAAAAATTATCACACTTCTCATCCAAAGGAATCTAAAAAAATTTTATAAACTACAGACTCTGGTTTTCCCAGACCAAGAAGGCTAAAAAAGAGAGATCCCAGAAGTGCTATGCCTGAGGACTAAAAGCAGTAAGATGTCAATGAAGAGCCAGTAAACAAACTATAATTTGATACAGGCCCTTCAGAGAAGGATAAGCACAACACAGGCACAGAGTGAGGGAGAAAAAAAGAATTGAGTCCAGAACTGATTCCTTAAAGGAAAAGATGCCAACCCCATTCTCATATATGATCTCAATGAACACTACTTACACAGGCACACAGTCTTCAAAAACTGCATAATCCCACATGGATTCTACTGACTATACACTGTCCTATGTGGTTTTTGTTGGTTTGGGTTTGGTTTTTTTAAAAAAAAAAATCTTTAAAATCTTCAAAAAAATCTTCAAAAAACCCCTTAAAAAAAGATCATTCAAAGGTTTCCCAACTGTTAATACATTATACTGCAATTGCAATAGAGATTGCAGTTTATTTAGGTTCTTATGCTTTAGCACAAACCTAGCATAGCTACTGCCTATTTATACAGGAAGATTTTCACCAAAACCCTGGGTTACAGACAAAAAATAAGGCTTGCAGAATAAAAAAAAATAAAAAAATCTATCTCTACCTGGAAACTGAAGTATAAATATGGGAAGATTCACTCTAGCAACTCACAACCTCACAGTTACTGTAAGTCCATTCTTGTTAAAATTACTGACTCTTCATTATCTACAGCCTGTTTGCATAACATAGGTGTTATACACACGTGTGTTGCAGCAAGTAGAGTCTGAAAAGGAGGAAGAGGGTACAGCAGCACTTACACTGAGTCTGATCTGTTATGCACATTACAGTAACACACGTACGCTCTTCAGTTTATGCTTATTCATTCGGAGAGCAAATGCTCATTTCTGGTATACGCATGTGTTTTTGAAAATTCCTTAGAAGTTCTCCCATTTCTTTCCCTGCACTTCCAGAGGCCTAGATGCCTTTTAGCCAGCTGAAGTCAGAGGAGAGAAATTTCACCTCAAGCATTAAGCAAAGGAAGATATGCAGGATAAATCTGGATCTTAAGTTGACACCTAAAGATTTACAGCTGAGTCTGGGTACTAACTGCCTCCCTTGTAAAATACAAAGAGAAGAAAATGAGTCATATATTACTTGAATAGACATCTTTACTATTTTCACAGTAGTTTTAATGTAGGTGAACACACCAAATAAAAAACTAAAACCTTCACCCTCAGTTGAGAACATTCACTCCTTGTAACAAACACTTTCTCTTTTAGTTACTTCACCCTTTTCCTCTTTACATAGTTCTCCCATGCCCTTACAACTAAGTATCTTCATTTACGATACAAACATTTGGTTTTTAAATGCGGTAATGGTAGTCATTCTTTAACTATGAAGTTACAGCTAACCCCTGCCTTCCAATCCATTTTCATAAATGTCAGTAATATTCCTGAGGATAAATTTTTCTCCTCAAGTGAAGTTTCATTTTGGAAAAACAAAACATAAAAAAGGGAAATCAAGAGTGCAAAAATTCTTTTTCTAAGCATTTTGGGCAGATAACTCACTTTTGACAACCGTTTTAAAATTAAGAATTCTGAAAACAATCTTGTAATTTAAAGTTTACCCAACACTTCAAGACTAACAATTTCCAGAAATTTTCTATAGTTATTCTTAAACTTCATATTCAGAGAAATGCAAAATAAATTACATGCACATGAAATGCACTTTAATCTGCCTTGTTTAAAATTGCCTTCAAATAGACTACTTTGGAAGAATAAAGAGCTATGAAAACATACTGATTCACTTGTACTTTTAAGAGCAACTTACTGCGCTACAGACAGCAAAGGCAGTAATACTGTGTTGGATAATCTCATTCATTGCTTTCAAGACTCATATTCATTGACTTGGCCAAATTATAGAATGCACAAGCCTTTTATGCCCAAATACCTCCTTTAACCATCGTTCAGGCCAGAAAGGATCAGATTTAACTATTTTCTTGAAGTAGCTAAGATCACTCAATCATTTCTGCATGTTTTTAAACAGGAAAATATGCCCCCTCTAGCCAAAAACGTTTTAAAATCTAGTCTGTTGAGATGCTCCAGCATTTGAACGCCGTGCAACACTGACAAGCAGGGCATGTTCTTATGTCAGGAAGGCACCATGTGCCATTACACGGAAGACCTGCTCAAGTTTGCTTCAGCTGCAGCACTCTGCAACACTATCCTGCTCACGTGCTACACTGAGGTTGTACAGAGTTTCACAACTTCTCTCTACTGGTCTACAATACGTTTCACCCCCTTGCATGAGGCCTCTGTGCAATGGTGTGGATGTAAGCATAGCCACAGGATGCCTAAGATTCACTGTAGGACTTAGAAACATTTTAATTATCTTAAAAATCAGTGGAGGATCACCAGAACTCAGGGAAGGAGGAAACCAAAAGAGGAATCAGAGTTCAGAACAGGAATAGAAGAAGAAACTGCAGAGAGAGAGACAGACATGTAAAATGCTGACGGAAGAGTCCCAAAGACTCAGCCACTACAGTACGCAGAGATTCAAATCCCAGGACCCACCATTTCCTCATTCTTTTGGTGTACTGCCAATGGACCAGGGACCACTGTCAAGATGTACCACTATCCTCTTCTAATTAATGATGCACAGACTATTGAAAGAAAACAACGTGCACGGTTAAGTTGTTTAAATGTCACGTATGTAAACCAACTTTATGTCTGTCTCTTAAGGTTTGTATTTTCTTTTTAATAATGCTGGGGAAACCACACAAAGATTTTCACAAGTGCCTTCTGCTTGAAATATTTCAAGTCTATGCAGAATCATTAACCATTCACAGCTGCAAATTAAATGAAAGGGGGTTTTGTTATGAAATATTAAGCCAATGCCTCAGTTTCTCTATTTGTAATGCAAGACTGTCACCTCAGTGAGGCAATATAAAAATATAACTTTTTCAAAAGCATATTATAAAGCACGTCTGTGAAAATGTCATGAAGAAATTGAGGAAAAAACATTAATCCAGAATCTACTTATAACTTTGGATAGCATGATCTGAACAACGGGATTAAAAAACGAAGACCTCAGTGAGCAAACACCATGCATCCTGTCTCACAAATGAGGCCAGAGTCCTCTGGGAAATACACCATTTGATGAAAAAGCTATATAACAGTGATATGCAGATGGAACCTGACTTAAGATAGGAAATAAAATCTTCATTCCAGCATTTCTTAAATTCAGCTGGCCTCCAGTCTGCAACTGTAAAAGTCATTGAAACAGAGCTTTATGTACTGACTGAGGGAGGGGGTTGTTCGTAACAAAATTTCAAACGCTCATATAAACAGTGACCTACATCCCTCTCAGTTTATGAACTGAAAATGAGACGAGCTTATGACATAGCAATACGAAGAGTAAGCATCAGGCAGTACAATGAGATAATTCAAAACTTTGGTTTTCAATCTTAAATTTCTGGAGAAGCAAAGAAACAAAGTGAAAAGATGAAAAAGGGTAAGAAGAGCGCAAAGATAAAAAAAACAAACTGTAAGAACAGATAAGGTAGAAAAAGGAGACATTCTGGGAGTACAAGAGACAAAGGAAGAGCTGAACTGTTCTGTATTTATTGAAAATCATATATTCAGATAAAAATTAAGTTCACAGCATCATTTATCTATACTAACACTACGAATGCCTTCATCACTTGGTGGAGCATAGCTGCTCCTCCCTAGGTCTACACAGTAACTCAATTTAAAGCTTCTTGTACTAAATGAAAAATTTTAAACTTTTAATAGCTAAAATTTCAAAACATACTTGATATTGAAAAAACCCATAAAGGTAATATTACAAAATGATGGAGGGACGTGACCACCTCAGCAGTGATGCATAGATTTTTCTTGCTATCACTTGGTACATCAACCCCAAATTTAAATTAGCTCCTCATAACAGGTGTGCAATTACAAGGTATCACTAGGAGACTCATTCTTACTCAAGAAACACATTTCCATTAGTAATCTAGCCATTAGTAATTCTGATTTTTTGCTGATTTTATTCTGCCAATTTAACAGTGCCCACAAAGGTCAGACTGTTGACAGGAACTGGTGAGGTTTCCAGCGAACGACAAGACCTTGCTGTGGAACCCAAACCAAACATGCTCTATCAGCAGCTCTCCGTCTTGTCACAAGATAGCATCCTTATCCTCACACTGCTGGACTGTCACCTCCAAGAAAAAAATACTGAGAGGCTCTTCAGAGGAGAGAAGGGGAAAAAAAGGGTAATGTGGGCAGAACAGTGGTAGCTGCATTCAGAGAGCAGATATACAACACCAAAGGGAATTTTCTTTTGTTAACTGAGCTAAAACTTGGTATGTCTTCTATGTTTGACACTACAAAGCACGAGGAAAACTGATTAGGCAAGACTATTTTCACTTTTTTCTTTTCTATTTCGATATTAGTGTTTAACACTGACAACCGGATTATTTTAAATGTTCTTCATGCATAACGATTTCAGCAGCTTACCATCTAAGTGAAATCTGTCATTCTCTTGCAGTTCTATGCATTTTTTTCCTTTCCAGTAAAAACAGCAACAGAGATTTTAAAGTGTCACTACAGTAATTAGTGACTAAGCTTTCACAGAACACAGGTTCACAACCAAAATATCCATACCTCAGAAGGATCAAAATACACCCAGTTTTACAGAGCACCATGGCAAGGGCAACATCAGAGGGACGTTGAGCTCATCCTGACCCCATGTTAGTCAATGAAAAGAATATCCATTCAATTCTATACGTTGCAAGTCAAAAGGCAGATATTGAACAAACCCGGTTACACCATCTTCCACAAAAATCTAAATCTCTTCATAAATACCAAGTTATACACGGAATGCAGGACAAACACACTAACTTCACAAAATTGAATTATATTAATAGGACAATTAAGCATTTAAAGCAACAAGTGTGTACTGGCTCCTTACAGAAAAATAAATAGGAAATCCTAACAACCTCCTGTGAACGTAATGATACCGACAGTTTCCTGACAGAGACTGCCCAGGCCCGGGCGACACAGTGATAAAACACTAACCACCACCAAGGCCTCCCTGACATGAGCAGACGCCTACCAGTGGGCAGACAAACAGACAGCCATGGTGAGGAAACTCTGGGATACACTACTGAAAAATGACTGGGTACATAAAGGCCGAAATACACAACTGACGCCTTATTCTTGTGTTTGGCTCTCTGGATTACAACTCTAAAAAAAAGAGGAAACAATACCAAACAGAATAGAGGAATGTATTTTCTATAAAAACATTGCATTTCTTGCCTATACACGCACTATTAACTGACAGCCTAGGCACAGGCTGACCCACTGGGCACAGAGCAACATGGCCTGGCCTGCATAGGCTCTTCCTCTCTGGGATATTTCCCCTGCCCTTGCTCTCCTGCTCCTTGTCTTGCCTACCAGACATGCGTGCCTGGTCCGTCATGGCCAGGAAACAGTGCCAGACTTTCTACACAGAGAATACAGCACTTGGGAGTCCTTCAGTGTCATCACTCCAGTCTCCTTCCTTCCCCCGGAGCTGCAGTGTCCCAGGGCTCTTTGGAGACCCCAGTACTGAGAAAAAAATACATTGTTAGTCAAAAGGCAAAGCTGATTAACACCAGTTTGGGGTTGGACATCCTGCTCCTTCACCTCACAGGCATCCTCATCGGTTCACCAGGAACAGAGGGAACTTTTTCCCCATCACCAGGATAAGGGGATGATGGCCAGGCCTCCAGGAAGGGTGGTGCAGTGGTTTGTGGTGGTTCTTCTCTAACACACCAGCTAGGTCAAGAGGGTTTCTTAAGACTCAAAGCCGAAGGGAGAAGGCACAGGATGACAGGTCCTGCAGCAGGCTGTCACCTTCTGTCCTCGTTCATCCTCCCACTGAACAACCATAATTCAATGTAGAAACAAAACTTATCCATGTAGAAGTGGCATGTATCTACCTATCTGAACATGCATGTATGTTGTTTGGCCTCAGGAAGGACAAAAGGTAACTCATACTTTGCCAGGGGTAACCCTTATGCTGAAGCATGAGATACTGCTGTTATGAATACCAAGCTGTACAAATTTTTCAGTCTTTCAGGATGACCTCCATGATTGATAAAAAAAAAAATCTGAGTGCTGACAGGACTTCCTTGGCCACTAAGTTCTAGATACCTGACCTAGAAACTGCTAGGAAAATAAATAATTTGAATTATTCAGATAAAACAATCATTAAAGGCATCTACAAAATCTCCTTTGTTCTTAAAGTTGTGCTGGATGAAGAGACTACCTGTTTGTTTAAATTTACAAATATCTTTTCCTTCAGACCTTGCATCCCTTTGAATACACTCTTCACTGAACCACAGGATCCCTCAGGGGAAGAGAAAGACCTTGTAAAAAGAAGCACTTGGGATGTCAGTAAATAACACTGAAGAAAATTAACTTTTAGAAGGACGGTAATACAACAATGGATGTCTCTGTTTTAGCTTTGGACTTCAAGACTCTCAATTTTCAGTCCTCTACTCTGAAATTTCAGCCGTTCTCTTAACATAAAAATACAGCATCTACTTCAAGAAGCAGTGAAAAATGAGAACCAAGTTACTTTCTAATAAAGGTATAATTCTTGATAAATCCAATTTATGTCCCTTAAATTATTTACATATGACAAGTTTGTTCTGCACAAGTGTCATCCTAGCAGCAAGACATGATGCATTCTGTCATTTAATTTAACATGTTATTCGCAGCCTGAATTCAAAAAACATGAGAAAAGTCACATTAAGGAGATCAAAACATTCCTAAGACTACAGCAAGAGGTGAACAACAGCTAAGAGAACAGTATAAATTGATTATGAATGCCACCTAAAATACTGAAAAAAAAGTGAGGTTTATTTTTAAGCATATTTCCACAGACTTTCAGAACTCTTAGTTACAGTACAGGGCCAGATTATGCGAGAGGTCTCTGAGAAAGCACGCATACCTGTGAGCAGGAATCCACAGGGCTTTAAAATAGGGAAACAAATCTCTACCGCACTATATAGTACTTTCAAACTGTTTCATTCAGCTATGTCAAAATAATGCTGTAAAATTCTGCAAATACAGAGGAGTAAAAGCACAAACTAGACATCTGATATTCCTAAAACACAAACAAAGTTACTGTTTGGCCGCAGACAGGGAAAATATTTCAGATGTAAATATCCACAATCAAAAATTATGTAGGATGTGTTCCACTTCATCTCAGTGGGGATGAAGCCTCTAGGTGCTAACAATACAAGAAGTGTTACATAAGACTATGCACTTATTTTTAGAAGCATATTATAAAATTAAGTACTGCATTGGAATCTGTTGCAGAATCATGGACAGTTACATCAATGTTCACAAAGAACAATCGCTCAGCTGGAGCTGATATTAGATTCAATTCAGATTAAAGTTCTCTCCTGCTGATCCCCAAAATACTAAACAATATGAGACTGAGAAAGTCAATTGTGGTTCAAACCACCAAACTATACACACTACTAGTCATAAATACCAACATATTCTTTTGTATGAGCAGCAGAACTAATAAAAAATTTCCTTCTTAAAGATTTGCTCTTTGGTTTCTTACTATTTCTCCCACACCATGATAACTGTCAACTTTCCTCTTTTCCACATCTCTTCATGACTCTCTCTCCCTGCTGCTCCAGCGCAATGGGAGTCGTTGCAGACACTCTGGAAGTCTACATGTGCTCACAGGCTGCCTGACCAGCTGCCATCCGGCAGCATACTCGTACCTTACTACATCAGCTCTAACTGTCTCTTTAATCAAGAGGGTGGGTGCACTAATTCGGACTTCCTTCCTCTACCTGGACACAATTTTATGAGGTTTGTAGGACCGTCATTTGAGTCTTAATTCCTCTTTCTGATTTGTTTTACATTTCCATATATGAATATATTTAGAAGAACAAATCAAGTTAAATGCTTAATTTTTGAGTTAACTCAAATGCTGCGTTACTTGATGCATATTTTAAATTTTTATATACACATACACAAATACACACGCACTGGGAAGAAGGACAGACAAACTAAATAACCTCATAAATCACACCTCCTGAAAAAAGCTGAATCAAAGCTTCCTGGGTTTTTGCTTCCTTTAAACGGTACTACATACTGCAGAATGAACCCAGCAGGCATTTGTTTAGCTTAAACTTTGCCCTTCCCTCAGCATCTCTGGTTTTCACTGTTCCTCTCATTTCTACTGCTTTTAAAAATATCACGGCTAACTTCATGGTCATGCATCACATTGCTCTTCAAAACAACCCAACCTGAATTTATCAATATTGCTTCCCCTGTTTCTTGCAGACAGAGACATAAAACAATCCATTAAGTGCATCCTACTATCAACAGATTTTACTACCACTGTTTATTCATTTGCAGCCTACGCTATTCCTCTTCAGGCTCTTTGCTAAGCACACTAACATTGTGGCCTGTAGACTATGCTTAGTCTATTGAGTTTTAAAATACACCTCTCAAATTGCTTTTGTTTTAAAAACTGGACAGCTGATGTAGGTGTTCACTACCATAGAAAAGTCCAGCATCTGTACACCGAAATACAAATGAGCTGCAGTTCAGGGGCAGTTAAAGATGCCTGCTCTGAGCAAGTCACTCCTGGTTTGCAACCAGACCAACACCTGGTCACCCCAGTTTTCAAAACCTGCTGGGCGGTTCCTATAAGGACTAATTCAGTCTAGTAGTGTATTTAAGGAAAGGAGGTCTGAAATGGAATCTACAGTTCGGTCCCTAAAAGAACTTCCAGGTGCTTTATAATAATAATAATAAAAAAAAGCATATTTAAATAAAGTTATGTGTCTTTAGGTGGGTGACAAACAAAAGATTAGAAACACACCTAATATCAACATTTTTGCAAATTCCTAATTAAACTGTTTTGAAAATACAACTTGTCATCAAGCATATACTGCTGGTAGTCACAATACACACCTACCTGAGAAAAGGAAAGCTCAGAATAACACTGATCTCTTGAAAACTACATTTTATCCTTCCAAGAAATTTGAAATGCTTCCTGTTTTATCATAGAAGTCTTAGAACATACACGTTCTTACATAAATTGACTTCCATGAACTGGGGGGAAAATGAATCATGTATTTATTGCCCAAAACATATAATCCTGAAAGCGGCCAAAAGCTTCATTAGAAAAAACTCCATATTGCTATAGCGCAGGAATCTGAATTTACTCCAACTTCCGTCATGAAATAAAAAGAGATACTGACTTTTTCTCATATCTAATGCTGATCTTAATCATTTTGGTCTTGAAGAATCAACTTACTGCAAGTGTGCATTCACATCCAGTAAAAGAGTCAAGAATTTAAGATTTCAGCATAAGGTACCTTTCTACTTTATGATGATGCTTTTCACAGTTTGAAAGAGGCACACCACACAGCAAAGTATCAAGTGCAATACTGACACTGCAACAAATTAATCAAATATATCATATTAAATTACTTTTCTACTGCAGACTGTTCTAAAAGTGGACACAATATTACAAGGTACTTTTAACATTAAGAATTGCTCATTCTCATTTCTTCAGTCTTTCAAAAGCAGGCATTGCACACAGCTTAGCTTTCTTTTTGAAAACCTTTCAGATTTCCACTTCTCCATACCGAAAAACATGGTATGCACTCTCAAGAAGAGGTAAGACCACTTTCTACACATTTTATGTAGTGACTACGTAGGCTAAAAAAATACTTGCTTAACAGCTATTTTCCTACTTTATACCTTCTTCTTAATATATTTATACACAAGTGATTTCTCACAAATCGCATTACTACTGAATGGTGAGACTCCAAGCATATACTTGAACACGTCCCCTGCACAGCAGAGCAACAGAAGGAAGGTTGGCAGACCTTTTTTCTATCATTATAATTCTCTGACAACATTTCCTTTGCAAGAACAGTTTTCACAATTACCACAGAAAATGCATTCAAAATAGTTACAAAGAATAATCAGCCTACCTCAAACAATCCAAGGTTTTAGTAGGCTGGAAGGGGAAAAATACTATTCCAGTAAAGCTTGAAGAAAAAATTCACACAGTCATACAGATTGTATGGCAAGTACATAGTCCACTGACGCAAGCATTAGTTACTTGTTTTGCACTAGGATGGGCATCTTCCTACAATCCTGAGACAGAAAAGATAATGCTCCATCTTAAATTATCATTGCCTGTGCTACGAATGCAGCCTTAGAAAAACTGGTCTGCCAAGAAGTTGTCTACAAATCTAAACATTAACAGCTTATAATTTAAAATAGTTGTGGTTGTTTTAATGTAATTAGTCATACTGCATCTTTTTGCTGCCTGAAAACTCCTTGCTATTGTTTTCATATACAAACGTATGTAGATCATAATGAAAATGTTGTGGACATACAATTCTGAAACACGTAACAACACATAATACAATTGCCACGTACTGAATTTGTTATAGGACCATTTTGGGGATTTTTACATTGCTTTCTCCAACTCTATGTGTTAACTGCTACTGGTTCCAGTTCCACAGGAGCTCTTAACCATGCAAGAGAAACACAGGAAAGCATTACTCTCTTACTACAGACTAGAACTCAGCAATAAATTGGTTAAATGACTTACCTAGAGTCACTTCAGTATGTAACTGAGAAAGACAGAAAACATGCTCTGACTCTTACACTCAATCCTCTTGACTGTCTGCTCAAGCGAGAGTAACACAAAGTAGGAGTTGCCATTTTACTTCCCACAAACATACCATTATGTTTTACTAGTTTTCATTTAAAATAAACTGTACCTTTTTCTACAAAAAAACTTGACCTCAGTCAACTGCATTCATCCATCACTGATCACAAATGCAGAAATAATTTGAAGGCAGAACTTTGAAAATGCTTCAGAAGCTCATTAAGCTACTCACTGCAACCAAAAAGAAACATGAGCAATGTGGGGTACAAGACAATACTTAAAAATACCCCCCAAAAAATTAGCCGAAACCAAAAGGTAAATGGGACGAAACAGTGGTTTACTTATTAATGAATTTCTGATCAACAACTCTTGCATTGCTACTCAACAAGAGAAGGATGTGTACAAAAGAAAATAATCAAGTTTTAACCTACCAGCATAACCTGAAAGGAATCCTCCTAGGAAATGTAGTGTTGTGAAATTAAACACATTAAGCAGTGTAAAGAGCGGTCAGATGGCAGAGCAAGCAAATCAAGGGGAAAAAATAATGCATTTTTTTTAACAGCACTGATAACCAACACTATCTCAAGACAAATCAGGAGGGCTCAGTAACCTCTTTGGGCATCATTTCCACATTGATTTAGGGCCTATTTTACAACCAGACCAGAAGCTCAGGTAGTACACACTACCACAATACAAACATTCAATTTTCAGAAGAATATTATCAATTAAAGATAAAATATAAATTAAAACCAATCTGAATAATTTATGGAGTGTTGGGTTTGTTTGGGTTTTTTTTAGTTTTGCCAATACAAACACAAAAATTTTTAAAATCCTACACAGAAATCTCTGATTAGCACAGACTACGCGTGGTATACAAACACCTTTCCAAAAACCAAATAATTCCATAAGGACAATATTAAACATCCTACTGTACAATAATTCATTTGACACAATTCTTCCTATGCTGTTATAATGCTCAACAAACGCACACTTAGCTGTCAACATGCAGTACCCATCCTGAAAACTCTCATGCACAAAGTGAACAGTCAACATGCAAGTAAGCGCTTTTAAGTCAATGAGACTACCCACAAACTTTCAGTTGTTCTTATGTTTTAACAGGAACCTGAGTCAGGAGACCAATGAAACACACACAAAACCAGAATGTATGTGTTAAAGCACATTTGGAAATAAAAATAAAAAATAATTAAAAAAAAACGCCGACCCTAATTAGGAAACACAACTGAAAGAGGCTGCTTTGAATTGCTCAGCACAATGTATCTGAGACATCAGGACAAATTTCAAGTAAAAATACCAGCAAACCTCTGCTGTGTAGAAGAACTTTTACATCCAATTATTTATTTATTTATACCTCAAAAGCCCAGCTAAAGCAAAGTTAATCTAACCTGAACTCCTTGGCTTTTACAAGCAGTGTAATGCATACATACACTGTATTAAAGATAGTTTTTTCTCATTTTTTTTAAGTTATATCACTTGGAGAGCAATCATTTAAATCTGTGGCAAAAAAATATTGTTTTGACTTAATATGGAACCGTACTGCTATATAAACTGGCACAGAGCTTCCCATCTAAGCTAACATTTAGAAACACAAACATGGCAAGTAATCTGCCAAGAATTTTAAGAGATTTTTATATTGTTTTATTAAGAACACATTTTTTAAGATGCCTTTCAAAGATCTCTCTTCAAGCACATTACACTTTTAAGGGAAGATATAAATAAAGAAGTTAAATACAAGGATCTGCTGCTTTTAGAACAAAATTCTATACTTGGAAGCTTAGGTGCGCTTTCTATACTTCCTCATAACAAAACAGGCAATTTGATGTTTCCAGATCAAGTCAGAAAGCCAGGTGCAAGAAACCTCTACTTTAATCCAACTATGGCATATTTTTAAGTCTTATTCACTTCTTGAGTCATTAACAATGAGGTGCAAGATATTTTTGAACACAAAAAGTTATGATACAAGAATAAAGCTATAATGAGGTTACAACTTTGCATTTACTGCACAAACAGGCCCTTGCACTAACACAAAAACACATAAAATTATTTTAAAACCCACAGCAGAAGCTAAAAATGCAATAACATTTCTAATTTCAGAGCTAATTTCTATCTAGGCAGGAATACATTTAGAAGTATAGCAAATACAACAGAAATACTTTCTGAGAGCTATCATTCCATTGTGCACACATACAACTTTCACACGAAGGGGTTGAGATACAGACCAAGACTTTCAGGTGCAAACTGCCACTTATGGTGCCAGTTTTTTGCATCAATCATCAGGACATATTAATGGTGCCATTTCTTCCACTGAAAACCAATCCTCTAAAGTTAGATTATTTTAAAGAGAATTCAAATCAAATTTTTTATCAATTCCAAGGGATTTTTTTCAGTTCTTAGTTAAGGGCCTTTGCTTTCATTTGTTGGTAAAACTGATAAACAAGTGGGTTGCCATAACAATGACTACTTTCACAGCACTATTAAGTTTCTAGAAGAGAGACATGTAGACAAAGTTTATCTACTACTACACTCCTAGCTTTATCAACAGCTTCCTGAAAGTGAAACGGAAATACACTTGCAAGTCAAGTCAGTCAGCTCATGATTGCAAGTATTCAAATCCCTTCCTAAAATCAGCAGCAGTCAACACCTTTAAAATTTAGCATACCAGCTGAATTCTCAATATAAACAATAATGGTCATTGAAACAAGAAGGCATTGGACACATACATAGTCTTCAGGATCATAAAACTGGATCTTTCTATTTGCATTGCATTAACACGTCACTTTAAGAAAACTCAAAGAACATCAACATATACCAATAGACACACAACAATTGCTCCAGGTCCAAGCAAAGCTGCCTTTGCAATACAAACCCAAACAATTATTTCGCTCTTGCAGGTCTTTACAAGTTTTAACAGTCTGAAATATATCCAAGTTTCCAGAACCATAAAAAAGGTTTCCACTAAATGATGCGACAGCAGGTTTGATCATCTTAAACTCCCTTCCCCCAGCTGAAGGGTTAAGACTAGCAGCCAGTCACCAGCACCAGATGTTACTGCTGTGCAGGCACACAGGAATGTCTCCTTCACACAAGTTGCATGCACACATGTACATATATTAGAAGGAGAGACAAAAAGTTCTTATCTTCCCCCGGGGATAAAACAGTGCAAAGTTGGAAACAAGTTTTCCCCTGACAAAAGACAACTTAGAGCATAAATGAAAACATGCTTGTATTAGATGTGAATCAACATCCATCACACAAGCATGTTTTCCATTTTCTCATATTAAAAAAAATCTTCAAAACAAAGTTACAGGTAACTTCATAACAAAAAAATCACTCCAAAACTAATGCTAAACCTACGATACCTGTAAGCAAATCCTCTCGCTTCCATCAGGAGCACACACGTACCCTAACTACAGCGTAAACACTGTCTCTTGCGCCCTTCCCCAAAGCCCCAGTGTCCCCCTCTCCTCCCTAACTTGTCTCCCTGTCCCCCTAGATCTCCTATCTCAGATTCAGGCCAACACTTCCAACACAAACATGTTTTCAAACTTCTCATACTACAAAGCCTCCAAAACAAAGTTACAGGTAACTTCATTAAAAAAAAAAAAAAAAAAAAAATCACTCCAAAAGAGAAATGCTAAACTTCTGATACCTGTAAGCAAATCCTTGCTTCCATCAGGAGCGCAGACGTACCCTAACTACACTGCCTCTTGCACCCTTCCCCATCACTCCAGTATCCCACTCTCTTCCCTAACCTGATCCCTTGCCCCCATCCTGCAGCTGTATGTTCCCCTTCAGCTCAGGTTCAGGCCAACGCTTCTAACATAAGCATATTTTCCACTTTCTCATATCACAAAACTTCCAAAATGAAGTTACAGGTAACTTCACAACAAAACCAAAATCACTCCTATATCTGTATGCAAATCCTCACTTCCAGCAGGAGAACACACAAAGCCTAACTACAGCATAAACACTGCCTCTTGCGCCCTTCCTCACCACCACAGTGTCCTCCTCTCCTCCCTAACCTGTCCCCCCAGGCTCAGGTTTAGGATACGCTTCTAACACAAACATGCTTTCATTTATTCATATTACAAAATCTCCAAAACAAAGTTACTCTTAACTTCACAAAAAAACCCCACTCCAAAACTAATGCTAAACTTACAATACCTGTAAGCACATCTTCACTCCCTTCAGGAGTGCTAACAGCAGCACAAATGCTGCCTCTTGCAACCTTCCCCACCACTTCAGTGCCCCCCTCTCCTCTCTAACCTATCACCCTGTTCCCCCAGCCTAACACTTCTGACACAAGCATGTTTTCATTTTCTCATATTACAAAACCTCCAAAACAAAGTTACAGGTAACTTCATAAGTAAAAAATCACTCCAAAACTAATGCTAAACCTACGATATCTGTAAGCAAATCCTTGTTCCCATCAGGAGTGCAGATACCCTAACTACAGCCTAAACGCTGCCTCTTGTGCCGTTCCCCACTGCTCCAGTGCCCCCTTCTGCTCCCTAACCTGTCACCCTGTTCCCCCAGGCTGTACCCCTGCCCCCCCACGCCGCCCCCCGCCCCCCCCCCGCCCCAGGCTCAGGCTGAGGCCAACGCTTTCAACAGCCGCCTCGGCTCCTTCCTGCGGGGGCAGCGCCCGGCCTGAAAACGGCTCCGTCCGTTTCGAGTTCTGTTTCACAGACCCGTCCGAGTGAGCACCAGGACCTGCTCCCACACACCGAGAGCAGCGGAAGAAAGGCGCAGGCGGAAAAGACGTTTTTCCAGAGAAGAAACCCAGGCAACAGCACCCCCGTCTCACCCTCTCTGGGCCCAGCGGGACCAGGCCACGAGGCTGCCCCGCGCGGCGCCGCCGGTGGTACCGGTTCCGCTGCCGCACGGGGCGCACGGGGCCGCGGCGGCGGGGGCCGCGGCGGCAGGAAGGAGCGGGAAGGAATGGGAAGGAGCGGGAAGGCGCCGTCCCGGCCAGGCCGAGCGGGCCGAGCCGCCAGCGAGGATGCGAGGCCCGGGCAGCGCGGCCTCCGCAGCGGTAGAGAAGCAGGAGGAGGAGGCCGGGCCGGGCCTGCGGCTGCGCTCCCGGCTCGGGCGCCGCGCGTCCCCCCCGCTCCCTCTCGCAGACAAAAGCAAAGGGGAACCCGGCAGGACGGGCCCCGCGCCCGCCCGGCCCCTCCGCGGCCGCCGCCGCCGCCCGGGCCTCCTGAATCGCCCCGCAGCGGAGGCGGCGGAGGGGGCGCCGGGGCCGGGGAGGGGGCGGCCGGGGCCGGACTCACCGCATGAATTTTCTTGTCCCGCGGATCCAAGATGGCTGAGTATCCAGCACGGAGGATGCTGGGGGAGCAACCTTTACCCTCTGACCCGGCCGCCGCCGCCGCCGTCGTGACCCCGCAGCCAGCGCCGAGGGGCGGGGGCAAACGCGGCCGCACGGCGCGGCCCAGCGGGGAGCGGAGGGGAGGAAGAGGAGGAGGAAGAGGAGGAGGAGGCGGTAGAGGGAGCAGCGAGGCTGCGCTCCCGTCGCCTCTCGCGGGAGACGCGGCCCAGCGCGGAGGCCCAGGGGCTGCCGGGCCCCGCGGGGGTGGAGGCATTGCCGGACGGGGCCTCGGGGCTCCCACACGGCGGGCGGAGGCGCCCCCCATTTTGTGTGGGGTCGGGCCAGACAGAGCTGTGGGGCGAGCAGGACCAGGGGCAGGGGAGGTCGCGGAATCATGGAATGGTTTGGGTTGGAAGAGACCTTAAAGCCCATCCAGTTCCACCCCCCTGCCATGGGCAGGGACACCTCCCACCACCCCAGGCTGCTCAAGGTCCCATCCAACCTGGCCTTGAACACCTCCAGGGAGGGGGCACCCACAGCTTCCCTGGGCAACCTGTGCCAGTGCCTCACCACCCTCATCGTGAAGAATTTCTTCCTGATGCCTAGTCTAAATCGTCCCCCTTCCAATTTAAAGCTATTCCCCCTTCTTCTATCGCTATTTGTTCTTCTAAAATGACTGTCCCCAGTTTTCGTGTAGCCCCTGGTACTGGAAGGCCACTTTAAGGTCTCCCCAGGGCCTTCTCCAGGCTGAACAGCCCCAACTCTCTCAGCTTGTCCTCGTAGCAGAGGTGCTCCAGCCTTCTGATCATCTTCATAGCCTGCTTCTGGACCCATTCCTACGATTCCAAATCCTTATGTTGGAGATTCCAGACCTGTCCCAGGTGGCAACACTCTCCAGAAAGCACCCAGAGCAGGTGACTAATCCCCGGTGGCCCTGACCAGTCAACTCTCTGTGGGTCACAGAGAGGGGAAGAGACAACCTAGCCTTGCCATAGGCTGTGTGTTGGCCTGCGGACGACCCAGGCTAGGAATCGTAGAGTCTCAGAATGGTTTGAGTTGGAAAGGACCTTAAAGATCATCCACTTATAACCCCCCTGCCATGGGCAGGAACATATCCCACCAGACCAGACTGTTCAAGGCCCCAGCCAGCCTGGCCTTGAACACTTCCAGGGAGGGAGCATCCACAGCTTCTCTGGGCAACCTTCCCTGGAAACCACCATCCCGAGTAGATAAAATATTTGAGAGTTTGTAGTTGGTCTGTCAGTGAGGTAGTGCTGGGCAGGCAGCCCTTGCCATGCACTTTGCATGTCATTAACATGGAAACGTATTGCTGAGGTGACACAACTGAGCTTTTTCTTTTGTTTATCAGCCCTGAAAACATGCGTGTTATAACAACGCCTCAAGTATAGCAAATGCAGATGCACAAAGCGGTCATAATGCAAATACTCCACATGAATTCAATGACACTATAAACGGTACAAAAGCTAAGCCTCCACACAACTGTTCACAGGATTGAGGCCAACTTTATTTGTGAACTGGCTTCTCTGCTCTGTCAACAGAAACAGTGGTTCTCCTACTTTAGTTTTGTTATCAAGTCGTTGTAAAGTTTAAAAGTTGAAACAAAAAGATGAGTATATGATACTGTGCCAGAAAGAGCAGGTTTCTTTCAGTAATTTCATACGTGTGATTTCTTCTCAGGTTTGATTTTGGTACTCCAAACTGAATTTGAGAAATAAGTATTCAGGAGGTTACACAACACTAACATTGAATAGAAGCGTTAGTACCTACAGTAACATATCTGTCAACACAAACAAGTTTTTAAGATGAAAGAAGGTGGTCTTTCATCTTAACTAGGAGACCAGTTTCTTAATGACACCACCTTTTGGTGCAGCACGATTATGTGCTTAGGATGAGTGCCATGTCATTGAAATGAATGTCTATACACTTCGTCCAGTAAAATACGGCATTTTGTTCTAATATTTTAACCTTTACTTTGTCACTCGGATGAGCCTGCATTTACTATAAACAAATCCTTCTAAAACACAGTAAATGACATCCTGTTTTAAGTAAAGTATATATGAACTTCCGGAGTACTTTTGTTGTTCATTCTGAAAACCCAAAGATTTCTGTATACCATGTGACATATAAAGGCAGTAATTTTAGGCTGAAAACAGTAATGAATATTTTTCATCCTTACTGTTATTCCGTAAGTTTTTCTGTAGTCTGTTTGACCCTTTTACATCCATTTATAAACATTTTTCTTCAGTATGTTTCATTTTACACTTTAATGGTTTGAGTTTCTCTTTCAAAAGCTGATTTTTGTTATATTTCCCCAAAAGGAAATAATTTAATACTTAACAATATGATGCAAGTAAATTAAGCACCTGACATTGTTGTATCTATGTGGACTGACCTCTCTGTCCATTACAAAATTACAGTTTTACATGCAAATCAGTTAACATTTATATGACAAGAAGCCTGCATAGTTCAACAAACTAGGGAACAGGAAAAAAAAATATTTTCTTGTCTTAAACTGGTTAGTTTAGTATAACAACCTAACTAGCAATCACGGTGTGTAAATAGTGCTTTAAAGTCTGTTAATTAGAAAAACAATCTGTCCTGTGCTTCTGCCTAATACTGTTTGTTTAGTTGTGGAACCTCGTCACTGTGGCTGTGGTAGGTGTCTATTCGACTTCCTTGATTGTTTTCTTAAAGAAAGTGAAAGCTGTTGGCATTTCAATGCTTCAAAATAACCTGTGAAGCTACTAAAGAGGATGTATGATCATGTGTGTACCATGTTCATACATATGTTACTTTTGTTCTTGACTCAATACATTTTTCTGCAATGGCAAGGCCTGTTTTGCATAGTTGCACCTCCTTAATTAAAGAGGTGTCCTGTCCGCATGTAATGTAATGGCTCCTAATCTATTTTGAACCTTGTATAGTATGGTTTGACCTCCTTGTGTAATTCTTTGTCTACAAATAGATATGCATTTATTATTTCAAATCTCATTTAATCAATGGTCTTTTTTTTGCTACTCATCAGTTTTTAATCAATATAAGAATATCTGTTGGAGTCAACCTGCAAGCTTTTTTTCTGTGACAGCACAGGTGAAGGAACCATGATGCATGATGGCAGCAACTACAGAAAATCTGTCCTGCAGCTGATTGCATGTGCAGGCCCCATGCAGCCCAGTATTCCTGTGGTGCTGGTAAAGTCTGTCAGCACAGGCTTCTGCCTAATCTCTGTGAAAGCCTGGGGCCTTGCTGTGCATGTTGTGAAGAAGTCATGACATCTAAGTAGCCATTTGGATTTCCAACTGGCCATTTCTTCTGGTAATGCCCACAGAGAGCTAAAAGCCTACAGCATCTGACTGGAAAATTTGTGAAGAGGGCATCAAGAGAAAGAGATGTTCTCAGAATCCTGAAGTGTCATGGCTTTGGGTGTTCAATGGGAATTCTGTGCAGTTTTTATGAACCCCTGCTCCAGAAATTTTGTGAATGCTCTTTGGCTCCATTTAAAGTGTCACCAACAGGTGTCGGCAATGCAGTTGCAGAAGTGGGGGGAAGGTGAATTGTCCAGAGTATGTGTGGGGCACAGTTCAAGTGTTCCACTTTATTGAAACATAAATTAAATTAGTCATAGTAATGACTATCATCTTCGATCATGAGTAGAGGCAGAACATGGTGAACACACAACCTCATAAGTCATTATTAAATAGAAATCGTTCTCCAACCTACAGTATTCCTTAGGAAAAACAAATATAGTGCAATCCCCTAGAGCAAGGGTTACCAGCTTTTCATCAGTGGTGAAACAGACTGTATTTTTCTTTCTTAAATTAGGGTTTAAGTCCCTTGGAAAAAACAGCTGGAAACATGACATAGTGCACCTCAATTGCAAGGTGCACCTTATTAGCCAAAGCAGTGAAATACCACTTCTGAAGGAGGCAAAAATTTCTGATTCCTGCTGGATTCAAAACAGTGTGAGAATCATGAACTGGGGGCAGCAGCTTTTCTTGCTACATGATGTTCAAAAGTCTGTCAGTTGCTTTGTTTGGAAGAAGGCTGAAGGGTTGCAGCACTGCTCTGTGTTAATCTTTGCCCTAGAAGAACACAGCAGATGTGGTTTTTTCGTAAATATAGCCTATTTAATTTTTTAAGTATTTCTAAAAAATAAGAATAAAGGTGTGTCAAAGTGTACACCAAATCTGATGTTAAAGATTTCACCACGAAGAGGTGTTAAAGCATTTTTTCAAGAGTAAAAGCACTAAGACTCCTCATTTTCTTACTGGATTTTCTCCTAATTCTTCAATATTACACAAAAATGGAGCAAAAAATACTTAGATTTGGGAGGATTTGGTTAGCTGGGTTGGCTTTCGCAAGTCTCTCTCCAATTTCTAGTTGATTTAGGAAAGGTAAGGGAAAGATCAACTGTTTCCATAGCACTATCCTTAGCTATCCTTTCACTCCTACGGGGGATTTCCAGGGATGTCTGCTGGCAGGGGAAGCCCTAAAAGTGCAGCTCCATTACTGTTTTAGTGTAAAAATGCATCACAAGGTATCCACACAGATGGCCTCTCATCTGCTGGATTTGCAGTTTCCAGGAGGGAATATCGGGAGCGGAAGTATCTTTTTCTCAGTCTCTCATATTTTTACTATCAGGAAACCCTATCTCAGCCTTCTGCTGTAGTGCCTTCGGTGCCTGATTTAGTGCTAATTATACCAGAGTACCAGGGGAAAAAAATGCCAAGTTTAAAAAGAAATCTGCCAATTCTGGAAAATAGTATGACCCCAAACAGGAGATAAAATGTAATATTTTCGAAAAATAAGATGCTTCACGCTGCTGTATAGCAACTAAGAGGTTTGCCAGAGTGGTATTACATGGGAGGACACATTGAGAATTAGAGATAGCAGCAGCAGCTTCAAGTATTTCTTGACAAAGAGAAGAATAAAGCTGCAGGTGGAAATACGTTATCCAAAGGAGAGAAAGTATGAGAGAAACACAAGCCAGCGCCAGACTAAGTGTTGACTGACATTCCCAAGAAAGATTATCCCTGGACAATGGGAATTACAGTGGTGGTGACAGAGGAACCCTTCGTATCTCAGTTCTCAAGATTGTAGTCAGCAGTTCTCTTGCTGGTGGTCATTGAAGAGTGGCCTGGTTGGAAGTGCTGTTTCTCATTTGAAACTAATAAATCATGCCAAAATACAGACAGTGTTTCGATTTTTGGTTGTTGTGAGGTTTTTGAGATGACTTTCCCATGTGACTAAGTGATGTAGTTACTGTGAATACGTGCTATATTGAGCTGCAGTCTCTATCAATAAAAACATAAACTTGAGTGTTTAAGATGATCATAATTGAAAGTTAAGCTGGGAAGTAAAAGCTATTGTAACGGTTTTGTAGAAAGTGAGTAGTAAATATATAACTAGCAGCCTGGGGGAAGCAATCACGGTATCTAAGGTAAAAGGAGGATTAGTTTCCGATACAACAGGTCTCCACTACTGAAAGGACCTTGGGGGCTGGAAAGTGCTGTATTCTTGTTCCTTGCTTTTTGACATTTTCTGATGTTTGTTGGTCAGGCATATTTTGCAAAAAGGTGCCCTCCCCTAAACAAGTGTTCATAAGCACAACAAATGAACTCTGAGTACAGCTAATAACGAAAGCCTACAATCCCAGCAGAATCCAGAGGACTCCAATATCACTGTCCCACTGGGCAGAGTGCTGGGAGCACAGCCCCAGCATTGTTCAAGCAAGTTGCCAACATGTAGCTACAGAAGTTAGACCAACTCATGCTGTTATCAGGAGTTTGATGGTGCCTGGAGAAGGTTCCCTGAGATCCCCAGCAATGCTGTGAGCTACTTATGTTTCATGCTGGCCCTGCAGCCTGCAGATGGTTTCATGTGTGGACAGACGTGGGGCTGGTTATTGATTGCAGAAGTACTTGGCTGGGCTTTGTGCTTGTTTGAAGGAGGAGAGTTGAATGTTAAGCGACTTTGAAAGCTTTGCTGGGATCCTGATCATCAACTTGGATAACTCTGAACATCGGCACAGTCTCTTATACTTTTCCTAGTATAAGGCAATAGGCCAACTGCTAGGCACGATGCTGGTTTCTGTTAGTGGCCTTAAGATCCAGGACAGAATGTAGTTACAGGGGCTTGGAAGGGCTTGACCCACGTCATTTCCCGAAGCCATCTTTCACTTGTGTTTTAAAATGGGACTTGTTTACTGCAGACTTGGGCAGAAGAAGACATTTGCTCTTTTTCTCTTTCCAGCCTTGATTTATCTGCCTGTTCATCCCTGTGAAGGCTGAAACCCAGATTGTGAACTGGGTAAGCTCCTGCTTGCCTCCTTATCCAGTTCAAGCAGTGACCTAGAGTCACGGAATTATAGCCTATCTCAAGCTGGAACGGTCTCCTAAGGATCATTAAGTCCATGTTGCTAGGCCAATGAGAGAGGGAACTTTCTGCATCAAAGCTAACATTCATCTGCAGCTGGTAAACTGAAAAAAAATTAAGGTTTTCTTTAATTTTTTTCTCTTTCTCTCATCCTTTCTTTCTTTTCCCTCCTTCCTTGCTTACTCCCTTTTTCTTTCCTTTGCTTTCTTTCTTCCTCACTTTCTTTCTCTCTCTCTGTCTTCCCTTTCTTGATCTATCACTTTCTTTTGTCTGGCTGTTTCTTTGAAATCACACACAGAGTGATATAAATATTATTGCAATAAGCAGCCAAGTCCTTTTAGTTCAAGAGACTATCCCCATTCCTGCTGTGATTCCTGCACAAACTGCAGCACCTGTTGAGGAGCCCCACAGATTTTGGTGAGGGCATGAAACATCCAGGTCGTATTATGTAAAACTTACACTTAGGGTTTCTACATCCAGGATGTTTCCTATTTCATTACATATTGTGAGAGCTACAAACGAAGCATCAAAGCCCCAGTTCTGCAGCGCTTTCTAGGACAGAAGCTGTGGCAGATGGTGGCTGGGCTGGACTGGAAACAGGGGCAGACCAAGAAACCAAGACAACCCCACACATTTCAAATCCTTTTTTTCCACTAGATATGGTCCCAGCAAGCTTACATTCAGGGCAAGTCCGTGGAGTATACACACTTCCCATTACAACTAAGCAACGATGTAACACTGATTCCCAGTGGTAACTGAAATGATATAGTATCACATACTGGCAGGCGTCGTGTGTCTCACATACACAAATATATATTACTTTTTATATTATTCCTTTGATGTTAAGTCAGATGAATTTGAAAGCTAAGGTTACGATTCATCTCATCACCTTTAGCCGTCTGAAAAGGAGAAGCCTAGTCATCACTATTCATCCAGTCTTCCTGCAAGTCGATGGAGAGAGAAGGTAATTCTTGCTCCTTCCAGTACCTCCCAAAGATGGGTGTTTCTGCTGGCTGCAGGTGACTGGCATAAATGGGATGTGCAGTACTTGGATGGCTAGCACTACCTGGGAGAAATTCTGTCTCATACAGGCTGTTTACCCAAATGGGAAACCAGAATATTACTTGCTCTGCATATTTAGCAGATGTTTGCTAAAAAGTAAATTTGTGCACAAATTTAAAGATTTTCTACTTAGGGCCTGTGTTTGTGAAGTATGCAGGCAAGTCTCTCTTTTATGCACTGTATGGTAAATCTGGTCATGAAATATTATGTTGGCATAAGGGTACGAGAGGTATTATCTTGATTGCAAGATTTAATTCAGTAGGAAGATCCTAGATATAAAACTGTGTTATACTAATCTATAGCTAAAAAAACTTCAGAAAGACCCTTCCTTTTTTAAGGCTGGAAAAATCATCTATAGCAAAACATTTTCATAATCTAAAATGGTTGTTTCTTAAAATGTAAGTATCAATTCTTACAACCTCTTTTTTTCATACTCATTAAGTTATGTTTGTTTTTTTCAGTATGAAGGCATATTTATTTCAAATTTAATGGCATAAAGAGCTGTTACAAGCTCCAGAGATCAAAGTTCCAGTATTATAAAAACATAGCTAGAGACAGTCCTTTCCTGAGCATTTAGTGTCAAAACAGACAAGACAGAAATGGAGGAGAAGATGAAAAAGAACTGAAGTGACTTGTTAAGCATCACATAATAGTCTCCTCTCCCAACCTCCAGTGCAGGGGTAAAGCCGCTCACTGGGACTGCAGATAGATTAGCTTACCCTACAGATAACTTGGCCTTTCCAGTTCAAGAAAATTGTTCCCTAGGGAGAAAAACAGTATGACAAATCACAGTTTATGTTCAAACATGGAATATTCTGAGCAACAGTTTTGTGATTTTTAGCATTGTTAGCATGACAAATGACTTTGCCATGAATAGTTGTGGTTGCCACATCCTTGTTAGCCATCTCTACTAGTGCCCAAGTAAAATACTAGCTGAAGGCTGCTGAGTATGATCTTTTTTAAAAATAGTATACAAATATGAGATAATCTGAGACATCTTCAGGGACCAAGGTATACTCTGTACCTGTGCCAATTTCCCTACTCAGCCTTGTGTGTTTCTTTATTGAGAACATTTATGGAAGTTTCTCATGCTAATCCAGTGGAAAGATGGTTGGTGCTCTGAGCCCTGAAATAACTTGAGGTTTCATCAGAAAATAAACCTGACTTCAGAGTTCCCAATATTGACTCTAAAAGACTGTGGATCCTCCTCTGTTGGTTCATATTTGTTTTTAAAATAAGTAAATGGTTTAATTTTGCAGCAGCAGGCTTTGTGCCAAATCAACAGCCAGACCGTGTATTGTTCATCCTTCAGCAGCCAACATAAAATCAGGAAAAGCTATGAACTAGCTCTGGCCACATCAGCAAGCCCGTACTGGGATGGACCAGAGTGTACAGTTACCCAGCAGCGCACAGATCTGCCCGGAGCCATCGTGGCATCACGGCCTGAGTTGTTTTGGTTTTTTTACATCTAGTCACATTGCAAACTGACAAAAAGCTGCTTAGCCTAGGAAGACCGAATGTAATAATCAGGTCTCTGTGCTCAGCTAACAAAGTTGTGTTGTTTTCAGGGAGGATGAGCTGTGGGAGAGGCCTCACATCTGCCTGCAAAACATCGAATGGACCTACCCTGAGAGCACAGCCTGTGCGTTGCTCTGCTGTGCAGTGAAGCTCTAGAAAGTCTGGCCTGTCTGCTTCTTCCCTCTCCTCTTGAGTGACATGTGAGAGTCACTCCTCATTCATTGCCTTTGGGATACCTGAGGTGGCATTGCTCTCTGCTGGTGCACATAGGGGTTTTCCTGCCTCATCAACCATTAAAGCAGTATCTGTAGCCATCACTCCTGGTTGTTGAATCGCTAAAGCAATGAAAGAGTACAGCGTAGGACACTCATTGCCAGAATCATCCGTGTCTGAGCTCAAACTGAAGCACTGGTTGCTAGGCATTAACAGCTGCTGGCTCAACTCTTCATGAGTGAATTCACATTTGTATAGTTTTATATACTCCCTTGCGATTCCCATAGAAGTTCATAAGCAGGATTCGGGGAAACAAGTTTCAGCATTGTTATTGGTATTGTTACAGTTGCTAATTACCTGCAGAAGAGCGGTATTTAACTGAGCCCAGGTTGCAGTATGTTAGGTCAGGACCTGCCCGGGAAGTTTCCCAGCATGACAGCCAGGCTCCCTAGAGCAGGGGATCCTGGGTTTCCAGGGCAGCCTGGGACAAATTGCTTGAGCCCTTTTCCCAGGCAGATCTGACACCCAGAAGCAGCCTGTTTTCCCTGTGTTTCTCTGTTGGTTGCTTTGTTACAAGTGCCTGGCCTCAACTTTTCCTTCCACTGGATGTTGCCACTTTAAATAAAGAAATGTATGATCGTGACTAAATTTTCGCTAGTTGTCAGGAAATAAATATCTTAATTCAAGTCTACTGTGAAGTAACTTCTGTCTCTTGGCCTTGTGGTAGTTTCAGTAGAAAATCTTCCTGATGCTATGGATAAAAAAATTATGTTGGAGGAAAGGGAATAACCCTAGTGATAAAAACATATGTTTCTAAGCTTAATCATATCTAATGCATTAAAGAATTTATCATTTGTAACATATAGTTAAAGTCTCTCTGGTATAATATAGCAGTAACATGTACAAATTCATCTGGAAAAGTGCAAGCAATAATTTTTTTGTTTACAGTATTATCAAATATTTTACATGTTATGGCAGTTTAGGGAAAAGAAAAGCTATTGAATTAGTTTAGAATAATTCCTCATTTGTATTCTATAAACTGGGCAAACAGTCTTTCACTTCTTCTTTGTAAGAGATGTTTTATGAGCACTGGGGCTTCACCCACCCACAGCAATGAAAATAACTAAGAATTGTTTTAAGGGCTGTGTCACATGCATGTGGATTGTGTGTGTGAATACTGTACTGTTAACAGTTCTCTGGAGAGAAACAGATGTGGATCCTACTTTTTAAGCCCATCTCCTGGGATGAAAATAAGTCATCTCTGCTGCATATCACATGACTTTCTTTTTCTTTGGTGTTTCTTGAGAAAAAGAGATGTCCAGTTATAATTTTCATTCAAACATTCTCTCCCTGAAATTCTTGTATAACAAATAATTGGAAATATTTGCTAGAACCAAAATATTTTAAAAATTTATTCTGATTTCTCTTGTCTGTTGGATATAGCTGGCATTGGCACTCATTTGCCAACAGAATTACTTCTCAAGTCCTAATACTTCTTTATTTTAGACTGGGAATTTTCCAGAGGGAATATACCCCAATTATTGTATGTCAAGGGTGGAAGTATTGAAACATTACTTTTTCTACATGAACTGAAACTGCCAGAGAAATGAACTTCGCTTCACATACAAAGGGAACAAAAATGTCGTGACAGAACAGAAATGGCAGAGATATTCACCTCCCTTCTTCATTTCTCTTGTAGATACATTGTTACTTTGCTTATAGCTTGCATGTAAGAATATTTTCCTGTTCATTGTTGCAAAGGAGTAATCTGCAGTGATTTTCTCTTCACGTCTTATAAAAGGAATATCTTGCATCCACCCATACTAAATCATATATTCAGCATTTAATTATTTTAAGTCTGCCTTCTGAAATGAAATTTTGATCTTGTATGAAATACCTAGGGAATGTTACAACCTAAACCAGAAGTCCTGCCAGACTTTCTCTGTGTGGCTGTGTGCTGGATGCCAGCACTGACCTACGTAGCTGTGAGCCTCTCCTGGCCTGGTAACCCAAAGGGCTGTCTCTGCCATCAGTCTCTCCACTTATTGGTATAGATAGTATAGATCTATAAATATAGAGATCTAGAGATCATGATCCTCTACCTTTACGTGGGGTGATCCACTGTAGCTTTGGTGAGCAGTGACCCACAGTGATAACAACTGAATACCCCTGTCAGATTAGCCTATGCTGTCTCAGAATCCAAATCCTGTGGAAACCCTCATTCTGAATTAAGCTTCCACTGAATTATATTTTAAGCAGCATAAGAAATACAGCATACTCTACATGATTTCCCTAAGATATTTTAGTGTTCTTTGGTATTAAGTCAGTAACTTTTTATTGTTCATGGCACTCTTTCTCTTACCTCCTCACCCCTCTTCTGGGACTCCCTTCTAGGTTTGTCTCTTTATCTAATCAGGGACTCTTTCTTTCACTCTCTTTCTAACATTTGTAATATATTTTTTTCACCTCCATTTGGTCCATCAGTGGGAAAGGTCATTCTTGCTTATAAAACCTCTGTCCTTAGACTTTTCTCAGTGTCTCAGCCTTTGGAAAGTACTTTGAGAGCCTGGATACTTGTTTGGATCTTTATGTTTGTTTTGCGTTCCTTGCTTGATACACTTTACATTTTCTTCAATCCAGCTGCCTAGGACAAAAGGGATCCTTCCAGGTAGTGCACACTCTGTAGCATCCCCTTTATCTTCTCTCTGTGAAGTCCTAATGACTCCTTTTTCTCCTCTTTACTCTCTTGCTTGACTGGATTCTTACAAGCCTTTAGGTATTTTGCTGCTTTTGGAGAAAAGAGATTTTACACAGACATTTTCGGTGTCACCAGAGCACACTGATACATCGAGGATGTACCAGTCATGTACCATCGTGACAAAGCAAGCTTTTGCATCTAGGAACCCCACCTAGGCTGCAGCTGCTTCTTTCCAACCATGACATATCACGGAGGACCACCTCCAAGGCCAAGGATGTAGCATCGTGGAGTCTCTCACTGTGGGAGGTAACAATGGCTGGAGCACAGCTGCTGGCTCACCAGCACACTCTCTGTCACATGGTCTGGCTTTGACTCTCCTCAACGTTAGCCGTGCTTACAGTCATGCTTCACTGTCACACGTGGAGTTGTGTCCTGGAAGTGATAAGGAGAGTAGCTGAAAAAGTGCTTGGATTAGACAGAAGTCTGGCATTGCTATTAGTACATAAAGACACACAACTCTGGCAACCTGGGACATGCAACCCTTACAAGAGGGTTACATTCTCTGCAAATGATGTGCCTCTTTAGCCATTCTTATTCCCACCCTCTTGCGAAAAGAACTGGAAAAAAGAAAGATAAGAACAGAGTACACAGAAGTTGAGTCTCTTATATTTTGCTGCTTTCACCTTCCTCTGTCTGAAAGAAATGTGATAGGAGGATCCAGTCTAAATAACTGCAGCCTCACTCAACAGCACAGCAATTTCTTTCTTGGAAATGCATTCTATGCACCTCAACCTCAAACTCGAGTAACCCTTGTAGCCAGCTAGAAATACATTGTTCATGTTTAAAAGATAGATAAAACCTTTTGCTTTCCTGAAACTTCCTTCTAATTATGAACAAACTGGATGACGATTTCCCTTGAAAGGCACATTTATCTAATGTTTCAGTTTGAAAGCAGAAAAATGTTCAAGAACTTGATCAAAATTCAGACATCAGTTTTACAAGTCATTCTCTAGTATGAAGAATTCAAAAAGAATTTCCTATCTGATGACTCTGAAATGCAAAAAACCTAACAGCCTGAAAATACCCCAGAAGAAAAAAATCCAATTACACAGGAGGAACAAACCTTGCAAGTAATTGTTTTCTCTTTACTCATTTAAAAATTCAGTCCAACAATTCTCATATGCAGCCACTAAACTCTCCTTTAAAATTTTCAGGAGGATCTGCTTCTGGCTTGCAGTGACACAAACATGCTCGTCTACCCCTTTGGCTCAATAGACATTAACCTCAGTCTAAAATCTTTAGCTGAATGTGTTGGCACAAAGAGCTCGCAGGTGTGATGCTGCCGACCCCAGTGCCATTGCTCCTGGGATGAATTCAGCTACATTGCTGGCACAGCTGTGCTGCTTTTCATCTGTTCAAATGGCACCCTGCCCCTTGGCAAGGGCTTGTGCCAGGTTTAATGACTCACCAGTGCCAAACTAGGAAGGGTTTTGGTGAGCATCCCATGATGTGGGCGTAGACAGCTCCATCCCCACCACAGACACTGCTGTATTTGGGTGGCTGTGACGTGGGGCTCTTTGAGCAAACAGGTATTGGCAGGATACCCATTATCAGACAACAGATAGGAATTTTGTGGATTACGGAAGCCTTCATTTGCTTTCCTCAGTTTCTTTCCTGCAGCGATACCTGGCAAGTGGCTATTGAGCCTCCAAGGAATCGAGGGACAGTGGGGCAGTGGTCTTGAGGACACCAGTACTGGCTCTGCAGTTGGCAGCCAGCGGAGCCAGGGCCGCATCCCGCCAGTACGCCAAGATGTGTTGCTGCCACAGAGAGCCACAGCGAGCTGATACATCGCATTGCTTTTTTAGGTACCTGGCAGCTTTTGCTAGACTGATCCCGTGAAAGCAGCAGGAAGTTTGAGATGGTATTGGCAGAGCAAGTGCTAATACTGGGCATAAAACTGATTTCATAAAAGAAAACAAAAGGAGTTGTCGTAGCCTTGCACTGCGTGAAACACCTGAAAAAGACCATAATATCTTGACCACCATTTTGCAGCCTGCAGCTCCTCAGGCCCCCCTCTGCACAAAGACAAAAATATTAGTAAATGTCTCTCTGTGCTCCTCTTCTAGTTGAAAATAAGATCCTTTACAACTAAACATCTTTTAGCAAGATACACAAACTGCATACATTAGAGTGTTATGCTGAATGATGTGCGAGATGTATCTATATAGTTTTTCAGGTATACAGTAAAACTTCTGAGACCACCCAACTTTTCCAGACTCATTCATCTTACTTTGACAGACAATCAATGTCCAGAATGTCTTCTGAAATGTTTTCATCCTGTGTAGTCAATACTTGGAAAATAGTTACAGGATTGAAAATGTTAGATAAGTTTTTGATAGGCTGGCCAACTTGCCACATAATTTATTTTCAATGAATAATTTAGTCTTAATTATAATCAGCTAAAGTTTTAATCCCTTATATCCTTCACTAATCAACCTCACTTAGCATATGAGGAATCAAGATAAATTCACACTTTTAATTAGAAAATCAAAAGCCTTGATATGCTTGTTGGTTGATGACAGTTTTCTCAAAACCACGTCACTAAACTGCTGATGTTTCAGAAATTCTGTCTTACTTGCTCCTTGATTTGGTTTTGATCATGAGATTAAATTCTGCAAGGATGCCTGATGCCAGCGTAGCAGCATTTCTGATCGTGCTCTTTGGCCCTAGCCATCTTTTAGACATCAGCAGTTGTTGCTCTGTGGGACCTAGGGTGTGCTTTGAAGTGACAAGGCAAAGGTCATATGGTACCTTATGGCACACTTTCATTTTTCAGGTGTTCTTAATGGGCTTGATGCCTTTTCAGATAGAGATTTAAGATGCTCAGGAGAATACAATCCACTTTTGGTAAAAAATGCAAAAGAAAAAAGGTTTTATGATATTTTACTACCAGAAATACTCACTTTTAGAAAAGCATCTTCCCATTGACAGTGTGCTGCTGTATTTTCTTGTGTTTTCTGAGGAGCCAGACCAAACAAGGTGGGGATGGAAAAAGGAGTCCTGGCTCTTAGGTGGTGAAAAAGCAAGACAGGCATTTGTGTGGCTACTACGGAAAACCTAATTAAATCAATAGGAAAACATAAGATATATTGAAATGGACAATTTTAAACTGTTTCCTTATACTGGAAAGATGTGTCTCTGAGTATAGTGGTAACAAAGGACCAGTTCAGTAGTCTTTAAGACTGGGAGGATGGGAAGTTGGACAACACCCAAACCTACGACCACAGAAGGAGGTCCACCGTGTCATTCCTGCTGCTTCCCATCTTGTCTATTTGCACCATCTTTAGTTGCAACTACGCTGTTACGTAAGAGTCCAGGGAGGCTTTCACTGCTTCTGAGGCTGACAGGTGCCTCAGAGCTTGCCTTTACCAGCCCGATTTTTCTTCTTCTACAAAGGTGCAGAGCAGACAAACTCAGCATGTATGCTGGGGACATACCACCCCCAGAGCAAGCCTAGGCATTTCTCAGAGTCCCAGGTGTCATGGGCCAGGGACTACACCAGTAACTGAGCAGTGCGGATGACTGACACAGGGCTCAGGCCATTACCTGCCTTGTCTGATTTACCAGTAGACATACAGCCTGCTGTGGTGGTGCGTTGCTCCTACTAAAAGACAAGTTAATGAGATTATGGGAGAAGTGGGGAAAGTACCTTTGGCAATCCCACCCAACCCTATAGAGAACAGAATCACAGAATCACACAGATCACAGAATGGTCAGGGTTGGAAGGGACCTCTGGAGAATCATCCAGTCCAACCCCCCCCATGCTAAAGCAGGTTCTCCTAGAGCAGGTTACACAGGAACGCTTCCAGGCAGGTTTTAATATCTCCAGAGAAGAAAACTAGACAGCCTGTCTGGGCAGCCTGTTCCAGTACTCTGTCGCCCTCACAGCAAAGAAGTTTTTCCTCATGTTCAGGTGGAACTTCCTGTGCTCCAGTTTGTGCCCCTTGTCCTGTCACTGGACACCAGTGAAAAGAGACTGGCCCTGTCCTCTTGACACTTGCCCTTTAGCTATTCATAAGCATTGATAAGATCCCTCCTCAGTCTTCTCCAGGCTAAACAGACCCAGGTCTCTCAGCCTTTCCATGTAAGAGAGATGTTCCAGTCCCCTGCTCATCTTCGTGGCCCTCCACTGGACTCTCCAGTTGTTCTTTGTCTTTCTTGAGCCAGGGAGCTCAGAACTGGACACAATGTTCCAGATGGGCTGTAGCTTAAACAGTGTGGAGGTAAGAAAGGAAATAGGTTTTGTAGATAAATTATCTTTCCCATTGGAAAGGCATTTGTACAAGTAAAAGTTTGTCTTCCTTTTTCCCCCACTTCTCTTCCTCTTTTCCTATTCTTAATTAAGCAGAGTATGGCAAAGGTTGCACCACAGCCACCCATCTCTCCCTCTCCAAACTGTCCAACAGCTTTTGTTCCTTTTTCAGACTTACAATGAAGACAATAGTAATACAGAACAACCCATCCATTGTCCCAGTCCCACAGCGACACGCATCTGGCTTCTTTAAAGCTCAAAATCTTTACCCAAATCACAAATACTTACTTAGGAAGTGGAAACAGATTGAGGGATTTTAAACTGCCTTGGGTTCGCCCCCAAAAGAGGTGATATTATCTACAAGTAGCTCCCTTCGTTCACATTTCATTTTCTTTGATGGCTCAACCTTCTTCATTTACAGTTGTCTTCGTAAGTGATTCTTCCCAGTAGTAATATTTTCAATAGTTTAAAAAAGAAGAAAGAAAATTACACGATTTTACATTTTTTCTCTGGCTGCAGATCATAGTGAGGTACCTATGGCTGAAAGTGTTCATAAATATGATTGGTCATTTTCCTGATAATGGCACCGAGGTATTGTAAATGCTATCATGGTTTATCATGGTGAGAATTTGTCCATCCTTCTCAAAAATAAAAGCATAAACAACAAAAAAAAGAAGAGTACAAAGGGCTTTAGATGTCAAACTTCAGAGTCGTAGCTGCACGTTTTCACTATATTTCCACCTTGCAGTGATGACATCTATTGCTTTCACCGTCCCTTGGAACCACAAGTAAGATGAGTTCACTGTCAGCTTTCAGGTGGAAGACTTAAATTACTAGAGCAGAGGTGCTGGGGGTGCTGGTGACTCACGATGTGACACATTTCCGTCTGAGTCACGGTTGAATCAGTGCCCCATCAGGATGCTAAAGAGGTATTTGTAGGGGCTGTCTCTGTCTCCTGAAACCAACAAGAAAGTCACTTGGTGACAAAGAAGTTCTTCAGCACTTACTGGCTGACCTGGAGAGAAATTAGAGAGAAATGGCAAAATTTTTCTCTGACAGGAGCATCTCTCTCAGAACAGGCTGTCTTTATTCTCCACACCGTGCTTGGCTTCCTGTAGGTCTCTGATCTTGGCAACTCACAGTGGGGTCCCATAGTTGACACTTGAATAGAAACCCCAACCTGAAAGTCTGATATTGTGCAGTAACTTGCGACTATGAAGTAGGTACCTTCCACCAGGATGAAATCCTTGCGTGTGCAGAATTTTAATCTGAGTTTTTCAGTATTGATGCTGTGACAGTAAGTTATATTATGCCATAGATTTTTAGATCAAGTCAGTTCAGTGAAATATTTCATAATGGGAAGGACAGTGTAATTCACTGGTGTGGACAGTGAAGGGTGGTAACTGTGACTTCCATAAACTAGAAGAATCTTCACAGAGCTAATAAAATAAAAATCTGTTGCATAGAATCATAGAATCACTAGGTTGGAAGAGACCTCTGAGATCGTGGAGTCCAACCGTGCCTGTCTCCCTACTAAATCCTGTCCCTAAGAAACTCATCCACCTATTTTTTAAGCACCTCCAGGGATGGCGACTCCACCACCTCCCTGGGCAGCTGTTCCAACCCCTGACCACTCTTTTAGTAACTTTGAGGATATAAACACTAAAATAGATATTATATGGATAGTGAACCAAAATTAATAAATTACGCACAAAAGTATGTATTTCAAACTAATACTTAAAGCCAATGATGTCAAGCAACAAAGAATCAATGTTTTAGCAAATGCCTGTCTTAAGAGTGTTTTAAGCAGGATGTTCCAAAATCCATTACAAGCAAATGCTTGTAGAAAGAGGTAATGTTTTTGTTAAGCCCTCTGCAAAAACTAAAGAGACCTATGAGCATGGAGCATTTCCACTGTCCGGCAAATAAGTGTTAAAAGAAAAAGGCAGGAAACTTTTACTTCTGAGATAATGTTGTTAGGCTGAAATAAGAATTGTTGGTCTGACAGTGTGTTCATTTAATTCAACTGTATTTGTTGATGGGGGTGGTGAGGCACTGGAACAAGTTGCCCAGAGAAGTCGTGGAAGATCCATCCTCAACGGTGTTCAAGGCCAGGTTGGATGTGACTTGGAGCAACCTGATCCAGTGGGAGGTGTCCCTGCCCATGACAGGGGGCCTGGAACTGGATGATCTCTAAGGTCCCTTCCAACCCAAAGCGTTCCATGATTCTACGATTTAATAAAAAGTAGTAAACCTGCCTACGTACTATACTATATAGCAAGAAGTGAAATGGAAGCCGTCACACATTTCATTGTTTATTTTAAGGGCAGCAATATTGGACCACATTATTTATACTGGTAAACTGATTTTCCTTGACATTCTTTAACCGTGCACCATCTTAATGATAAAAATAATTTTAGAAAACAAAATAAACAGTATTCTATTTAAAATCAAAATTAGCACAAGGACCCTGTCTGCAAAATAAGGCAATGATCTGATAACCCCAAGCCAATGCTTTGTTTTGTAAGAGGATAGCTGAGAAAATAAATTGTGAACTCTGTACTTTAAGCTTACAGTTTAAGAAATTATAAAAATAAAAAGAAGCACATCAGGCCATGCAGCCTGCTTATGTGAGAGACTTTTATTATTGTAGAGGTATATTAATCCATATTATTATGTGTCAGAACTCAGCAGATTTGAGTCCAGGAGTATTCCAGAAAAAGCAGACATGTTATAGCAATTACTTTTATTTATTCAGTGGAGCATGTTCGATGGGAGCCACTGGGCTAATAATCAGCATCAAAAATAAATATTTGACATGATGAAATTTCATGTCAAACTTTCATTTCATCTCATAGTTTGTTGAAATTGAAATGCTCCTACAAAATATTTTTATTTTAATGAAACTATTTTTGGACAGAATACAGTTCAGCCAAAATGCTTCTGACCAGATTTTCACACACTACTATTAAAAAAAAATGCAGGGATCAGTAATTTCAACACAAGCAACAGCTTGCCTTTTTATTCAGTAGTGTAGAAACACAGATAAACTGTTGAAGAACACTGTACATACTGTAACCTGAATCTGTGACATGTTTCCCTATTGTATTACCTTTCAAGTAGTCAGTGTTACTGTTACCTGTTTTTTTCAGTAACATGAAAGTGAAAACATTGCCAAAACAGGAAATTCCTTGTAGATGACAATTTGGAATCCATTCACTCCTTTAATAATTGCTTTCAACTTCTTCTGGAAATGCAGTATCAATGATGATTAATGACCTCCACTTACAAATAGGACTTGATGATGCTTAGATGCATCTCTGAGTAAATGGACTGATGTCAAACCCACAGGAAGATATTTTGAGGATGTCATTTACTCCTGGTAGTGGTCAATGAAATAAACACCACGATAAATCACCCAGGTGCATGCTGCTGGGAGGACCAAGCTGCAGTACGTGGCAATATATAGGATTTGGGTATCTCCCCAGTAAACGGTTTCTGAGCCCTCTAGTGGCCCACTCAGCCACCAGAGATGCCATGTGTGTGCTGAGATGGACTTCTCACAGTATACAGGGCCAGGGGAACCAAGTGTACGTTTCCTTCACGTTACGTGGTAAGAGGTATCCCTGCCGCTTGATTTCATGTCCTTCCTAACAACCTGAGAGCACGGAAAGTCACACAGAACAGGGATGTTGCCACTGCCCATCATAGCCTCCCTTGTCTGCTGCGAGCTTCCAGGTGTTTCAGTAGGTGTGGACACGCTCTTCTTCAAATTATGGTGGGTGTCCATGCTGAGCAGGCGTCCAGGTGGTCTTACTGCCTCTATTTATGCTTTTTTCCACACCAGGCAGGAGCAGATGAGGTTGGAGGGACAAGCTAAGAAGACCTAGGCTATTGGGCTCTCCGGCTCACTTCTAATTCTGAGAGCACATGACCACTCCCTCTAGCTGCTAAATCAAGTCAGCTGCCTCAAAATGACTTGTTTGTCACTCCTTAATCATTTATGGCCAAATGATTAGCTCTTTTTCATGTTCCTTGGGAGTCTCAAAACCAGAAACAGCCTGAGCACTTTTCCCGGGTGCGTGTAAAACAATTTCTGTGACTACCCACCCAGTCGGCTATAAATAACCCGTCTCCCATGATTACCACATTATAGTGGGAAGCATTAGTGAGATAATTTCAGGCACCCAGCCAGCTCATAACAGCACTTTATGTCCAGTCACACAGATCTCTTCTAGTAGCTCCTCATGAAAGTTACCACCACAAAGTAAATGCTTGTTTTGCTGGTGATGGACAGCACAAGGGAATCACAAATATGCACTCCCCATCACGCAGCACATTAGATAAACGTAGCTAAATTCGGCCATTCCTGACACAGTCTACAGGCACCAGTGCTTGGTGGCAACACCTCAGTGCTAGCACGGAAGACCTTTGATGAGCCCACATTCAGGGCATCAGTGAAGGTTCAGCAAAGATGAAACAGAGCTTAGAAATATGAAAATGGAAAATGTCATCTGTCATGTCAGATTTAAGGGTCCATTTGCCAAGTGAGAACACAGAGCACGGCTGACTGAGCAGTAGTGTGACATCCTGGGAGGGCAGCAGACGAAATTCTTGGGCATTGCCTTCCTTGCTTGCTGCTGTCTGACCCCACCAGGTCCACAAACATGTGGTGAGTGGGAGGCACGATCCCATGCTGAGTCCTGGGACAAATTGTACATCCTGTCTGACCCAGGACATCCTCCCAGATCCCAGAACAGAAGTGGACTTTCCACGGTTCAACACCTACATGCCAGAGATGAAGCCGAGCTCTCCGTCTTTTCTCTAGCTCTGCACACCATCCAGAGTATTTTTTTCCCTATTAAGGTTTGTGAAAGTGAACGCTACAAGTGGCAATACACGCAGCATTTCCAGCAAAGGTATACATCTAAGTTCTTTGTGTTCTCACAGTCCTTGGCTTTTTTTGCTTTATTCTATCTTTTTCTTTTTTTTTTTTTAAAGGAAAAAGAAAGAAAACAGAGTTTTTCTCCTTTTCTCTCCACTGTTATTCCCATTTTTTTCTAAGAAAAATCTTGATAATAAAAATGTAACCAATCTCTTCAAGTTTGGAAAGTTCTTCATCAGAACAGTAGTGATTCTGCTGTTGCCATGTAGTTTAGATAAATTAGTTCAACCCACATACCAAATACCAGATGAAAAAATCCATAGGATGTTGGTGAAAGCTTCTCACTCATGCACACAAAAGATCTTTACAAACAAAGAAATAGTTAGCCTATAATATGCATTTCTTCAAAATGAAGTTACATTTTTCAGCCGCGTTGGTAGTATTTTTAAACTATAGAAAATTACTGGGCTTAGTGACATTAAACTTAGGTAAGTTTAAAAATACAGGGTATCAGTCAAGAGATTTTATTTGATCATGCCTTGCTTAGCTTCAAAATTATTTTCTACTTCAGTGGACTTTGTGGAAGTTAAAGCTTTATGGTGCATATCTGTATCTTCGTTTTGAACTCCACACTAAACATTGCAATGTTATAGTCATATCAATATTCATAAACTGCTCTCTCCACAGTGAACGTGATCATCTTAAAGTGAACTTCACTAGCCAAGGACCTGGCAAAACTCTTGTAGAGCATAGCTGGCTTTTTGGGGTGTCTGAAGCAGTATGTGATTGAGGGCAACTGCACGGATTATAGCAAAAATAATACAGTCTTGGGAAATTTTCTGCTGGATTTCATTGCAGAAGAAAGTGATGGAGTTGTGGTGGAGTTAGGATGAGCGGGGAGACTGATAGTGTGGGATCCAACCAAATACCCTTTAAAATTTTAAAGGCAGCTGGGATTCAGTGATTCAATCTGGGCATACAATCTGCATTTATTGTAATTACTCTGACATGCTGCATACATTATACAAGGAATTACTTGTCAACCGTTTGTACTTTCTACACTCTTTTTGTTAAAAACATAGATTTTAGCTGGTTCATAAAGATTAACAAAAGTCTTTTAAAAAGTTTCATAAGTACATGATTAGTACTGCTTTTGGAAAAAAAAAAAATCTGCAAATCCAGTGTTGCATCGTCACTTTGGATGTGGCTGAGTTTACAAACAAAATTGATTTAATGAACTCTAGTCAGGAATGGCAGCAAACATCCCTCATAAACTATAAAAAAATAATTTTCTCTCTGAATTATGCATTCAAATCACACCGCAGTACATAGTGTTCTTGCATGTTTAATGAAAATAAAAATTTCAGCAAGTTCCAGATACCACTGGTGAATAAAACAGAAGTATTTTCACACATGTATTTAGTCAGATGCATGAACAGTATAGGCAACATGTATAGAGCTCCTGCAGCTATATCTTTGTTGAATATCCAAGGTGATTACAGCAGAGACGGGCTTTTACAACCCATTACGCACAATACTCAGCATATTATATTAGAGGAGTTTCTTTGAATAGGAGTACATTAGCCTAAGTGGTCTGAATGAAACACAACATCACCGACGTGGCTTTCTGCCTGTGTGGCTCGTGGCATTCTGCAGCAGCACAGGTGTGGAGCTCTGCCGTAATGAAGAAACCCAAACGCATCCACAAGGCTGTAAGGATTTTAGAAGACAGAGCATCTGCTGCTCATCTAGACTTCTTTTTAGTCTTCTGGAGAGGAACAGGCACTGCCAGAGGGTTATTTGTCTTACCTACTCAGGTCAGATAAATCAGCCCCTGTAGGCGTTTCTTTCATTGCATTGGCTAGAAAAGGGAGTCAGATGCCTTAGGCAGGACCCCTAATTTTTAGGTCACTAAAGCCAGGTGAGTTGGATCCCACTTTCAGTTTTTCATGGAAGGATTGACTCAACCAGACCATTTCTAGCCTTCCAAAACTGTGCTCCGAGGTGAAACAGATTGTCCAGGGTTCCTCTATGGGGTCTGGGGAAACGTAGATGCCTTGGAAGAAAAGGTTCCCTACAGCATCCCAGCTGTAACACCCTTAGGAGCCTGAGTCACTCCCCATCATTCCAAGCAGCAAACGTAGAGTACTACATGTTTCTGAGCCTAAAAAGCTTGAGTGAAGGGAATCCACCCATAGCTGTTCCCAACAGATCACCTGAGTTTGCCAAATGAATCAAAGTATTTTCCTGCTTTTCCTGCAAAGACTGATCAGCAAGGTATCCACATCCCCCCAGTTCATTTCCACATGAAAGCAGTTGCCTCCAGGTTTCATTTAACTCAAAATGCCGTTGTGTTTTGCTACAGACCATTTTGTGCCCTGTGATCCTCCAGGCCTGACCCAAATCCAATGAAGTTAAAAAACTCTATGTCTCCAAATCTGACTTCTACCTTCTTGATAAGGTTCCCAGGTATGACAGGGTGGAACAGATGCTTTGGAGAGACAAACCTGCAGGAGCAAGCAGAGGATGTTTAATCCACATCGCTTTTTTTTCTCCTACACTCATATAGTGTCACATGTATTTTCCTGTCTTATTAGTACATTTATCTAATCTTCCCTGCCTACATTCTGAAATGCAATATAAAAAAATCATCTTCACAACATTAGCAAAATGTTCATTTTACAGCAGTGAAGTTCTTTGTTGTTCCACAGATGGAGCTATATTGTTGTATCCTAATCCTTTTTTATTCTTATAAGTTCTCAGTACTTGGATACTTCATGTACTTTTCCTAAAACTCTCCCAAAAAAGAGCAAAAGAAAAGAAAAAGTAAAACCCATCTTCTTAGAGATCTCCCACAAATTGTCTTTCCAAGATTATCGCATTAGCACAGCAGATTAGTTTGATAGAGTGAATATAATGCGCTCTCATTTTAGCTAATGCTGCTTTACCGAAGGGCTAACAAACTTAATTCTATCCAGGGTAGGATTACCTGACAGAGTAACTGAGTAATTTTATGTGCTTACAGATAGGATGAAGCAGATTGACTTATTTCTTTGCTTTATTTGCATAACTTTGTCAGAAATTACTTATCCCTGGACTGTCATTGACAAGAGACGGTGGGGATCTCTCACCTCTCACAGAGGTTTCACTGGCAGGTCCTGCAGCTGAAGGCTCATCCTCAACCAAGACGTGTTTTAATGACATCTCTGGCCATGTCCCCTCATTGCAAGTGCTTGTCCGTCCCTGCATAAAGCAGAGCAGCCACTGGCAGAATGCTGGTCCAAGAGGATGAAGCACTTGCCCAGGAGCTTGCCCAGGTGACAGGATCCTTTTCCTCCTCACTCTGAACTCGTCCTATGGCTTCTGAGCATGCAGAGGGGTATTTTTAGCTTTTATCTGCTTTGTTGAATGACAGCTCCCCTGCTGCAGCAAGGGCCCAACGACCGCTCAGTTCATCCTGTTGCTGTGAGACTCTAAGGTCAGGGGGCAGCCTGCCAGCCTGGACATCCTGCAGTCGCTCCGGAAGGTATTGCACTGTCTGGGTAGCCTCACATTCACTCTGCAGTAGATAATCACGCGTTAGCAGGCACCTACCGAGGCTGTGCCAAGGCACAAGAGCCAAATCCATCTGGGCAGCAATAATAATGCAGTCATAGGGTGACTGGCAGGGCTAGAGCTGGCACAACCTGTAGTAGAGCAGAAGACAGTTGGTGCATATTCTTCCTCTGAAAGACAAAAAACTCCAGACCTTGTCATCTCTTGAATTATATGGTCCCTACCACCAGTTTAAACAAACAACTCTCTTGGGGTTTTTTGTTGGTTTGGGGGGGTTTGGGTTTGGTTTGTTTTTTTTCTTTAACATGCTTGTCATTGCTGTGACCATGCTGTGGAGCTTCATGCACGTCAAAGAATTTCTCTGCTAGCAGAGACTGGAGTGGCCATAGCAAGGCTTCTTTATAGGAGAAATGCTAGCAGTGAAAAACTTTTGTAGCTTGCTGCTGGCTAGAGACAATCTATAAAGTGTTAAAAAGCAAGAGAGGATGTTAAAGAGGGAAGACGCAGGCCACAAGAAGAGACCAATGGAAGATCAAATCACATATCCTCAGAAAGTCCTGTGTGTGGGTTTGAGGATTGGTGGCAAAGGGATTCTCATTCTCAGGAATTTAAATTATTAATGTCCTCATAAAGAAGCTACTGTAAGGTCTTTACTCTTAAATATAGTGAAAAATGTGACAAATGCAAGGAAATGCTGAAGCACAAAATAATGTTGATGATATACGTGGGACGACATAAGAATCTCACTGGAAAGAAAGAAAATTCTTCATCAGGAACTAAGTCTTATAACACCTAAACCTTACTCTCTAGTACTTTTTTCCATGGACTTTGAATTGCTTTACCAAGGAGTTTAACTTCTATTTTACCGAGGAGGGAGCTGAAAGAGGTTATAGACAAGTTTTTGAACAGGTGATTGCTGGGGGGGTTTTGCCCAGTTTGACATCTCTGCAGCCTGGCTCTTGAAAGTTGTAGAGGACCACACACTCCGTCTCATTAATTTGTTTTGGAAGAGCTTAATAGGGACTGGCATGACCAAATTCATCCCAAGTAACAGTAAAAGAGCACAAAATGACAAGTGTATTTCCCAGTTCAGCTTGGCATCCTTCCCCAGGAAATACGTGCTAGACATTACTTCTAGTTGAGCCATTTTGACAAAAAAGAAGAGCTAACGTGCGATGGCAAAACTAAGAATCTAAATAAGCATTGAAGTCCAACTCTGTTAGTCAGTCCGTCTTAAAATAGCCTGGCCTACAATAATAATAGCACTTGTACATTTATATAGCTGACAGGGGGAGTTTCAAGCAGATTTGAAGCATGAACACTTCTAAGACTACTTGGTGTTCCTATACTTTGGCCGCTCTCCCTTTCTGAGCTGCCTGAAAGCTCTTCAGGAAGTGGGATGTGCAACCTGTGCAAGCAAACCTCAGGCTGTAGTTGGACCATGCAGTAAGGGTGTTTGTCAGGATCCTGGAGCAAGATCAAAACCACAGAGAATAAGCATGAATCCTGTACCATTCACTCACTGGTTCAACTTTGCTCAAAAAGTATTAACAGCCAACTCTGCACTGGCAGCGCTTAGGTCTGATCGTGTAGTGTCTCTGTGCTACTTCTAGTTTCTGTGGCATCAGGAAGCGCTTGTGTTCTCCCAGCTGGTCTGGAAGCATGGACTTTCTATCTCGTGGTTGGGTTAACCCATCGCCACCCTGCAGGCTACAGTTGTTGTCCTCCATGCTTCAACCTTAATCCAGTATTCACGAATGAGGGATGCCAGGCTCCCTGACTTCTGCAGGCCAGCGTAAAGCACTAATGAAAGAGTTGTGTCCAACCCTGACAAGTTGTCTTTGTAAGCCTTTGAGTTAAACACGTACTTCCTTTTTCAAATTCCTTCCTTTCAAAACCCTCTCAGGAGCGTTGTGGTACTGACAACCAGCTTTGCTTAGCAGCAAACCCTGTGTGAAGAGTGGAAAATGAGCTGCCTTGGCGGTTTACCTGAAGCCTATTTTGTTGAAATTTACCTTAAAGTGGTGGTATGGAAACCTCCATGGTGAGCCTGTGATGGAGACACTCCTGGCACAAGGACCACAAGACCTGCCCAGGAGCAGGGTGGACCCAGAGGCAGGAAGCCAGGTGCTCGGGTGCAGGGAGGTCGCTCGGGGAGCAGAGCTACAGAAGCAGCTGGAGGATGAGGAGAGAGATATGGTTTCCAGCATCTTGTTGCAAACCTCAAAATGGCAAAGCCTATCCTGGACCGGACCAGACAACGAACAGATCACATGTGTCAAAGAGTTCTACTTCTTTACATCAACACAGTAAACCAAAACCAAATATATGCTTTGCTTTTCAGTGTTTTAATCTCTGCATTGCTTTATGTTGATTTTTCCTATTGGATGAAACTCTTTCAGCTCCTGTGAGTTTTTCCTCACAACCTCCCCATTAAAAAAGGAGAGAAAGCTTAAGTACAGAATTATTTTTCAACTTTATGTATGGAGGCTTATTATTATCATTGAGAATTTCCTGGCACCGTTAATAAACAGAACAGCTTCTATACTCTGATTCATGTAGACCAATTTATCTTCTTGGAGTACTATGTTGTTGCAGGGTGTTCCCAGGATCAAAGTCCAGCCAGTACAAAGACATTATCTGATCAGCTCCACACTGCTAGAGATTGAAATAGAAATTAAATACTACAGGAACGCAGTGGTTGCTGCTATAAATCTTATTTCATAATACTGGCCGACATGTATGGCGTTTTACAAACTAGTTAGCATACCATTGTATACTAGAGGATTCCAGCTGCTGTGAGTAACCCGATATGTCACGGTCAGGAACAGCTCCAAGAATAATACAAATATTGCCAGATGCTGGAATCCTACATTTGAAGTATTGCTGCATCCTTCTGCATCAGTTGGGTTAATGTCTCTTCTTTTTTTCCTTACACATTCATAAGTCAGTCCATTGTGGGTTTCTAATTCACTTGTCCAGGGGAATGCTCTGGTCTCCCAATTTTTGGGAAGCAAGTGAGCCTCACTTTCCAACTTCCTAAGGTGAAAATATATCACCTTCTCCTATAAATGCAGCTCCTATTGACAGCAATTAATATATTTCCATGTAAAAGATTGTTCCGTTATTATTCCCGGAAAGATTTATGCATCTATGCAAAAAAATAGATGGGGAGGGGTTTTTTTGTAAATGTAACAGATTCCCATGTGCCATCAATATGGTCAAAAGGAAAGAGAATAGTCTTGATCAAAAGACAAAAACATGAGAGTGGTCCAGGGAAAAATTAATACTGAAACTAATGAAATTTTATTTCTTTCTTCCATCTTGGATTTCTCATTCTCTTCCTTCTATACTAGAAGTAGATGCACATGAAAACATTTCCAATGTAACCAAATACCCTAGGGCCATGGGAGGAAAAAATATGATTAGTTATTTCAACTGTATATACATATTTTTTCCAAAATTTTAAGGATTTTTCCAAGACTTCAATTTATTATGTGCTTATAAAACACCTTTCAAAATTATTTGAAATAGAGATAAAAAAGCATAGACAAACAACAATATGAAATTAAAAGCACAAATGAAGGGTTTTCTCAGATGTAACTTTTCAAAACCAAGAAAAGTTTGGTGAATGAATTTTCTGTATACTCACAGGAATGGCCTTCTTGCTTTAGTGTATTTTTGAAAATCAAATAATTGCTTTTTAAATTTAGCTTAGAGGAAACTGTGCTTTTCTTCTTCAAAGTCACCATAAGTTTTTGGCATACATTTTTTTTATTGGCGGTACTTCCGTTGATTTTCATATTTAGAGATTCTCACTCACGTAATATTGCTCTTTGGGGGGAAGAAGGACACAGCTGACCTCTGCAAATCACACTTAGAGTTTTATGAACTTGGCCTATTCTGTGAGCATTAAGTGAAAGAAATATTACATGCAATACTCAGGAAATTTTGAGGACAGTACCATGAAACTCTGTCGGTTAGGAGATTCGTAAAACCACTGGCTAAGATATACAAATCAACTTTGCTCAAAACCTGAGACTGGTTTCTGTAGCGATGTTAGACTAGCAGAGATCTGTTCGCTCCTGGATTGCCCCACATACCTTGACCCAGAGAGGGAATGGCAGAAGACACTGGAAAAATGGTGACTGGCAACTGAGATTCAGCTCTTCATCAAGACAAGCCTACACCACAAAACACAAACCTGACTATATATTAATTGACATCCTATCGGTCACAAGAGAGGACAAGAAGCAGAGAGGACCAGAGCACTACATCTATGTGGTGCACGAGTCCTATTTACCAACCAGTTAAGCTTTGATTTTGTCTGTCTGCAATACCATACTTTGCGTGGTATCTAGTTTCCACGAAAGATTCCAACAGAAACTGAATTTCTTTTATTCCTGCTGGGTTTTATCTTCCCTGACCATTAGGTTTCAGTCCAAAATAGTACTTTTAGATGCACTGTTAAATGACCTTTGGCACGATGCCAACACCTTGCCTTGAAGGAGCACACTCAAGGTTTTCGTACTAAGACCTGGTTTCTGACATTGCCTTCTGAGATAAAATAGTATGTGGTCTCCCCTGATGAGTAAAAAAATCCACAAATTATTTTAACTTTTAATTTGGATTTATAAGAAGTAAGTAAAAAGAGGGAAAAAGCATCTGTACACCAAGCTGTGGCCAACACCACTAGCATGGGAAGGAACGTGAGAAAAAAATAAACCCTAAATTTGATCTATTGTTGTGGATTTTTCCTTTTTTTCACAAGAAAGGCATTATATTTTTGACAGTTTTATTGAATATTCTGTGAGTTGACTTGCTGAATATGTGAATATTCTGCAAGTGAACAGTTCAAAATATTGAGGGTTGATTTCTATCCTAAGGCATATAAGGATATTACGCTTTGGTCAATGGCCCAGATTTATCTCACCTGTTTCAGAGTCTGGGATTGCTGGGCATGCTCTGTTATCAATAAGGGACATGGGCATCTTCCAGTTGACTAATTACTCCACTGAAATCTCTCTATTGACTGGAAAGGAAATCGGGATGACTACATGCTTCACTTAATTAGATGGCTCATTTCAGCAAGATGCAGTAAGTGCCAGCAAGCTTGAAGTTATAAACCTGAGAGCAGAATTTGGCACTGAATGTGTGTGGCATTAAGCCATAAGACAGGCATCCAAATTCTTTCCGCAGAAAACCTCAGATTACTTAAAGTGTTAATTAAAGCATGCATTGAAGTAACATATCTTTACTACTACAAGGGAAAGGTTTATGAGGTTGTTCTATGAGGACTGGTAAGTATAAACAGCCTTACATATGCGATTCATTAATAATTATAAGTAACAAATGACACTAAAACCCAATAACATTTTGTTGCGACATTGAACTTAATGAAGCTATCAAACCACTGACTGCATCGAAAGGCCATGTCTTACTTCAGCAGCAATATGTTTGGGTATGGGTCAAACAGCTCCACAAGTAGCACAGGTAGAAGCTTCAATTTGCGAGTTTTAGTTGACAAGAAGTATAATTGCAACTTGCTTAAAATGAAAATAATCTTTTGTGCATCTGAATAAATTCGAAGAACTATGGATTACTGATCTCCTCACTGCTACGGGCCTCCTTTCTTGTTCTAATCCTTTTATCCTTATATTTTTTCTCACATAGCTCTTGTGAGGAGATCCATAATAATTTGGGCTAAGGAAGTATTTGCATCTGTATTATACCAATATGCTTTCACACTCTTCCGTCTTATCCAGGCTACTGAGAACAGCACATAGTGCTCATATAACCTTAAATAGGTGCTCTGTATCGCCTTTACTCTTGGAGTACACGCAAAAGTCAGTAGGATCATCTCTACATGAAGGCTGTATTTGTTGCTTGAAAGTATGTAAGAACCTGGCCTCCGTGATTATACAAGATGTGCACATAAAGCCCATTTTGATGTAATGATGATTTGACAAATGTAGACTCCTGCTGATAAAGCTATCAATTACATTCTGCAACTGTGCTATTAGATCAGAGGGATTAATATATAACATTCATAAAAATTCCTATTTTGATGGATATAATGTGCATTTATTTAGGGGGTTTGTTCATACATCTCGCTGGTCCCATGTAACAGGGAATTACTGGCCCACCAAGGACATATAAAATAACACTAGTGTTTAGGAGGATCTGTCCCTCTAAGCTCCTGCCATCTTTGCTGCTGCTTATTTTCCTTTGGTATTTACATTTTCAGTGCAAGAGCAGGATTTAAAATGTTGTGCTGTGAAAAGTAATGCAGCGTTTACTGCAAGAAAATAGGAGGTAAGGATAAATGTAGTTTTAACACCTAAACAGAATTCAAGCAATCTTCCACCAAGCCATTCCTTAACCGCAGGAACCAGCTCTGAAAGGAACAAGAGAATCCAGGCTACACAACTATTTACTATTCAGTCTTTTGAATGAGATTACAGGCAAGGATGCAGTTCCTGATCATTTATGTGATGCATCCAAACGTTCCTGGGGAAATACCCTGCCAGGAGTTATTTGCAAGCATCAATTAATAAAGACCTGGGCAAATTTTGGTCAACTGCCTGCAGAGAGCTGAACAATTCTGTAAACATCAGAGATCCCAAATGCAACCAGACTGTGAGTAACTCTGAAAAATAATGACAAGTTTCCAAGTGCTGAAGCTTACGCAATGAATACTTCAACTTTCTTGTTGCTGCACGTTCAATGCAAGCTATCATTAGCCATCTGTCTGGTCAAGTCTCCAGGCTCGGACGTTCCTTTGAGAAGACTGTTTTTTTTAAACTAAAAGCTCTTAGTCCAGTAAGGACAGTTTAGGCCATAGCAGATGCCACTGGCTCCAGGATAAGACGTGGCCCCATTCTCCTTTCCTCTAAGATCACCATATCGGCAGTGAGCAGTCTCACTGGAGTTAGAAGAAACCTGCAAGTGCGGGACTGATGCAAGTCAGTGGGGAAAACAAGGCTCTGCAGATGAGTCATTTTTAGTGTTAATTGCGACACACGTGAGTGAAAGTTGCCTCCACGATGCCATGCATCGCACAACAGGCGCAGGAAGGAACTCTGCCAAGGGGGAGGCAGGTGTTTCAGAATGACAGGTTCACTAAACCCCTATCTGCTTAAAGAAAAGTGATCCTCACAGAATGAATACTGAACTTCTCTAGACATTATCTTCCTTATTTATTTGCCAACTTTTCCATTTTCCCAGACCTCTACAATCTGAAAACTTTCTGCCTTGGGAAATGGAGAGCTTCACAGTATGGGGTGGTCTCAAGGACAGCCTTAGCTACATGTGGTGGCATGGCCATAGTTTAACCTAAAATATTCGGAAGTCATCGTAAGGAGCACATGAAGGGGTAATCCCTCAGTTTTTCACATGTTCCTACGAGGCTGTTTGGCAAGGCTCCCATGGGACTGTGGCAGCCAGGCAGGCAGCTTGTGGCCAGCAAACATGACATATTAGGGAAACAATTCATCTTCATTCCAAATTATCTGCTATTAGTCACTCTGTAACTGTACGCAGTAATTAATTCTCTTTCTTGCTGAAGGGCTGGTTCACTTCAATGTAACGCGAATTTCTCCATCTGCCTTCAGGGCTTTCCCCTGATCACACTCTCCCTTCTCTCCTCCTGATGCGAGGTGCAAAAGCAGCAGTGGAAATTCAAACACCATCCCAGAACTAAATTTCTTGGGTGAACGAAGTTTAAAATCATCCAGCTGCAAAAAACTTTTAGAGATGATGTAATTTGTTTCTGTATCCTATAATATATTGTTACATCTAACAAAGAGATGAAATATGCAGGCACCTTTGCAGAGACAAAAGAAGCCTTTAAAAAGCTATAGAGATCAAAGTACATGACTTTCTCCCTGTTTTCATTCAGATGAGTAAATCTTTTTTACTTTCGGGTACATCTGATGATAGAAGGTGTTATTGGATCAAACTCTCCACCCAAACACAAACACCTTAAAATAATTCAGACTTAAACTGTAATTGCTTATATTTTATATTCCTTATGAGCCATCTGCCCCACAGGTATGAGATGCAAAGGCAATTTTTACCATGGCCTTTATTATTGCTACTCTAGCCAGCAAATTAATAATAATGATTTAGGATTAGGGATTTGTTGCCTTGAGATTATTTATTTGGTTGCTTTTTTTTGTAAACTGAGGTGGGAAATAATTTGGAATGAAAATTTATGAAAAGAAAATGTATATTCCGCAGATTTATTTCATTTGTACTATTTTTAAGTTAAAATTTGAAATTCTATTTCCCCATATTTTAGTGGAAATGATTCTAGATTTAATATCTAATTAGAGTAAAATACCTATCCGTGGACTAATTATCTATGTACACAGTTCAAACTGTGATTGCCAGAAATGGGGTCATCTCTTTCAAACTAATCAAGACTCAGTAATTCCTGTGTGCGGAATACAATTAGTACAAAGTTACTGATACAGCAAATAGTCTTGGAAGCATCGCAGCTGAATGGTTGATTGTGTCCAGAATATATACAAGGAGGTCCACGCAATTAGGCATTCCAGCTTTTCCTTTAATATTCTCAGAAGCATTTGCATAATTAAGCAAAGTGGTCGTAATATTAAGGAACGCCACCTGGGGAGTGATCTCTCTAAAATTACACCCTGTCCCCATTTGTGGCGCTTGATACAGTTTTACAAACACTGGCTTAGATGTCATCAACCCAAAGAACAGCTTTATGATGGTATCTGCCACTATTACTTGGTTAATTATAAAGCTAATATAGAGGTATGCAGATGCTGCCTTGGGCTCTGCAAAGTCAGTGAGGTGTATTTTTGCAGTTCAGTTGTTAAAGGAATCGCACACTGTGGTTTTGCATTTCCTAGTCTTATTTTCCTGGAATGTACCTTTTCTGAAAACTATCATCTTCTTTTATCTCTAAATACTGCCTTATACTTTGGCTAAATAATGATCCTAAATTAACTGTCCATAAGCTTTTCAGCTGAACCATTCTTTCTATTATTATGCAAACATAAAACTATTAGCCAGTTTCATCTGTCCTCAGCTTTTTTTTTTCTAAATGTTTTCAGCTTTGTAATAAAGGGAAAAGAAATTGAAACAACATAAAAATGAATGGGGGTGGGAGTGAGATCCTGCATTTATTTGAATGGTTTTGCCAGTAAATTGAAAAACCTGTCATGAAACAATTCCCATAAGTCACAAAAGAAGGAATAATTTTAGCATTTGTTAATGAAACTTAAAAGAGGGAAAGCAAAATATTTAAAATATTGCTAGAAAATCAGCCTAACCTTTTTTTCTATTTATCTGCAGTTTAGTCAAGTGGATTATTTGGAATTGTGCTGAAGATGCTCGGAGAGCCGGGGTAAAGCTGGTATTGGAGTTTAGCAGGAATCTCTGTCATGGTTCTTTCCCTGCCTGAGAGATGCCAACTGTAAACATCCACGGAGTACGGGTAAAATATTGTTTAAACTACGCTGGCTTTGTAGAGCACCAAAAAGCAACTGCACGAAGCAAGGCACAGTGAGAACAGCCAAGTGTAAGCCAGCTTCTGCGTCTGAATCTTGCAGATCATACGCTGCATGACCCAGTTTGCCACCCTTGAACTCAGCTTTGCTCCGCTGCCACTAAAAAGTCTTTGGCTGTGTTACTATTGTTTTCTTCTGGCTGGAGTTCGGGAGGAGAACATTTTAGTGCAAGATTAGATTGGCTCCAGATGGCTCAACTGGACTCTTAGACAAAACTCCTGTTTGCATTCTCATCCTATCAAATCTTAGGCTCCACAGCGTGCTCCTCTTTGGCAACGGCAAACCCAGTCTGACAGCCAGGCAGAGCAGGGCTGCAGAGAGCGTTCTCCTTGCCAGCCTCCTTAATGACGTGCCTTTCCCTCCCTCTTCCCCGGCACACGGTGTCTGCCCTCGCTGCTGCAGCTCCTCAGTGATTAACTCCCCTTCCCTGTCCCTGCTGTTCCCCAACCCTGACAAACTTCCCTCTCTCATTATGTATCACGAGGAGATCTTTTGCTTCATCTTAGCCCATGACATTAACCTCTGTCACTAATTTTTCAAACCAGATCATCCAAATATACTTCCCTGCTTGAAGGATGCTCCCTGTGACCACCTGCAGAGTTACCTCGCTGTCCTCTTATGGTCCCTTCCTTAAACATTCCCCTTGCTCTGCTAGCAGTAAGAGACTTGGAGGCAATCAGGTTGCAGATATACTGGAGCTTACTGTTCTCTGCAGAAGAAAAGCAGCAGAAAACTTCCTCGCACAGTGGGGTTTCAGGGAATGTGTATTTTTCACCTGGAGCTGCATTGAGATTCGTAGTAGATCGAGTTGTAACGGCTCCACTTGGAGTCAGGAATATACTGCCTAAACTTACCAGTAAGCAGCTCATTTCCACTGGTGCTGGGGATGGCCAGGGACCCATTCTTTCATCTCCTAAGGTCGGATAGACCTTCATGAGGCTCTCAGCACCTATGCAGCCTGCCTGGGTGTCACACGAGCTCTTTGAAGCAGTCACATATCTTTCTTGGACGATAACCGCTTGTGAATAATGGATCACCGCAGCAAGGCATGCTGACGATCTATTATTCAAATGGCAGCAATATCCAAAAAAAAAAGCCATTTTTGGCTTCTACATAATCACAGGATAGCAATCAACCTCTGAACGCATGGCTGACTTCTTCCCTGGCACCACACATTTGGTAGAAGAATGCCAAGCCTCACTCCTTTAATTGGTACTTAATAAACTGGAAAGGTGTAGTTTACACTTCCCATTTACCTCTAGGAGTGAGACATATTCCTCTTGATCCTTCTGTGCCTTTCCAGGCTTCAGGCCTTCCTGTTTTCCTGCTGATGATGAAGTGAAAACACGATGTCATCTTTAAGATAAGCGAAGCAGTTCATTTACTGTGATTGGTGGCACTCTTCTCGCAGCTAGCTAGGAAATGCAAACCTCACACCTTTTTTACATATAACACTTTGTGAAATCGATTCAGGAGCTGTATTTCAGTGAAATGTTCAATGTAGGGAAGAGAGTATCCTCGGATGGCACGGACACAGAGTCCCCCACTGCCGTGAGTCTCCCTTTGGCTGTGTTTAACCTGCTGAGAACGTGGTCCTTAGACAACTGACCTTATTATTTCAAATTGTTACATCTATCCAGAGAGATACAATATCATGACTTTGGAAGAAGTTATGTTCTAGTTGTTAAGCACAGACTGTGGACAGTCTGGCACTGTCTCTGCCAGTTGCCTTTTCCATAGTTTTAGCAGATCTGGCAACATACACATTGTCTGCTCTCTTTAAAAAGGAGGTTGCACATACAAAAAGAGGCCATACATGCATACGCATCGCTGCAGTCCCTCATCAACATCAAGAAGCTCCGCTATTTCAGTGCCTGGGATGATAAATCATAGCTCACAACCTCACTGTGCGATGGGACTCCATTCACTGAGTAAGCAGCATTAAGAAGGTGTGTCTTCAGCCACAGACAGCAAAAAGGTTTTAAACTATGTCTTTACGTCCAGTGAAAGTATAAAGAATATTGAGAGGGTTTATTATTCATGTTAAAAAGAAAGAGAAGCTGCTAAACATAATTGCAGGAAAATTAATGCAGAGAGCAGGTTTATAATGTAAAACATATAAAAGCTTAAGAACAGCATACAAACATACTTTTTGTCCTGTAACAGATGATTTCTGAAAAACTATTTCAAAATACATTTATTCTGATGCTGTAATAACTCAACCTCTTTTAAGAAATTAATTGATCCACTTATATTTCTGAATACTCTCTTTTACTCAGCCTTAAAAGTGCTCTTGAATTAACTATCATTAAGCTTTTCAGCCTTGTCATTCTCCGGGTGTTATCATGTAGTAACTGCCAGGCCCTTTTGGCTGACCTCAAACAACTGAAGCAGTAGTGAATAAAGACAGAGAAAATCACAGTTAAAGCTCTCCTTAACTTCAGCAGTGCCACAACCAGGAGGTTTCACCCAGGTGTTCTCTAATGCAGTGTCTTTCTGAAGCTACGAAGGTGCTTGATTATAGGTAGCAAAGTACATGCTGCTGACCTCCACCTGAGGTGCCAGTCCTTGTGCCATGGATTTCAGCAATAGGTTGGCATTTCTTGGTTGCCTTTTAACCTATAGGTACCTGTGGACAGCGGACTGAAAGCCTGGTCCCCATTGGAACGGCACAGACCTGTATCTGAACAGCAGGTTCAACAATTGGCAAGAACTGATGTTATGCAGCCACAAAGCCCTGTAGGGCAAGCTTTGCACACCACAGAAAGTGATGGCGAGCTATCTTTTCCTAGGATGACTATTCCCTGTATGACTGTGGCATCTTCAAAAGCCACGATGGCATTTAAGGGTGCAAGCCTCCTTAGGTTTCACTCTTGAAAATCTTGAAACACCTCCACACATTGCACAGAGGTTTCTTCCCCGTTAGTTGCCAGAATTTAGTACATCAAAGGAATGTTGAAGTTGAAATTATTCACATATTTAAAGGTATCTGAGCTGACACCTGCCTTTCACAGCTTGACGCTGATCCTTTTGCAACACCTCCTGGATCCGAGTGCTGGTTAATGCAGATAGGCTTATTTTTCTGGGAAAACAGCAGTCCTGTCTGAGCCTCTGAAACACAAAAACACAGGCAGTTTTGTATAAAAACCTAACAAAAGAAAACAAAAAAGTGTTAGGTTGCCTTTCAAAGAGCTTTGCACGGTTCTGTGGTGTGCAGATATTGCAGTCAGCTGGATCCACGGCAGATCCCACTGTGCCCGCAGAGGCGAGTCAACAGGGCTCGTAGGGCGCAACACTGGCTGAAGAATTTAGGGGGTTTATGCTGGGTCTAGAGATGGGAAGGCTTCTCCAATTTCCAGTCGTCATAAAGATACAGTATCTAATGCAGCAGAGGAGATGGATTTGCAAAATACAACTCTTTGGTGACCACAGAAGGAAATCTTTAATACGAACTTGCAATTTTGCCTTTTATTTCAATGAGAGAGGAAGAGAAAATCAGTTCCTGAGCTTTAAAATACTGTACTGAGATAAAAGAAAGAGAGCTTCAGGGAAGTGAACGTTAATCAATTTGCAATACGTTTCATTACTAAAAAATAATTTCTCTTTCTGCTAAACTAATCTGAATCAGTAGTTCATCTTAATTCTGCCTACTGTAACGAAATCCATCCTCATTTTCTGATCACTTTCCTGCCCCGGCAATGGGAGCCATTCTGTGAGGCAAATCTTTAGTCTGAAAAAATTAAGCAAACATAAATACTTTGGTTGTGACCGTTTCATTTAGAAACCCAGTGCCTTCAGGAAAATAACACTGAGTTTTGATCCATGACACATTTGAAGAATAGGCTGATATATTCATGATAGTGGTTTGTGCCTGTGGGATGGCTTACGCAGGCATGCTCATTTTTAGGTTATTTGACTTTGGAGACATTTTCCTCTTTTTTATGGCTCAATTATTTTATTTATTTTTTTTTACAGAGGAATCATTCTGCATCTTCCTGGATTTTTTAACATACATTATAGGTTATTTTGTTTCAGAATTGCCTTTTGTCTCATAGGCGGTGTTTAGCGATACTTGTTAACCTCATCTCAGCCCATTAAGCATTGAAAGCAATAAAGTCTAAGGCTGTGATATGAATTAAATAAACATCTGAGAGATTGTCTTCAGTGAATGCCAAGATATTTATTCTAAATAAATAATGAGTGCGATTGAGTTGTATTTTTTTTATGTTTTCTGCTTCAAAAAAATGATATTGCTCTAGACCAGACAAGTAGTTACTAGCCCAGAATAATAATAATCAGTAGAAAGTTAAAAAACACCTTTTCTTTTATGGAGAACAACAGAAAATGTTGTTTCTTCTAAGACCGTCTTTGGAAATTTTGTATTTCATTAAGTATTCCTGGCTGTACATTCATCTGCTTTCGACTGGCAACACTGCTTACTCCTACTTGGGATGTTTCACAAGGAGTCACCTCAGGATGTTGTGAGGAGCAGAAATGCTTTTACAGAATCCTGTACGAAACAAACACATTTCAGCACAGATCAAAAAATAATGATGAGGGCAACTCAAGCAGGGAAATGACTGCAGTGGTAACTGTATTCCTGTCAGATCAGGTGTGGTTTTTTGCAAATGATCCTCTCAACACCCAGGGAAAGCGGCAGATGTTGTTAGGAAGGTACCTTCCTTTCCCAACTAGGGAATTTCCACATTAAAAAACAGAAGGAAAATCTCTTTGTGTGTTTCAGCACTACGCATGTTTCTCACTGCGTGAATTATGTCCAGTGTCTATACTAGAACAGTACCTGAGCATTTTGTCAGCTTCAAAGCACAGATCATCCCCAAACCACTGTGATGGCAAAGTGCCACAAAGTTTTACTTCTGTGGCAATACCGGCTCCAACGGTTCCATTTGACTTCAGCCACCCGCTCCTGCTCCCCATCATCTTTTCAGCTGTGCCTCCCCAGCTGCTTTTATATGGTAAAATTATATCAATTAATTGATCCAGGATAAAAGTAAGCCTGTGTGAAAAGGGGAAAACCTTTGCTTTCCACCTAGAGCAGTTCCCCGTTAGGACTCATGGCTCAGCCCCAAAAACAGCGGCAGCAGCACATCACCTGGACATGCTGGGGCAGGAGAGGCTGAAGATGACATTGTGGCTGAGGAACGCGAAGGAGGACTCAAGCACCGCACCTGCTGTCTGCATTTCTCAGACTGCACTGAGACTCTTCTTGCTGGAAGTGAAATAGCCTTAATTTGTTTCATTGAAAGTCTCGGGAACGTCTGTACGTCGCAGTCTGCTGTGGTTTAATGAGCTATTTTACACACTTGCCTCTAGTTAATGCAGATTAATTTCCTGAGGATGTTCCTATACGCTAAGTTATTTTGGAAAGACAGTCCCTGAGCACTCCTGCACGTGCAGTACTGCTCCCAAGGGTGCCCCAAAGCCCTGCAGCAGGGCAGGAGCTGCCCCCAACCTCTTCCAAAGCCCTTCTTGCTCCTGCCATGGGGCCCGAGGACACAGGAGCAACAAGAGCCATCCCAAGGGATTGTTAAAGGGTTGGACTTACACCCCCTTAGCTTAGTTTGTTCTCCTCCCAGCGCCCCATCGTGGGACAGACAGCCTGGCACAGCCCAAAGGCAAGTTTCTGGCCCGGGGACAACCTGACCCATTGCAATTTATAATTGAGCGTCCATGAAATTACTTCTTTGTAACTTTGTCAGTACCAAATGAATTCACCACAATTAGTGCATTCAGCGTGAATCCCAGTGGAAGAAAAAAAAAAGGTTGCTATTTTCCCTGACAAAAAATGATGACCTAAAAATATCTGATTACTTCAGTGACTGTAATGATATGTTTGGAAGAAACACCAATTTTCCTGTCTACTGCCTTTGACACAACAACAATTAGTCATAAGCAATGAAAAAAATACTTGTATTAGTTAAGAACTGGTGAGAAATACACAAATATTTCTGTATTCATAGCTGCTGCTGTATTATTTGGTTATATTTGTCTGACTCAGTTTGTAGAAGCAGGGATTTCGAAAACATACACTGTAGAAATTCAAACCTGTTGATAATAAAGAGGCAAAAGAAATGTATTTAATCAGGATAGGATGCAGATATTTTGGTAGCATCCAGGTATCACATCATGTAATGAAAATAACAACTCAGTTGTCAGGAAACCACAGCTACCCTTAGGATAGTAGCGCACGTCTCCTTACAGAGAGAGAATGTAATCACATCGTATTATCTCTGTGTCTTGTCACTAAGTTTGCTTGCTATATTGGTAGCTGTTCAAGTAAGTATGCAGGAAAATACATCTGTAAATGTCCTCCTCGATTATTTAATTTTTCAGTCCTTACTGGCATTGCTAGTTGGTCTCTTCATTTATTCATCTATTTGACAAACATAAATAGCTGTAATGAAAATCATCAGGATTAATATTTCAGAAATTTAAAAAACCTTCACTACCACAACTTTTCTGTAACAATTTTTGCCTTCACCTTCCCTTCTTTACCCTTCCCAAGTCCTTTTCCCTCCAGACATTACTCTTTCAGCTCTTCTCTTTGCACATAGTATCCTTGTCTTCCAGTGTTACAGCATTTTCTGTGCATCAATCTTCATAAATAATGCATGAAGGAAGAATCTACAGTATTTCTCTGTCAATCTTTATCTGGAGGGTAGGTTCATTCTCCCAGCACCAACAGGTGAATCATTGACAGACATCCCCCTTGTCATACAGATTGATCGTCCCAGAGTAAGCATCTCATCTTTTCCTAGCCCTGTGTGCTCATTGTACAATTAGGAATTTATTGGTGCTAAACATAAATCTAACATATTTTTGATGTCTAGACCCCCAAACCCACCATCTATCCTCTTCATGAAGGAGGGACGATGGCTAAGGTCCAGGATTCTGAGAAGGTCCAAGCCTATTTTACTCATTTCTATGGACATGGAGCCTTCTCATGTGATTACAAGACATGTATTAGCTTGCACACGCTATCTCCCTCTCTCCTAAGAGAAATCCCAAGCCTAGCTACTACCAGGCAAAACGTTAACCCAAGTATGATCTACAGCTATGTGGGTAGATAAACATGGTCACGGGTCCAGTGCATGGAGCTCTGGTGAGAGGTGAGGTTTGGCTCACGTAAAGGTCAAAAGGAAATCTGCATCTTGCTCAATGCAAAACCAGGTTCTACCACAGCATGAGGCTATTTCTCCATTTTTTTTTTCTTTCAAAGTTAGAAAGTTTCCCTCCCCTACTTCTTCATTTCTTACTATTTCTGGTAGACTGAGAAATCTCTTCCCGGTAATTTTTATATCTTGAACACTGAAGAAAATATTTTTGTTTCATTACTGTTCACCCTGCAGAATTTGGGTTTTCACTGCACATTTTGTCTTTCAGTTTCCAATTACACACAAAGATACACTATTAAAATGTAGAATAACTTGCACTACTTGCACTTTTCTAAGCTCTGCTTCATATAGGAGTGATTTAAACAGTGCCTACTGCTTCAGCTAGACAGCTCGGTCTTATTTTCTACAGATAATTGGGAACATCTGTTAGTAACAACGCTTAATTCATTCACTTCTTTTTTCCTTGTTGACTTCCCTCAGCAACAGACCCTGAAAAAGTGAAAGAGGATGGAAACATTTTTTAAAGGACTCGGCACTAGCACAGCCTGAGCTCTCAGGGACAGAGGCCATGCAAATTCTGCCATAGCAAGACAAGCCCTCTTTAAGGCTGCTTCTTCACAAAGCTGCTCTCAAAGTGTCTTGCCTCTGATGTGTGGGGGCCAACGAGTCCTACCAGAGCCAACGTCCACCAGTGATTCAGCTTCACCCACTGATTCTCTCCTTTTATGAAAACAGGGAGAGAATATGAGACGTGGAGGCCCTTTCTCAGAGGGTTCTGGGGCAAGGAACAGACTTTAAATAATATCAGACTTAGGAGAAAATCACTGGAGTGGAGAACTGCCTGCGCGTCTCCTCCCTGGGGTAGAGTTCAAAATGTTTTACGACATAAGCATCGCACTCAGTTCCTGATGAATAGTTGAGCTGTTCAAAATTCATTTTGTTTTACTCACGGAATTGCTAATTTCTCATATGGAGCAGCTTTGTCTGATTATAGATCATTAAATGAATGTATATGAATGTTTCCAAGCCTTCTAAGCCCCTCCCTCAGCTTATAAAGCCCTTTGAAGTTAAAACAAAACAAACCTCTAATAATCTTAAGAAAACCCTTGTGAACGAGGGGTCTCACCACCACAGAGAAAATGTCACTCACCATCTATTCTATGCTGGTATTCCCATTTAAAATCTTTCTCTGCAGATTTTGTAAGGCATCATCCCTTTGGATGACTTCTAAAAGCCTTCAAGTGAAGGTTCTGTACCAGAAGCCCAGGAGAATAAGCTTTTTCTCTTTGAGTTCCTTATTTGTACTGAGGTCCCTACTGAGATGTTGCACTGTCATGATATTCTGCAATAATATCACCCATCATATATATTTCATTTAAAAAATGTCTTAAGTAAATCTTACATTTATTGATTCCATCCGCACCTCAGACTATAAGGGAAGATGGCCTGGGCTCACACAATAAAGCAACACATTTGGCCCCAAATCTAGGTTGCACAGTGAGAGACACAGAAGTGTTTGGATAAAAGTTCTGTTTCGGCACTAACTTCAGGCCTGAGGTAAACGGTACAAATAATTTATCAAATGCTGAGTAAGCTCTAGGTGATCAGAGATATCAAAAAGAAAGAGTGATCCCTGTATCTCAGTGGTAGATGAGCAATCTCAAGTCCGTGAACTGCCACTGCTGCAGAGACTAATGTTAATTTGCAGCAATTTGGAAAATCAGGTCAGCTGTGCAAATACTTCATGGTCAGTGCATCCCAATTTGAAAATCACAGACATAAATAACAAGACTTGTAGACTCAGGGCCAAGGAGGGTGCTCACCAGTCATTCTCAAGAAGACCACTGGGCTTTAAAAGGCAGTACGAGCTGTCCTCCTGGAGGAGGGTGGAGCTGGTTTGGTAGATGAGGTGGAGTTGTCCCATTCCCTCTTTTGCCAAAGCATACTACGCTAATTCTGACTAACACTGGCTGCACCCTCTCCTAGTCCTGTGGACAGCGCAACAGACCCCAAGGATGCAGATGGTGAGCAACAGGCGTTGAGAAATAACATAGTTCAGCTGCCTGTGCCACTCCCCATGCTGCTGCAGAGCCAAGCTGGCCACATCTTAGCTGTAAATGAAGGAGTTTGGTGGTTGCCATAAATTATGTTGGCAGCCCCAGGGGCTGTTTCAGCATTGCTGAGCCACTGCTACCTTGGACTGAATGCCAAAATGTCAACTTCCAGCCCGTGGGACTATGCACAGGCAGATACAGTAGCTCTGTGTCCCTGGGGGTCTTCCTGATTCCGGAGAAAACCTCAGAGAGGCGGATGAACCATGTTTAGGGCTGATTTGCATGTCAGTCACTCATACCACTACTTCAAAGCTAATGATCTGGTTCTTAGCATCCTTGAAAATATCAGTTGCTACCAAAAATAATAAACAGAAGATGTGTGCATTCCAAGCAGATAATGTCCGTAAAAAGATTGCATGCCATAAAAGGAATTGCCAAGGAAAAGGATACACCCATACAAAGCTCTCTGCAACAGCTAAATTCCTGACCGATTGGCTTAAAATTAGCCCCAAAGGCAGCTGAGAGCAGTTCCATACATCCCGTGTCACATGTCAAAAATTCATGGTCTGACATTGAAATGGCTCATAAATTGCAAGGCGATGCAAGAGCACACCAAGCAGAGGACCATTAATTGCATACTAGAAGAAATGACCCTTTTAACAAGCAAGTTTACAGGGGCTACTGTAACTAGAAGGGAAAAACATCCCATCTTTTTATTGTCTGTCCTTGGAACTATTTGCCTTCATCTGTTCTGCCTTCAGAAATCTCTGCATTTCCTTCAGAGTGTAACCTCGAATTCTCTTTAGCAGCTGGAAGGTCTGTGTTCAGTTTGACAACGCGGAAGGTACAGACTCTGTCGCTTTGCTGAATAAAGCATTGACAGCTACATCTGCGTCTGACCAAGGGCCCTGCCCTGAGCAGGATTATTCTAGGTAAAGCATATTTTATTTGCTGGGGCAACAGCATTTTTCCTGCTCAAGGCTTTCATTAATAGACCTCGAGATAACCCTATCTGTTGGGTCTGCTCTACCAAAGATACACTAAGGATTATGTCATGTGTGTGTCAGGTGTCTCCCTAGGAAAATACAGGTTATTTCTGAACAAAGGATAGGAACGGCTTGTCCACCATGCGTGTGTATACACACACGTGTCTGTGTATCGTGTATAATACCATAATAACTGGGGTTTGTAGATTGAGTTGTTGACTCTATAAATGCCAATGCAGCTACACGGGAGGAGAACGACTGATGCAACTGTGGCTAACCCACATGTCAAAAGCAAGACATGTACGTGCTTGTACACTTGAAAAACAGCATGCACACACACTCACACACACACACACATGTTCTCAGGCAGGAGTAAAAGCCTGTGGATGTTTCAGGATTGACAGCATGCCAGACTCCAGAGAGCTGGTTGGCGGAGGGTTTGTTTTTTTAAAACTTGTAAAACAAGAATTCCCAGGAGGCAGCCAGTCTGCAGGCAATTGGGAGGAACCTCCAATACCTCCACGTGGAGCACTGCACCTCCACTGAGGCAGCAGGTAGCAGGATGGGCATGGGTGCTATCACACACACCAGTGCCAGTGGGACAGTGGGATCACACTGAATCACTGCCTGAGTTTCTGTTGAGATGCCCCAGTAAAGGGCTTTTATTTGTACACCAGCTAAGGGGCTCCACACCTCCATGCTGTCCCTGGGAGGAGGATGTTGTTACACTTGGAAAAAAAAGAGACCTCTGTCTTCTGGCAGCCTTTAAAATTCCACACCCCCAGTCATTAAGACCCAATAAAACTGTCAGCACCTCCTCAGATATCCTATTTTCTCACAGCGTATTTCAGGTGTGCTGCATGGGCTTCCCTGTTTAGTACATGCAGGATACATTTTAACAGCCTCATGAATTATTCTAAGTAGAGCAAGAGGAAGCAAACTCGTGGTTTCTGAGGGAGGTTAATGTGGCAGCAGCTCCACAAATGGGTATCCTGGACCTCAGCCCACTCCTCTGTCCTTCCCAATCTCCTTTCCGTTGAGGTATGATTTCCAGGCAGGCAGGCAGAGCACGGGGGGCAGGGGGCTCGCTGGCAGCCTGAGCTGGGGAGGTGCCTGGCTTGGCCATGGAGGAACAGGTGCTGGAGGGGAATCCCAAGGTCTCCACCCCCGCTTGGCATAGAGGTCGCGTACAACTGGAGACAGAAAATGGAGAGACCAGAGAGCATTTAGAAACGTGAACAAAGGATGTTAGGAAAAAAGAAGTGTGCGCAGTGCAGGCAAAGGAAGGTCCTATAGATGTGAACTCGTCAGCGATATCAGATTACATGTCTGTATTCCTCAGGGTTTGTTTCACTTCTGCAGATTCTGGGTTTTGTTTTGAGTTTTGTTGCTCCAAGGGGATAAAAATCAGAGATCGGGACTTTTACCAAGCTAATTCCAACATTGTTCCAATATAAGAACTTTTCCCTTTCTTTCCTTGGCACTGCAAAGACCTGTATAAATTTAATTGCATCTGTTTACTTTGCATTAGTATAGGTTTTCTTCCTCATCAAATCACTGTGCATTGGCTCCTCAGTTTAGGATTTCTTGTATTTCAGAAGTTAGCACAGAAAGGATCATACTTGCAGGGGCAAAAAGGGTATTAGAGCTACCTTACAAAATATCGGTTTCTCACACAGACACATTTTTTAAGATATTTTTATCCTTTGAAAATTTTCCCTTTTTCTGACTTGAAAATGAAATGTTTTAATTTGGAATGAAATTTGGGTGGTTTTCTTAAAGAAGAAAAAAAAAGCATAGTTTTTTATTCCTTTTCCCCAAACCTGTTGAAACAATTGGCATAATAAGCTACCTAGGCACTGCGTTTGCATCAGTCCCAATGGAAATAAGGTATCTAAGAGGCAGACATGTGAATAGCCTAAGTAATTGCCTCCTGACAAAGAGATTTTATGGAATAAGCCATTCAGCCCACACGATTGTCTTCCCTACCTTCAGAGAATACCGTCACTGCTGTCAAAGGGCTCCTAGGCCTGGCAGAAGCTAAGAGTTAATTGAGGATAGAGGGATAGTTAAATATCTTGATTTTCATGGATAGATCTGATGTGAATCTCTGCTTTCCACAAGCCTTTATGTATTAATCAGCTTAAAGATGAAACGGCAGATGCAATATCGGTACTTTCCACTGAACCACTGTAGCTGTGATGATGGGCACATCCGTCTCTTCCCCATTAATAGGATAATATCAGCATGCTAAAACTGCTACAAATAGCGGCACATATTCTCTCTAGGTACAAATACCCTCTCTCTGAGAAGGTTGCCTTGCCTCTGCAGATAACCCAGGATCCCGTTAGTTAATGCAGTGTTTATCTTCGGAGTCTGTCTGGGAGATGAAAGTAGGAGCAGGCACCATCTTCCAGTACAGCACAGAAGTCCTCGTTGAAGGCGGACACGGAAGGACGATGAGACCAAGGTCTGGAAGACTCCAAAGCTCCACTGTAACAAAACACATCTGCTTCATCGTGTCTGGGCAGAGGGAGATTGAGGCTGGACAGATTGCAGTCTGGTGCTACTGGGGAACAATATACGTGGGCTGAGCTATCCCTTCTCAGTGGGGATGTTCCGTTTTCTGCCAGGTTGTCCCGGTCCTGGCGGTCGCTGAAGGCAGGGACTGAGAGGAGCCAACATCACCAGGGAAAAATAAAAGGATAACGCCATTCCACTGAAAACATATTTGAAAATATAATATGCCCCTGAAAACCAAATAATGTGTCGTTCTAGCTAATTATGTATTAAGAACCCTATTCCCAGAGACAAGTAAAGCCTAGTTTAAATTAGCACATTGCCTGGTAATTAAGAAATTTGCTACAACAGCAACAACACAACCACCCAAAATCAGCATTGTAAAAATAACTTTGTGAAAAATCTTTGAGTGTGAAGGTCATTAATCACAGGAATTGTGTCACAAATATTCTGTTAAGCCAGTGGTGGCATAAATCGAGATGTAGCCACTACTGGTTAGCAGACACGACAGAGACTTCATATTGTATGAAAAGAGGGAATATTACACACAAACTGTAAAACCACATCAACATATTAATCATTGTGCACCTCACGGATTTTCAGTAATCTTAAACTGATAGGTATGCGATATAGCCAGAGTTGCTATTGACTCCAACAGTTTCAAATGAGAGGCATCATACAGCTAAATGCTGTGTGGGCACAGAATCATAGCATAGTCTGGGCTGGAAGAGACTTTAAAGATCATCCAGATCCAACCCCCCTGCCATGGGCAGGGATTTCTTCCACTAGATCAGGTTGCTCAAAGCCTCATCCAACTTGGCCTTGAACACTTCCAGGGATGGGGCATCCATGACTTCTCTGGGCAACCTGTTCCAGTGCCTCAGCACCCCCACAGTAAAAAATGTCTTCCTAATATCTAATAAAATTCTCCCTTCTTTCATCTTAAAACTGTACCCTTCATCCTATCACTACACTACCTGATAAAGAGCCCCTCCTCAAGTTTCGTTTAGGCTCCCTTTAAGTATAGGAAGGCTGCTCTAAGGTCTCCCCAGAGCTTTCTCTTCCCCATATGGAAGGCACTCCAACCCTCTGATTGTCTTTGTCGCCTCCTCTGGACTCGCTCTAACAGATCCATGTCCTTCCTGTGCTGAGGACTCCAGAACTGAATGCAGGACTCCAGGTGAGGTCTAACAAGAGCGGAGCAGGGGGGAGAATTGCCTCCTTCAACCTTCTTGTCACACCTCTTTTGATGCAGCTCAGGTTACAGCTGGATTTCTGGGCGGCAGGCACACATTGCCGCCTCATGTTGAGCTTCTCATTCACCAGCACCCCCAAGCCCTTCTCTTCAGGGCTGCTCTCAATCCATTCTCCACCTAGTCTGTATTTGTGATCGGGATTGCCCCAACCCAGGTGCAGGACCTTACTCTTGGCCTTGTTGAACTTCAGGAGGCTGGCACAAGCCAACCTCCCATTTAAGACACCGATGTACATCAGCATTAGAGAACTAGAAACACGACGCCTACTGCACGCAGTCCCTCATCACCACAGAGGTAACAAATTAAGGTCGCATGCTGAATAGATCTAGCAGTTGTGCCTTCCTGCTGTGTCTGTTATATAAACTGCGAAACTCAGATGCTAAGTCATTTAGATTAGTAAAAGTCTGTATTTCCCTTCTTTAAAGAACATGATCTTTGTGGTTTTTAAAACACACTTGTGACATGGGTTATAGCTTTTGAATATATGCACCCAAAAGCTACCCAGGAAGCTAAAAATAGTGAAAAATTGATTAACTTTGTACTGAAAGGAGTTCTGCACCTCATCAGGGATCCTCATCAGGGATCCTCATCAGGATGGATGGAGCAGAGGATTCATTTCAGAGGAGAGACATAACCCAGGGCTCTCAACGCAATTCCGTCAGATGCATTGCTCAAACATGAGTTTGCCAAACCAACTTCCTTGTGTAAACACCAAGTCCATCACATTAATTACACTGTAAAATTCATATGCACTCGCTCAATATTTGCAAATTATCTCTTGCAGTAACACCCTGCTTTTTTCCTCCTTTCTGAACTGCGCACACACACTTTGTGGCCCACAAGAAAATGTATGATAAAAAGAAGTCTAAATATCAGCACCCAAGCCTATATACATTTGGATAGAGTTGAAATTTACTCAGCTGAATTCATTTCCCAACAGTATTTTTAAGGGTAGAATGTAATTTCAAGGTCTAACGGTTGATAAAGTTAAATGTGCATGTGGGAGAAACAAAAGGTACTGTCACTGCTGCAGATGGTTCCGGCATGGATACATTCGCAGACGTGTCTTTGCCAAGATGATTCTCCCCAAAAACATGATATACTCGGCCATATTCCCTGGGGATCTCAGGGAGTACAGGGGGAGCTGGGAGGGGGAGGTGTGTAGTGGGTTTCAGGAAGGACTGCAGGGAGGATCCGAGGGATAAAAGGCACCCAGAGCCAGTGGCAGGGGAACAAGGGGGGCAAAGGGGAGAGGAGAGTGTTCAGACAGAGGGTCAGGACAGAGAAAGCATCCTTTTCGTCGTGGCTGGGAAGAGAAAAGAGACAAGGACCAGAAACAGTATGGTATGAGAAAACAGGGATTAACTGCTGTTTATAGTCTGTGGTCCTGCTCCTGCTGCAAGGACAACTACCAGGTGACACACAGTTGACTCTGCTCAGCCTGGAAAGGCACTATCACTTGATGCCTTGCTGCGATTAAGCTGTTTTCCGTTCTAGGGGTACCAGCTGGCTCCTCATTGCCAGAACCTGAGAGAAGATCAGTCTAAAAACTGTGCTTTTTTGTGCTTTCCCTCATAACAGCTCCTGTTCTCACTTGTGATTAAAGCTGGGAGCTGAACAAATGCCAAGACAAAAGGAAGCAGGTATTCAAAGTATTTTCGGCGAGAGAGCTGGAAACATACATTTTGGGCTGTTCTAGCCCAAACAATCTTCATTTGGCTAAGCTGAACAGTGAGAGTTTTCGGTACTGAGGACCAAAGCAGATTGCTTGTATTTGTGTATTTTTCAAGAATTGGAATTTAGTTCATAAAAAAGGGTTCCATTTGGATTTAGTAAAGAAAATAAAACCAGCATTGAAAAAACAGGGAAAGCTGCACAATTTTGAAGAGGCCACAAATGTGAAGGGCCAAGTCCATCACAGAGTGTTGAGATACATCCAAAAGGAAATCCTGGTGCCTGAAGGGGAAAGTGGCACCTTAACCTCAAACCCTGACCTGCTCAGCTGAACTGCACAGCACCTTGTCTGCTACCAGAAAACTCTGCTGCTCTTGCCATTTATACCACTATAGCGATTTAGAATCATAGAATCGTAAGGTTGGAAGAGACCTCTGAGATCACTAAGTCCAACCGTGCCTGCCTCCCTACTAAACCATGTCCCTAAGAAACTCATCCACCCGTCTTTTAAACCCCTCCAGAGGTGGTGACTCCACCCCCTCCCTGGGCAGCTGTGCCAATCCCTGACCACCCTTTCAGTGAAGAAATACTTCCTAATGTCCAGTCCCCCCCATGGAGAAGAATTTGGGATGCCTTATGCACACCGGCACAGTGTATGGAGGTGAAGGGTGCTGTCTGGCTGCCTTTCCCAACTCACCCACCCCAGTGTCCTCGGCAGATGTCCTATCCTCTTTCCCCCTCAAGGTGCATGGAGGAGCTGCCAGAGAGACACAGGTTCGGACTCTTTTTTTGAGCATGGTCAGAGTACGGTGTTGCGGGAGAAGATACCACCTCAACAAGGCACGGTCATGATGATACCCATGTCCAAAGAGGGACCGCCTTGCCTCAAGGGGACAACCACACAGCACTGCCACAGATGCGTCTTTTGCTAGAAATATTCAGTGCCAAGCCTGCCAAGCTCTCAGCCAGAGAGCACGGATGCACGAGTGCCATACTGTGCACCACGTCACCCTCACGGCTCTCTAGGAAAGAAGATCCCTTAGACCTGTAAAGGCCGTGTTGTACGTGCCCCGGGCCAAAGCTGCCGTGGCTGTGCAGAGAGCCTGTCAGAGCTATGAACCATCACATCAAAGAAATTACTGTTAATTTGTGCCCAGAGAGGGTTTCAAAGGCCGAAGGTGGCAGAGCTCCTGTTTAACCTGAGGAGAGAGCAGCCAAGCAGGGGGCTGCTGAGCCAGAGCAGCAAATCCACAGCAAAACCTTGCATGTTTTCTCTGCTGAACCAGCCACAAAGCCTTGTATTAACAAACAAATCAGACTTGGGAAAGAGGGGAAGCAAAACGTAGGAAGGCTGATATAAAAAGAGAGGGGCTGGAAGTGAAAGGCTTGCAGCACGTTCACCCCAGAACCACTTGATGGGATCGAGAGGTGGAGGTGATGCATGGGTGCAGGGTTGCTGCCACCAAGTGTCCTGCACCCTGCAGCAGGGATGGGGCTGCTCCAGGCCAAATGGCCGGGTCCAGGGCTGAGACACCCTCTTTTCCCTGCGCTCCTGGAGGCCCACAGGGAGACGTTATTTCTAAGCAATCGCATATCCCACCAAAAACTAGAGCTTAAGCCCAGCTACTCAGCCTCTCCTGTGAATCTGGGCTAGCACAGCAAGGAACTGACAGCCTGTGATGTCTGCAAACCATCACCAAACTGCAACCTCAGGTCTTCCTCTGAGTGCAGGGGTTTGGTTTGAAGCTGTGGGACAGATGCGAGCTGAAGAAAAGCTAGCAAAGACCCATTTTGCAGAGATGGCTCTACAGAACAAGGTTTTAAAAAGTTCTCCCTCCACACGGAAGTATTTATCATTCACTCAAAAAAGGCAACCACCTGATAGTAATAAAAATCATATTCCCATGTATTTCCCATATAAGTGGGAAAGGGGGCAACAGCTGATCCTTACTCTAAAAGGGAGGGAATGCAATTGCAAGGATAAGGAGAAAATACGTAAGAAAAAGTTTCTTACAGGAAACTGTAAGCTGGTTACTGCTTAGGACAATATAGTGGTTCATAAACTCAAAATAAAACCCCTCTGAGTAATGGAGATGTCTGCCCCAAGCTGCACCCAGAGCCACAAGCTGGGTGACACTGTGGAGACCTTTGTCACCTCCCTCCCCTCGTCTGCCCGAGGTCTGTCTGCTACACAGGTAGCATTTGTAATGGATATGATATCACCTTGTTGTTCAAACTGTTCCTTGCATAACCCTGCATTAGCCTTCCATGGGGTTTCTGAGGGCTAAGCCAGTACCTGGAGAAAGACAGGAAGCACTTAATCTCTGCTACTGAGATTCACAATTAGACATTGTAACAGTACGAGCAGTCTAATGGTCTGGGGAGTCTGTCTGATTATGCCATAAAAAACATCATTAAAATGTTGAATTTAAAAGAGAAACCCTTAGCCTTGGAAAAACTCATTAAAATGTCATTATTAGGTGGGACCTCCATAGCAGAAGGAGGTGGGTGTTTGGGTAATGGGCCTTGCATATGCACAGAAGGACCTCCTGGTGATGCCATTACGATGTGAGATTACAGTGGCTAAACAATTTCAGAGCAAATCCACAGAGACCCCATTGAGCTACAGAAAAGAAGCAAAGTTCTGCTGTGCAGAAGTCCCGTACTGCTTACAAAAATAAGAAATACTTATACATAGTCTATAGTTTTATCTTGTGTCAGAAGCAGGCTGATAAAGTAAACCTCCCACCTTTTCCAGGGTTCCTACCGCCAGCAGTCAGAGTGTGCACGCATGACCAGCGCAGAGCACACACCAGCAGCACTCCCTTGGCAGGAGGACTCTTTTCAGTTCAAAATATCTTGGTAAGGTATAATACACCTAAATACACCCAGGAACTTTTAGTCTGCCATCGGCAAATGAGTAGGCACACAGAAAAGAAACATATCACATCGCAACGAGGATGGGGAAGGGGCTGGAGCACAAGCCCTGTGAGGAGCGACTGAGGGAGAAGGGGTTGTTTAGCCTGGAGAAGAGGAGGCTCAGGGGAGACCTCATCACTGTCTACAACTGCCTGAAAGAGGGTTGTAGTCAGGCAGGGGCTGGTCTCTTCTCTCAGGTGATCGGTGACCGAACAAGAGGACACGGTCTGAAGCTTCGCCAGGGGAGGTTTAGGCTTGACATTAGGAAGAAGTTCTTTACTGAGAGGGTGATTGGCCATTGGAATGCGCTGCCCAGGGAGGTGGTGGAGTCACCGTCCCTGGAGGTGTTTAAGGAGAGATTGGCTGAGGCTCTTAGTGCCATGGTGTAGTTGACAAGTAGGAGTAGGTGTAGGTGTTGGGTCATAGGTTAGACTTGATGATCTCAAAGGTCTTTTCCAACCTTATGATACTGTGATATTTTACCAATCAAAAATATTTACCCTGTCCTCATTAAATACCAAGCTGGCTTCACCAGGAACCAGTTTTTCTGAGTGTCTGGTGTGGCCTTTGCCACGTCCTTGTGTGAAGATAGCTGCACCTGGCGCACTGTGATGAAGCTGACTGTACTTTGCTCAGAGAGCGGGGTGGCCACAACCCCCTCCATTTCATTAGATCGTCCGTTGTGGCCTTGTTGCCAAAGAATACACTAAAACCTGGTAACTTCTGGTTTTAACCAAATTGTTTGTTACACACAAAATCACAATTTGATTTGGTGCACTAACAGCAGGGGTGTCAAACTGGCAGCCTGTGGGACGAAGCCATCCCTGCACCTCGTTTTATCTGGCTTGGCACCTTGTTTTACCCAGTGGCAGTGCCGAGCTCCTTGCCCCTGCGCTCCTGCCAGCGCGCCAGTCACGTGTGCAGAGCGTGACACACGTTACGCTGCTGGAGCAGGAGAACGGCGGGAGCTGTGAGTTTGACAGCCCTGAATTACAGCCTTTTGATTTCTCCCGTTCAGCTGTGGAAGTTGTTGGAGGGAACTGAGGGCCCGGGAGAGCTGCAGTTACAAGGACAGATCCTGAACCTGCATGTGATGCTCCCAGCTGTGACTCTGCTACCTGTTCTGAAAAAGCCCTCATTTAAATTAAATAAACTGACTTTGACAGAGGTGTGCAAGTGCCTGGACTCAAAAATTCCTGGTTCAGTGAAAGCTGAAGTAGCACGTAACCCTTTTCCGTCCCACGCTGTGACCAAGCATGCCTTGCTCCCTGCAGATGTGGCAGCCCTGGCACGGCAGTGGGAAGCCCAGCGCTGCGTGCTGTGTGCACCAGGGGTTCTTTTCTGGACAGCATCTGTTTCCCGTTAACTGACAACTGACATCCATTTTACAGAAAGCCAGTAATGATACCATTGTGGCAGTTGGAATAGAGCGGGTAAATAATATCCACTTTCATGACAAACAAACTGGAGCTTCTTTTGTTTTCTACGTCCACCCAGCTCCAGTCATCAGGTAAAAAAAAGACCTGTGCAAAATCTCAGCCAAGTTTACTGTTACACCCGGAGGAACTCCTGAAGCCATCCATCGGTTTGCAGTGATATTTTCCTACCCATTTCCAAACCCTATGGTGTATTTACAGGAAAGGCTGCCACAAACTGGTTGCTTACCCACCCTGGGTTACAGTGATCCGAATCCAAACGCCCAACGGCAACCAAGCTGCCCGCACTTCTGTGCACACCAGCAAGAGTTTAGGGGAGAGGACTTCATCTCTTGCTGTGTCTGTATGGGAGAGGTTCCCTCTGGGTTTCAAAAGTGTTTCATGTGCTTACGGAGGCGAACATGGGCTAAGGTGGGAGCTACCAAACTGGACATAAAGTGCAGGCTGTTGTTCCACTTTTAAAGGTGTTCATAGTATTTCAATAACAGTGTAACTAAATACATAATAAGCCAAGTGTTTTGGAGCATAACTTCCCAATTTAGTTTTGACTATCGCCTGAAACAGCTACTGCAGGTAAAGCACCATTTAGGGAGAAAATCTTTGCTAAGGGGGCTTGCCTGGGAACCTCCTCAAACCAGGTGGCTCAAAGGGAGGACTGGCCACTTGCCAGAACTTGTGTTCTTCTTTGGATGAATTCCCAGAGTAACTTCAGGAAACTTCCCGGCCTCTCTGCATAAAACCCCCCACCTTTCTCTGTAAAAGGTTAAGCCTTCAAAGATCCACTGGGGAACAGACCTGGGAAGCAAACAGCATTACAGAAAGGCAACTGGAGGCCCTTGAAGGAAGATGACTGGATGAGGGTGAGAAATAAAACCTCTCCTTGCATTTCCTTGTGCCCCTTTCTTTCCACTTACAGTAAATGGACTCTCAGTGCTAAGCTAAGACAGATCACTTGCACTTCTTTTGCAATATCCTGGTGATTTTAGGGAGGTGGTAAGTAAAGGTGTGTATTCATCCAAAGTTATCAGTCATTTTGATGAGCCGGTGAGTGACAGCTATATAAACACACTGTGCTTACATCTGCATGAAAGTTAGCTGTCTGTCACACCTGCAGTGTAAAGCTGGTTCTGTGGACTTGGCTGCTGTGCTCAGGTCAAAATTACCACTGACTTGAGATTTTCACCCTCATTTCCTTAGGGAGAAGCAGAGCATTCCTGTGAGAAATGCTCTCACTAGCTGAGACCTGTGTCTGTCTGTCAAATGGTTCCTCACCAAAGGGTGTACTAACCCAACATAACAACACCTAGAAAGCTCAATTACAGGTTCAGGTCCCACCGTAAGATTCAGCGGCATTAGCTTTTATTGCCATTAAATGTTAAGAGAAAAGGGAATAAATGGGAATTGCCTTCATGCCCTTAAGGGTGCAGGTGTGGAATGGACATGTTTAGTATATGAAGGAAACTCTAGATGCAAATGTAGGCCTGTATTTATTTAGTGCTATTGTGGAACCCTACATGCCATATGCTGTACTTAAAATGTCTCATTTTAAGGGTTCAGAAAATCACAGTAAGCCTAAAAGTTTCAGGATGTTGTCTTAGAAATGATTACGTTGTGAACGAAATGATTTAGTTGCATTCTAATTTTAAGGGTTTGTTTATTCTCAGATCATGTTTTTAGAACATTTTGGGCTATCAATCAGAAACAAATCTGGACAGAGTGATATAATAGATAACAGAACACAGGCTGGAAGAGAAGTTAAGGATCATGCAGCCCGCCCCAAGGCTGGAGTCAGCGGTCCCTAAACTACTTCTGCCAGATGTTAGTTTGACTGAGTTTTTAAGATCTCCAGCTGCAGAGATTCTGTAAATGCCGTTAATTCCCATTTGTGACAGATATCCTAAGTCTGAATGGAGAATGGGTGGGAAAGTCCAAGTCTGGAAGGTCCAAGAGAAACAGCAGCAGAATGGCAGAGATTAACAGCACCTTTCTTAGGAGACTGTCAGGATCCTATCACATCTATCTACACGGAGCTACTCCAGATCCTCAGACTGGGAAAACAAGGAACTACCCAAACCAGGGGACAGTCTAGAAACAGACTAGAAAAAGTCATTAAGAGGTGATGTTGGGAAGATAAAAAAGACAAAGAGCAGGGTTGGAACGTTACCAGAGCAAGTGCCAAAGTAAGAAGAGAGAGTCGAATCCTCCATGCAGAGCTGGAGTGGAGAAACAAAAGATCTTCATTACTACCTGCTCCCAAGGGATGCAAAAAGCATGCTGGAAGCCAGCATAGGATCATCAAGCTACCTAGAATCCATGAGAGGTGATGAGGACTCAAGCTGATGTCACTTGTGCTCCTTGTCATCACAAGGACCCTGACCAGACCACCTGGGTACTTGGATGTCACTTTCCAGTATCCAAAGGATACTGGGAAAACAATGCCAGGCTCTTTACAAATGTGCAGAGTGGATGGATAAAAACGGTGGTTATGAACGGAAATTGTGGAGCTTCTGTCTGGACTGAGGAAAAAGGTTTTCCCAGAAAAACACCGCAGTCTAGCACCAGATTCAGGACATACTCCTGGAAAGCAGAAAGAGAGGAAGAAAGAGAAATTCTCACCATCAATTAAATTCTGAATAATATTAAATGTATACTATTATATTTGCATATATATACTGTATAGTGTGTAGTGTGTATATGTATAGTATATAATAGATACTAGTAAAATATATACTAACAGCACGACAGTTTGCATTGCTGTGTGAATCAGAAGCAAGTTGCAATCCAAGCTGGAGGCCAGGTCGGTGGCTGCAGAGGACAGGTCCTGCAGAAACTTCCCATTTATCAGGGGAAAGAAAAACAGTGGATGAGACAGTGGGCTAGGCTTGTAGGCTTAGCACCTCCCACCCACCAGCACTTTCACATGCTCAGGGCAAGACCTGGGGGCTTTTAAAAAGTTTCCATCAAAGCAGAGAAAAGAAATTGTGTTTATGCACACGCTGCCAAATGCAGATTCAGCACCTGAAGCCACCCTGCTGCATTCACACAATCCCTGTGACGGCAAGGTAGTTATACCTAATGTGAAATAAAACTCTGGTGGCACAAAACAATTATATTAGTGGCAACTGGATCTCTGGCAAATGAACGTCCTTCATCAGATGCTACTCTGGAAATATACAGTTTAAGCAGTGTTAATGAGTTTATCAAGAGAACTGTAACCTGAAGACAAATATTTCCCTCATTCTCTTATTCCCATACTAGGATTATGCATAGGATATTCTATCAGCCTGCAAGCAGAAGCTTTTGCAGTGCACTCAACATCCGTCCTTGCCAAGACATCTTTTCCAGTTCAGAATAATTTCCCTAACCTGACGTTGAAGTTGGAGCTGTGGTGCTGTATGGCATCTTCTTTCCTTAGCAGCAGGCACTAATCCAGCTCTGTGTGACAAAATCACAGGGATGGGCACTTAATTTTGTGCTGCTGTGAGTAAATCTAGATGTTCAGAGAAACGTTAGTAATTGCAGATTGGTTTTGCTGCATTCGCAAGTTTCGTGTCTCCGCTGAAAACTGAAGTCCAGCCTTTCACATACAGTCAACTCTATTGTCGTAATATTGAGATTAAAGTCTGAGAGGTTACAAACAAACCGGGGTAAAGACAGGCTGGAGAATAATACCTTGGCCCCTTACTTACCATCACTTGGTTTTCACAGGCCACAAGTGCCTGTGTTATTAATCCAAGAGTTTTATGGGATTATGTGGTACTTGGTGGGCTGCTAATCGCTTGATTGTGCTGAATTATTGCAGGCTGTGATATTTTGTATAGCACGGCCCGGCACTGCACTGCTGTGAGTTTTACAGCACAGCCAGGCACTGAGCCCCAGCTCAGAGGTGCTTGACCAGGTGGCTGCAGCACAAGGTCATCCCTGGCTGCATGTGTTCTGGTGGCAATCCCACGTGTAAGACAGTGAAACCACAAGAAACATGGGCATCTACTATGTCTGTGCTCCAGCATCCACCCATCGCAGGCGATGCAGTCAGAGCAGAAACATGTGCTGATGACAGAGGACACAGGTGCTGATGTGCGGTTGGTCCAGGGTAAGCCAGGGTGGGCAGGATGTGTCCTGGGAGAGGTGGGTAGGAGATGTCACAGCACTTGGGAGAGGGTATCCAATCACCCACTGTCCCTGTATCCTTGCCCAGCACCACGCTGCTTTGCAAGGTGTTATTATTGTTTCTTTCTGGCAGGTTGCACCACTACAAGTTACATCCAAAGGCTGTTTTTTACGTGCAAACTGCTAGTCATTCCAGAGCTGAACGTACCAAATTCAGCACTGCTTCCGTCACTGAAAACATCTTCCCTCCATGCGGAGAGCCCAGCCCTTCAAATGGTATCGAAGTTGTGTGTGAGAAGTTATGATTTTTTTATCACTGGGATTGCTGGGAAAAAGAGGGGTTGTGTTAACGTTACTGCCACTCTCTGGAAAGTGGAAAGCACTGAAATCAGTACTGCTGCTGCAACCCGGTGGTGAGGATAGCACCAATTATCTTTGCGCCACCAAGCAAAGCAAAATAAGGAAGACCATCAAGCAGGACAGGTAATGGAATATATGGATCCATAACTTGGTTTCTTCTTGCATAGAACTCATGGCCTTCAAGTGATCGTTTTCAAATGTTGGCAGAGAACTTGGTTTTCCTGGCAGCATTCCTGGTTTTCTTCATAGTTGTTATTCGTGGACCTGGTAGATGTCCCTCCCTGGATGCCACCAGATAACAGACGGAGAACTACTACGCAAAGGAACCAGCGGCAACAAGCATTCAGGTGAGCAGGGAGGTGGAAAGTCTTTTCTCACGAAGACTTTCCTTCCCTTCCTCTCAGCAGGATCAACCACTTGTTGAAGAGTTTAATTTCTGGAACTGGCTACTCAATCCTGGATTTTGAGCTCTGGGGAAAAGGGGGAATCACATAGGAAAATTACCAGGACAAAGGTCATCCTTTTTTCTCAGGTGGCAGTGGGAATTTGCCCTCCATCCCTGCTTACAAGCACTGATGTGAGTCACAGGACAGGCCACTTTAGTGAGAGGTGCCCCTATAGGTGCTGTTACTAAGTTCCTACTTGCAGCTTCCATAAGCAAGGAATAATAACAGCAACCAATGGTCTCCCACTGTAGGACTTCTACAAAGGCCAAAGGTTTTTGGTTAACATGATCACATCATTTATTTTGAGAGCTTAGTTTTTAACATCAGTTTATTTATTTAATGGATTTAATACTTGGGAAAAGGTTTTTAAGTTCAGAAAGAGAGTTTAGAAAACCCGAGACTTCGGCAATCAGACATGAGATGAGATGATTAGCAATCTGTGCAGGACATATCTATTGCTCTCAGCATGGCTTTCATTTCAGAAATTATTATTACTATGTGTAAAGGGCTCGGTATCACCTCCTTTTCCTTAAAGAGGAAACATTTCCACTCCTGCTTTAAATAGTTCCTGCACGTTCTTGGCAATCGTATCAACTCTGCCGTCGTCAAACCAGATTCAGGTGCACAGCTGCAGCAACCCTGCACGAGCCAGTGGCGTTGCCCCAGCTTTCCAGCAGTGTTAACGAAATGCAAAGCCTGGCCTTGGAAATTTTTCTTGTTCCAAGCAAGAGTAGAATCAACTGACAAGAGGTTAACTTAGAGGAGGAAGATGCAATTTCTGAGGTAGAAGTTAATTCTTATAAGTAATTGTTATTTCCGCCTCTCAACAACGTTTTGATGTTTCTGGCGGTGCTCAGCATGGAGAAATAAGGCTTGGCACGGCTCCAGGCTCAGCAGACACCTGGAGACTTTGCCTTGTGTAGCTCCCTGCAGTGGCAAAGTTTGGGCCTTGGGGAGAGTAGCTGGGACTTCCTCGTGCCTCTCACAGAGTCAGGACATCCCAGGGCAATGGGACTCCCACCAGAGCCAGGGAGGAAGAGGAGGAGCTTTCCTCCATGAGCTATGGGCTCTCCCAGCTGCAGGGGGTTCCCAGATCCTCCTCTTCCTGCCAGAGGCAAGGTTTCAAGGGCGTCTTGCCCAGGAAAAGGAAGAACTTCTAAACCAGTTTGCTCCAGGGTGCCTGAAGACACAGAGCAGGGGCACATGTTCTTACTGAATGCCTCATCCCAGCTGCGATGTATGACCCCTGACCTGAGAGTGTATTCATTTTCTAGATTTAAAATAAAGTCTTATCCAGCCCTCCCAGGAGCGCTGAACCCCCCTTCCAGTGAGCGCTGATCCTGTTCATACGGATGCCAACCTCTTACAAAAGTCAGCTTGCAGAGGTTGCATCTTGTGAGGGATGTTGTGATGAGGCAAAACACATAAAAGGAGTTGATCCTCTCTGTTTTAGACCTCTGGTCTGCAATCTGACCAGAGATAGTTGCTAAACCCTGAAGAAAAACTCCATTATTTGGATACCATTTTCTAGAGGCAATTTGCCTTTTTAGGACATGCTTGTGATGTTTGCTTAGCTTTGGACTTCATGGGAGTTTGTAATGGGATGCTAGAAATGCCTTGTGCTAGCTGTTCATGCCACACAATGCAGGACCAGAAATGAAAAGCGACAAAGCAGCAACCAAAAAAAGAAGAGTGTTTGGCCCACCATATTCAAGCGTTTGTGCAATCCCCGGCTCTTCATGAACATCCTCAAAATAAGGAGAGTATCCATCCATATACCAGATGTCAGTGTGAAATGACATTCCACAAATTACACAAAAACAACCTAGTCCTGCGGAGCCCGAATCAAAGTTTGTTGCACTTTTCATCTATAATTAGCACTTTCATGTTTGCCAACAAGACCTCACCAGCATTGGTTCCCATTGGAAAACTCCATATAAAATCCTAACAAACAGCCCAGTAACGTTGTTATGCTTGCTGGTTTTCATCTCCAGCTTGGGCACATCAGAGGTTGTGTCAGGCTGCACTGAGGCAGCGTGCTGTTGCAACATGAAAAGCATAAAACCAGCACCAAATGTTTCACTCAAAGGCAGCCATTTATACCATTCTGCTGGAGACAGACAGCTATTTTCTCATTATTTAAATGGAACCCAAACCCTGTAAGAGAAGATGCAAGTAACAGTCTCCTTATGTCTCTACAAAGGAGGTTTCCCTCACTGCTGGCACTAAACCAGCTCTTATTTGACAACCGTGCTATAATTACATCCGGGGCAGGAAGCATGAACTGACAAATTTTATTTGGAAACAATAATTGGGAAAAGAAGCAATAAGTAAGCAGAGCTAGTAATTTGGGACCTGTTTTGCCCTCCTGAAAATGCTTTTCACAGATTCTCATTAGTATTAGACATACACAAATCCATGGGGCCAGATGGGATCCATCCAAGGGTATTAAGGGAACTGGCAGAGGTCCTCGCCAAACCCCCTTCCCTCATCTCGCAGCAGTCCTGGCTGACTGGGGAGGTGCCGCTTGAGTGGAGACTGGCAAATGTGACACCCATTTACAAGAAGAGTCAGAGGGAGAATCCAGGGAACTACAGGCCTGTCAGTCTGACCTCGGTACTGGGGAAGGTCATGGAGCAGACTGTCTTGAGCACTGTCACACAGCACGCGTGGGACAACTGGGTGATCAGGCCCAGTCAACAGGGGTTCACCAAAGGCAGGTCCTGCCAAACCAGTCTGATCTCCTATGACAAGGTGACCCGTTTAATGGACGAGGGAAAAGCCGTGGGTGTGGTGTACCCGGACTTCAGTAAAGCCTTTGACACCGTTTCTCACAATATCCTGCTGGAGAAACCGGCTGCCATTGGCCTGGACAGGCACAGCCTCTGCTGGGTTAAAAACTGGCTGGGTGGCCGGGCCCAAAGGGTTGTGGTAACTGGAGTTAAATCCAGTTGGAAACCAGTGACGAGCAGTGTTTGCCAGGGTTCAGAGCTGGGTCCAGTCCTGTTCAACATCTGTGAATGACACCAGGCTGGGTGCAAGTGTGGATGTGCTTGAAGGCAGGGAGGCTCTGCAGAGGGATCTGAACAAGCTGGGTCGATGGGCTGAGACCAACGGGATGAGGTTCAACAAGACCAAGGGCAGAGTCCTGCACTTGGGTCACAACAACCCCATGCAGCGTTACAGGCTTGGGGCAGAGTGGCTGGAGAGCTGCCTGGCAGAGAAGGACCTGAGGGTGTTGGTTTGGCAGCAGCTGAACACGAGCCAGCAGTGGCCCAGGTGGCCAAGAGGTCCAATGACATCTTGGCCTGTATCAGACCCAGCGTGGCCAGCAGGAGCAGGGAGGTGATTGTGCCCCTGTGCTCGGCACTGGGGAGGCCACACCTCGAGTGCTGGGTTCAGTTTTGGGCCCCTCACTCCAAGAAGGACATTGAGGGGCTGGAGCGCGTCCAGAGAAGGGAACGGAGCTGGGGAAAGGGCTAGAGAACAAGCCCTGTGAGGAGACACTGAGGGAGCTGGCGTTGTTTAACTTGGAGAAGAGGAGGCTGAGAGAAGACCTCATCCCTGTCTACAACTGCCTGAAAGGAGGCTGTGATGGGGTGGGTGCTGGGCTCTTCTCGCAAGTGACAGCGATAGGACGAGAGGAAATGTGCCACAAGTTGGGCAGTGGTTTAGATGCTGAGGTTTAGATGTTGGTTTAGTGCTGTGGTTTAGATGATGAGTAGGTGTAGGTGTTGGGTCGTAGGCTGGACTCGATGATCTCAAAGGTCTTTTCCAGCCTTGTGATACTGCGATACTGTGAATAAGATCATTGGTGACTGAGCTGTAGCTGTTACATATGTTTGTAAAAGCACTACCAAGTGGGCCAGCAAGGATCAAGAAAGATGGTTGTAATAATATTACCGACTGTTTGGCTTCACTTTCTGTGTAGGATGGTAATTTCAGTGCACAGGCTATTTTTGATACTCGTGCTGTGAGACATAAATTTGGCCTAATGAACACTAAACAGACATGGAAACAAGATCCACCAGGGAAGAGCATCAGACTGCCAAGCTTCTCACTGAGCACATATGCCAGCCATCTAAGCTCTGCACGTACCTGCTGCAGACTGAGCGGTCCTCGGTTTTCACAGCACCTAGCTCTCCTTTGGCTTCGAGGACACAACGTGGGGAGAGTGGGTGATGACATCAGATGCGTAAAGCAGAGACGTGTGACACACCCTGTACGACCCTGTTGAAAAAATACATGCCCCAAATAAGCAAATGTGAAGGTGGTGCCATCCTGAGTGTGCCAGAGACCAAGCACTTCACTTTGCTGTAAAGCAACACGTGGTGTAACTTTTTCAACTATGAGATGCAGAGAAGGGTAACAGCTGCTTGTCCATGCTGGCTCCTAGTCTGGAAATGGGTGAGGCACCATCACAACAGTGAGTGTGTTGGGATCAGCCAACAAGAAGCTCAGCCTTGGCTTGGGGAGAGGCTTTCTGGGAAAGGAATAACAGGAGAGAGAAGATAGGGCAGAGAGCAGAGGAGGTGAACTTGTGAGGGGTGGGGGAGAAGCCCTAGGTGTATAAAACAGGAGAGGTCACAGAAAGGAAAGGAGAAAGTAGGAAAAGCCTGCAGATGGCTGGTTCTGGAGATGTCAGTCAGGGAGGAGGATTTAAGACATCCAAGCAAGTTTTATTCCTAGTAGAGTCAGACAGGGACAGATTCACTTTTTAATAGCTTTCAAGTTAAACAAAGTGTATCTAAAACACATTGAGCACATTGTCTCAGTTGAGCAACCCGGTCTGATACTCCACCAAGGGTTTAATGTCTTTCTAGCACTGGGTTTTGTGACCTGCATGTCTTCACGAGCAGTTCCTTGGTCTATGCAGCTCTCCTCCTCTGTGCAGGGCAAGCAGCGTCTATGGCACAGGAATTCATGTGACAACATGGCCATGAAAACCCATTGGGGTCTTTCCGAGACGCTGTGCCTGGCGCAAAGATGTGCTACATTTTCAGCTGCTGAAGCTTTTTGGAAGCAATTGTCTATGAAATAGGATAAAGGCGTATGTGTGCATACACAACTGTCCACATTGTGGATATGCGGTGTTCTACAAAATCCTTCCTAGGGGAGGAGGACAATACTTCAAACTATTCATGATCATTAAAAGAAAAGGTTCATTAATCACCTGTACATTTGGGAGCATGAAGTAATTAACCAGATAAAGTTATTTAAAACCAGTAAGATTAATTTGGTATCCTTCTCCCATTTTTTCAAAGGTTCGCAGAGCTCCGTACTATAGCAAAGGTCTGATTGAGGTAAAACACTCAGATGCTGTTGGAGATACAAGGAAATTCCTTGTGGTCAATAGCGTGAGGTCAGATCCTCTTCCACACTTCCCAATGTTCCTTTCAAAATACTGATACCACTCTGTTCCTAAAAAAATCAAAAGATCAACACAGAGATGCTGCAACAAACAATACTTCTTGTTCACAAACAGTTCTTCCCCCCAGGGCTACAGATCATTTAATGGGAGAATTGGTTGTTTCAAAATAAACTGTTCATTACGATATTTTCATTGACAGTTCAGTGAAACTGTCAGTTCTTCTCTCTCTAATTGTTTTTGATCAACAAAAGAAGAACAAGCACCCTTGAAAGAAAATTATTTTGACACAGCTGGAAGGGCTCCCTCTTTAAAAAGACTGATGTATAAAAAGAGCAAACAGCAGACAATGGTGAGAAGAGAGAAAAAGAAAGAAGGAAAATAGCACATTTTCCCTAACAATCACTTGTTACTTCAGTATTTCTGTGGATACATGCAGTTACTTCAGAGGAAAACTTTCCATATCCTTCAGCAGCCTCTGCTGGATAAAGAATTTATTTGGATAGGTTCCTGCTTGCACTCAAGAAAAAGTCAGTTCTCAAGTATTTATAGGGAAGCAAGCTTGTGTTGCATGAATCAAGTTTCTCACTGGTGCCATTCAATCAAGCTACAGAGATTAAATTGCATATACAGTCCAGTGAAACCTGCTATGAAAAATGCATAATTGAATTTAGGGTACAACTTTAGTCATAAGTAACAGCCATGTAACCCTAAACTGCAGTGGAAAGTATGATCTGTCAGCACTAGTGTCTTAACAGATTTCTATAAATCACCTTTTATAAAAAAACCCTGGTCCCTTATTACTTGCCCTTGATAATTCTTTAAACGTTAGTACATCACATGGAAAACTGACGAATATTATGGTCCTTTAAAAATTAAATAGAAATTTGTGCTCATTCTGAACCCATTTTTCCCTAATCCTGCAATATGAAAGGAAAAAAAAAAAAAAAAGAGAAGAGAAACCTTGAATCTCGGTTAGATTTTTGGATCAGAATAAAATGACTGAGACACATTCAGAAAAAGCACGGAAGAGCCCCCAACTCGCGTCTTCTTCAGACCCTGGGCTGGTGGGAGCTCTGTTCCCTTGCAGGGTTCCCCCTGCAAGGCAGGACCGGGATATAATGCTGCATTCACCCCCTGAACACCAGCCCCCCTTCCCTTCACCCCTCCTGGCACCGCATGCCCCGTCGCTCCCAACAATGCTGTGTGCCTGTCCTGGCTCAAGGCACCAGCTCCCTTTCCAGGGTCAGGAGCACTGGACTTCACCTGCAGGAAAAGACTCTTCCAGAGAGCTGGAGGGAGATTTCCAAAAGGTGATGCTGGTGAGAGTAACCATTCAGTTCTTAGCCAGAAAAGTCAAATTTTATCTATAAACTCAGGGGAAAAAAACAGCAAGACCAATTGCTGAGAACTTCTGGTTCAGGCAACAGCATGTTCTTTGGGAAAGATGCTACTGTGCCTCAGGCGGGTCACTCATCGTTACACTCCTTTCTTCTAACAAAGGCCTTGATTTCTGAACATTGAAGATTAGAATTGATTTAGTTTGGTTTTTTAAAATGAATTGTGTATAGCGTACCTTATCTGCCAGCTGAAACTGTCACCCTTGGGATTTCAGCAGAATATGCAAATGCTCAGCTCTTCCAGGAACTGAATTACTCAGATTTACCCACCTAGATGTGGACTTAAAAGCTTAACGTCTAACACGCTGGTTTGAAAAACGCAGCCACCTCCTTCCTGGTTACACACAGCAGGTATGAAAATTACAGAGAATGTCCCTTGGCCTGAAAGACCTCGTTTTAGCAGCCAAAATGGCATCTCCCAGAAGTGCACGGAGGATATCCGTGTTTAACTGCAAGAGATGAACTGGCCAGCCATGGGAGGATGAGAAGGCACCTTGACTTACCACGTCAAACCCATGCGTCGTGTGAAATTTCAGTTCCAATTTGACCCAGTATTTCAAATAGCTGTTACTTAGCCACATCAAAGCCTTCGAAGTCAAACCCCAGGCTCCAGAATAGTAGAGGGAAAGCAGAATCACCCAACACCTACGGGACATCCTCGATCAGTTCCATCTACCCTCTGCATTTTCCCAATACATTCCTCCTTCTGGAGAAACACTGTGATTTAAAAAAATCACATTGGGCTTCGTGTGATCACATTTTCCTCGTAGCCTTGAAGAAGTCAAGATGAAGACCCATACCTTTGCAGCGCTGGTCCAGCCTGTAAATGACAAAGGAAGGAATGGTTTAGATTGGATGTTAGGAAGAATATCAGTGCTATTAAACACTGGCACAGGCTGTCCAGGGAAGTGCTGGAGTCACCATCCTTGGAAGTATTTAAAAGACGTGTAGACGTGAAGGTTAGCGACATGGTTTAGTGGTGGATCTGGCAGTGTTAGGTTAACAGTCGGACTCTTCTTAAAAGCCTTTGCCAATGTAAATGATTCTAACACTCTGTAAGCTGGAGACCTGTGGGAACCCACAGAGCCTGCATTCCATATTTAATCCTGCACCAATAGCAAACTTTTTTTGCTTTCTGATGGTTTAATTTTTTTTTTCTCCTTGCTTCATAACTCCCCTAGAAACTTCCCAGTCGGAATTCTTTTAATTTTGCCTTTTTTTCTATCTATCAGACATGGGTTATTTTTACTCCTGCGTTCTTAATGTAGCTTGAAATTAATGCAGCTTTTTTATTTATGTATCAGCCTCCTCAAAGATGTCTGCACAGTTTGAAGAGAGAAATAATTACAGGCTATTGAGGAAGAGCACACCAGGCTGGTGTCATTATGTCCCAGGCAAACTCCAGCTTTGTTTGGAATTTGCGGCATATGGGACTTTTTTTTTTTAAGATATTTGATCTGAATGTCGTTTCTCTAGATAACATAATAATTTCAATCAGACCAGGATGCAGGCAGTTTCCTACTGTTCTTAAGCGATGCACGCAGTGCCTTATGCAGCATCAGAAATTACAATAAAAAAGGGCTGAGAGGATACATATCCCTTCTGCCCACCAGACAGGGCAGTCACTCATCCAGGGATTTTTAAGCCCAAATAAGGAATAGGAATGTTTTGATTAATATTTTAGTTAAAAGCACTCTAGACAAACGTATCTAAAACCAAGCGATGAAGATACAACGTTCAGGAGAAAAAGACTTCTGTGCCTTTTGCAATGACACCACTCTTGTAAGGTGTTACCAAACCATGGATAACTTGCACCTTGCCGGAAACAGCCTGTAAAGGTCGCACTATTTGAGAGAAGAGGTTCAGCCGTGACCTTCGGGGCAGCCACGACTGCAGATTTTATATGGTAAGGATTACAAATGAGGAGAAAACCAAGGGGGTGATGACTTGAGGCAGCTGGTAAGCAACAATAAAGAGATTAAAAGGCTGAAAACATTGCAATGCCTTTCCAATGGCCTTTGGTGGGGTATCTTCCCTGATTATTGGAATAGAAACAGTAGTGCTACTAAAATGAATATGCTTTTAATTTTTTTAAAAATGTCACGTCACTTCATCGATTTCTCTGAGGAAGATGTGGTTGAAATTAACTGTGGCTGGGAAATGGCTTTCTCATGCTACAAAACTTCAGAGTTGCTATAACCTCTTGATCTTTCCACCAGAAAAGAGAAAGTGGGTGGAAGGCCAGAGCAGAGACAAGATGATAAGGCAAAAGAGAAAAAAAAACATATTCAAAACATATAAAGCCTACTTTCTGCAGATCCCCATCCAGAGATGCCATGTGCCGTTGCTTTACAGGAGAAATTCTAATCTACTGGGGTTTAACCTTTTGTCTTTTCTATTCGCAGCTAAATTCTGTTTCCAAATAAGAATATTTGTTGAATCTTCTGAACTTATTCATTGTACGGATGCCATATATAATAGGAATAAAGGCAGGAGATACAGAAACAACTGCTCATGAAAATGAGACTTTTTAATGGAATTTAAACACTGTGGCCCTTAGTATTATTTAAATAAGGGAAAACTTTTTGTTTAACATGTTTATGATGGGGGGAGGGGTCCCCTAAAATAAATTTTGCATTAAAGTCTTGGTATCAAACCAGGACTATTCTGAGCATACTTGGTGCGCGCTCTGGCCAATGGGATATTGCACAACCTCGCAGTCTAAAGTTTTTACAATCTGTAAGTAAAGTGGAAATCTGGAATGGCCCTTGTTTTACCCAGACGTAGCCTAGATTAGCCCAACCTAACCAGCCAGGCTCTTTCCTCTTGTAAAGAGGAAAGATCGTCTCCAAAGAGCAGGTCATCTCCCTAAGTGTTTAAGATTTGCAGGTTAAATAGCCTGCTGCAGGTCGAGTGGCTCCAAGCATGGATTAGGAACTAGAAAAGTATTTTTAGCAGCAGGTTGTACTATTAGATGAATAAAAATAGAGACACGAGGTTGTGATTTAGTAAACTGATGAAATGAAAACCAAGCCCTTAATTTGTTAGCTTTGGAATGAACAGTTGCACTAATTACTAGGAAAACCAGGTGCCATTATTCAGGAAAAAAAACCCAACCAAACAAACCTAGAGATAATATAACATGCAGCATGTAAAAAATTACTATTCCAGGTAAGCACTTTTATACACAATGGTAGATTAGAAACACATTTAAAAAGAAAGAGAGGAAATAAAATCAATCTCTGTAATCTCTACAATTTCAATCTGATAAGAAACTACATTAAAACTGTAGTTGGCTGGGTTCTGCTCTGAAAGGTACACAAAAATATCTCAGATGGAAATCTCATTACACTATGATAACAACAAAACCACTTTTTAGTTGACCAGCAGAGCAATTCTAGAGAAATACATGCGAAGGTACTGAGCAGAAAAGGGTGGGTAGGTTTTGTTTACTTTGACACAAAACACTCACTGGATAAACTGAGTCAGAAGCCCAGGGAGCCTTAACTCTGCAGACCCCTTAGCAGGAGGTAGGTCCTGTGCTGCAGTGTGTGCTCTCCCACATATTCATCAGTCATAAAGAAAAAAAACCAAAAAAAGATTGTAGATAAGCTTTTCTGAATGCACTGAGAGGCACAGGAAACCACGCGATAACCTAGGGGACACACGGAAAAATGCCTGAGGCAAAACCAAGGTGAGAGTGACTTTTGATTTGACCCATTCTCCTGATGGTGTTAAAATAAGGTATCCTCAGGTCTGGACCAAGACTTAGTCCGTCCCTATGACTGCAAAGTTCAAAATTACTTCTCCTAGGAGTTTCAAGGTAAAAATAGCAACTGCTTATCAGCCACCAAAACACAAGTGCTGTATCCTTGCCCCATGGCATTGCCCGGGCAGGTTGGCAGGGAGCCCCACCACCCCTCACACAAAGCCTCTTTGTTTCTTAAGAAGTGAGTGTTGGATTTCACCCACGTCTCAGCACAAAATCTCTCTGCCATTTTTATTTCTTTTCACTTACAAGGCAGAACCCAAACTTTGCAGCACTCGCCCCAAGCCAACTAGCGAACAAATGCACAATTACCTGTTTGAAGAGATGTGGAACATTCAGTTTATTCTGACTGTAAAACTGCCCTACTCTTTACTGAAACCAGTATTCACCAAAATCAAAGCTGCATTTCGATGTGATATTTTGTAAAATGACAATACTGTGATGGCTGTATGATTACTGCAAAACTTGTATAATTGGATTATTTAGGATATGTGGAGCTTTTGAAATACACCGGGTTTGTTTCTTCCAGTAAGATTGCTAACACTTTCTTTTAAGTTGTTCATTTTACATTAATGCATTCATTTTACAAAATCCCCTCTTATGTTAGTATTGCCAGGAAATTCAGTTGTGCTGATCTGCTTTCTCTGTACTGTTTGTTATGGTATCTCCTTCCACCTTGACTCTCCATTCGTCTCCTCTCTGGACGAAAAAAAAACTTTTGTTGTTGTTGTTTTATATCCCGGAGATCTTTTCTTGCTCTCATTAATTTTTATTGCCCAGTTCAGAGCACTCTCTGCTCTGCTGAACAGCAAGCAAATCTGACAGGAGCTGTGTTTCTGGTAAGGTGGACAGAAAACTCCTCAAAAGGAAAAGTAATAGTGAAAAGCAAATTTTTTCTTCCTCTCTGTCCCTTCCAGATCTGGCACTTGGATTGTTATTTTTAAATCACTAAATACATCGTCTAGAGGTTTGTTGTGATCTGTCAACAGTCACATCTAGCCTTTTCCCTCCATCCTGCCTTCAAATGAATCCAGCATCCCTTGGGGTAAATCCATCGTTCAGATCGTTCCTGTCAGCAGCTCGTGAAGGTCTTGGCCGGCCCAGCGGCACAGGCGCTGGTTCCAGACCTCGTCACCTCGGTGAGGATACAGCTGCTCCACGCAGCGCCAGACGTGGTCCTGTACACCCGCGAGGGCCAGGCCACCCTGGGGCACAAAGCCCCCGTGAATTTTATCTCTCGCTCAGGGCTTGCTCTCATTCATCATCCAGGAGGGACAGACGTACTTTTTGTCTCCACCGTGTGTTCTAACCCAAATGGGTTGCACCCCCCCCTTCGCACACACCAAAACACAAGACTGTTAGTTAATTCCTCTTCACAATTGGCCTTCTTTAAGGAGAAATCGTTACTGCCCATGAATACTTAACGCTACCTCTGCGTATTTCCTTGCTTTCTTTCCTAACTGAAATATTTGATGCTATTTGCGAACTGTGGATCTAATTCTTTTCCTTCCCTCCTTTAGATAATTCATAAAGAGAGTAAATAATTCTGTGGCTCTCCTACAGAAGGTGGAAGTGCTGAACCACTGAACATCGCCAGTTTCAAAACAATTCTCTTCTTTCCCTCTCGATTAGGAAAAAATGTCACAAGAAAGTCTGCTTGCTTTGCCTGCTGTGTCCTTTAGTTGAGCCAAGCTGTGTCCACAAGACTTCAAGCTACTCTGTCTGATGAACACCCTTCTCTCTGAGCTCATGGAAAGGACACAGCCACACCTCCTGAGGATTTCTTCCCCTTGGGAGATCAGAGATATGATGACCACCAAAGGGGAGAGATAAGGCTTGTTTCAAGTCTCAAAGCACTGACTTTGGGTGAAAGAGTCTCCGCAAGGCGAAGGAGCACCCTCATTGGGAAAGCAAATCCTGCCAGGCTGACTGAGTGCAAAACCTGATGGAAACAATCCCTGATTGACACTGGTTTTTTTAACCTGAATAGTACTGAAGCAAAGCTCAACTAAAAAACATACAGGCTTGGCCTCAAGTAACTGCAGTAGAATAAAGAAAATTGTCTTCACTGGGATTTGTAGGCTACAGGAGCTATTTCAGTGCTTCTACAAGATTGTAAAACACTCGCACTCCACAAGAGACAACAACATTTTCTTGAAGGGCTTACAACTTGTTTTCGTCTCACAACAAGCTTCTTAAAGGATAACATCTGAGAGCAATTCATTTTCTAGTTTATCTGCAGAGAGCTTGAGTAAAGATAATTGTGTCTTACAGTGCTTGAGAGAATCCAGAAAGCAGTTCAATGTCAACTTTTCTGCTGAAGAGTTCCAACCTTGCAGATTAAATACCAATAAACGTACTGAAGATACATAACTCCTGGTAAATGCTAAAGCTCATCATATTGTTAGTGTAATTTCAATGATGACTACTTTGCCACTAATTCAAAACAACGCCTGTCATTGTGTTTGAAGTAGGAAAAGTGCTGAACCAACAATGCTGGAAGCTGTACTTCTTTGTTCAGAGGCACCTTACAGAGACACAAGTGCAGAATCAGCTCTTGTAAACTGGCTCATCTCCGCATTTCCATGTCTATCTGGAAAAGCTGTGGCTTTCAGAGCATGAAAGAATCCTTCCTTTCCTTGTCCCTAATCTCTCTGCCAAGATAGGAAGCAGCAAAGCACTTCTGCAACAGCAGCTTTTCCAAGGGCTTCCCTTGAGTGGTGGTTGGATAACACCCGCAGTAACATCCATGAGCCCCACATTCCATGACTGTAACAGCTATGGATGAAAACTTAGAGAGGCAGCATCCCTTTCCTCTAACCCATCCGCAGGAAGGTCCATTCACTATCCTCTCATGCTCTGCCTCTCCAAAAGCCTGCTGCTGGGCATCCCTACATCACCTGGTACCTTCATACTGACATAAATAATTTCTCTGTTTCTAACGTATCAGACACAGTATGCCTTTCATATTCTTCTCATAATAGACCAAGAGAAGAACATCTAGAAGTTGACTGTTAACTTGCCTGATGAAGAAAAGACACATACCAAGAATCAGTCGGATACAGCACCGCTTTTCCATCAACATCAAGTCAGCCCTGTGTTTGTCATGCTCCTTGCTGCCACAACACGTCCTCATCACAACCATGGAAGGAGAGTGAGGTGTCCCAGTGTGGTGGGTGCGGGACATGCTAACATTTGTCTGCTAAAGCAGGTGATGGACAATTTGAGGTGCTTGCGGGATCACGACTGAGCTGGAGACTGCCTGCATGGCACACCGCACGCCTTTCCCATTTACAGTTGCCAGGGCTGCAGGCCCACCAGGCACATCTGAAGATGAGGATGCACAGATCCTCTGCCCACCCAGTTAGAAACTGCCCCTCATCCGTGCATGAAGGATGCCAGAAGTACTGAGGACCACGTACCGAGTAATAAGCTTAATAACAGAAGAACATGGGACATGGTCTTTAAAAAGCACTATAGGACTGAAAGGCTTTCCCCAAGGCTGCTGATCTCAGTCTATTAGCACAACAACTGAAACCTGTTTATAAACATGTCATATTTTTGTAGAAAACTTGGGAGCATTAGACAGTCCTTAGGACACCTTCCCTAAAATGTAGTTTGTAAAAATGTTCTCGTTTTCCTTAACACACTGGAGAAAAAGGTAAAAGTTTTATTGTTACTGAGGCATCAGATGTAAGGTCAAGGGAACTCCATGGACAACGTGCAATTACAGGGCTTATAGGCATTTTTCCTGTCATCACTGGTCAGTATTGAACACAGGATGCTGACCTAGGTGTGGATTGGGGTTATCCTGGAAGGCAGTTCCTATATCCATAAAACAGTGACTACAACCCATCACTGATAATCCCTCATAGAGGCTGATTAATTATTTTCTGACACACAAAGCCAAGAGAGAACAAAGACCAGAAACAGTGTTTTACAGCCCCATATAAACCCACCTAGGTGTTTGCAGGCAGTAAGACAACCACTTCGCACTGATAACAACCAGAACCTCCAGCCAAGGAGTCTTCAGGGTTGCAGTGAGCTAAAAGGTAGCTCAGCTTCCCCATATTTCAAAGGTGCTGGAATTCAGGATGTTCTTTCTTAGTGCCACTTTCTGCATGGGAGAAAAATGACACCTCCTTTCAGAGCAGACCTAGCACTACACTCATGCCCAGAAATTAATTAAAATAATTTGGAACAACTCCTGTTGATGATACTGCAGGATGGCAGCTTGAAAGGTGCGCTTAGAATATGTTTTCTAACCTTCTCTGGCTTTGGTTAATTCAAAGGAAAAAGAATTGTGCTAGTGATGCTGAGCATCACACAGATGTTTTACACTCTTACAGCCAGAGATGTCTGCAACGATACACAATGTGTTCTTGGAGGGACTGGGAAGAAGTGTTTCAAGCTTGGTGTGTCATACGTCATGAAAGTCCCATGACACTTTCAGGCATCAGCAGTTTTTGACAGAGACCCAAGTCTTTGAATCTGGGAGTGATCTGGTCCTGCTGTTGGCAAGAAGATTAAGTATCACAGTATCGTAAGGTTGGAAAAGACCTTTGAGATCATCAAGTCCAACCTATGACCCAACACCTACACCTACTCCTGCTTGTCAACTACACCATGGCATTAAGTGCCTCATCCAATCTCTCCTTAAACACCTCCAGGGACGGTGACTCCACCACCTCCCCGGGCAGCGCATTCCAATGGCCAATCACCCTCTCAGTAAAGAACTTCTTCCTAATGTCAAGCCTAACCCTCCCCTGGCGAAGCTTGAGACTGTGTCCTCTTGTTCTGTCGCCGGTCACCTGAGAGAAGAGACCAACCCCTGCCTGACTACAACCTCCCTTTAGGCAGTTGTAGAGAGCAATGAGGTCTCCCCTGAGCCTCCTCTTCTCCAGGCTAAACAACCCCTTCTCCCTCAGTCGCTGCTCACAGGGCTTGTGCTCCAGCCCTTTCCCCATCCTCGTCGCTCTCCTCTGGACGCACTCCACATCCTTCTTAAACTGAGGGGCCCAGAACTGGACACAGCACTCGAGGTGCGGCCTGACCAGTGCCGAGTATAAGGGGATGATGACCTCTCTAGTCCTGCTGACCACACTGTTCCTGATGCAGGCCAAGATACAAGTCAAATGGTGAACTGTTTCCTCTCTAGCCAGAACAACGTCTGAAGTGCAGAAGGGAATCCCCAAGTAGGAGGGAAGTCAGTACTTCAGAGATGAAAAAGATTGAGATCCTTGGCTCTGTCTGAAGGCCAATCATAAAACATGCAAAGACAAGAGCACTGCTAGGACCTCTGCCGAAGAGTACTGAATTGAGATAATCAGTGCCACTAAAAGAGCAACTGTAAATACAAACATGAAAGTCACTACTCTGATTTGCCACTTAACTGCAAGATAACTCCAGGAGGAGACTTCATCCATAAAGTTACTGAGCCCAGAGCCCTGAACACTACAGGTCAGCCTGTCAAAAATCAAGCAATCAACTTTAAGAGAGAGGAGTTTTAAAAATGAAGGGTTTAGTTTTATTTTTGCTTCTTCCTTGAACAGTGAGGTTTATTTTAAAGGAAGAATTAAAAATTTCTACTACATTTTCCCTTTTATCTATAAATTAAGTCAAGTGGGCTAAGGAAAGCCATTACAGACATCTTAAGCCGGCACAAGGCTGTGTTGAAGCTGAGAGGCACAAACTGGTCCCTGGCTACGTGTTCCTACAGTGGCTCTTGGGCCAGGGCTGGGGATCCTGCTGTCACACAATGTGCCAGATCAGCTCATAGGTCTGACCAGGCATTAATCTCTGCTTATTCATTTGCTGTATTAGGTTTCAGTGTGTTCCTCAACCTGAACCCAAAGTATCACACAGGGGCACAGTAGAGCGGCTACTGACACCAACACAGGGAGGAGTCGGGAGCACCAGGGTGGAAAGGGCAGATCCAGCCCTCACAGGGCAGAACGCTCTCATATCCACTTAGGCACAATAAGGTAGACTCAGGCAATATTGGAGAAGATGATTATATTGAGACTTTGGATGAAAAAGAAAACCCATACCTTCTCCACACTACTAACTGAATGTGACCCTACTGTTTTGCAATGAAAACTCAACTTTATTTGAGCTTGAAACATGAAATCCCAGAGGCAGGTTCACTAAGGACAAGCACCACGCAAGTGTGTTTGGATGAGAGTTGAATGCATTGGCCCCCAGCAACTTTCCTGTGTGCTTGTGTACACGTGTTTTCCTGCTTTTGGGTATAAAACATGCAAAACTACGTAGAAGCAATATTTTAAGTGAAAGGTACAAGCTGTGCTCAAATGGCAGACCTGAAAACAGGATTTAATTGTATTTTTCAACTCATTATGTCAGCATCAGACACTGAGATTGGGATAGGTTTCAAATAACTAACTCAAACCTTTTCTTTGGTGCTGTTCTGTATTTTAAGGATGTTTTAAGAAAGAACCATCATTAGGTAAGATTTAGGTAATAGAAACAATCTAATTCATTCAAAATAAGCCTTAAATAGAAGTGGCCAAGGTGTCCTTTCCAAGTGTTTTTTTTCTCTCACCCACAAAATAAATGTAAGCACACACATGTCTCTCTTTTGGGGAAGAGAAATCTTAGTATTTCTCACACAACTTTACCATTTGGGTGCTGTCTAGATCACTATTTTTGTTATTAGTTCTCACTCTGCCTAGCCACACATTTGGTAGTCTCCCTTTTCAAGGATACGCAGATGATTACAAGTCTATTTTCACAAAATATATGGAGTAGTTATCTCTCCTAAATACCAAAACAGTTTTCAATCGAGAGAATTAAGCTTATGAAAGAGATGTTAAGACAATGTCAAAGATCTTTTAGGAAGACAGAAATTCTACGCAATAACAACATGGTTGGATTAACTTTACAACAAAAGGAAATTAGACTGGATTTCTACCGAGTCGGTTTTGTTATTCTAGCTAACAATATGATTAACATTGAATGAATGGTAAAGGCCTCATTCATGCTTCACTTACTCCAAATTAATGTGACTGATTACCCAGCCTCTCTGTTCTGGCAGGAATTCCTGTGCCTCCTAGGTTCGTTTATCCAGAGAGTCTCATTTTTAAGGAGGTTGACCCCAGCCAGAAGGAAACAGTAGTTGAAGCCTTTGAAGCTTTTGCACTTCATTGCCCTTTTCTCTGGCCAACCAGCTCCAACTTCATGTTTAAGAGGGTGTTAAAAGTCTATGGCCTTTGCTGCTCTTGGAGATCCACTTGGACTCCTGCGCGGGCACACAGGTGTTTGACATACAATTACAAAAACTTCAGGAATCATTCCTTTCTCAGAGTGATTCATTTTTTTCTTAAATTATTACCACATTCCATGTTGTCAGTTATCAGACCAGCCTAGATGGAGGTTAGCGCTGAGCTTGCGACTAGCTGCTCATCCTCCTTGAGGAGCATCTCTGACTCCCCAAGGAGCCGTGAATTAAGTTGCTGATGAATAACCCCTTTCTGCCAGGCACCTGAGGAACCTGAGAAGACCATATGGGCTGTGAAAATGACAATATGCACATCAAGTACTGTTTGTGTTTGCTGTGAGAAAACAAGTCAATGCAGACTGACATCAATGTCAGCATGATGAAAGATGCAGAAAAAAATGTGAGCTGTAGATTTATCCTGAGAGGCAGCAAATGAGCCAGGAGCAGGTAACTCCCATCCTTCACATTCCCCTTGCCCTGTCACATCTTAGCCCCCTATCACTGGAGCAACACACTTCCAGAATGTAATCAACATGAAAAGCCTCAACTTTTCTTTCTCCTCATCCTCACCTAGGTACAATACCAACAAAAACTAGAGGCAATGTCAACAGTCCACATGCACACACAGAAGCAGGTCGACAGCTTTGTGTGACGCTCTCACCTGGTGTAGGCAGGTGACTTTCTGCAGAACTAAGACAAGCATCTTTCCTCTGCTTATGGCAACTGGTTGTGGTGCTACAGAAAAAGCCAAACCTTTACCACCAATCCTTCTTACCAGGAGCTCACATACTCCTGATGTCATCCCTCAAAACCCTTCCATGTTGAGTTAGAGGAGCCCATTTTTCCTAAGTGCACAGGAGGCTTCAAGATCTGGTAATGCTCAAAGTCAGCTCCCAGTTCCCACCAAAAGAATCTTCAACTGGACTTCAGGAAGCAGGCTTACTGTTAAACTGACTCCTGGCTTCATCCTTACACATCAATGGATGACTTGAAGGGAAGCCGCTAAGGACATCTTTATGCTGTTGGGCCAAGTTCCTTGCCAATGAAATGGCACTGACCAATGGGGAACTTATCAACCACCTTTCAACTTCTGTCTCTTCAACCACTAGAAAAATGACTATACTGTCTCAAATGACACCGATTCTCCAGCTGGACCAAGTGGAGATCAGCCCCAGGCTCCACTCCTACAAGCACTTTGGATATGTTTAAATGAAAGCCAGCGCGTAAATATGGGGAGGAGCAGCAGTGCTGTGTTAGGGGCAAACCAAGGGAGGCAGCTGATCCAAGCATGAGCTGGAGCACACATGGCAGCAATGCAGAGTCACACTGGCTGCTGTTTACCTGGTTTCTGCCATTGCCCAGTAAGTTACTGGGAGGGGCGTACTGACCATAGTTCTTGGAAGCTGGAGGAAACCACAGAGGCATGGGAGGAGGAGAACAGAAGAAAGCTCTGTTGGTCTGTGAGTTGGACAGTTAGAGAGCAGAACACTCAGCTATCCAGAGTGTACAGCTGGGGAAGTCCAAATATTGGCAAGTTACTTCAGTTTTCAAAGGCATACAAAGAAGCTGAATGCTCTACATAGCACAAGGAAGCTCATCAAAGCTAGAGAGGAGGGTGTGAATCCTATCACTGGGAGAATGAAGGCAGCATCTCCACTTTCAGTGGACTTGACCAAGAAGAGTGGCTGAAGAAAACACTTGGGGTACTAGTCATTAGCAAATTACTTCTGATACAATTCTTTACGCTACAAGCTGGGTAAATCTTAACTGCTCTGTTACTCCAGATGGACAAAATCTAAACCCAATCTCATAGCGAAGATCAACGTAAAACCAGTTATCCCTGACTGTGAAACATACACACATCTTGGAGGTCTCTCATCTTTCAGAACGGGTGACAGAAGCTTCTCCTTGCAACACATCTTGTATTGTAATGATCTGGCTGTGGGGTCAGGACTCTGAACACTGGCACATGCTACAGAAAATTTGACTCAGAAAAAATGTTCTATTCCTTCACATTTGTCAATGGCTTGAGCACTGGAAATCGTGGCTTTGGTGAGTTTTCACAAACTCATGTCAGAAGCACAAAAGGAATTAGTGAATGCCTGCTTTCAGTCACGCGCAGTCATCTCTAGCTCCTGCACAACAGCGCTTGAGTCTCCCAAAAGTCTTTCTGGCAACTGCAATGCACATGTCTGCGGCAACCAAGACCGAACCAAATCTCCCTGAGTCTTCTAAGATGAATGAGAGAAGAATGGGAAAGCATCCTAATGTTCTTCCTGATAAAATTCTATCAAAACTTATTTTTTTTATTACCATTGTGCAGATTATGTCTGCAAAAGAAAACAAAAAAGAAGGGAAAAATAAACATTTCCTCCAAGGATATGCGTACAGTTTTCATAGCAGAATAAGTCCTTTAGTCATGGAAAGGACAAAGCTGTGATAAAGCTAAAATAGCATCACCACATTTTTCATCCCTACAGGCTCTAAACATTTCATAACTAACAATGTTTATGTGCATTTTAAAAGGTAAAAATAATGAATTCTTATAGGAATAAGCATTCATACATACATATAATACATGTTTGCCTCTTGGTTGGAAAAGAAAGAGGTTTGTATATCAAATTGGAAAGTCCTATAGCACAGAATATGTTTCCAGAATGAAAACAAAAAAAAGAAAACTCCATTCCAATAGACTGTACCGTCATAGTTTGTCTATAGCAAAAAATGAATCCTTAACTAACTTTGAAGATATATATAGCAGTCTGAGCAAGAGACAGGAAAGGTGATCAGATTTTGTTACCTTTCTGTTGTTTGTTTTCATCTATAAATGTAACTATTTGTACAAAAGGTTTTGTAGAGCCTAATGAACTTTTGAAGAGTCTCCTTTGATATAAAGAAAGGCATCCCAAAGCTACCAGTACTGCCCATTGCTGTTTTGATGATGGCAATGGTGTTGAAAGCCAGCGAGCCAGCTACACACCTTCCTGAGAAAGAGTAGAGCTTTTACGAACATTTCTAGAAACAAAATAATAATGGTAATAGAGCACTCCGGCACCAAAAGGGTGGATGTGTAAGAACAGTGCATTTTCTTACAGAATAAGACTAAAGGATTTGGGATTGGGGAGAACAAAGGACCCATCTCCCGACAAGATAAACATTATATCAGAATCCTGGACAGGATACATAAAGGATTAATTTTACAATAGGACAAACATTTGCAATCACTGATGTTGATGAAATTCTAGGTATACAAATATGCACAAAACATCTGCACACTGTATTTTTCTAAACCTTGCAGGTTTTCCTGCTCTGTCACACGCATGCGGTTTTCCAGGCTGGCTGTCACAAGGACAAAAGCCCTCTACCCAAGGTGACCCTGCCATCAAACCCCTCAGGAAGGATGAGAACTCCCTCCTGGAGCCCTTTGATCTCAGCTGCGTGTCTCCACTTGGCAGTGGGCAGGTACGGCGCAATGGCACCGCGCCAGCCATACTGTGAGCCCATGACTCCTGGCAGAGAAATCGTGTAATTCCTGGGGAGGAAAACCTCCTCTGGATGCCAGGGGAACAAAACGAAATGACTCCTGGCAGCACGTGGAGCAGGGAATTTCATGCGCAGTGGATCTAGGTATCGGTTTGCAGAGTCAGGGACTGAACAGCTGATGAGGCAAACACAGCTCAAAGGAGGAGGGGGGACAGATGGACAGTGAGAGATCTCCCGCCTTGGGAACAAAACATACTGCTTTTGGCAAAAACATGATTAAGATTTAATTGCTAGGTAAGAACAATCTTAGAATACCCAAAGGAAAATCTTGTGTTGTTCACAGCAGGAAAAAACCACCAAATTAATTTTTGTCAGCACATATATAATTCAGGCTGAGGCAGAACTAACCTTTGACTTAAAATTCCTTGTGGAGCACATCTTTTTCTTATCCTGAAAGGGATCAAAGATCTGCGAACACACTGAGTTGTCGTATCACAATCCAATGGGATTTCCGGTAAAGTAAACATATGGAATGGGTTTTAAGGAGCTCATCTTATAAAACAGATTAGGCAGCTAACTCAGAGGAGCTGCCAGTGAACTCAACTTTGCAGCTACACTGGGTTGGACAGGGGAAATGTTGAATCCCAAGTGGGAATGTTTGGCTGCTATGATGAGCCAGTTCTTCACCCTACAGCCTCAATTTCTCTTCTAGGAAGACTCAGCATCCTGCATTTTCAATGATTTCACAGGGAACATAACAACAGAGTTAGGTAAATTTGCCAGCTGAACATCTGCTTGAACAACATTATCCAAAAATCACTGCATTCTCAATAAGCCCTGGGATGCAATCACTGAACTTGGGTCAAGTGCTACCACCAGCTGACTTCAAGCTCAGCACTGCTTGAATCTTCAGTACCAAGCTGAATGACTTGTCAGACATCTGTTTTGACATCCTTGGTTGATTTCCAAGCAGCGCATAGCTGGATATATCAAACAAGGTAGACTAAGCAGCAGGAAGATAATTTCATCTTCATTTAAAATCATGGGCTTTCTCTCAACCTCTACTCTTTTACTGGAAAATAGGAGATTATTTCCAGCTGACAGATTGATTTTGAGAGAAAAATGGATGCTGTCATACAATACTTCTGAGTAACCAAAAGACTAATAGAAACTTTGACTACAATCCACTATCTCCGATGATCTCAAAGGTCTTCCCAGCCTGTTGTCAATGCTAGCATATTTCCTCAGCATATGGGGTGGAAGGCTGGGTTTTAATGCCTTTCTTTCTCTTATCAAGAGAAATTGAAGTCAGTATAAGAACAGTACGCTCATCAATTTGGTGAAAACCAATGTGTAAATTATTCAGAGACACTAATACCTGGGTTTGAGAGGGGAAATCGAGTGCAGAAACTTTTTGCTACTGAATTAGGCAAGAGGGTGCTTGGGAACTCTGATAAGGCCCCCAGGTAGCAGACCAGAGCTGGTCAGATTAACTCCTCTGAAAAATGTGTTTTCTTCAGTAAAAGCACAATAAGGATTGTCAGGCACTGAAAAAGGCTGCCCAGGAAGGTGGTTGAGTCCCCATCCCTGGAGGTGTTTAAAAGATGAGCACGTGGTTTCTCGGGGATATGGTTTAGTAGTGGACAGATACAGTTGGACTCAATGATCTCAAAGGTCTTTTCCAACCAGGCGATTCTATGGTTCTACGATGCAAGTGAAGCTGCACAATTTCGGGTTTCTTTAGAGCAAAACTGGCTGCTACTGTTTCAGACTTGAAAAATAGGTTTGTGGGTCTGTTTGTCTGTTTGTCCGATCATTCTATACAGCTGGAAAACCCAGATGATACCTGCTCCAGCTTCCAAGCCTCACCTTGCTCACGTTCACAGTGACAAACTTCAATGCAGCTCCAAGAACTGGGAAACATACTGAGTGCCCAGGGAACTGGCAGGACTCCCAGGGAAGCCACAGGTCCCAGACAGTCCATGCACCCTGCAGCCCTGTGCTGCAGATAACCCACTCCAGAGCCAAAATAGCCATGCCAGCCTCAGGGCAGCCCTGGACATTGCACCGTAGCTATTTGTAAGGACCAGGCTCGAACAGCACGTGTGGGCACACTTCTCCCCAGGCACACACCAGGCTGCTCAGCAGCAGCTTGGCTAGCTCAAGCCTCCTGTCTGCACCCTGAGCTCATAAATATGCCCTTTGCAGCTGTGCAACTCCTCTGGATGTTTCACTGACCTATATTCCCACATGTGCACCTTGCAGAGCCGCAACGGTGCTGTGCAAGCATTGTTTCTTCCGCTCATCACAGCAGTTTTCCACTGTGCCCACCGATCTCATTGCACACTGTAAACAAAAAAACCCCACTTCCAGCACATCCTCAGCCCTCCGACAGCAGCACTAATCTTCGGCTGAGTATTTTGGTGTTGCCCTGGCTCTGACATGCTCACTGAAGGGGTGCGAGAGTTGGAGCAGCACAGCTGAGATCACCAGATGTACAACTGTGTCTGAACAGCAGCAGGCCAGTATGTCAGACGCGGTAGGAGCTCATGAAAACAGGCCCATTAGCCAGAAATCTAGGGCACTCTGCCAATTAAATTATTAACCTCCAGGCATTGAACATATTCAGCTATTCCAGCTTTACTCCATTCGCTACAGCCAGTAATATCTATGTGTCACAGCACTATCTCTTTCTAAAGAGCAAGGTGCTTTATACAGCTAGAGAAACGTGCCAGGGGAAGCTTTGCAGTGTAAGAAAATCTGAAATACAGCCCTTACTGGTTTCCAATGAGAATTATACCCTTTTCAACATTTAGTCCATTGATGCACATCTTTCTTCGTAAGCTCTACATGGAGTGGCTCCGCCCTTTGGCGCTGGGGAATGTCTGACTCTTCTTCCAATGTAATGTGAACAGAGAAGTGAGGGAGACAGAAGAAACTTACCTTACTTCAAATCATGGAGCAGGGTCAGCTTACTAATCTGTTCCATATAAGAATATCAAAGATAGGTTTCCATGAGTTAATATATTTGACAGGGAGTTTTGAGAGGATCGGCAAAGTAGAAACTACACAGTCAGAACAAAACCTGTAGGCAAATCAGGTATTAAAAAGCCTCTAACTCTGAGGAGTTTCCCTTATAATGATTTCTTGTAACCATCATATTTTAATTTAATAACTGAACATCATTTGAACGGTATGCTATAGCTCCATCTAGCTTGCACCTCAGGGAACTAAGCTCAATTATTTTCTCCTAAGCAAGCAAACTGTGATCAGACCCACCATTACCCTGTGGCAGATCTCAGAATACATCTCCTGAGGAGCTGAGAGGGCTGTTGTCTTTCCCTGATGCTGGACACAACTGCCAAGTGGGATTTTGCAGGCTGTGAGGGCTCTCTTAGTCTTATCTCATCAGGCCTTGTCAGCAATACCTTTAGAGACCTCACTTACCTTTTGGGGTGGGCTCCTAGCGGCTTGTCCATTTCTCCCGGAAAAGCACTCTGAAGATGAGCCCTCACTCATACAGCACTGGCTTACACTGCAGCACCAAGCGTGGAGAAAGCCAAGTTAATGAGTCAAATTCTCCTTCTCTGGGTCAGTAATGGACACTGCTGGATGAGAGCACTTCGGTCTCAGGGTGCCCACTGCAGAGCTCCGGGAACTGCATCACTCACTGCGTATTTCTCACGTGTGAAACAACCTCAGGCTTTCTGTTTCAGTGGTTCAGTTAGGTCCACTGAAACAAAGAAGAAAGGAATAAAGCAAGAACTCCAGGCTGAAGTAGGGTTCTTGCTCTTTACTGGCTATTTTCCAGTATTTGTTGCCAAAAATATGGGCTTACCTATCAAAAAGAAAGGATTAATATTCCAGGATATGTTGAATGAGATATTTTTACAAACAAAATCTGATCTGGCTACACAGAAGATCTTGTGCTCTGTTAGCACTGTTAAAGTGAATGTGGGATGTGAACATTTCAGCACAATTTGAAATGTAAAATCTTCCCAGAGGGGAGGCAGTAATTGAAGAGAAGACTGAACAGGAGCCTCTAGTGGCATTACCAAAATCCAGCTGGACATATACTTGAGGATGAAAATGGACACAAGCCTGAAAAAAGATTGTAGGAAGAGGAAGCAAAGGCAACACAAACAGGTGCCAGGGTTTTCTAACTCCACAAATCCATAGAAATGCTGTAAGTGCAAGATGAACCATAAGGGAAGTGACTTTCATTCTCTTTTCCCATCCTGTGCAAAGCTTGTTCAATAGTGGCCACTTTTCCTCTCTCTCTAGAAGATGAACTCAGCCAAGCGAGAACTTGACTTCTTCTGAGAGAAGCACATTTTGGGGCTAGCCTTTTTGGAGAAATATAAATGTAATCCCATAGTCAGCGACAGTGCATCCAACACAGAACTGTTACATTATCAGCATGACGCTGTTTGGAGAAACATTATCAGACTACACAACTCCTTGGGAGTTTACGTGATCTGGCTTTTTGCTACCTACAGCAAGGCAAGCACATGCAGAGCTTATGAAGAAGGGTTAGAAAGCAAAGGCAAGCCATTCGAGGATGGTTTGCAATTTGGAAGATGCAGTTCCTGCTCCTTGCTCTGCTAGGACCCCCTTGGGTAAGCCCAGGTATAGTAGTTTCAGCCTCTGCTGTCCCTAGCTCAGCATGACAATTTATCACCTTGTCCCATGGACATCTGAGCTGCCCGTCAGTCAAATTGACAGTGACACATTGATATTTTAAGGTTCACCACTACCAGTACTGGTTTACCTTAGATACTATTCTGTTCAGGGCTGAGGTCCCTTCATATTCTGAGCATTTACCTCTTTACAACCACCGTAAGTGGAAGTTTGCAATTGCCTCGGAAGTGTAAACAACTACAGTCCGTGTTGGCAGTATAATATCTTTCTTTTAAGTAAAGGATATGTTGCTTTTCTCTTTGTTGCAATACAGAGGTGAAAGTGTGCAGCTCGTGTTTCAGATTTGATGTCATCCAGTTTGGTTGAGGCAAAAACCCAAATACAGAAATTAAATTCTGGATCTAAAACTTAAGTTTAAAAGCTTCATTTTAACATTCCACAAACATCATTGGCTTTCACAAAGCAACCAAGCCCCAAAACTGACTTCTGGAAATCGCTCATGCTGGGAAAATGTACAAACCAGTTTAGACACAATTGAAATGAATGGGCTCATAAGCAGCAGTGCCTGAGCAAAGCTCCACTGATTTCTAAGCATTTTGCTAAAACCTTAAATATCACACAATTTTTCAATGGCAGCAGTGCCTTTCAGTGCCTCTCGGCTTGCCTGAGCTACATTTGTAACCCAGGTCATTACCAAAACGCATGAAGCAGTACCCAGGCAATGACATCACCATTCACAAGAGCTTTAGGACACCAGATCTTTAAGGTTTCTTTGCCTCTTCTAGTTGTGGTGGGTTAAACCTAGCTGGATGCCAGGTGCCCACCAGAGCTGCCTGTGTCACTCCCTTCCTCATCTGGATAAGGGAGAGAAAAATCTACTGAAAAGCTCTTGAGCTGAGGGTAGAGATCACTCACCAGTTACCGTCACAGGCAAACCAGGCTCAACTTGTAGAAAATTATTTTAATTTATCACAAATCAGATAAGAGCAGGATAATGAGAAATAAAATCAAAACTTAAAAACACCTTCTCCCCACTCCTCCCTTCTTCCCAGGCTTAATTTTACTCCTGATTTTCTCTATCTCCTCCCAAGTGGTGCAAGGGGACAGGAAATGGGGGTTGCAGACAGTTCATGACAGGTTGCCTTTGCCACTTCTTCCTCCTCAGAGGCAGGGCTCCTCATACTCGTCCCCTGTTCCAGAGTGGGGACCTTCTCACAGAAGACAGTCCTCCATGAAGTTCTCCAACATGGGTCCTACCCACAGGCTGCAGTTCTTCACAAACTGTTCCAGAGTGGGTCCTTTCCATGGAGTGCCGTCCTCCAGGAACATCCTTCAGGAAATCCCTTCAATGTGGAGTCCCCACTAGGTCTTAAGTCCTGCCAGCAGATCTGCTGGAGCGTGTGTTTGTCTCTCCACAGGCCCTACCAGGAGTTTGCTCCCGTGAGGGCTTCCCACTTGTCACAGCTTCCTTCAGGAATCCACCTGCTCCTTCATGAGGTCCTCCACAGGCTGCAGGTGGAAATCTGCTCCATTGTGGACCTCCATGAGTTGCAGGGGATCTGCTCGCCTCCCCATAATGTTCTCCACAGGCTGCAGGGGAATACTCTGCTCCGGTGCCCGAAGTACCTCCTCTTTCTTCCTTCTTCACTGACCTTGGTGCCTGCAGAGTTTTTTCTCACGTGTTCTCACTTCTCTCCCCTGGCTGCTGTTGCACAGAGGTCTACCCCCTGCTTAACTACGTTATCCCAAAGGTGCTACCACCCTCACCGATGGGCTCAGCCTCAGCCAGCAGCAGATCCATCTTAGAGCCGGGTGGTATTGGGCCTATTGGACGTGGTGGAAGCTTCTAGAACCTTCTCACAGAAGCCACCCCTGCAGCACCCCCACTACCATATCCTTGCTGTGCAAACCCAATACACCAGAGCAGTGGGGATCTGTTCTCTGCTGTACTCAAGGCAGAGGATGAGGCTTGCAGACCAGCTGTGTGCGGTGTTGCTGGGACAGGTCACATGGAACCAGCGCTCGTGTTCTCTCCCTCCCAAACTACAGCAGACAGGCCCTCTGGCCACAGGATCTGCAACGCTGGCTCTGGCAGCCCTGCGGAACAGCCTCAGCTCCTCCGCCACAAAGGACTTTGGCAAGAAGGAGCTGGGCAGGCATTGATTCACAGATCATTCCTATTTTTACTGTGCCAGAGCTTTCAGGAGGAACATGTCCCTCACTCCAAGAAGGACATTGAGGGGCTGGAGCGCGTCCAGAGAAGGGCAACGAGGCTGGGGAGGGGCTGGAGAACAAGCCCTGTGAGGAGAGACTGAGGGAACTGGGGGTGTTGAGCTTGGAGAAGAGGAGGCTGAGGGGAGACCTCATCACTGTCTACAACTGCCTGAAAGGAGGCTGCGACGGGGTGGGGGCTGGGCTCTTCTCACAAGTGACAGCGATGGGACGAGGGGAAATGGCCACAAGTTGTGCCAGGGGAGGTTTAGACTGGACACTGGGAAGAATTTCTTCCCTGAAAGGGTGGTCAGGGATTGGCACAGCTGCCCAGGGAGGAGGTGGAGTCGCCATCCCTGGAAGTGTTTAGAAGACAGGTAGATGAGTTTTTTGGGGACAGGGTTTAGTGGGGAGACACGCACGGTTGGACTTGATGATTTCAGAGGTCTCTTCCAACCTTATGATTCGATGAGTGGTTTGTTTTTCTGTCAGCAGCTTCATCACTAAATTATCCAGTGAGTTACAAAGTGGTGATGCCAAAAGCACAGCAGCTCAGGGAGCTTGGTCACAAGAAATCACAAGCAATACACCATCCTTCCAAGTCAACTACAACACGACTTTACTCATTTATGGGAAAAACCCTTAAGGCTGTCAGTCAGGAGGTTTCAACTTAATTTTGCAAACATATTAAGTCTCCATGACTTGAGTATTTTTCATACAAGGTGATGAAAAATACAGGTGCCAGGCTCAGCAGAGACAATACCCTCAGAGCGATTCAGAGATCACCAGCTCAGCACTACACAAGGACATTTTCAAAAACTGTATTTTCCTGCCTGCACATTACAATAACGCTCACAGAGGCAGAAAGCTCATTACTGGCCCTAATCTGAAGCCCATCCTTCCTGACTCGGCGGCCACACAACGTGCCCTCACTGCTGTTTTCCTGGATGGCGGGTCGAGTCCCTTGGAGCATTCCCACCCTTGGGCAGGGAGCTCACAGGGTGCGCGGCCGGAGCACGCGCGCTACGACAGACAGCTCATCCACTGACAGCGTTTGGCAGCGCAGGATGGTTTCACAGAGGACACTCCATCTGTCACCGTGTTCTGTGGCAGAGCCTGACCTCGCTAGCACTAAGAAAGCCCAGCAGATTAACATTTAATGATGCTTTCAGTTTCAGCCTTGTAATTTTTCATCTTTTGGAGAGCAGACGTGAAGAGGAAGAAAGTCGTATATTATGTACAGTATATGGGTCATCTTCTTGCAACCATCGCCTTTAATATGCTTGGTTTGACAGGTTTAGATTTTTTCTTTTTTCTGCATTGAAAAAAAAATTCTCTCTATATATTTTACTCCAGAAACAGAACATCAGCCGTTTCTTGTGTACACAGACCACTTTTGTTTTGATTTGCGTAGCCATGATACCTAATTCAGTTTAAATAAGTAAACACAGTGGGTATGGTTCTTTTTGAACAGAAGGAAGGAAACTAAACCTTGCCAAGAGAGATGGAGTGAGTAAGATCCTTCAGGTCACTCCTTGTTGTCTTGAAAAACACATTTAACTACATAACTTAATGCAAAAAGAAATCCTAAAGGCACAGTCAAGTCAACCAGAAATGCAGTGTTTGCATTCTTTTTTGTTAAGCAATTCTGTACATTTTTTTATTTTCTGGTTGTGCCCCATGCTGAGGAATGCATGTGGACAAAGCGCCCCAGGGCCTACTGTGCGTACTCAGAGGACCACCAGTGCTACGCAGAGCACCAGCTGAAGCCAGTACAACCACCCACAAGCACAGAAGCCGGCTGGTGAAACAACACTGCAGCACAAAATTTCATGAAATATATATTTGGTGGCATGGTTGAGCCTCTGATAATTTAAGTTGGTATTTGTAGGAAATAGTGACTTGGAAGAGAGGTTTACTTAAGAATGCACAGGGGCAAAAGCGATGGCCCAAAAGGAGGGATAAACACAAAAGCCAGTAGAGAGGCTCCAAGCTGCTGAATACTTCAGGAAGCTAAGGGCAAGAATTTTGATTTTTGGGTGATGATTACTGAGAGATGAGGCAATAGACAGATCTTTAAAGAAAGTAGATCGCAAAGTAAAATAATACTATTACCAAGAGGATAAATCGAGTTGCTTCAGCCATGAAACTGTAGGGGGAAGCAAGAGGCTATAGGGGAAGAGCATTGACTGAAAACTGCTACCAGTCAGTTCTTCTGCCACAACCCAGCTACTATGTGCTCAACATTACAGAAATTGCCTGAGTGGCAAGAGTCCAGTGACAGCAACAACTGTGCAGACATGAGGAAAAACCCAAGGTGATTAACCTTCCCCCACAGTAGCCTTTTGAGGGTTTTTTTGAGTAGTGCCCATGAACTTCAGTAGGCAGCCAAGCGATGCTCATCAGCACCCCATCAGCAATGGGGTAACCACAGCAAGCTGCTGGTGCGAGCTTCTGTGTCTGAAGATATCAGAGCTACAAAAACTATTATCGAAGCCCGAAAAACTGACAAAAGTGGAAGAGGACAAGGAAGAATGAACTTTTTTTCAACCAAAACCCTTCAAAGTAAGAAAAAGGAACTGCTTTTTTTAAGATTAAAAATAGGAAATCATAAGAGTATAGTAGACTCCAAACCAGTCTAGAATCTGAGAAATATGACTTTGAGGAGAGGGCACCCTACAAAGGCTTAAGACACTCACAAGAAGATGGAGAACGAACAGCTCAATTCACAAAAGACTAATTCCCACATAGTCAGAGCTTGTGTTCAAAAGTGCAAGTCGTAGCAGAGCTGGCTTGCAGGAAAATTCCTTCTGGGTGTCAGGGGGAGCCACGTTTTTAACTCTGTGGGTACTTCATATCTGCGTGGCCTATCTCTTTCCCACTGCCGTAGGCTGGATGCCCCTGCAACGGTGAGAGACACGCTTATCATTCAGAATGAGAGACAAGCCTCTAGAAAACTTTGGGACTCTGACTCTTCACGCTGCATATCTTACAGTCCCTTGCTAAAGGCTCAAAGCAGATTGCAAAGGCACAGAATTTAAAAGGCGATTTATTTCGAAGAGTGAAAACGAGTGATTCGGTTAAGTGCAACTATGGAAACAGAAAGAGTAAAGCCTGAGACCAAACTTCACTCCCTGTAGCAAAATTCTGCAGCATTAGTATGCATTATTTATAAGCATCCATCATCACTGTGTGCTCGCTCTGCCCCAAATGTATGCAGTGACACCGTCCCCAGCAGCAATTTACAGTAGGGAAGGGAAGAGCGCAGCAAAGACCTGTAGGCAGATTTCTCTACCTACGTAACAGTTTTACTGAGTAACATTCTTAAAAGTAGGATCTTGGCCAAAGTATAGGTGGCATAACTACAGGATATAAACACATTAACATCCCCAGATCCAAAGATATCCAAACTCGACCGCGAGAATATCTGCAGTCTTAATTAACCCAGTGAGAAATCAGGAAAAGACAGATTATGCTTAGTTACCGCCTCATTTTGTTAACGAGAGATAATTGAAAAAACACACACTAAACTGATTGCCTAATCATTGCATCAAATTAGTTTTTAAAAAATCAATTCCTTGTGATCAAACAGTTATTTAGCAAAAAAAAAAAAAAAGCAACACAGAGCACATTACTTTTTCTGGGTAAATCACATTCACTTTGGACAAACAGCCCTTGTGCAAGGAGCTTTGCAGAACAAGGAAGATCGAGGCTGTGTCCCAGCAGCCTTTGGTTGAATTCTAGGAGTCAGAGTATCCACCCCACTGCTCCACCACCTTCCATTTGAGAACATTTCCCATCCTTTTATTTGTGGGTCCGGAGGAACCTCTGGTGCCTGGATCACTGCGCCCCCTTGCAGCAATACCCTGGCCTCATCCATTCTCACTCTGCCGTCAAGGCAAAGGCAATGAGGGGCCACACGAAGAGCTTGCATGACTCTGCGCCTCCGAAAGGCAGGATTAGACCTATTGACAACAGAAGTCCTCTGTCATCCCTATCCCCTCATGACATTCTCTTAATCTAGGTTTTCAGTGAGGAAATGTGTCAGCCAAATGCATAATGAATTATTTGTAAGTAATTTAATCTGAGGAGCTTTGTTTCAAACTCCTGTAAGGCTCTGTGGATATAACAAGGCATTCAGGACACAACTTATTTTAGGAATCAGCAATACGCTTTAGGCAGAAATCTCAATTTGTAAATATTGCGTTCTGCCCCAGCAGATTTCCTTCCTGATAGACCATGACCACTTCATAATTCTAGGGCAGAACCATGAAGATTAATAAAAAGCAGAAAGAGGATTTTAATCAACACAGCCAGCTGGTCTGTGGTTTAGATTATGTTGTGGAAAGGAAAGTGTAACATTAAGATTGAATGAAAAATGCAATTACCCCGCAGAGTATCTCTACCAGCTAAATTAATATTAAACTCAAATTTGCAAATCCTGTGCTTATATTACTGCATGCAGGCAGTTGCAATATATTTTAACTAGAAGTTTAAAGATCCACCTTTAAAATAATGAGTTATGTTTTAAATCCTGTTGATAGAAGTCACTTTCTTTTCTACCCATTACTAAGAAGATGATCTATTTTAAATCTCATAGTTTAAAAGTATTGTAATTAGTTCCTTTTTTTGGAAGGAGGTAAAGCAGAGGACAGGACGGCTGGAAAGAAACTAGTGAGGGAAGAGAAAAGAGAGCCTGCTCAAAGCCTAGGAAGACGAAGGCTTTTCCAATACAGAGACATTCAGCCAAAGGACGGGACCCTTGGTCCACGGAGAATCAGCTTTGGCAGTCTGGAAGAAGGTGACTCCTTTGGGAGACTGACCTGGAAATTTGGCACAGGCTGCAGCCAGGCTGCTGCTCTCGGCCAGCAGATGTAGGCTGCCAGCTGCTGTGGGGTGGAGGGAGAAGGGGAGGGGGGAAACAAGCTGGCTGGACCCAGGCCAAAGTGCAACAAAAAGCTTGTGTGCCATGGCCATGCCGCCCTGCCCCACCAACCACCTGGCTTGCAGAGCACCATAGCAACTCGGGTTAAAATTGGGTCAGGATTGCCAGTGTGAAAGCTGTTATTTTGAATATAGGGCTCGAGCCTACACTGAAAATGTTCATTCACATGCTGTTTTGACAGAAGACATGTTATTTGAGGAAGCTGGAGGGGGCAGAAGAAACTATATTTATGTGGCTGTCAAGCTGCCCAAAGTTCCACATGTGCAGGAATTTTTTTAACCTACACTGGACCTGGACAAGACACTGGGACCAACTGGAGTGCCTTAACATGTCTCAAACTTCACTGCCACTCTAGTTGTGCTCACCAAGTCCCAGGTCCTAGGACTCACTGGGGACCTGAGTCTGGGTCAGGCAGGTACCTAAGCCCAATCCCTGCTGGCAGTGCCCACGGTGCCAGGGGCAGCATCAGCCAGGCTGCAGGTGCCTGCTACCAGCATGTGACCGCTGCTCAGCACTCCTCAAAGCTCAGATGAGAGGTAGCAGGTCAGTGAACAAAATAAGTGTAATGTAGGATGGGGATACGCTTCTGTCTTGGTCTTTCCTTCGAAAGCACTGTTCTTCCAGCCATATTATTTTGAGAGTCCAGGAGACAGCCAGTAGCTGCCGCTCCAGGTATTATTTGGTAGTTTGCAGCTGTTAGTTAGAATTACTCATTCCACAGTGAGCAAACACACCCACATCAGATTAGGAAAATTTATCAAATACTATGTATACATAAAAGTAAGGGGCAGGGAGGGAGTATGGAAATGTAATGGTGAAAACCGTTCCTTCTAATTACTTGATTAACGTTGCCCAGAAAAAAAGGGTGTTGTTGCTTTTTCTGGAAAATCGTCTCTATTCCCTAGTGAGGATTTTGAGTTAACATGCCAAGATCAAACCACTCAGACTGCAAAGCTGAAGTTAGACCTGCACACTCCTCACTGGGTCTGATTTTTTTAAATTGCCAAGCACGTTGTTTTACTAAAACAAGTTTGATTAATCCCACACTTATAGAATCCTGACATATATGAGCATCTCAGTGTGTTTAGTACGTCTACACTTACAACATTGCCCCACTTCCAGTTCCTCTTCCCCTTCAAGAAAGGAAAATATGGTGAGCAAAGTAAGCAATTGAGACACGAAGGCTTTATCACTGGCCCAGGTCTACAGAGAAGCAAGACTGAATCCCGTCTTTCTTAGTATCAATGATGTTATCCAAAGCTCTGGATCTACAAACTACAACTTCCCAAATAACCTGTGTCAAAAAGCATCACCTCCCCTGAGAAACCCGAGAGCCAGCACTAGAGAGTCATATTTTCTGGAATAAACTAAATCCTGGCTTTAAGGAGAACATCAAATTTCTATGCCAATATCATTAGTCTCCTTGTTCTGATTACTAATAATTTTTAATGTGTTGGCAATTACAATCAAATTCAATAGAGGCTCAGTCATATTACATTTCTACAAGATCCAAGAAAACCTGAAGCCAAGAAGAGAAGACCCAAACTTGTTCCTCGACATAGAAAGAGACACACACAATTTAATATTTCCAAAGGCAGGTAGGAATTCCCTGTGTGAGGGAGCAGCCAGCTTTTCTCATCAGTATGAGAGTAGCTCAAAACCTAGCTGGTCTTGCCTTTTGCCCCATCAGACAGGTAGGGAATGTGGGAGGAAGCAAACATCATCCGGCATAGCAATCCCTGGAAGCCAGCAGAGGGCTGGGATTTTTGCAGTGGCAAACTGCCAGCAATACAGGACACAAATCTGCAAGAAATTGTTTCTTTCTAGCACACTTTAGGTGGAACATTAAATAGAATTATTCCAAGATGAAAGTAAAAGCAGTAAACTATTCCTATAACAAGTTACCATCAATTGTTCAATGCTTTTAAAAGTATTGTACTGTCATATATAAAAGCCACATCTTCATATAAAGCAACACACCATATAAAACTCTTAAAGCACTGCAACTAGTTTATGACTCATTTTCTGTGTCTTGAGAATAGCTTCTACACCTACAAGGAACTGATTTATTTTAAACATACTCTAACACTCAGATCAACATACAGAGAAAGAGTAAACGTGATGTAAATCAAGTTTTCATTTTGCAATTGGGTTGTTTCAGGTTCTACGCAACGGATTTGTAATTCAAGAAGCAAATGACTCCTGAGTGAGCAAGTTCTTGCACTGTGGGCAGAGCCTCACCCACTAACAATTCTTAATGCAAGTGTTTTTCTGATTCTAGAAAAAAAGCTACGATCCTAGACAAATGTAGATAAGTAGGATAAAAAGCTGACCTCCTTGTCTCCCTTCAGACCTGTGCTGTGCGGGACTCCAAACTCACCTTGGGGATTGCTATTCATGGCTTCTCACGGTAAGCTCACACCATTCTCACGTAATAGCCTCCTCACTTCTGAATGGAAGAGCTATTTGAACTGAGCTGCAGCCAGAAAGCAAAATGCCCCCTTGCTCACAGCTGTTCACGGCTTCAGCTGTGGCTGTGCCTGATGATCATTAGCTGTGGACGCACACTGGAACTACTTGTTCTGCTCTTCTGCCTTATGCTTGGTTTTCTTGGGAAGATCGTGCAGGATTTTCCCTTTACAGCCTCTCTCTGCTAGGTGTGCCAGACTTTCAAGTGATCTCAGATCCTCGTTTAAGATGCTGCAGCTGGATTCAACTCTCCAAGAGCAAGGCTAGATGAGTCCTGTTGTGGTCATGTAAAAATGTGAATTGCGATACTGTGTTCTTGGTAAGAAGAGCACACTTCGAAATCCAGATCAGATCATACCAGATCACCCTGGTCCAGCTCTGTCTTTGCCTACTGCAATTTATGGCTGTGTCTATCATCCAGACCGGAAACTTGCTTTACTTCAGCTCTAAGTTAGGGAAATCATTCTACCAATGTCTCTACAATTGATCCTCATTGTGTTAAGGAGAGGTAAAGGAAGGGGATTTCCTGTTCCAGATAAAATGTACAGAAAACACTAATAATTTGTTAAGCAGTATCACAAATCTGTTTCAAATTACGTTGTACTGACCACTATTGAAACTTTGTCACGGAGCACACAGAAATGGCAAAAAAAAAACCCCAACTGAGATGCCTGAACTTTGTAAAACCACATTTTTCATTTGGAAAAAAAAATCAATCCATACTCCCTTTACTTGTTCAGGAAGGAAAATGCTGCCAGACATGTTTTCCCTATGATATTCTTCTATGGTGGTCTTAGTTCAGAGCTGTAAAAGGGAGAAGGACTGCACAAGGTAGAGAATGTCACCGGTCCAGTGGTGTTAAGAGGAGTTCCACCCCCCCACACGCAGGGAAGTGAGGACTCAGCAGACACGGGACTGAGAATCATTCCTAGAGCTTCCATATTTTTCCCACCAAAACAGATTGAAATCCGCACACGTACATCACCCGCTGTGTGTCTGGTGAGCTGTGACGGTTTACGTCCAGTATGCAGCTGAATGCCACACAGCCGCTCACTCACCCTCCCTCAGTGGGGTGGGGGGAGAGACTCAAAAGTGAGCAAACTTGTGGGTTGAGATAAGGACAGTTTAATAGGTAAAACAAAAGCTGCACGTGCGAGCAAAGTAGAACAAGGAATTCATTTGCTACTCCCCATCGGCAGGCAGGTGCTCAGCCATCTCCGGGAAAGCAGGCTCCAACCCACGAAAGAGTTACTTGGGAAGACAAATGCTGTAACCAACACTATAACTCTAGATGCCCTCTCTCCTTCCTCCTTTTCCCCTCAGCTTTTTGGCTGAGAATGTCTTGTGGGACATCCCTTTGGTCAGTGGGGGAGAGCTTTCCCAGCTGTGTCCCCTCCCAGCTTCTTGTGCACCCCCAGCCTCCTTGCTGGCAGCGCAGTCTGAGAGGAAGGAAAGGCTTTGATGCTGTGTAAGCACTCTTCAGCAGTAACCAAAACATCCCTGTGTTATCAACACTGTTTCCAGCACAAACCCAAAACACAGACCCATACAAGCTACGATGAAGAAAATTAACCCTGTCCCAGCCAAAATCGGTACAGGCTGACACTCCTTGGGCTTGCTGAACCTGCAGTACGTGCAGCGTACAGCCAGCTAGCGTGGGCCTGGGAAATTCAATGTATTCTGAAAACATTATCCAGGGGCAAAGAGAATGAAAACGTTGCCTGGGATTTCCAGGTGACCAAGCACCTGGCTGACTGTCAGACAAAAGAGCCATAACACAAGTATATGCTGAATGGTCGCATCCCGCATGTTCTCTTCCACTTTTGAACGTGGTCTACGTGAAATCCCAGGAAATAGCAAAGTTTTGCTTTTTTAATTAGACTAAACATCTAGATAGGGGAAAAAAAAGGGATAGTCAGGGTTCTGTTACACTCCCAGTGTTTTCTCCTGGCCCTTTGATCCACTAACTCATTCAGTGGTAACCCCAATATCGTTAGCGTCATCATCAAGAGACAGAAGTCATCTGACCTCCATTTAAAATGGTCAAAACACTACTATCCATACGTCAGCCTATTTAGCTCTTTGTCATTCACACATTTTCTCAGGAGCCTGAAGTTTATTTATCAGTTTCTCAACGCCAAGTACTTAATTTCTGCCATGTCCTCCCTAGCTTTTGCCAAGGTGGATATTCTTTTTACCTCAGATATGTTAGAACATAGTCTTTGTACAGCAAGTTGTCATCTTAAATCGGAATAAAATCTTCAAGAGTGAAAGCCTATGACAGGAGTTGAAAATTCTTGAAAGAGGAAAGTGATTTGTAATAAAATCATTGCAAGCTTCTTCTCCTAGTGCAGTGCTCTGTGCCACCAAGAAGAATATTTCAACCCAAACCAGTGTGATGAAAATCAAGTGGGTCTAGAAAACTACAGTTTTTGGTTACCATGCGCATGCATTATCACCTGTGACCAAATGGCACTTCTTGGGGATTACCCTCAAATCCGTACCGGAGTTCCGAGTACACCATAAATACTTTCGAGGAGAAAAGAAAAACCAAACCCTTATATTTTTAAGGGCAAAGTGGTGAGTCATTTAAGACAAGAAAACCCCACAGACATTGCAGTTAACCCCAGCTAAAGCAAGTACACCAAAATAATTAGTGAGAAGGTGATTCTTAAAGGAAATTCCAAAATAGTGACAAAAGAAATGCCAAACAAAAGCACAGAAACAGATTGAACTCTGACATCGTACCATCAGGCAGTAAATACAGAACTAAGACACACTGATGTCTACAAAGACTGTGGCCAGCTCTTTTTTAGACATTGAGTTTTCTTTATAATGTTTCCCTTTCACTACTAAATAAAGAATTTCATTCAGAGTAAGGTTGTTCAAATGTAACTTTTACATTACAAATCTTTAAAACCCTACAGTCTCTCCATTATATTTACTTTCTCTTCTCTACACAAAATGAATTATTGTTCTGAACTTACACCACAACACTATTTATACTGTACTTGGTTATTACATCTGTTTTCCTTCTATCTGAGAAAATAATGCGGAATTGCATTCAAACAGATTTACCTTAAAAATGTATTTCCTAATTATAAACAGAAAGATTTCTTACATGCAAGTATGCGTTCCGATGTGTCTTAGCTATGCCGAGCAGACATTATTCATTTCAAATATTTATATTCTTTCATCACACTAGCACAGGCTACAAACACCAAGAAAAAAATAACCTGAATTTAGGAGCAAATACCTCATTCCTGCTGAACAGCTTAAAAAAACCCCACATAGCTGAAATGTATCTCATTCAAACATCCACGGAATTGTTAAATCACACAATTGTAATGGTAATGATTTTACGATTTTACTGCTTTCTGAAATGGAAATATTTACACAGACCACAGAATTAACCTGTTGTTCCCTAATTTACAACATTTAATTCAGAGAACATTTGCATAGTGTTATGTTTCTCTCTCAAAGTTGGGGGTTTTTTTTGGTTTGCGTTTGTTAGCAAATAAAAAAAAGAGGATTTATATATATACACAGGGCAGAAGATACTAAAATAAGGTGTATGCCTGAGGGACAGAAGCAGGTCTGCTGACCACAAAATAGCAGTTTATTATGTTTCTGTGTTCTGAGGACTGCAGTGTAACCCAGCTCAGCAGGGCTCCTACCCATTTTTTCTTGTCTGCAATATGTATAATATCATATAACTTCACAATAATCAATAGGATTATTTTATTTACACATTATATACTATATTGCCTCGCACTCTTTTAGAAACAGTTCCTGGAAATGAAGAGTTACGGTTGTTGTCAAGCATTTTATTTTTCTCCTTTTTTTTAATTTAAAAGTGAAACAAACAAGAAAGTGCCATACAGCCCAGCATGAGGTTTAAAAAATATCCAAGGCCATTCACAAATCTTCTTTTTCATATCAAGAGCTTCATTGTCTTTTACCCAAGGACCTCAGTTACACTGCCGATAAAAATAGAAGTAGTAATCAGTAAAAAACATCCCAGCAAAATAAGAATTTGTTGAGCAGCCGGCAACGCCCTGTGGAAAAAAAATAAAGGAGATTCATATCGGATCTTCTCTCAGTTCCAATGCTATTTGTCTTTTGCTTTGTTGCCATTTAAAAGGCTTACCGGTGCAGCTACACGGAAATAGTACGCGCTGTCATAAAATTTAGCTACGGGAAGAGTCCAAATATGCTGACGTCCCTAGATGGTAAACGAGAGAGAGATTAGATAACCTTATTTCACGTTAAATTGGAGAGAAGGATAGACTCTGGGTTCAGTTCATCGACAGATGCAGTGCGAAGTAATTACGATAACAAGACTTGATAGCTACAGTCAGAGTATTTAAAGACAAAGTGCTGACTTTAAACCCTGGAAATGTTGGTTTGCTCTGATCAGCTCTGCACCGGTACTGACAGACATCTGGCTTCGAGCGACACCCAGCTGGCTCTGTATAACAGAACTCCCTCTCTAGACTTCCAAGAAAATCCCACAATAAATAGGGGTTGTTTCCGATGTGCCAGGTGCTTTGAAAGCTTTAAGGTGTAAATGGCAGTTCTGCTGATTTTGAAACAGCAACTTTAATAGTGCTCAGAAGGCAGCAGAAGTTCCTCTACATAAAAGATGTGAGTAGCAACTTCACTCAGTATTTCAAAACCAGATGCAGGCATGATGCGTGATATTTTTTAATGCAATGTCCTGCTGGGTACAAAGGAAATAATGTATTCCGTATCCAAAATGCTTATCACAGTATCACAAGGCTGGAAAAGACCTTTGAGATCATCGAGTCCAACCTGTGACCCGACACCAACACCTACTCGTTGTCTAAACCCTGGCACTAAGTGCCTCATCCAATCTCTCTTTAAACACCTCCATGGACGGTGACTCCACCACCTCCCCGGGCAGCGCATTCCAATGGCCAATCACCCTTTCAGTGAAGAATTTTTTCCTACTATCAAGCCTAAACCTCCCCTGACCAAGCTTCAGACCGTGCTACATAGAATAAAATAAAATTAAGTCCTCACTTCTTTTTGACCTAATGTCTCATGGTAACTTTTATTTCACCAGTTTTTGGTGTCTCCGCTCCTTCATCTTTCCCTTCTCCCTTCACTTTTTGACACATCCTCTCTATTGGAGATTATATGTTCACGATACAATTTATGTGAGACTGCTGAGTCCAAATGTCTGCTGTCCTACCCTTTTTTGTAAGGAATAAGCTTTGCAGTCCCTAGGAAAATCCTGTTGAAAAAAACTTCTCCAACCAGGAAGCATTTATATTCTGAGTCACATGGAACCTGAATGCTCACTGCTGCTGGAAGCTTCTTAGCTTTAGTCTTTTGATTTGGATTCAAAGTAGACATAGGAAATCTCTTCGACCAGTTTTCACAGTAACCTTCAATATTTCTGCACTGTGAAACTCTCTGAGTCTGACTAAACTTCAATTCTGTTTGAACTACGGCAGATAGGTGAAAACTTGGACAATTTTGGCTTCCCGATGGCTTTGCAGCAGTTGCAGAGAAGCCTGGAACTTTTTGCAAATACATTTGAAAATACGATCAGAAAGTCAGGCTTCAGGGTGGGGGTATCCCAACTGCTCTAATTTGACAAAGCACAAAAAAAGTAATCCAAAATCAATTATGAACTTATCATGCATGGGACCATGGATCGGAAATCTAAGAACAACTGTGAAATAACTTCCAACTTCGCATGTGTTCAGAAAAGCTACTATCCTTGCTTCTGCTTTTCCTGCTATTTTAGCCACAATAAATATTTCCAAGCAATGTAGACAAATCGAGGCCTTGAAAGAGTCTTATATTTCCAGAGAATCTGAAGGGAATTTAAAGTCTTCATCATTTTACTGGAGATGGTCAAAAGTTTGCAAGATTGGGTACCAAAATATTTCTTACTGGGAAAAGCTAACGTGTTTTACAACTTTTATTCCCATTGCAGCAATAGAGAGAACAGTATGTAAATACCTCTCGTTTTTACACTGAAGAACTTTCCTTAGGGATATTTATCGGTAAACTTATGTTCACACAGAAATAAAGGAGAATACTACCATTGTTTCCTGCAAGACTGAAAAATTGGAATTAATTTTCCAGAAGGCAATAACAGAAGTAGTAGTGTGGATAATATTTTGAAGGACTCTGCCTCCTAAGGCCTTGGGTGAAAAATATTCCCATTTCTTAAGTACCTCTGGAGATACAATGAGTTATAGTGGTGAGTTAGGCTGAAATAGGCTCAAAACTATCCTTATAGAGATAGATTTTTATAAAATTCAGCAGAAACCTGACTCCTACAAAAAGGTCACATCCCATTATGGTGATGCCAAAGCCAGTTATGGACTGGCAGACTCAAAAGTACGATTTAGATTTCTATTACTTTCATCAAGATCATAATTTCTTAGCCATTAATTTTATAAAAATGATCCCTACAAGCCAGAGTTTTGCTGGAAAATTCTTACCTGTGTGGTTTCTAGGAAATCCTTCCTACTGTTTCGGCTTGAAGAATACTGCGAGCAATAATTTCCAAATGTGATTTTGCAGAGAAATATAATTAATGGTTCTGTGGTGCTTCAAGAAACAGAGAAAAATAAGGATCTACTCCATCACACTTAAACAGAATAATCAAATATACATAAATTCTACATACATACAGGGGGAAAAAAATCCAAATAATGGAATTGTTTGTGGAAAAATAAAGCAGAAGAGCTTACTTCACTGGCCAATATGAAGGAGACAAACCTAAGCCACCAACCTCTAATTTGGTCTCATTCCTGCCCACAAAGGAAAGATGTTTTGTATTTGGAAACCTGGGTGATCTTTACAGCTGTTAAGAGAAGTCTAGAAATGTACACTAAAATTCCTCAAACCTTGAGCAAGAGGCTATTTTATATGACTTTTCATACAAATTAATGCCCATGACATGCTTGAGCTGCATGGCTTACATCATGCATAGACATAATATACCTGTGCCAGAGGGTACTCGGGCATTTAACACGTCTTTATGGACAACAAACCTAAAATAAGCCTTGAAATAGTGACCTACATAATTAACTCCCATTTGCCACTCTGAACATTCAAATATATCATTAAAAAGAAGTAAAAAGATCCCAGACTTTATCTGGGAAAGCAGTGGTAAACAGGATTTCATTTAGAATTCTTCACCAGCAAAGACTCCGTGGTCGTACCTTCTCCAAACTATTCCTAGAGAGGGCTTCCAGCACTTCCTAACTTACCAGCTTACGCTTTTGAGAAGAGTATAAATGAACAAAAATGCCTCGGAGATCCAAAGGAACTCAGATATGGCAATGGCTAGCAGAAAAAATGAAAGTAGAAGGTAGGGAAAATGTGCTATGAATATCCAAAGATTATGTTGTGGGGAGCAATGAAGCAATAATTCAATATTTGCTTTCACGGTATTATTATAAGGTTATGAAGTATTATAAGAAATATCAGTTTTAATGTATTTATTTCATATATGGCAGATTCTCTGTCCTAGACAGGCTGTCAGTAGTCTGTGACGGTTTCACTTGATTTTAGTCAGCAAGCATAAAGATTTTCCAAATTTGTGAAGTATTTACAGTTTGTTCCGGTATTTGGACACAGTAATCCAGATACGTTTGGGTTTTGTTAAGTATTTTGGTTTCTGTTAACTTCACGGCTTTGTTCAGTGAAAGTACATAGACAAGGCATATCTTGAAAATCCACCTCATCCAAACCCACAAACCACTATCCAAAATAAATTCAGGAGCTGATTCAGTGAAACTCTAAGCATGATGTATTAGTCCTTACACGAGATGGCCGTATTATCAGATTTTAATGGCTTACACTTAAGAGAGATTTCCAGTTGCTGTAGAAAAGCAGATGCTTCATGACTACTGCTATGTGGATTTCCTCTTATCTGAAAAGGGTGGATATTTACAAGGATAACGTTCAAGATCAAAAGACTGGACCTAAAGACCATCCACAACTTCAGAGCCTTTTCTTGGAGAGACTGGACTCATCAAGCAGGGTGTCTGGCAGCTCCTCTGGCTACTACTGGTCTTTATCAGAGGAGAACCCCAAAAGAAAGGATTTGGTACTTCTGGGAGAACGCAATGGAAGTAGACGTTCATTTGAGGAGAAAATATATGCTGAGAGGATTAAGTGTGCTGCATATTCCTCCAGTAAATCATGATTTATTATTTATTATCAGCTGTTCCTGAACAAGAATCCCCTCTTCTAGGGCTTGGCACAACAGGTCAAAAAAATTTATGTAAGTTCCTAATTTATGTTCCTAAGAGTATTTCTCTACACCAAAAAATCTCAAATCCCTAGACCAAAGGCCACAACCTTGCTAATATATGTGCATACGCCTGTTCAAATGATTATTAGACTAAATTTTAAGACTACTGCATTTTAATATCTACATCGATGGGTGGAATTGTCATTATGCTGAGAACAGTATTGGGCCAATGCTACAGCAAAAGATCCACCCAAAGGTCTATGTTAAGGAATTAGATGTGCATAAATTTTTCCCACTTTTCTGAATAAGGATATCTTAGTGTCACAATAGAAACCAAGAATTACTACCCCAAAAATGAACCGCTATTTTGTTATCTATGTATTATCTTTAATTGTACTTACTTTATTTCCAGTGAGATTTTTACATCCGTGGGTGTGTATTTGTTAACAGGAATAATATAGCTGTAATTTCCAGACCTGAAAAAGGTGCCATTAAGGTACACAGGATTTTAAGACAGTATCTTTTCAAAAATATGGAAATTACACTTAAACTTAAAAAGAAAAAATAAGAAAAAGGTAGAAAAAACTCCTGCACAGCAGAGGACACAGCTGTGAGAAGGAGCCAGCCAAGAAGCCATGCCTAATTAATGGTATTCTATTCCATCGTAATAAAGCAGAATAAAACTATTTACCTACCCACACTGTAGATTTTTACTACAATAGCGATTGTCAATGCTCTGCTGGGTTTCCAAAATCTGTATGGAACTGATTGTTGTATCAATCCCTAAAAATAGCAATAATGTCTTTATGATTATTTCAGAAAGCTTAGATAACAGTATCATAAAATTGCAGTTAACACAGTGGCATCTGCTCCATTGCTTGCCACTACAGGAGCTGCTACAGGTCAAAATTAACACTTAGTAAAGAGCCTCTCATTGGTTACCTTTATTTTGCCATTACAAGGGAGATAAGATCCTTGTTCAATTTACAAGAACAAATATCCTGGTCATCTAATACTGTAACATCTTTTGAGCAGACATCAAAGGCTATTTTGGTGGCAGTCCAAGTAGGATACAAATGCACCAATGTTAATTTTAATGTACTAGAAGCCACATTCATGCAAGTAACCATTAATTTTGTTTAATAAATTTTTGCTGAGATAAATAATCTGGAATGCAACAAAACTTCTTTCTAATCCAGTGTGCAGAAAAAGTACTTAACTCTAATGAATATTATAATTGCTTCATAAAACTGCCTTGAACTTCCAACAGCTTACAGTTTCATAATATTCTACATATACAAACATAATGAAATATGAATCATAGAATGCTCAGCTAAACAAAAAATACATATGCACTTTGACCCTAAGTAAACTGTGGCAATAGGAGCAACTAAAACCAGCATTAACAGGATCCTATATTGATATCTTTTGAACACCTACGTCTTGAACCTGTAGGAAGCTGACAATCTGAAGAAGGAAAATATGGAATAAAAACTCTAAAAACATCGCTATTTTAGAATTAGCCCAACATCTGATGTATAAATCAATGTATATATGCTGTATTCGTACACATGCACATACAAGACATGTTTCAGGGCAGCATGCAATGCAGTTAGGCATCTAGACGCCAGGGAAAAGAAAAACTAGTTTCTGGGGAAAAAACCCAACCTCAAACCATAGCGACTGTACTGATTATCAGAAAAGAGGAGGAAAGTAACTGTTTACTAGACTGAATATGTCCCTAACTAGGCTGAACTGAGTTTGCCACGGGCTTCCTGTGGTACCTTGGGCCATCACCTCTGTGACATCCAGGTGTTCCCTAGAAGGGCCAGTTACGGTAAGATGAAGAGTACAAACACTATGGCGTGGCTCTTCTTGGGGCAGATTAACCCCCCTGAGGGACAGGCAGTGAAAACCAGTGTGCTAACACAGCAGCACAGCTTCTGCTTTCACAGCTGGCCTAGGAATCACTGCGCTAAGCTGCCCGCTGAAAAGCTTACTACTTTGGAATACATTTACAGCACTGGAAGAGTAAAGGTGCAGAGTTAGGACCTGCAACATCTCAGACCCCTGAACCAGACCACGTCAAGTCTGAATTACGGAAGGTCCTCAAAAAGAAGGACTCAAATGGGTTTAATCACCCGAGGGAACTCAGGCTCACACTGCCAATGGTTTGGGGAAGGCCCTGGTGTAGAGGGAGTGCGTGAGCCACCAGCAGACAGCCAGACTTCAGCTGTTGCCTACAGCAGAAGCCTACGGCTGTTGCCTACAGCAGCAGCCTACAGCTGCTGATATTTTAGGTCTTGCAACGTGGTACAGAAAGCATAAGGAGGACCTGGTTCAGCAGACCCAAGCCTGCTTCTCCACATTGCATCGCGAGCACTGGTTTTGTCTTTCTGTTCTGTTCTACAGCAACGATTCCCTACTTTGCAAAGAAACTCAGTGATTACAGGCTGACCTGTGCCCTGGTTATGATGCATCTATGTGGTAGCACATACTTAACTTTCAGCATAGCAATATCCACACGTATGCTTACGCGACAGATGGAAATTGAGCATGTTCGTCCCAAAGAACTAGCACGGAGGAACATTTCCCTGGGACACAGCATCTCATTACAACATGTTCACAGTAATTCCTCAGAGGCTCTTTTCTAGGTGTTTAGTCATGTGAAAAAACAGAAATGGAACGATTTTTCCCACATCATTCCACTGGGGCATATCCAGGCAACAGGCAGAACCTGTGCTCTATTCCTCACGCAGGCCCGGGTAGCATCCTGCTTTATGCTCCTGCCAGTGTACAGACGTTTTACCATCCAAATATCACGTAATCGTTAACTGAACATTTACAAAACCTCACACCTCAAAACAGAGCATCCACATAAACAAAAAGACAAGGCACCATCCTGCTCATACTGCATAGATGTCAGAGCATCCCATTACAACATATGTAATCAGTGGACACTCATCGTCATGGAAAAGAACGGGTATTTTCAGCCCAGAGTGTCTCTGATCGCAGTGCGCAGTCACTAAAGGGGGTGCCCGAGATAAAGCCAGATGTCCTATGTCAAAGAACTTCATTTCACTTCCATTGATGCAGGTGGTGTCAAGATCCTAAGGTAGAGATGGTCATGTTCAGCAGTTGACATTTTTAATCCCTTAGGTCAACTGGACCAAACCTTAAACACTTCCTTTACACTGTACCCTGCATTTTCTGCATGCAAATACCACACCCGTATGCTTAAGCGTTTTACTGTATAAGGGTTAACAGTGTTGAGCACCTTACTAGATTTCAGCCCCTGTCAAGAGAAACGTCATTTTATTGCATCTGAAGCCAAGTCTAAGAATTCCCCCTCTCAAGGGCAGCCATTGTGTCTACAACAATCTAATGAAGGTGTAAGAATAAATTGCAATGACAAGAAAGTTATAGTGAATCAGAAGTGTTAAATAGACTCCTAAGTGTTAATTCTCTATAATGACCACTTATAAATGAAACTTCTCTAAATTTCAGCAGCAGAATTCAAAGCCTAAAGGTAGCTTTTTGAAGTTATGCAATTGTACGTTTCAACAGTCTCTTTAAAAAATATAGGACTTACAGTCATTTCCAAGATCAGGTTTTCCATTCAGGTTTTTGACTGGATCTTGTTCAGATAACATGTTACTTTCGTTTTCTGTGAAAGAAAATGTGTGCATATACAAATGTTGCCAAGTTAGCCTTGGGCAGGTACAACAGCAAACATGAATCCAACACCAGCAGATGTTTTCTTAATTATCACTTGGATAAAGGCATGAATAACCAACAAGAGAAACCTTTAAAATACAAAGCACCTCTATTTAGAAGATGGTATTTACAGTAAAAAAAAAGTTGGTGAACAACAAGAAACAAGCTTTTGAAATTTTACAGGATATCTAAAATATTTTTTTTTAAAAAATAGCTTAATAGGAAAGATTTCATCCCACACACAGAATATCACCGACTGTTACGGTGAAGAGCCAAAACGAAAGTCAACAACCAGCCAGGCACTTCAGCAGAGATCTGATCATAAAGCCACATCTTAGTAGTGAGAGAATTAATAAATAGGCATATACCCTGCAAACGCAGGCCAGGGGGATAATTTAACCTTTTAAATGTGATATGTGAGACTCTGAATACTGACCCAAGTGAGACACGGTACTTCAGAGAGAGAAGGATGAGTCGCCAAATTAAAGAAACTAACACACAGCTATGACAACATTATCACCTCTGTAATTTCAAACATTGTACTCGGCTGGGAAAAATAAGATGATGATTTTTATTTTTTTTTTTTAAACTCTATTCATTTTCTCAGCATTTCTCTAGAAATGTTGAGCTTTAAAAGATCTTTTGAATACAAATCACTCTGTAACCTGGGGAAGGCAAAAGGCTCTTCAAGACGATGGGAAATGCTTTAAAGCTGTCCTTGTGCTTTTACACTAATTGCCAGCAAAGAATCTGTCCAGAGATATTTTAGCAATAAACAGGCACCGAGGAATGTTGATCTTGCCTAAACTAACATGCTTCACCAAATACCATTTAATCTAGGAAAAAAGTGATCACATATTTCTAGAATACCAAAATGCTCCATTGCTACATTTTCCAAAGGAACTATTCCGATTTCAAAATGACAGTTTAGAAGAGAAAGTTTTATACAATGAAGCAATGGCTTATGTTACAAAAGGACAGATTAAAATGAATTGTTTCGTTGAGATTGAAATAGGACAGTCGGATTGACCTTCCTGTTTTATTATTCATTCCAAATTTTGGGTTTCTTTTCAGTATTGGGAAATACGAAAATTCACTTTCCTCATACTAGCAGGTGACTGAGAGCATGGAACATTAGCAGCTGGAACACGAGGACCCAGAAACAAAGTGATACAAAATCATCTCCAGAATTTCCATCATTTTTGTGTTTTGTTTTGAACATGTGATACTGTTGCCAGTTATTCCTTGAATCCATTTTCTATTTTCTTGCTCATACTACAGTTTGCCTATTCTGCCAACCTAGGTGGTGACTGTTGCACATAGTAGTCCCCTATTTACGCTGTGATCTGCTGTCACACACCTAGAAAAATGGCTACTGAAGGCATGCAATCAGTCACAAACGTACAAAAGTTCTTGAGACAGATTTTAAAAGACCTATTCACTCTCTCAGTCCTCCTTTTCATTTACAAACTAGTTGTTACATCTTCCTTTAATTTTCTGCTGGTTTCTTTTTATGGTCTAGATACATTAGCAATGCACTAAACGTTCCCTGCCTTTTTGCATTTTCATTACCATATAAATATTCTGTAGGAAAACCTATATCCCCCCCAGTAAAGGTAAAAAATTGCTCACTGAAAGAAAGATGCTCTCGCTGTAGGTACAATACTTGAGCTGTGCAAGCATCGGCAGGAATATTTATGATACACTCTGAATTACTAAACATTTAATACTGTGATTCTTTGACAGATGACAGAAGAAAGCATTAAGTGGGTATCAGAAATTTGTACAAAAACTAGGCTGAAGACAGATTTACTTTAGTAAGATTTCAAGTCTTTAAACTGAGTCAGTACCCACTTTAGAAAACAATTTTTCCTTGTTTTTTTTACTCTTCATGAAAATACCACTTCATTTTCCTTCAAGCTGATGAAATCCAAATGAAATTTAGAAAAAAGGACCCTGAAGTTATTTGTATTTGGAGGTCAAGTTGCCAATTGAGAACACCAGGAACCACCAAAAAAACACTGTAGCAGCCTTCAATAAATTGTGGTAAACATCCACTCTGTCATGTATGGTGACTCTGTGGGCCGTGTGGGATGTGAAAATCCAATTCAATAACAAATGTAAAAGGACAAGCATGACTAGAATGTAATTAGTACAACCATTATCTTCAGATCAGATTCGTATAAACTCCAATATATCCAAACTCCAAAACATCCAGTAAATTTGATATCCTTTTTTTCCCTTTACCACTTTCCAGTTTTAATTCCCAAGTTGTAATACACTATAAGCTGTACAGAAAAAACCTGCTGATGATTTCTTGTGGCAGTACCTTACAACGAATCTGTTAACAACCATCTGAAGACAATAACTGAGAACTCATCAAGTTGAGCAAAATCCAGCAGGAGCCCTCACCAAGCTTTCATTGTGAGGGGAGAGACACCGGGGAGAAATAACACTCTAAGAGAAAGTACAGACATCCCCTTGTTACCAGTGGAAGTTAAAGCGAAGGGGCAAGTATTAACGCCATGGAAGCAGAGAGCAGAAAAGGTCCGGATGCTGAAAGGTATTCCCACTCCTCCTTTCCACTGAAATCAACAGGAGTTCAAAAGTATAAATCCTTCAGAGAAACCGGCTCTTGAAACAAATAAAATACGAGGGAGAAGGCCATATTAAGCTAGACTAGATAAAGATGTGCTTAATTTCTGTTTAATAATTTTTCTCTTGCTTATGAATGTTTTTGTTTCGACCTCAACACTCCTGCAATCCTTCTCCTCAACAAACCTGAGATGCAGGGGATTAGGATGTACAACAGATGCAATCAACAGTTCCCTGCACCCACAAAATTCAGGTATTGTATGGTGGAAGAGTAAAAAGCCTTAAATATGAACTCTTAAATTGGCATTTAATTAAACTGTAATGTCAAATAGCTTTTTCTTTCCATGAATCAGACTAATCAGATGATTCTAAAATATCCACTGTTCATTTGATTATTTCCCATATTTAACTCTTAGCTTTTTGTTCTGAAAACCTTTTCCTTTTCATTTATCTTGGCTACAGCAACATTAAGCAACTTGTTGATTTTCCCTCTGTTTGGATTTCACATTGACATTGCTAACTTCTGTCTGGGGATACATTTACTTTCAATAAACTTGTGCAGATTTGAAATCTTTCAGTAGCTTGTGCGCTGTGTTGATTTTTCACTCCTGGATCCACACTTAATGCTATATGGAGCGTAAGACCTTAAGAAGGTAATTTGCTTATTATCTCTTTCTACCTAATATCAAAAGCAGCCTGCTGGGGATAGAAGGTTTTCATATTTCATTTTCATCCATCTACAGTTCCCTCATTTGTAAATGAGATTAACGTATTTTTAATTAACCATCACACTTTCAGTCTTCAGAGCAATATGAATCACTTAGGTACGACCTCTTGAAAGCACGGGATTGAGCTCTCTCTGCCACGGGGCTCACTGCAGCACGCGTCACACGAATCACAAGGACCACTTACGTGCAGCTTGTCTGCGGACAACTGCACATTGCAGTAGAAAGGACGTCCAGTGAGTGAACCCCACTGAAACTGTTGATTTGGAAAGAGCGTCGCAGCAATGAGCAATGCCTGTCCTGGTGCACATTTATACTTCAGAGGTTGAACTGCATTCATACTGGATTTTACCTCAACTTCAGATGTGGTTGATGCAAGAGTTGTTCCCCAAAGCCAAAAAAGGAAGAGTATGACTGCTGAGTTTTGTAATACTATACATCTTCTAGACATTGACAATGTCTGGGAAAGAGGAATACAGATTCCAACAACTTGTGCATACCTTTATGTATCATCTCTTTCTTATAAGTATTATAAAAGTTGTAAACAATACACCTACTCATATTACTCACGTACCATCTGAAAGATAATTCATTCCCATAAAAGCAATGTTTATTTCTTAGAGCTCTGCCTTCAAATAACATTTCTCTACTCAAAAAGGCTGCCTGAACGAGCAGAGTTTTAATTCTAAGTTTTATATTTTCCGGCAGTTGAATTTCTGTCTTTGCCCATGGAAAAGATGTAGCGTCACCACACTGTGACTCCATTACGTGTTTTCAGCTTTTTCACATCTGTTAATTCACCTTCCACTACCCCCAGACAACTCCTGGCCAACTGTAGCCAAAGGTTAATTAAAGGGATTAGTGACATTATGGTTCACCTGAAATCATTACACATAAATGGCCAGGAGGAACAGTGACACCTGACAAAACATCTTAGGTCCCAGAACTCTTAAAGGTAACCAGGCCAGATTTTTCACAAACATATTGACCGCAGTGATATCGTAGTTATATCAGGACTTTTTAAATCCTCTAGTCTAGTCCCCTTTTTTGGGAGCTACCTACCTTCAAAGATTCTTGACCCTTCTCCCACACTCTTCATATAGTCTACTCAAATGGTAAACAACAGAAATTAATGTTTCAACTTACGTTTCTCCTTTTCATTGGTTTTCTCGTAACTCAGAGGTTTGACTTTTCTTTGATGAATTGGACAGCAATAGATTTTGTCACAAGGCAAAATGTCACAGAATTTAACTTCAGGGATTCTGCTGGTGGGTTGCGTGCTCTGCGAAATGGTGCTTCCCCCCTGCAATGCTAAAGGGGGGGGGAAAAAGACATAATTCTTGCTAGTGCTGAGTGTCTATCGGCGTTTTATAATAGCAGAGAAACTGGAAGCCTGTTATGTGTATGCAGACCAGCAAAGATACAGTACCTACTGTTGTGGTAGATGGAGAGAGTACAACAGAACCTGAGGTACTGCTGATGAAGAAAAAGAAAAACAATTCATTAAGAAATGGACATCAGAGCTGTGGACCAGAACAGAGTGGTCCACAGTCTATTACTAATTCTACTTCCCTAAGACTGTTTTAACTACTTGCCTGTAAACCGGGTGTTTTTCAAAACGTCTGTCATGAATACTGAGTACATATATGGTCGATATTGTCAAAGCGCTGTAGAAAGAGAATTATTCTGAAGGTTTACATCCATCTCTTATGTAACATAGCATGAATAATACCTTGACAGCACCTTGTCCGAATGCAGTAATGTAAGATTTAACTATCTAATCACTTTCCCTTTAGGGGGAAACGTTTTGACTGAACGTAGTGGGTTTTAGGTCAGATACTTCCATACAGCTAAATTTAACACAGAACGTAGCGAGTTTTCCATTGTAAACAGAATCACAACACCAATTCAAAGTAGTCAGGTCACGGAGAGATCGTAAGCCATAGGTTTTTGGACTGGAAACAGAAAATTGCAATCTCAGAAGTCTAGAGTAGAGCTTCCTTTCCACAACTCCGATACCACGAGTTAAACTTTCAAAATGACAGGACTGCCCACCACTTTGGAACAAGTCTGGCTTCATTTCACACAACAGAATCATTATCGCTCTGTAGATTAGAAATTGTACTTAGGCACAGAATGATTGTCTAAAATGCCCAGAGTCTCACGTCCAGCTTTGGACCTGTAGCACAAGCCACTGAGATGTGCTCAAGGAGAACCATACTTTGCGACATGGACAGAGATTACTTGTGTGTGCAACACGCGAGTATCTCACATTTCTAAAATGATTTTAACTTTACAATAATACTAGACATGTTCACTTTTAATTTTAATACGTTGTGTTCTTTGAGTAGGAAGGGAGAGAAGAAGCAAAAAACTGCGATCCTCTTTCCGATGAGATGAGTAGAAAGGGAAAGAGAGAAACAAGTCAACTTGTTTATAATTAGTTGTTACCATAGTGCCATAACAGCAATCAAAGCTATTATAGTCACCCAGAAAATCTTCATGGAGCAGGACTCTTTCCTCTTTGACAAACAAACCTAGAAAAAAAAAAAATTGATTAATTTAATTTAGTTAGCACAATACTGAGACACTGGTAGTAGATTTAAACATATCACATTAGTGTGACTTTAAGTTAACTCTGTTTCTTTCAGAGGATCCATAAAAGACATCTTTATATAGGGGTCAATGTCTAAAGAGAAAAAATAAAGTAATGAAAGGCTCCCTAAAACCATGAGTGTACTGCGCAGCGA